>QXEO01000538.1:1019469-2219469 GCA_007115705.1 Dactylis glomerata | reverse complement strand
AAATTGATATTCTTGCTTCTAAAGTTGATAGCCTTGCTCTTGATGTTGAAATTCTGAAACTAAAAGTGTTGCCTAATGATGTGAAGGAGAACAATACTTTTGCCACTGCTAACGCTATCCAAGTTAGAATTGATGAAAATGTTAGGATGTTAGTAGAATTGCATGCCAGGTGGGAAAGAGAAGATGAGATGGCTAGAAATATGAAGGTATGTACCATTACTACCTCTAATGATGTTGTTCCAAATGCTAGCAATCCTCTTACTTTGATTGGTATAGAGAAAACTCCTACTCCTTGTGTTAAAAAGTCCAAAACAGCTAAAACTTTTTCTCAAAAGAGTGCTGAAATTTTTCGGAGTGTAGGAGATGATAGCTCTATTTCTTTTAATGATTTTGATATTGATGGCTGCAATATATCTGAAGTTATTTTGTTCTTGCAAAATCTTGCTTTGACTCCTAATGCTAGTCCTATAAACATTGCTTTTACTAAGCATATTACCAATGGTCTCATGAAAATTAGGGATGAAAAGTTAAAGCAAAAAGCTTCTATTCCCAAGAAGTTAGAAGATGGTTGGGAACCCATCATTGATATGCATGTTAATGGTTTTGATTGCCATGCTTTATGTGATCTAGGTGCTAGTATTTTTATTATGCCTAGAAAAATTTATGACATGCTTGATTTACCACCTCTTAAAAAGTGCTATTATGATGGTCCTATTGCTGATCTTGCTAAGAAGAAACCTTTGTGAATGATTAATGATGTTCTTATTATGGTTAACAATAACCTTGTTCCCGTTGATTTTCTTGTCATGGATGTTGAATGCAATGCTTCATGTCCTATTATTTTGGGAAGATCCTTTCTTTGAACTGTAGGTGCCATCATTGATATGAGGGAAGGTACCATCAAATATCAATTCCCACTTAAGAAAGGTATGGAACACTTCCCTAGGAAGAGGAAGAAATTACTTTTTGACTCTATTCTTAGAGCAAATTATGAGCTTGATGCTTCATCACTTGATATTACTTGATTTGCACTTTCTGCGCCTAGCTCAAAGGCGTTAAAGAAAAGCACTCTTGGGAGATAACCCATTGTTTTACTTTCAGTACTTTTTCTTTTATTTGAGTCTTGGAAGTTATTACTACTGTAATAACCGCGCCTTATCCTTTTTATTTCGTTTTTGTGCCAAGAGAAACCTCTAATTTGAGTGAGGTAAGATTTGGGGATGTTGCTGTCCTGAAACAGATTTCGGTGCTGCACCGTAAAAATTCGTGAATATTCTCAGAATATCTTTTTGACCTGCGATTTCTTGTGCATATGCCCCAGGTTATATACAAACTTTTATTAGTTATACACTTTTTGATTTTAGTAACAAAAAACCCTCAAAGAAATCGACCTTTGTCAGCTGTTCTGTTTTGACAGATTTCTGCCACTATTTGTGTTTGCCTCTTTATCGCTTTCTTTTTTAGTTCTTTTGATCATGGAACTTTTGGAGAAGTTGCTACAGTAGTATATTCTTTATATGTGGTGGTTTTGAGTTGAAATCTGAAGAAAAAGGGGTTGATTCATTATTATGCTTACACTAATGTTGCTAATGGAATTGTGTTTAGTTTTGTATGAAGGAAGTTTTCAAGTGTAGGGATTGGAGAATGAAGAGATGAGTTGAAGAATGGACAAAAGCTCAAGCTTGGGGATGCCCACGCACCCCAAGAAATATCCAAGAGGTACAAGCGTCAAAGCTTGGGGATGCCCCCGAGGCACCCCTTCTTCGTCGGCAAAAATCAGGTCACCTTTCAACACACTATATTTTTATTGCTTCATGCACTATGTGTTTTTCTTGGAGCGTCTTGTCTTTAGTTTTTATTTTTGTTTTGTTTTGTTTGCTGCAATAAATGGTTGGACCCCAACAAATTCCTTTTGGAGAAGTTGCCTTGCTTTTCATTTGCCAAGAACACTCCGTTTTTCACTCTTATCGTTCAACGAGTGTTCTCTTTTTCTGCTACTGCGTTTAGTTTTCGTTTTTCGCCTTGATTTTTGTTCAGATCTTGTTTTATCTTTGCATCAAGATGTATTTTGACCTCTGGTCCATGTTGGTTTTCATCAAAAGAGTTGATTCAAAAATGTTCGAATGGTGTTGGAAAAGAGAAAAAAAAATTATGCAAAAAAGTGGTACAAAAAAGAGCTTGTTTAGACTGTGGCTTAGACTTTTGCATGTCGTGCTTGATATCGTTTTGATAGTATGCTTAGTGGTTTTGCTGTAGCATGACTTGTCTCAAATGACTGAGATTGCTTAATGAGCCTTTGAAAAAAATCATGCGTTGTTTTTATTATTTGGAAGCATTAATTTGGTTTTCTCCTTTGATGCTTTATTTGGGTTGACTTGGCACATGCTTACACATGTTAAACTCATACAAAGTCGCCATAAGCCTCTATGATCATTTAGTTTTTTACTTTTGATGCCATCTTATGCTTCTTTTAATGTTGCTTTGTCGCTTTGCATGATTATGGCCGTTATTGCTCTCTTAGTTGGTCGCTCCCAGTCTTTTGCTAGCCCTCATTTTGTACTAACTATGAGCTCTACTCGTGCATCCAACTCCTAAAAACCAAGTTTGCCAATGTGTCCACCATACATACATATTAGCAATTTGCTATTCCAAAGTACATTTGACTTGCTTTTATCTATCCTTCAAATTAAACTCTTTTGGTGTTATGCGAAAATTGGTCAGTAAAGCTCTCACGAACCTGATGGCACACTTTACTTTTCTCGTTCTTAAAAATTTGACATTGTGGCTCTCTTATGTTGAGTCGTTATGCTTGCAAGTTGTAAGTTGGAAATTAGCCCAGCCATGCCGTCATGGGGCAAGCTTTCAACATTGCACTTCTTATTTGAGTTGATATTGTGATCTTTTGTTTATGGATACTCGCGATGTGAAATAATTTGGGAATCTTGCGGGATCATGGAGTTTGTATATGTGTTAGAGAAACGCCTGGGCCGCTAATCTAAGCCATGCATAATTTATGGTGGAAATTTACAGCATGCCCATAGTGAACATTCGACGACGCATCTCAAAATTTAAATTCTATACCAATGGTAAATAAAAGAGATGCCGAGGTGTTCATTGTCTGTTTGTCCTGTCATTTTGATGTGGGCTTGTTCCATGTCATCGGGCACGGAGGTACCCCGATGGCGGTTCTCGATGATACGCGTATACTTACACTGACAAGAGCTTGCTTGGGACTCTAAGTCGAGTAGCATGAGGTTTGGGTATTCGTACTTCACGGGACACGAGGTTTTCAACTTATGATTTGTCAAGCATATGCTTCATAAGTGTATTTGCATTAACTTTAACCATTCAAGATGCCTATGATGGGGGCAATGAGAGCTCAAAGCTAGTAAGTACCATAATTTTTGAAGGTTTATAAAACTTGCAATCACTGCTTCCCTCTGTGAAGGGCCTTTCTTTTACTTTTATGTTGAGTCACCACCTTCTATCTTTATGCACCGTCTAAGAGAGCATAGTTGTCATTCTGAGTATCATGTGCATTGTCCCAAAGTTTTCATTGATTGATTCATGATTTTGGTTTCACTTGTTCTTAAATTATTTGTATCTAGTCGCCCTCTTAAACTTGAAGGTGTCCTATGCATTTATGTTTTGCTCTCTCATGAAGGACAAGCTGAAAACCATTTGTATGTTTTTCCATATGATTTGAACACACGTTTGACTTTCATTGTTTTATTTTCATGATCTTTCATTTGTGTTCTTTTTTATGTTATAACATGGTTGCTAAGTTTCTTCTATCAAGATTATTTCTTTCATGCCCATGTTTTAAGTTCTTTGATCCCAGCACTCAATGCTTTACATAGATGATTGATACTCCAAGTGGATGTGGAAGATCAGAGGTCCTTGTGCGTGGTGAATGACCAGCCCGTTGAGAACCCCAAGAGGAAGGTATGATGAGTATAGCAGCTTGTTTTCCCTCAGTTAAGAAACCAAGGTTTATCGTTCAGGAGAAAAGCAGACAATGACGACTGAAGGTGATGCTTGCTAGTTTGCGACAGCTTCGGACAATTTATATATGGTGCCTCGTCCAAGCTTTGCTTGCTAGCTGCAATGCGGAACCTGCACACAAACAACCAAGTACTTTGTTTCCAACTTGCGATGAGGTTTTCAATCTCACCGGTTTGCTTGAAACAAAGGTTATGAGCGTATCGAGTGGAAAACATTAGAGTATGCGAATAAAGTAAACAGTGCGAGTAAAGTAAACAGGTAATAGCAATATGATGGAAATAGGACCGGGGTCCACAGTTCACTGGTGGTGTCTCTCCATAAGATAAATAACACATGCTGGGTAAACAAATTACAGTTGGGCAATTGATAGAATAGAGATAAACGTGATATGTCAAGAAGATCACTATGAGATTTACTCTGGGCATTACAACAAAATACATAGACCGCCATCCAACTGCATCTATGACTAATAATCCACTTGTGGCGAATCAATCTGAGAACTCCACAAGTATTAAGTTGCGAACAACAGATAATTGCATTAAGCAAAGTGTGTAATGTAAACAAAGCATATGCCCTTGAGCATATGAATGTTGTTTTCTCCCTAGTAGCAACAGCACATCTACAACCTTAGAGGTTTCTGTCACTCCCCCAGGTTAAATAGAGGCATGAACCCACTATCGAGCATAAATACCCCCTCTTGGAGTCACTAGCAACTACTCGGCCAAGATAGCTACTAACAACGGAGAGCATGTAAGATCATAAACAACATAGAGATAACAAAAGATAATATTCAGTACAGCAACTTAATCATAACACCAATATTCATCGGATCCCAACAAACCAAACATGTAGAATTACATAACGGTGATCTCAATCATGTAGGGCAGCTCATGAGATCTAAACATGAAGCACATGGTGGAGAAGACAACCATCTAGCTACTGCTATGGACCCATAGTCCAAGGTAGACTACTCACTCATCGCTCCGGAGGCAAGCATGGCGATGAAGAAGACCTCCGGTGGCGATTCCCCTCTCCGGCAGGGTGCCGGGAAGAGCTTCTGGACCCTCCCGATCTTCGGGTCGATGGCGGCGGCGGATCGCGATGTGTTCTGGAAAATTGATCGGGTCCTTAGGTTTTTTCCGTCGGGGGGTCTTCATAGGCGAACGGGCGATGTCAGAGGAGGGGCCAGGCGCCCTCACACTATGGCGGCGCGGCTAGGCCCCTGGCCGCGCCAGCCTGGCGTGTGGGGCCCTGGTGGCCCCCCTCCTACTCTCCTTCAGATCTCTGGAAGCTTCCGGATAAAATAAGACTTCAGGAACTTGTTTTGTCCAATTCCGAGAATATTTCCTGTGTATCACTTTTGAAACACAAAAACAGCAGAAAACAGGAAACTGGCACTGTGGCGACTTGTTAATAGGTTAGTTCCAGAAAATGCATAAAAGTGCCACGAAGTGTAACGAAACATTAGGCAAATGGTGTAAAAACAAGCATGGAGCATCAAAAATTATAGATACGTTGGAGACGTATCAAGCATCCCCAAGCTTAACTCCTGCTCGTCCTCGAGTAGGTAAGTGATAACAAAAGAATAATTTTTGAGGTGACATGCACCTACACAATCTTGATCATATATGTAAGCATTTGTGAGCTGGGATCAAAAGAACTTAAAACATGGGCATGAAAGATATAATCTTGACAATAAGAACTTAGCAACCATGTTGTAAACATGCAAATGAACATAAACAAAAGATCATGAAAATGAAACAATGAAAGTCAAACGTGTGTTCAAATCATAAGGAAAAACATACAAATGGTTTTCAGCTTGTCCTTCAAATAGAGCAAAACATAAATGCATAGGACACCTTCAAGTTTAAGAGGGCGACTAGATACAAATAATTTGAGAACAAGTGAAACCAACAATATGAATCAATCAATGAACTTTGGGACAATGCATATCACACTAAGAATGACAACTATGCTCTCTTAATGGTGCATAAAGATAGAAGGTGGTGACTCAACATAAAAGTAGAAGAAAGGCCCTTCGCAGAGGGAAGCAGTGATTGCAAGTTTTATAACCTTCAAAAATTATGGTACTTACCGGCTTTGAGCTCTCATTGCCCCCATCATAAGCATCTTGAATGGTTAAAGTTAATGCGAGAACAATTATGATGCATATGCTTGACAAATCATAAGTTGAAAACCTCGTGCCCCGTGAATACGAGTACCCAAACCTCATGCTACTTTACTTAGAGTCCCAAGCAAGGCTCTTGTCATTGTAAGTATATGCGTATCATTGAGAACCGCCAATGGGGTACCTCCGTGCCCGATGACATGAAACAAGCCCACACCAAAATGACAGGACAAGCAGACAATGAACACCTCGACATCTCTTTTATTTAGCTTTTTATTGTGAGATGCGTCGTCGAATGTTCACCATGGGTATGCTGCAAATTTCCACCATGAATTATGCATGGCTTAGATTGGCGGCCCGGCGTTTCCCTAACACATATACAAACTCCATGATCCCCACAAGATTCCCAATTCATTTCACACCGTGGGCATCCATAAACAAAAGATCACGATATCAACTCAAATAAGAAGTGCAATGTTGAAAGCTTGCCCATGACAGCATGGCTGGGCTAGAATCCAGCTTACAACTTGCAAGCATAACAACTCAACATAAGAGACCACAATGTCAAATTTTTAAGAACAGGAAAAAGTAAAGTGTGCCTTCCGGTTCGTGAGAGCTTTACTGACCGAATTTCGCATAACACTGGTAAGAGTTTAATTTGAAGAGAAAATAAAAGCAAGTCAAATTTACTTGGAATAGCAAATTGCTAGTAGGTATGTATGGTGGACACTTCGGCAAACTTTGGCTTTTAGGAGTTGGATGCACGAGTAGAGCTCATACTCAGTACAAGGCGAGGGCTAGCAAAAGACTGGGAGCGACCAACTAAGAGAGCAATAATGGACATAATCATGCAAAGCGACATTAAAAGAAGCATAAGATGGCATCAAAATTCAAAAACTAAATGATCATAGAGGCTATTGGCGACTTTGTAAGAGTCTAACATGTGTGAGCATGCGCCAAGTCAACCCAAATAAAGCATCAAGGAGAAAACCAAAATAATGCTTCCATACAATAAAAACAACGCATGATTTTTTCAAAGGCTCATTAAGCAATCTCAGTTATTTGAGACAAGTCATGCTACAGCAAAACCACTAAGCATACTATCAAAAAGACATCAAGCATGACATGAAAAAGCCTAAACCGCAGTCTACACAAGCTCCTTCTTGTACCACTTTTTTGCATAAAGCTTTTTCTCTTTTCCAACACCATTTGAAATTTTTAAAGACACCTCTTTTGATGAAAACCAATAAAGATCAGAGGCAAAAATACACCTTGATGAAAAGATATGACAAGGTCTGAACGCAAATCAAGGCGAAAACGAAAACCAAAAGCAGTAGCAGAAAAAGAAGAACACCAGGTGAAATTATAAGAATGAAAAACGGAGTGTTCTTGGCAAATGAAAAGCAAGGCAACTTCTCCAAAGAAAATTTGTTGGGGTCCAACCATTTATTGCAGCAAACAAACTAAACTAACTAAGAAAACTAAAACAACTGACGCTCCAAGAAAAACACATAGTGCATGAAGCAATAAAAATATAGTGTTTTGAAAGGTGACCGGATTTTTGCCGATGAAGAAGGGGTGCCTCGGGGGCATCCCCAAGCTTTGACGCTTGTACTTTTTGGATATTTCTTGGGGTAATGCATGGGCATCCCCAAGCCTGAGCTTTTGTCCATTCTTCAACTCATCTCATCATTCTCCAATCCCTACACTTGAAAACTTCCTTCATACAAAACTAAACACAATTCTATTAGCAACATTAGTGCAAGCATAACATATAATCAACCTCTTTTTGCTTCAGGTTTCAACTCAAAACCACCACATATATAGCAAATACTACTGTAGCAACCTCCCCAAAAGTTCCGTGATCAAAAGAACTCAAAAGAAAGCGATAAAGTGGCAAACACAAATATTGGCAGAAATCTGTCAAAACTGAACAGCTGACAAAGGTCGAATTTTTGAGGGATTTTCTGTTGCTCAAATCAAAAAGTGTTCAACTAACAAAAGTTTGGATATAACCTGGGTCATATGAACAAGAAATCGCAGGTCCAAAAGATATACAGAGAATTTATACGAATTTTTACGGTGCAGCACCGAAAACAGTTTCAGGACAGCAACATCCCCAAATCTTTACCTCACCCAAATTAGAGGCTTCTCTTGGTACAAAAACGAAATAAACAAGATAAGGAGCGGTCATTACAGTAGTAATGACTTCCAAGACTCGAATAAAAGAAAAAGTACTGAAAAGAAACATTGGGTTATCTCCCAAGAGTGCTTTTCTTTAACGCCTTTGAGCTAGGCGCAGAAAATTGCGAATCAAGTATTTTCAGAAGAAGCATTAAATCAACTACAGAGGTCTTGTCAATAAGGCATTGTATTTCATCCACATAAGTTTTTGAAGACCCTTTGTGATCATGCTTTGGTGCACTATTTTCATCAAAAAGATTTTCAGGACAGATCCAGTCAAAATTATTTTCGAAAGCTTCACACAATCCCAAGAGCTTGCAAGGTATTGGCAATCTAGAATCATCAGTTGTACCAACAACTACAGGTGAGCCAAGCTTATTAAACTTCTTAAAAACTTTCCTAGCCTCACTTGCAACATCTCTAAATTATATGCGCAAAGTTTCTAAGATAAAAGCTTTCTTTTCGGGATCCTCAATTTCATGAAGCTTAAGGAACATGTATTGCATAAAAGGATTAAGACTAGCAAACCTAGCTTCTAACATGTGAACTAAATGAGCAGAAGCAACTTCATAACTAGGAGCTAGCTCAACCAAAGACTTTTCCTCAACTTCCTTATGCATACTAATGTGATTAAAGAACTCCTCAATGTTACTTTTTTCCAATAATTGAACCACTACCTACTGAGAGGTCCTCCAGAACGTACTTAGGGATCAACATGATAAACTAAAAGTAAAGAAATAACAACTACCAAGGATTCTAATTTTTTTGGGTTTTTGATATAAAGCAATGCAGGTAAAATAAATAAAGTAAAGCAAAACAATAAAACAAAGTAAAGGATGTGTATGCGAAAACTCCCCTCGCAGAAGTCTTCCACTCTTCCCCGGCAACGGCACCAGAAAAGAGGCTGATACTCCAAGTGGATGTGGAAGATCAGAGGTCCTTGTGCGTGGTGAATGACCAGCACGTTGGGAACCCCAAGAGGAAGGTATGATGAGTATAGCAGCTTGTTTTCCCTCAGTTAAGAAACCAAGGTTTATCGTTCAGGAGAAAAGCAGACAATGACGACTGAAGGTGATGCTTGCTAGTTTGCGACAGCTTCGGACAATTTATATATGGCGCCTCATCCAAGCTTTGCTCGCTAGCTGCAACGCGGAACCTGCACACAAACAACCAAGTACTTTGTTCCCAACTTGCGATGAGGTTGTCAATCTCACCGATTTGCTTGAAACAAAGGTTATGAGCGTATCGAGTGGAAAACAGTAGAGTATGCGAATAAAGTAAACAGTGCGAGTAAAGTAAACAGGTAATAGCAATATGATGGAATTAGGACCGGGGTCCACAGTTCACTAGTGGTGTCTCTCCATAAGATAAATAACACATGCTGGGTAAACAAATTACAGTTGGGCAATTGATAGAATAGAGATAAACGTGATATGTCAAGAAGATCACTATGAGATTTACTCTGGGCATTACAACAAAATACATAGACCGCCATCCAACTGCATCTATGACTAATAATCCACTTGTGGCGAATCAATCTGAGAACTCCACAAGTATTAAGTTGCGAACAACAGATAATTGCATTAAGCAAAGTGTGTAATGTAAACAAAGCATATGCCCTTGAGCATATGAATGTTGTTTTCTCCCTAGTAGCAACAGCACATCTACAACCTTAGAGGTTTCTGTCACTCCCCCAGGTTAAATAGAGGCATGAACCCACTATCGAGCATAAATACCCCCTCTTGGAGTCACTAGCAACTACTCGGTCAAGATAGCTACTAACAACGGAGAGCATGCAAGATCATAAACAACATAGAGATAACAAAAGATAATATTCAGTACAGCAACTTAATCATAACACCAATATTCATCGGATCCCAACAAACCAAACATGTAGAATTACATAACGGTGATCTCAATCATGTAGGGCAGCTCATGAGATCTAAACATGAAGCACATGGTGGAGAAGACAACCATATAGCTACTGCTATGGACCCATAGTCCAAGATAGACTACTCACTCATCGCTCCGGAGGCAAGCATGGCGATGAAGAAGACCTCCGGTGGCGATTCCCCTCTCCGGCAGGGTGCCGGGAAGAGCTTCTGGACCCTCCCGATCTTCGGGTCGACAACGGCGGCGGATCGCGATGTGTTATAGAAAATTGATCGGGTCCTTAGGTTTTTTCCGTCGGGGGGTCTTTATAGTCGAAGGGGCGATGTCAGAGGAGGGGCCAGGCGCCCTCACACTATGGCGGCGCGGCCAGGCCCCTGGCCACGCCAGCCTGGCGTGTGGGGCCCTGGTGGCCCCCCTCCTACTCTCCTTCGGATCTTTGGAAGCTTCCGGATAAAATAAGACTTCAGGAACTTGTTTCGTCCAATTCCGAGAATATTTCCTGTGTATCACTTTTGAAACACAAAAACAGGAGAAAACAGGAAACTGGCACTGTGGCGACTTGTTAATAGGTTAGTTCCGGAAAATGCATAAAAGTGCCACGAAGTGTAACGAAACATTAGGCAAATGGTGTAAAAACAAGCATGGAGCATCAAAAATTATAGATACGTTGGAGACGTATCAATGATCAAGATTGTGTAGGTGCATGTCACCTCAAAAATTATTTCTTTTGTTATCACTTACCTACTCGAGGACGAGCAGGAGTTAAGCTTGGGGATGCTGATACGTCTCAAACGTATCTATAATTTTTGATGCTCCATGCTTGTTTTTACACCATTTGCTTAGTGTTTCGTTACACTTCATGGCGTTTTTATGCATTTTGCGGAACTAACCTATTAACAAGATGCCACAGTGTCAGTTCCCTGTTTTCTGCTATTTTTGTGTTTCAGAAAAGTTACATAGGAAATATTCTCAGAATTGGACGAAACAAAAGCCGAACATCCAGAAATTTACCGAAGCTTCCAGAAGTCCAAAGAGGAGACGGAGAGGGGCCACGGGCCGGCCACACAACAGGGCGGCACGGCCCAGCCCCTGGCCGCGCCCCCTACGTGTGTGACCGCCCTGGTCCACTTCTGACGCTGCCCCTTCGCCTATAAAGACCCCCCAACAGTAAAAACCTAAGTATCCGATCAATTTTCCAGAAACACATCGCGATCCGCCATCGTCGTCGACCCGAGATCGGGAGGGTCCAGAAGCTCTTCCCGACACCCTGCCGGAGAGGGGAATCGCCACCGGAGGTCTTCTTCATCGCCATGCTTGCCTCCGACGCGATGAGTGAGTAGTCTACCTTGGACTATGGGTCCATAGCAGTAGCTAGATGGTTGTCTTCTCCACCATGTGCTTCATGTTTAGATCTTGTGAGCTGCCTTACATGATCCAGATCACCGTTATGTAATTCTACATGTTGTGTTTGTTGGGATCCGATGAATATTGGTGTTATGATTGAGTTGATGTGCTGAATATTATCTTATGTTATCTCTATGTTGTTTATGATCTTGCATGCTCTCCGTTGTTAGTAGCTATCTTAGCCAAGTAGATACTAGTGACTCCAAGAGGGGGTATTTATGCTCGATAGTTGGGTTCATGCCTCTATTTAATCTGGGGGAGTGACAGGAACCTCTAAGGTTGTAGATATGCTGTTGCCACTAGGGAGAAAACAAAATTCTTATGTCCAAGGACATATGCTTTGTTTACATTACACACTTTGCTTAATGCAGTTATCTGTTGTTCGCAACTTAATATTCACGGGGTCCTTGGATGATTCCCCGTGGGTGGATTATTAGTCATAGATGCAGTTGGATGGCGGTCTATGTATCTTGTTGTAATGCCCAGAGTAAATCTCATAGTGATCCTCTTGACATATGCACGTTATCTTTATTCTATCAATTGCCCAACTGTAATTTGTTTACCTAGCATATTGTTATTTATTTTATGGAGAGACACCACTAGTGAACTGTGGACCCTGGTCCAGTTTCCTTTACATTGCTATCACCTGTTTACTTTACTCACATTGTTTACTTTCTTGCATAATACTATTGATTTCCACTCGATACGCTCATACCTTTGTTTACAGCAAACCGGTGAGATTGACAACCTCATCGTAAGTTGGGAGCAACGTATTTGGTTGTGTTGTGTGCAGGTTCCGTGTTGCTACTAGTTGAAGATGAGCTAACAAGTATCGTTAACGGCGCTCTTGTTGGAGTGTCACTAAGCTAGCAAGCATCACCTTCTTAAGTTTGGCTTTCTCCTACTGGACGATTAAACCTTGGTTTCTTACTGAGGGAAAACTGTTGTTGTGCTCATCATACCTTCCGCTTGGGGTTCCCAACTGGTCGGTGATCTATATATTAACACCGGCGCCATCATAATTCTATATGTTGTGTTTGTTGGGATCCGATGAATATTGATACTTTGTCAAGTTGATTTATTGATTTATCATCTCTATGTTGTTTATGATCTTGCATGCTCTCCGTTGCTAGTAGATATCTTGGCCGAGTAGATGCTAGTGACTCCAAGAGGGAGTATTTATGATCGATAGTGGGTTCATGCCTCTAGTAATCTGGGGAGTGAAAGAAACCTCTAAAGTTGTAGATGTGCTGTTGCTACTAGGGAGAAAACAACGATCTTGTGTTCAAGGACATTTGTATTATTTACATTACACACTTTGCTTAAGGCGATAATCTGTTGCTTGCAACTTAATACCCAACGGTTGCCCGGACGATATCCGGCGGGTGGATTATTAGTCATAGATGCAGTTGGATTACGGTCTATGTATTATGTCGTGATACGTCTCAAACGTATCTATAATTTTTGATGCTCCATGCTTGTTTATACACCATTTGCTTTGTGTTTTGTTACACTTCGTGGCGTTTTTATGCATTTTATAGAACTAACCTATTAACGAGATGCCACAGTGCCAGTTCCCTGTTTCTGCTGTTTTTGTGTTTCAGAAAATCTACACAGGAAATATTCTCGGAATTGGACGAAACAAAAGCTAGAATTCCTATTTTTCTCGACACGAGATGAAGTCCGAAGATGAGACGGAGGGGAACCAGAGGGAGGCCGCACCACACCATGGCGCGGGCCCCCCTGGTCGTGCCATGGCATGGTGTGGGCCCCTGTCTCACCTCCTGACACCGCCCTTCCGCCTATATAATCCCCTCGACGGGAAAACCTAAAGGGACCGATCACTTTTCCACGAAACCTACTGTAAGCCGCCGCCATCGTCGATGCTAGATCAGGAGGGTCTGGAAGCTCTTCCCAGCACCCTACCGGAGAGGGGAATCACCGCCGGAGGCCTTCTTCATCACCATGGTCACCTTCGGAGTGATGTGTGAGTAGTCTACCTTGGACTATGGGTCCATAGCAGTAGCTAGATGGTTGTCATCTCCACCTTGTGCTTCATGTTTAGATCTTGTGAGCTGCCTATCATGATCAAGATCATCGTTGTGTAATTCTACATGTTGTGTTTGTTGGGATCCGATGAATATTCGTACTATGTCAAGTTGAATTGTTGATTTATGATCTTTATGTTATCTATATGTTGTTTATGATCTTGCATGCTCTCCGTTGCTAGTAGATATCTTGGCCGAGTAGATGCTAGTGACTCCAAGAGGGGGTATTTATGCTCGATAGTGGGTTCATGCCTCTAGTAATCTGGGGGAGTGATAGAAACCTCTAAGGTTGTAGATGTGCTATTGCTACTAGGGAGAAAACAACAATCTTGTGTTCAAGGACATTCGTATTGTTTACATTACACACTTTGCTTGAGGCGATAATCTGTTGGTTGCAACTTAATACCCAATGGTTGCTCGGACGACATCCGGAGGGTGGATTATTAGTCATAGATGCAGCTGGATTACGGTCTATTTATTATGTTGTAATGCCCAAGTGAATCTCATAGTGATCCTCATGACATTTGTACGCTTGCTTTATTCTATCAATTGCCCAACTGTAATTTGTTTACCCAGCATGTTGTTATTTATCTTATGGGGAGACACCACTAGTGAACTGTGGACCCCGGTCCATTATTTTACATTGCTATTACCATTTACTATTTACTTGCTTTATTTACATTCTTGCAAACTACTATCTTTTACGACTCGATACGCTTAATCCTTTGTTTATAGCAAACCGGTGAGATTGGCAACCTCATCGTAAGTTGGGACAAAGTACTTGATTGTGTTATGTGTAGGTTCCACGTTGCTGCTGGTGTAAAGTTACACCTTGGACAAGTTTCCTGGCGCCATTGTCCGAGGCTGTTACAAAGCTAGCGGGCATCAACCTTCTGAAGTTTGGTTCTTTCTCCTACTGGTTCGATAAACCTTGGTTTCACAACTAAGGGAAGACTTGCTGCAGTGCTCATCATAACCTTCTCTTGGGGTTTCCAACTGGGCGGTTATATATGAAACTCCTACATAAAGACCGCACCACCATGTTGTAATGCCCAAGTGAATCTCATAGTGATCCTCATGACATTTGTATGCTTGCTTTATTCTATCAATTGCCCAACTGTAATTTGTTTACCCAGCATGTTATTTATCTTATGGAGAGACACCACTAGTGACTGTGGACCCCGGTCCATTCTTTTACATTCTTATTGTCGTTTACTATTTACTCGCTTTATTTACATTCTCGCAAACTACTATCTTTTACCATACTATATGTTTAATCCTTTGTTTACAGCTAACCGGTGAGATTGACAACGTCACTGTAAGTTGGGGCAAAGTACTTTGGTTGTGTTGTGTGCAAGTTCCACGTTGCTGCTGGTGCAAAGCTACGCCCCAGATAGGGTGACATATATAAATTGTCTAGAGCTGTCGCGGAGCTAGCAAGCATCAACCTTCGGAAGTTGGTTCTTTATCCTACTGGTTCGATAAACCTTGGTTTCAAACTGAGGGAAGACTTGCTGTTGTGCTCATCATATCTTCCTCTTGGGGTTTCCAACTGGGCGGTCATCTACACGCCATCAAGCAATTTTTCTGGCGCTGTTGCCGGGGAGAAAGAGGATTTCTGCAAGGGGAGTCTCTCGCTTCCAATCTTTTACTTTGTTATTGTTTTGCTTGCATCTTTTTATCAAAAAAAATAGCTTACTTTATAGTTGGTACTTCGTTACTTTTAGTTCATTATGTTGTTCCCTAAGTACGCTCTGGAGGACCTTTCAATAGGTAGTAGTTCTATAATTGGGAAAGGTAACATCGAGGAGTTCTTTAATCATGTTAGTATGCATAAAGATATTTAGGATAGATCTTTAGCTGAGCTTGCTCCTAGTTATGAAGTCGCATCTGCTTATTTAGTTCACTTGTTGGAGGCTAGGTTTGTTAACCTTAATCCTTTTATGCAGCAAATGTTTCTTAAGCTTCATGATATCGAAGACTCCGAAAAGAAAGATTTTATTTTGGAGACTTTGCGTAGAGAATTTAAAGATGTTGTTATAGAAGCTAGGAAAGTTTTTGAGCGTTTTAATATGCTTGGCTCACGTGTAGATGCTGTTGGTACAAACAAGGAAGAAATCAAAGTACCAATACCTTTCAAACTTGTAGGATTGCATGAAGCTTTGGAAAATAATTTTGACTGGATTGTTCCTGAAAACCCTTTTGATAAAAGTAGTGAACCCAAGAGTGTTCACAAGGAATCTTCAAAAACTCATTTGGATACAATACAATTCCTTATTGAAAAGACTTCTGCAATTTATCTTAATGCCTCATTTGAAAATACTTGATTTCCACTTTCTGCGCCTAGCTCAAAGGCGTTAAAGAAAAGCACTCTTGGGAGATAACCCAATGTTTTCTTTTTAGTACTTTTTATTTTTGTTGAGTCTTGGAAGTTATTACCACTGTAATGACCTCTCCTTATCATTTTTATTTTGTTTTTGTGCCAAAAAGAACCTCTAATTGGAAGAAGGTAAGATTTGGGGAAGTTGCTATCCTGAAACAGATTTCTGCGCTGCACCGTAAAAATTCGTGAAAATTCTCAGAATATCTTTTTGATCTGATATTTCTTGTGCACATGCCCCAGGTTTATTTCCAAACTTTCATTAGTTTTGCAATTTTCGATTTGAGCAACAGAAGGTCCTCAGAAAAATCGATCTTTGTCAGCTGTTCTGTTTTGACAGATTTCCGCCACTATTTGTGTTTGCCTCTCGATCGCTTTCTTTTTTAGTTCTTTTGATCACGGAACTTTTGAGGAAGTTGCTACAGTAGATTATGCTTTAATGGGTGTTATACTTGAGTTTAAAACTGAACCAAAAGAGTAGATTTACTATCATGCTTACACTAATGTTGCTAATAGAATTGTGTGAAGTTTTGTATGAAGGAAGTTTTCAAGTGTAGGGAAAGGAGAGTGATGAGATGAGATGAAGTATGGAAAAAAGCTCAAGCTTGGGGATGCCCATGTCACCCCAAGAAATATCCAAGAGGTACAAGCATCAAAGCTTGGGGATGCCCCGAGGCACCCCTTCTTCATCGGCAAAAAAATCAGGTCACCTTTCAAGACACTATATTTTTATTGCTTCGTATACTATGCATTTTTCTTGGAGCGTCTTTACTTTTGCTTTCAGTTTTCTTTTGTTTTGTTTGCTGCAATAAATGGTTGGACCCCAACATATTTCTTTTGGAGAAGACACACTCCGTTTTTCATTGCCAAGAACACTCTAGTTTTCACTCTTATCGTTCAACGAGTGTTCTCTTTTTCTAGTACTGCGTTTAGCATTCATTTTTCACCTTGATTTTTGTTCAGATCTTGTTATATCTTTTTATCAAGGTGTATTTATACCACTGGTCTATGTTGGTTTTCATCTCAAAGAGTGGTTACAAAAAGGTTGAATGGTGTTGGAAAAGAGGAAAAAAAGTTTCATGCCTATAGCGCTACAAATGGGAGCTTGTTTAGACTCTGGCTTAGACTTTTGCATGTCATGCTTGATGTTATTTTGATAGTATGCTTAGTAGTTTTTGATGTAGCATGACTTGTCTCAAATGACTGAGATTGCTTAATGTGCCTTTGAAAGAATCATGCGTTGTTTTTATTATATGGGAGCATATTATTGTGGTTTTCTCCTTTGATGCTTTATTTGGGTTGACTTGGCGCATGCTTACCACATGTTTGACTTTAACAAGTCGCCATAAGCCTCTATGATCATTTGGTTTTTGACTTGTGATACCACTTTATGCTTTGGTTAATAATGTTTTGTCGCTATGCATGATTATGGCCGTTATTGCTCTCTTAGTTGGTCGCTCCCAGTCTTTTGCTAGCCTTCATTTTGTACTGAGAGGGAATACTTCTCGTGCATCCAACTCCCAAAAACCAAAGTTTTCCAATGTGTCCACCATATCTACCTATTAGTAATTTTCTATTCCAAGCACAATACGTCTTTCTTTTATCTATCCTTCAAATTAAATTTTTTATGTTATGTAAAAACTAGTCAGTAAAGCTCTCACAAACCTGACGGCACATTTACTTTTCTTGCTATTAATATATTTGACCATTGTGGCTCTCTTATATTGATGTTATGCTTGCAAGTTGTAAGTTGGAAGTTAGGTCAGCCATGCCGTCATGGGGCACGCTTTCAACATTGCACTTTCTCTCATTTAGTAGATATTATGATCTTTTGTTTATGGATACCTACGATGTGAAATAAGTTGGAAACTTGTGAAATTATTGTTTTGTTATCACTTACCTACTCAAGGACGAGCAGGAGTTAACCTTGGGGATGCTTGATACGTCTCAAACGTATCTATAATTTTTTATGCTCCATGCTTGTTTATGCACCATTTGCTTTGTGTTTTATTACACTTCGTAGTGTTTTTATGTATTTTCCAGAACTAACCTATTAACGAGATGCCACAGTGTTAGTTCCATGTTTTCTGCTATTTTTGTGTTTCAGAAAAGCTACACAGGATATATTCTCGGAATTGGACGAAACAAAAGCCGAAGTTCCTATTTTTCCCGACACGAAACGGAGTCCAAAGCAGAGACGGAGGAGAGCCAGGGCCAGCCACACCATGGGATGGCGCGGGCCAGCCCCTGGCCGCGCCACCAGGTGGTGGGGCCACCTGGCCCACCTCCCGACGCCGCCCTTCCGCCTATATATTCTCCTCGACAGGAAAACCCTAGGCCCGATCAATTTTCATGAAACATACTGTAAGCCGCCGCCGTCGTCGATGCGAGATCGAGAGGGTCCAGAAGCTCTTTTTGGCACCCTGCCGGAAAGGGGAATCACCACCGGAGGCCTTCTTCATCACCATGCCTGCCTCCAGAGTGATGTGTGAGTAGTCTACCTTGGACTACGGGTCCATAGCAGTAGCTAGATGGTTGTCATCTCCTCCATGTGCTTCATGTTTAGATCTTGTGAGCTGCCTATCATGATCAAGATCATCGTTGTGTAATTCTACATGTTGTGTTTGTTGGGATCCGATGAATATTGATGCTTTGTCAAGTTGATTTATTGATTTATCATCTCTATGTTGTTTATGATCTTGCATGCTCTCCGTTGCTAGTAGATATCTTGGCCGAGTAGATGCTAGTGACTCCAAGAGGGAGTATTTATGCTCGATAGTGGGTTCATGCCTCTAATAATCTGGGGGAGTGAAAGAAACCTCTAAGGTTGTAGATGTGTTGTTGCTACTAGGGAGAAAACAACGATCTTGTGTTCAAGGACATTTGTATTGTTTACATTACACACTTTGCTTAAGGCGATAATCTGTTGCTTGCAACTTAATACCCAACGGTTGCTCGGACGACATCCGACGGGTGGATTATTAGTCATAGATGCAGTTGGATTACGGTCTATGTATTATGTTGTAATGCCCAAGTGAATCTCATAGTGATCCTCATGACATTTGTATGCTTGCTTTATTCTATCAATTTCCCAACTATAATTTGTTTACCCAGCATGTTATTTATCTTATGGAGAGACACCAGTAGTGAACTATGAACCCCGGTCCATTCTTTTACATTCTTATTGCTATTTACTATTTACTCACTTTATTTACATTCTCGCAAACTACTATCTTTTACCACATTATATGTTTAATCCTTTGTTTACAGCAAACCGGTGAGATTGACAACCTCACTGTAAGTTGGGGCAAAGTATTTTGGTTGTGTTGTGTGCAGATTCCACGTTGCTGTTGGTGCAAAGCTACGCCCCAGATAAGACGCCATATATAAATTGTCTGGAGCTATCGTGAAGCTAGCAAGCATCAATCTTTGGAAGTTGGTTCTTTCTCCTACTGGTTCGGTAAACTTTGGTTTTATACTGAGAGAAGACTTGCTGCTGTGCTCATCATACCTTCCTCTTGGGGTTCCCAACTGGGCGATCATCTACACGCCATCAGTGGTCATTATGGCATGCAGGCATATTTGGTTATTGAGAAATGGCAAAACAATTTGCTATAAATTCAAACTTTTGCAAAGTGAAAATTTAATTTTATCCGTAGTATTCCTCTTCTTAAGCATAGGATCAAAGATAAACATTTGGATAGCTTCACTAAGTGCATCTCCTCACTCCCTTAGTGTTATGTAGGTATAGTTTCTCCTCCGATCTTCTCTTTGCACATATTGTTTGTAAATACTTTGTGTTTTATTTAATAAAATTGTTGTGGGGTTGTTGCCTCATAGTCCAGGGTAAAAAAATACGCATAAGTTGTATCAATTAACTGAGCCGGAGGGATTAATATAAGTAAGCTCAACATATTCATGTATGGTAGATGAGTACTTAACAAAACATGAATATATTTCTGATACACCTGAGCCTTGTTCATGAACGCTTGGAACATAATTCAAAATGGGTTTGATGACTAGAGCGTTTTCATGGTCAATTGAAATATTTTTTTGTGAGTTACATGAACGTGTCATATGTGCATGACTTTACAAAAAGGAACAAATTCCATAAAAAACATCAACGATTTTTTATAACTAATTAATGCTATTTTTGCATTATATGTTTGAGGTATAATTAAGTTATTTTTTGTTGTACTTTCTAATAAAACATGATATGTAAACTTTACTGTTTCTATACTGAAAATACCCATTATTGGTTTTTTCAGATGGCAAAGATTGTGGAATATAAAGAATTGCTTTTGAGGAGAATTAAAACCTTTGAATGTGTTCATACCTAAGCCGACCCATTTCTCCCGCTTTAATGTAGAGAATAAAATATATGGCACTCCAAGCAGCACGCGTGCGGAGACTGCACACCCCGCGCCTCGGCCGCTCTACTGGGCTGCAGCTGCCCACATAGGGTATTTTCCCTCTCTTTGTTTTATTCTTTAATGTTTATGTTGCTACCTTTTAAGTTTTTAAAAATGTGGAATTTTTTTAATCTAAACAATTTTAAATCTAAAAATATCTTGGAATGAACATTTTTAGCTAAAATTTTCTTACTTTTTTAGCATTATTAAATATGAGGATTTTGAATAATTTTTTAATTCTAAGTAATTTAAATCTGAAGTCCTCAAAATTTTATTAATTCTAAATAGGAACATGTTTTTAATGAGAAACATTTTTAATAATTGGACATTTCATAAAAAATTTGAATTTTAAAATCTAAATAGTTAACCGCCTTGCAAAAAAATATTACCATAAAAAGGTAAAGTAAATAAGAAAAAGAAAAAATGAGAACGAAATGATAATGAAAAGGGATAAAGGATAAAATAGCAAAAAAAGAAGAAAAAGACAAAACATGCAAATGGGCCGGCCTTATGTCGCGATGTTGTCGTGCGATGCGAGCCCGTGCAACACACGACGCAACAAATAGGAAGTGGCGAATAAAATATCTCCGCCTAATCTCTGCACGTCTTTGGGCCTAGCCTGATAAAATGATGTACTTACGTTGCGTGTTTTTCTTTCAAATCCTTGTGTTGTTAATTGTTTTATTAATTTCAAATCCCTGATAAAAAGTGACGGGAGGAACTTATACTAGGGTGAGGCTTGATCGCGCTCTGGGCTCGGCAGAGTGGAGTGCCCAATTTCAGCTTGCCTTTGTCACTCATATTGATACAGCGACTTCGGATCACTCGGCTCTTCATGTCCAGCTTTATGAAGAAGTGCCGAGAGTTGGCAATTATCAATTTCGATATGAGACTATGTGGGAACGACATGAGAATCTTAAGCCTACAATTGCTGAAGGCTGGGCGTCCAGCTGTTCGGTAGACGGATTGCCTGTTGTTTCAGCTCAGAAGAGACTGACAAGTCTGACTCATGATTTAGGACGGTGGGGATCTAAAACTTTTGGAAGTGTGCGCAAAGAGATAAAAAATTTGAAGTCTGAACTTTCCAACCTGCGAAGTCTGCCGGGACGTGCAGGACCAAGCCATATAGAGCTGAAAATAAATGAACGTTTGGTAGAACTCTACCATCGTGAAGAGATCATGTGGAGGCAGCAATCTAGGATTGAATGGCTCTCGGAGGGCGATAAAAATTCTAAATTTTTCCACCAGCGTGCTAGTATGCGAAAGAGGAAGAATCTTATAAAATCTCTAACTCGGTCTGATGGTCAGGTGACCGAGGATAAAGAGGAGCTGATGGAGATGACTTCAGAGTTTTATAGGAATCTTTATACATCTGAAGGGGTTCATGATATGCACAAGGTTCTTGACCATGTCCCTCGGAAGGTTACGACGGAGATGAATGACCTCTTTGAAGGAAATATGCCCTAGAGGCAATAATAATATTGTTATTATCATATTTCTTGTTCATGATAATGTTTATACTCCATGCTAGAATTGTATTAAGCGGAAACATTAATACTTGTGTGGTTTATGAACAACACTGTGTCCCTAGTATGCCTCTACTAGACTAGCTCATTGATTAATGATGGTTAAGGTTTCCTAACCATAGACATGAGTTGTCGATTAATAATGAGGTCATGTCATTAGGAGAATGATGTGATGGACAGACCCAAATAAAGCAGAGCAATTAGATCGTGTCTTCGTGTTCATCTTTGCGAAGCTTTTTCCTATGTCAAGTATTGTATTCCTTAGACCATGAGATAATACAACTCCCTGGTATCGGAAGAAAGCTTTGAGGTCATCAAACATCATCCTATGTGAGGGTGATCATAAAGGTGTCTCTCAGGTGATCGGAAAGTACTTGTTGGGTTGTATGTATCGAGATGGAATTTGTCCCTCCCGAGTCGGAGAGATATACTTTGGGCCCACTCGGTAATCGATATCAACACCGCTTGCAAGCACGTGGTTAAGGAGTTAATCACAAAGTGATATCAGATTACGGAACGAGTAAAGTACTTGATGTGAACGAGATTGAACTAGGTATGGCGATACCGACGATCGAATCTCGGGCAAGTAAAATATCGCGTGACGAAGGGAATACATATATGGGATTAATTGAATCCTGGCATCGTGGTTCATCCGATATGATCATCGATGGATATGTGGGAGTCAATATGGGTTTCCAGATCCCGCTATTGATTATTGATAGAAGATCATGTCTGCATATTCTCGAACCCATAGGGTCACACACTTAACGTGCATCGATGCTAGGATAGAATGGATAATTGGTTATTGAGTTTTTTTGTTCGGAGTCTCGGATGAGATCCCGGACATCACGAGAGGTTCCGGAATGGTCCGGAGAATAAGATTCATATAATGGAAAGCAGTTTTTGGGTTTCAGAAAAGTTCTGGACTTTTTTCGGTAGAGTACCGAAATCTTCTAGAAAGTGCCAGAGGGCTCCATGGTGGGGCCCACATGCCCCAAAGGGTCCACATGGACCAAAGGGTGATGCCTACATGGGCCTGGTTGTCCATGCCCACTTGTCCTATGAGGCCAAGGGCAAAACCCTAGGGTTTTCTTATGGGCCAAGGAAAAGGAAACTTAGGGGGCAAGTTTTCTCCCTGGGGCCACCGGCTTGACTTGGAGGCTAAGGCAGCCCCCTTGGCCGCCCCCTTGACCTATTTAAAGGGGATGGGAGGGCTGGGGCGTGCTCACCTCAAACCCTAGCTGCCGGCCCAACTGCTGCCCTCCAATCTCTCTCTCTCGCGACTGCGCGTAGGCGAAGCCCTGCCGCAGAAACTCTCCACCATAAGCACCACGCCGTCGTGCTGCAGATCCAATCTATCTCTCCACCATACTTGCTGGACCAAGGAAGGAGGAGACGTCGCTGCACCGTACGTGTGCATCTCTGGGAGGCGCCGCCACTTGCGGCGTTGGATCGGATCGGATCGCGGGGAGGAGACGGCTAGTACGACTACATCATCCATGTTCTGTTGAACGTTTCCGCTGTGCGATTTCTTCAAGGGTATGAAGATTTCATCTACCTCTCTTGTTGATTACATCTCCTAGATTAGATCTTGGCTTTCTTGTTCGGATCCGTAGGAAATTTTTGATTTACTATGCTGCGAAACCCTTCAGTGGTATCAGAGCTAGATCTATGCGTAGATGTGTTTCACGAGTAGAACGCAACATGCTTGTTGCGGGCGTTGATGTTTTCTGTTGCAAACCTCTTGTTGTGTATTTCTTATGGCGCGGCATAGTGAGATTGAAGCGGTCCAGGCCAACTTTACGCGACCTCGTTCGCGAGACCGGCTCCGCACTTGACGTGTGGCTTGTTCCACACATGCGGCTGGTGGATGCCAGTTTCTCTCACTATAGTAGTCATGAGATTTACAACGAATGTTAGCAACCATAATATCACCGTTGTGGCTTTCCGTTGGTAAGAATCGTTCTTAACTTGCTACTCCCATAAGCCACGTAAAACATGCAACAACAAAGTAGAGGCGTCTAACTTGTTTTTACAGGGAGTGTTTTGTGATATGGTATGGCCACAAGATGTGATGTGATATATGTGATGTATGCGATGATCATGTTTTGTAATATTTCACGACTTGCATGTCGATGAGTTCACAACCGGCAGGAGCCATATGGTTGTCTTTATAATTGTGTATGACCTGCGTGTCAACTTCTTATACGCCATGTAATAGCTTTACTTTATCGCTAAGTAGTTAGCAATAGTTGTAGTTGCTATTCGTGGTGGAGGCAATCATGGTGGAGTGATGGAGATCATGCCGGCGCGCACAAGATGGAGATCATTGCGCGGAGATTGGCTATACCATGTCACATAAAATTATATGCATGTGATGTTTATCCTTTTATGTATCTTATTATGCTTAGATCGCGACGGTAGCATTTTAAGATGATTCCTCATTGAAAGATCAAGATAAAATTGTGTTCTCCCCATGTATGCACCGTTGCGAAAGTTCGTCGTGTTGAAACATCTCGTGATGATCGGGTGCTATAAACTCTACGTTCACATACAACGGGTGCAAGCCAGTTTTGCACACGCGGAAATACTTGGGTTTGACTTGACGAGCCTAGCATGTACAGACATGGCCTCGGAACACACGGACCGAAAGGTCAAGCATGAGTCATATGGATGATATGATCAACATGTTGATGTTCACCATTAAAGCTACATCATTCACGTGATGATCGGTCTCGGTGTAGTGAATTTGGATCATGCTTCACTAAACAACTTTGAGGGATGTTGAATTTAGTGGGAGTTCATTAGTAATTTGATTAACTTGAACTAATTATCTTGAACTAAATCTTGTTGTATTTGCATAAGTCGTTGTAGTCTTTGGCACCGTTTCCCACCGACACTTAGCTTAATTGAGTTAAAAGAACTATAGAATTCTGGATAATCACTTTTCGGTCTAGTGCCGTTTAGTTAGAATGTCAAGACTAAAGATTAAGTCCTATTGCAAACTTTAGCAAACCTTGCTTGCTCCATACGATTTAATAAATTGTATTAATCTAAGAGCAACGATTCAAGTTTAGTATCTAAAGATCATATGTTTGCCTTCATGATAAATTGATCTTCAAAATTGTTTGAGAATCAAAGTGATCATCGAGCTGAAAGAATTATTTCAGAAACAAATAAGAAGTAAAAGATATTTGATATCTAAGACTTTGATTGTTTGCAAAATGATGAAGTATAATTTAGTAAAAGAACATATGCTCATATTGTATGACTATATGCGAAGATTGAAGATGCTAGGCGTCCCGATCACCCAAAAGTTTGGGAACTAATATTATACTTGCATTCATCCTTATAAGCTATAGTAGTTTCATCATGAAAGATGTCATGATAGGACGAATGAAAAGGTATCGGCTAAATTATTTTGCTATACCAAAAGAATACTAAAGAATGGAATCTGGAAGAATACCAATCATATGATGATGGCGATCCACTTCAAAGTGCAAAATCCAAGGCTATTAGTATTTGACTAAAAATCCTTTGGACTATGTGTCAAATGATTGACGCCACTATTGATGTCGATAGATTCTTCTAAAAAGAGAGGAAATGCTAAATAGGATCTGCAAAATTATTTGGTAGAAAAAGGAAAAGACTGGAATTGTCCAGCTCAGGTATATAAATGATATACATGTTATAGATGAATTCTTTTGCTCGTTAACAATGTAATTCTTGGGTATTCGATACTGATTTGTTGGTATGAAATGTCATACAAAGCAACACAATACAAGAAGTACAATGGCCTAAGTAACTAGTAAAAGAATATGGTAATGATGCATGTCGAGATACAAATAAAAGTGTTATTGTGCTTCTCGTCGGCATAAAACCTAGCCTTCTAGATATGTTAAGAACTTAATAATTGTTATTTTGTTCTAGTATTATGAGAGCAATGGTTGTTCAAATTATTACCGTCTTCCATAATCGATGGATAGATTATTATTATCTTGTTGGTGAAATAGACATTTATAACACTAATGCTAAAGGTCGCAAGACAAAACAAATTTCACTTATATGTGACACCGCCGTTTAAGTCATATTGGAAACAAAACATGAAAGAAATTCTATATTGATAGATTTTCGAGTCATTTGATTTTGAATTGATTGACGCTTGTGAGACTTTTCCTAAAGATGATTAAACTCCGTTCATGGGCCATAGAAAGAACAAGCGACTAACTACATGGAGATCGTACATGTTGATGTATGTAGTTCATATGTGAAGTCGAGCGTGGTGTATTTTCTATTTCATCAATGACTCGAATAGATGTACGGTATATCTACTTGATGAGATAGAAGTATGAAATTGTTCAATTTATGAAGTGAAAATTGTTGTAACAAGAATATTCAAGTTGTATGATTAGATCATAAAGAAGAATATTTGAGTTACAAGTTTAGCAAACATCTAAGAGTTAGAGGAATTGTTCCACAAACTTGCATCATGATAAACACCATAGGAGTATGGATTTTTCGATGGATGTAATCAAACCTTGTTTGACATGGTTAGATCAATGATGAAATAAACTACCAACATAATTTGTGGATTATGCTTTAGAGACTACCGCTTTTCACTAAATAAAGTGCCATCATAATCTGCCGAAATGACACCATACAAGTTATAGTTGTCTTTTCTTGAATTTTGGTATGCAAGGCATATATGTAAAATGTTTACAACCAAAATCGGATTAGTAAGTCTTTGTAGGTTATCCCAAAGAATGTCGATGGGTATTTCTTCTATTATGAACCCAAACACATAGTGATTGTCACTAAAAGAAGTGAATTTCTTATGAAGGAGTTTCTCGCGAAAGGTTTAAGTGGGAGGAAGATAGAACTTGATGAGGTTGTTGAATCTGAGCAAGATGATCAGAGTAGCGCAGCACCAGAAAATGTTTTGGAAGCAGCAACTACATTCATAGCTCACGCGTCTATAATATGTTGTAGTCACGACATCAAAGTTCCTATTTAACCAAGTTGGTCATAATCAAATAGTAAGATTTGAGGACGAGATATTATTAGATAATAGTAACCAACAATATACAAAGAAGCGATGATGGGCCCTGACTTCGTCATATGAATTATTCTAGCAACAATTACATATTGAGATATGATAGTTGAATAAACGAAACAACGTTCCTCTACCGGAATACACACCAAGGACGTGTAACTGACACGACCCAATGGGTTTTGTTGATTCAAAGGTTGCTAGATATGTATGCAAACTTCTATGGTAGAAGTAAGCATAGCGAAGTTGGAATCTTCAATGATGAAAATGTTAAAGTGTTAATTTCATCAAGATATTTGAAGATGCTTGTATTTACAAGAAAGTAAGTGGGAGCGCTAAGACATATTTCTAATGCTTTATGTAGATAACATATCGGTCATTGGAAATTATGTATTTTTCTTGATATTGTTAAGTTTTCATTAAAATTACTTTTTGATGAAAGACTTAGGTAAAACCAGAATATTAAGCATCAATGTCTATGCAGATAGATTGAGGCACTAATATAGTTTTGCCAGAATACATAGATGAAATATTGAATTTGTTCAATATGGAAACAATAAGAACGGTTCTTGTTGCATGGAAGAGATTGGAGCAAGAATCAATTGTTTTGACACTTGATGAGTGAAACCACAAGAATGATTTTATCAATTTTGTATACCATGATATGTAGATCCAGTTGTGTCCAATGCTCTAAAGGTTATAGCATTCATATGATGATTGTTGGACAATAGTAAAGATATTCTTCTGCACTTTCAAAGAAGTAAGAATAATGTTCTGTATGCAGAAGTGACAAATGGTTCATTGCAATGAGTTACATTGGCTTTGTCACACATACAAGTAAAATTTTATCTCAATTTTATGCCATTTGTTTTGAGTTAGAAGGTGGCATAATAAGATGGAAGAAAGTTCCATGATGACTTGGATGAGTTCCAATGTTAATATTGTGGCGGACACTGCAACGAGGGCTAAGTATATAATCGCTTTAGAAGCGTCATAAAAGATGCAAAGTGGATAGTGATAATCCAACTTATTTGTGGCACTGTCGTCCAGGTCATATTGGCATAAAACGCATAAAGAAACTCCATTCTGATGGACTTTTGGAGTCTCTTGATTTTGAATCATTTGACACGTGCAAGCCATGCCTCATGGGCAAGATGATCAAAAACCCGTTCTCCGGAATAATGGAGCGAGCAACGGACTTATTGGAAATCATACATACCGATGTGTGTGGACCAATGAGTATTTCGACGCACGGTGGATATCGCTATTTTTCTAAGTGTGCTAGTACTATGTAGTCCTATTGTATGACAATAGTGACAACATAGTCTCGGCCTAGAAACAAAGGTCTCATCAGAAGACCAAGTTTATACGATGCTATCTCATACAAGATGAGTAATGCATGCTGACGCAAAAGAATATGCAAATACAAACGGACCTGAAAGTGTCAGACCCGTAGATAAGGTTTACCACGTGCAACGCGTATGAATAACACCGGAATGCCATAGGTGTTAAAGGCGCAAGTATGACTAGATTATTGACTCTAGTGCAAGTGGGAGACTGAAGGAAATATGCCCTAGAGGCAATAATAATATTGTTATTATCATATTTCTTGTTCATGATAATGTTTATACTCCATGCTAGAATTGTATTAAGCGGAAACATTAATACTTGTGTGGTTTATGAACAACACTGTGTCCCTAGTATGCCTCTACTAGACTAGCTCATTGATTAATGATGGTTAAGGTTTCCTAACCATAGACATGAGTTGTCAATTAATAATGAGGTCATGTCATTAGGAGAATGATGTGATGGACAGACCCAAATAAAGCAGAGCAATTAGATCGTGTCTTCGTGTTCATCTTTGCGAAGCTTTTTCCTATGTCAAGTATTGTATTCCTTAGACCATGAGATAATACAACTCCCTGGTATCGGAAGAAAGCTTTGAGGTCATCAAACATCATCCTATGTGAGGGTGATCATAAAGGTGTCTCTCAGGTGATCGGAAAGTACTTGTTGGGTTGTATGTATCGAGATGGAATTTGTCCCTCCCGAGTCGGAGAGATATACTTTGGGCCCACTCGGTAATCGATATCAACACCGCTTGCAAGCACGTGGTTAAGGAGTTAATCACAAAGTGATATCAGATTACGGAACGAGTAAAGTACTTGATGTGAACGAGATTGAACTAGGTATGGCGATACCGACGATCGAATCTCGGGCAAGTAAAATATCGCGTGACGAAGGGAATACATATATGGGATTAATTGAATCCTGGCATCGTGGTTCATCCGATATGATCATCGATGAATATGTGGGAGTCAATATAGGTTTCCAGATCCCGCTATTGATTATTGATAGAAGATCATGTCTGCATATTCTCGAACCCATAGGGTCACACACTTAACGTGCATCGATGCTAGGATAGAATGGATAATTGGTTATTGAGTTTTTTTGTTCGGAGTCTCGGATGAGACCCCGGACATCACGAGAGGTTCCGGAATGTTCCGGAGAATAAGATTCATATAATGGAAAGCAGTTTTTGGGTTTCGGAAAAGTTCTGGACTTTTTTCGGTAGAGTACCGAAATCTTCTAGAAAGTGCCAGAGGGCTCCATGGTGGGGCCCACATGCCCCAAAGGGTCCACATGGACCAAAGGGTGATGCCTACATGGGCCTGGTCGTCCATGCCCACTTGTCCTATGAGGCCAAGGGCAAAACCCTAGGGTTTTCTTATGGGCCAAGGCAAAGGAAACTTAGGGGGCAAGTTTTCTCCCTGGGGCCACCGGCTTGACTTGGAGGCTACGGCAGCCCCCTTGGCCACCCCCCTTGACCTATTTAAAGGGGAGGGGAGGGCTGGGGCGTGCTCACCTCAAACCCTAGCTGCCGGCCCAACTGCTGCCCTCCAATCTCTCTCTCTCGCGACTGCGCGTAGGCGAAGCCCTGCCGCAGAAACTCTCCACCATAAGCACCACGCCATCGTGCTGCAGATCCAATCTATCTCTCCACCATACTTGCTGGACCAAGGAAGGAGGAGACGTCGCTGCACCGTACGTGTGCATCTCTGGGAGGCGCCGCCACTTGCGGCGTTGGATCGGATCGGATCGCGGGAAGGAGACGGCTAGTACGACTACATCATCCACATTCTGTTGAACGTTTCCGCTGTGCGATTTCTTCAAGGGTATGAAGATTTCATCTACCTCTCTCGTTGATTACATCTCCTAGATTAGATCTTGGCTTTCTTGTTCGCATCCGTAGGAAATTTTTGATTTACTATGCTGCGAAACCCTTCACTCTTGACATCACCGTATACCCGAGAGGAAGTCAAGAAGGCTTTATTTTAGATGTTCCCAACCAAAGCTCCTGGGCTGATGGATTTCCTGCACACTTCTTTCAGAGGCATTGGGATATTTGTGGAGAAGAGATCACCAAAGCCGTCCTGGACATCGTCAGTGGGATTGAGTCGGCTGAAAGCATCAATGATACAATTCTTGTCTTGATTCCCAAGGTTAAAAACCCCACACTTCTTTCTCAGTTCAGACCCATTAGTCTGTGCAATGTTTTCTATAAGATAGCTTCAAAGGTTGTCTCAAATCGTTTGAAGCTTATTCTCCCAAACATAATATCAGAGGAACAATCTGCGTTTGTGTCTGGCAGAATGATAACTGATAACATAATTTCGGCCTATGAGTGTCTGCATTTTATGAAGCGCAATAGATCAAAGAAGAACAGTTTTTGTGCTTTAAAGCTGGATATGATGAAGGCATACGACCGGGTTGAGTGGGATTACTTGGAGGCTATCATGATTAAGCTGGGGTTCTCTCAACAATGGGTCGGAATAGTCATGAACATGGTCAGATCAGTCTCTTTTTCTGTCCTGTTCAATGGCGGTAAGCTTGAAGGTTTTAAACCAACTAGAGGTATTAGACAAGGGGATCCTATCTCACCCTATTTGTTCTTATTAGCAGCAGAGGGCCTTTCGTGCCTTTTAAAAACCCATGATCAGTCATCGCAGCTTGGAGGAATCAAGGTGGCCGCGTCAGCTCCGCTGGTTAACCACCTTTTATTTGCAGATGACAGCCTGCTGTTTTTTAAGGGAAATAGAGAGGGTGCGGAAGAATTGTCTACTCTGTTGACTAATTACTGTCAAGCATCGGGTCAGCGTATAAACAAGGAGAAATCTTCAATCTTCTTCACAAAGGGCTGCCCTCAGAGCAATAGGGAGATTATTAAAGGAGTTCTGGAAGTAAGCAATGAAGCGCTAAATGAAAGGTATCTTGGGATGCCAACTGATGTGGGTTCTTCCAGGAATGGAACCTTTAAATTTCTTCGAGACCGTGTATGGAGTAAAGTGAAAGGTTGGCTTGAGAAGATTCTTTCTGCCGGGGGAAAAGAGGTTTTGATTAAGTCAGTTGCTCAAGCTATACCAGTATACTCAATGGCGTGCTTTCGCCTTCCAAGGGGCCTCTGTGATCGCATAAACTCCTTGATCTGGCAGTTCTGGTGGGGTAGTAAAGAGGGGAAACGAAAACCTTGTTGGGTGTCATGGGATACAATGACTAGGCCAAAGCACCTTGGTGGCCTAGGTTTCAGAGACCTAGAGCTTTTCAATTTATGTCTGTTAGCATGCCAGGCATGGAGAATTCTGCAAGAACCAACATCACTCAGTGCTCGAATTCTAAAGGCTATTTACTTCCCTGAGATGACTTTTCTAGAGGCTGATCTAGGATCTCATCCCTCTCAAATTTGGCGTTCTATCCTTGATGGGCGGAATATTCTGTCCCAGGGTTTGATCAAGAGGATCAGAGATGGACGGTCTACAAGGATCTGGTCTGACTCCTGGCTTTCGCGGGATTACCAACTCAAACCTATAGCTCCCATTAAAGAAGATCCGCCACAAATGGTTTCACAGCTCATTGATGAAACTTCTGCTTCTTGGCGTGACGAGGTGATTCGGGAAAATTTTCTCCTGGTGGATGCAAAGTTAATATTGAGTATTCCGTTATGCACTAGGCGCCAGCCTGATTATTGGGCATGGAATTATGATCACAAAGGAATTTTCTCGGTGAGATCGGCCTACCGCATGATGATCAACTTGAAGATTTCCAGGGAAAATTATTTTGAAGGTAATGCTGGGTCTTCGAACTCTGTTGCTGAGGAGAAGGGATGGAGCTCTCTGTGGAAGACTTATGTCCCATCGAAAATCAAGGTTTTCCTCTAGAGGTTAGCGAAACAATCTATTCCAACAGCTGATGTACTTGCTCATCGTAATATGGCTACTTCAAGTACTTGTAGCTTGTGTGGAGCTGAGGATTCGTGGAGACACTCTCTAATCGAGTGCAACATGGCGAATAGTGTCTGGGTTCTTTCTGATAGCCTCATGGTCGAGCACATGATCGCATGTGATGAAAGGAGCGCCAAGCTCTGGCTCTTTCACCTGAAGGAGACGCTCCCACATGATCAGTTTACTCGTCTTACTGTGACTCTTTGGGCTATTTGGTCGGCTCGCCGCAAGGCTATCCATGAGGAAATATTTCAAAACCCGATGTCTACCCATGGATTCATCAGTTCCTATCTTGAAGAGCTTAAGCTACTTCCAAAACCTGTGCAAGTGGCTCGGGTACTACCTCCTAACCCTAGGTTGAGGGCGAGGTGGGTTCCTCCTGCGCCGGGGTTTTTTAAGTTCAATGTGGACGCATCGGTAGCCAGATCGGGAGAGATTGGAGCTGCTGCAGCTTTCTGTCGTGATAGCAATGGGGTTTACCAGGGGCCTCCTCCATAGTGATTCGCGGAGTCACTGATCCGTTTACGCTTGAGGCTATCGCTTGTAGAGAGGCTCTGGCGCTTGCTGATGATCTGGGAGTTAACCGAATCCATGTTGCTTCAGATTGCAAGGTGGTGATTGATGACATTACAGGGGGAACAAATGGAAGATATGGTGCAATCATCCTGGAGATCAAGGAACGTGCAAGCAGGCTGCATGAGAAGTCTTTCTCTTTCGAAGGACGCGCTTCGAATTTTGAAGCACACAACTTAGCTAGATTTTCTACTTCATTAGATATTGGCCGGCCCTTGTGGCTGGGAAACCCTTACTCTGATGAGATTCCTGTAAACATTATGTTGATTTAATAAATTCTAGCACCCGCTCAAAAAAAAATTGTTTTATTAATTCCGGCTTGCCTTTTTCTCTCTTTCTTCCTTAATTCCTTTTCTCCGTAGCTATTTTCATTTTCTTTATTTCTTATTTTCCATTAATTTCCTTTTTGTTTTATTGTTCTCCTTTATATATCTTCTTCATTTCATCGATTTTGTTTTTGTTGTCTTTTATGTTTTCCCTTTTTATTTGTACTATGTGTTATTCCTTTTTTGCATGCTTAATTATTTATAGCTTCATATTTTTATCTTTGAATGTTCCCAAATTTTTGGACGAGCCTTTTATCCTTCTTAGTTTTCATAGTTTTTGTAGATTTTTTCCACGGAGGTTCTACTTAAATATAATGTGAATACTATTCAAGCGACGTCAATAAGATGCACATTCTTGAAATATATGATTTTGCAAATTATCAATGGGATATAGCTTATAGTTCAATTAGCTCCTTATCTATTGGATGTTGACAGTTGACACGGACGAGTTCATACTAGTTAATTACATAATGGTTGCAACCGAGATATTTTACTCCCCACATTCCCTTTTGTTTGTCCTACACTTATCCCTGGATCATCAATTTGAGCAGCTTAATAATAAGGTATATATTTCAGAAAAATATCATTAGAAAATTTAAATGTTATATTTTCTAATGATATAATTTTTATATTATAAATTTATTTTATATAGCTCATATTGACAACTTAGGGATACGCTTAGGACTAATACACCGCAATGGAGGTAGTAGTTAAACCATAGTTGCAACTGAATACTTTGTAGTTACATTATGGTTGCTGCTGAGTTTTTTCAATTGCAATTGCAATTAAATATTTTATATATTAAACTGAAATAATCAAAGTTGCACCATGCTCGCAACAGAATATTTTTCTATTTCAACTAAAGTTTTCTCTTTAAACGTGGATGATTCGATTCGAATGAGAGTTAAGTTATTTCACATTTACGTGAAAATTACACGCACCCCACACAATGAAAAAATGTGCATTATTCTACCCAGTAATATTCATCCGTGAATAACGACCAAACAAAGTTGTGGAAGCATGAAGACTTTCTAACTTCTGTGCACGACACATACATTTTCAACTGTTGAAGTATTCAAATAATTTGAATAAAGGAACTAACATTTTCTAGAATATGAGCTCTACGGCCGCACCAGCCGCGATGAACACTTGTTTAACTTCTTCAGAGTTCACACCACAGCGTCCCGTTAGGTTTCGACAATATCAAAAATCGAAGTGCCGCGTCCACTGAACCCTGATCATCTAAAGGTATAATTCGTGCCTAGCTAACTCGCCTCCACGGCGATTAGGCATTTTGGGCCGTCGGATCGCCCTCCCGAAAGCATCTCAGCCGTCCATCCGTGGTGGTTTTTTTTTACTGAGCGCCGCTGCGTTTTTTTATGCACCAATCTAAAGGTATAATTCGTGCCTAGCTAACTCGCCTCCACGGCGATTAGGCATTTTGGGCCGTCGGATCGCCCTCTCGAAAGCATCTCGGCCGTCCATCCGCGGTGGTTTTTTTTTACTGAGCGCCGCTGCGTTTTTTTATGCACCAAATATTTCAACCGAGAGGTCAATGACAGGTGGGCCGCATGCTCAGGGGCCCAGCGGTCAGTGGGCGGGACACTTCCCACTTGCAAGCCCACTTGTGCCTGACGGGTGGGCCCCGTCGGTGTCCACTTGCGTCTTCTCTCCCCAACCCCGAGCTGAGACAAAATGCAACCCGGTGAAACCCTAGCCAATCCACGCACGCGCCTCCGGCTCTTCCTCCTTCCTGCTTGCGCCGCCGCCGCCTTGCTCGCGCCGCCACCGCCCTGCTCGCGCCGCCGCTGCTCCGCTGGCCCTCCTCAACCTCGTAGCCGCCTCCGTCCTCCTCCTCCCCGCGTCCATCCTCCTCATCCTCCCCGCGTGGCGGCGGCCCGGAGCGGGACTAGGCGAAGCCCAGCGCAAGGCAGCGAGGGGGCGAGGCGATGGTGGCGGCCCGGCGCGAGGTAGCGGCGGAGGCCCAGCGCGGAGATGATGCGGGGACGGTGCTGGAGCGGTTGGAGCGCTGGCGGCGCATGCGGCGCGGCACTGGAGCGGCGGCGGCTCGAAGCACAGGCGGCGCGGCGCTGGCGGCGTGGCGCAGGCGGACGGAGCGAGCCGCTCGCCGGTGAGACGCAGCCAGCTGGAGCGTGCCGCTCGCCGGCGGGACAGAAGGGCGCCGACATGGGCCGCCGCGCGCCGCCACTCCTAGGCCACTGGTCGCATCGCTTGGAGGACACGCAGGCCATCAATCGCATCGTCGTTGCCATAGGCGAGAGAGGAAGCGCAGCCATTCGTCCCCCACCTCTCGTTGTCACCGTCGCCGGGAGGAGCCACAGGCGGTGGCTGCTCTCCATCTCTCCCTCGTGAGATCTGGTAATCCCTCTATCTACCACCCTCCTCGTCCCGCTTCTTCTCCTTTTAGTTCTGTCTGTCCATGGCATGGTCGTCCCTGCTCTCTCTGTGTGTCTCAAAGGCTTGTTGGGAGGGGAAAAGGTGGAGATTGTCAGGATATGGGGTGGCCAGTGGGGATTCCCTCACCTCCATGGTCGTTGGTGCCAAAATCCCCAAAGCCTAGGTTGCCTCACCCCAGGTTACTTCTTGTTCAGGCCATGGATCATCTCCCTCCCCATGTTATTCATGTATTTTTTTCACCCGACTTTGTTTCTTCAAGGTTCCAATCCATCTTCTGACTCTAAGAACATGATGGGCTTTCTCCAACTGAGCATATGCTATTCCTTTAGTATTTTCTGCTTTAGCTAAAGATTGCTTTTTGCTGTCCATAGCAGGAGTTGTCACAGCAGTGGTTGTGCACTGTTTTCTGTCGCGATGAGCTCCATTGTGGCCTCTTCATTCATTCATCCATTCTTGCTTCATTAATTTGCCCTGCAGCGGTTATTGGTGCAATAAAGAGGTAGCTCCAATTATGCTCTTTTATTTCTCAAATTGTTTCCGGGTTTCCGGCTGCATATGTACACAATACTGCCACTTTTCTTTTACATTTAGTTGCTACTGATTTAGTATTTTGTACTGAATATTAGCACATGTTTTGTAGTTTATATGAAGTCTCTATGTTATTTTTTAGCTTTGCTAGAACCTCTTGCTTATCGGTCACAGTTATTCAAGCTGAAGAATTTTCTATTTGTACTCCATAAACTAATAAAGGATGCTTGGTTTGCAAATTAGTAAAATTCTCTATGGTTCAATAGCAGAAGTCATCGGCTCCATTTTTTCCCACACCATGGCCTACTCTGTGAATACATTTAACTGTGATAAACAGAAGAAATTGTATTTAGTGTCTCCCTTTGGTTGCTTTCTAATATCTGGGCTGTGATTTTATTGTCTAATAAAAAAATTCTAATTTTACTTGCGCATTCTCATGCCTCATTTCAATAATGTGCGGCTCTGTTTGACGCCGGATCTGGTGGTAAACACGGTCGTCACTTTTGTCATTCTCCTTGCCGTGAGATCAATGGATGTGAGTCGTCTTCCTCTGCCCTTTTTCCCTGCAGGTTCCATCAAATTGAAGAAGCACAACGCCACCACAAATGGACCAGGACGTCAGCTCGGGTGAGGTGCTGCTGATTGTTCCTTCTCCTACCACATTTACTTCCGGTCGATGAACTTACATTTGGTTATGCCCCTGCTACTGTATAGGCCACTGCCTCTTCCTTTCTCTCTTCAATTTAATTTTGATTACAGTTATATGATTTAAATTGGATTATAAATCTAATGGGTGTTTCTGTCGATATTCTACATGTATACTTTAATATTTCTCAATTTCTGAGTTTTCAAGTTGCTTGTGCTGAACATTCGGTTGAGTGTAATGTTCAATTCGTGTATTTGCAGATTGACTATTGAAGGTTTGTTGCTCTAATTTCTCTTCAAGCTGCCAGTTATATGTGAGCGCTTCGTTATTCTTTAAGTTTGACTGAAAGTATCATATGCATCTTGTGACTTGCAGTTAAATAGAATATTGCATTTTATCTAAAATGGGTTCATGTGTTTGAGCTTTGTAGTGTCCGCGAATGTTTAGATTGATCTGAACCAAGAACTAACTATTTATAAATGGAGGGCGAACATCATCATATTGTAGGTATCTTCCTTTGGGTAAATACTTGCTATCCACCTTGCTAAATCCACTCTCATCTTCCTTTTAAATTTCATTAGTTTGCCCTCCTTGCAGTTTATGAAGCAATTTCGTTTGGTTGCTATTGGTAATCTAATGGATCTTACTAAGAAGTAATTTCTCCCCTTCTTGGTATTTCTTCATTTTATTTTTCCCTGGCGTGGCACACTGCGTGCTAATCTTTGGCTTAATTATCATGGCTATTGTAGTGTACTCAAATATTACATGTAGTCCCATTGGTTTGATTTGTTTTGGTTAAACTGGAATTTTGAGCATTTCTTTGTAGTGAACGAGATTAATTTTGTGAAACAAATTTAAACCTAGATGTGCTATACATTTCCGAGGTGGAGATGGAAAGAAGTCGTTTTTCCTGGGCATGGGACACGAGATACATAAGAGAAAAGTCATAAAGTAGTAAACCAGTCAATAACAGAGAACTAACTATGTGAACTAAATATGCAATGGTATAACTATATAGAACTGCTATATATGCAAATGCACTGCATGGTTAGAAGATGCCCTGTATCCTTTAGATTTTAGATTTAAACGCTTCATCCGAGTATATATGCAATTATATTTAGGCACAAGGCTGCTGCCTCTGTTCTTCTCTTAGTTTCTATGATTCTTTCTCTTGGTTTTTGATTTGAAGGGACTCACAGAGAACCTCCCTGGGTGCTTGGATTGATGTTTATATAATTCAGTTTAACAAATATTTCAGTACACATCTGTTAGCTCTTACTAATATAGTATGTATGCATAACATATTTGGTAAGAAATTTCCATGCCCATGCAAAAGTTCATATTAGATTGCACTAATGGAGAATGCAAGTATGAAAGTTGATGCATACCATTGTAATTTATTTTCTAATTCACAAGACAGAATTTTAACTATAGTGCAAGTTGTGGATCTTTCCGTTTGTTCACATAAAACTATTTTTACAGATATATCCTCACATGTTTTGTTGTTTTCATGCACTACAGATACATGGTCAGGGTTGATGCTATCGTTGGGAGGCAAAGGGATCAACGTGCATTGGTGCGACTAAATTATTTTGATGTGAGTTCCAGCATATTCTCCTAAGAAATTCTGGTTTTCTTCAGTTTTTCTGCATTATTTATATGCAGTTTGTCAGGTTAACTCTCATGTTTAATTATATGTTAGGCTAAGATAACAGTGTTTAATTATTTACCTGGGTATGTTTGATTATATTCATATAATTTCTTCGAACAAATGCATATGTTCTCGAAACAGGCTTTCGCCCCGCTATATTAATATAGCAACCACACGATACAACGAGCTAGCTGGGGCCGCAGCACAAACTAGCCCAAAAGGAAAAAAAAAGGAAAGATAGAGAAACAAAAACGAAACAAAGAAAAGAAACTAATATCCACAGCGTCGGGTCGACGAAAACGATGATCCGCAATCGCTGCGCCCTTCGGATAATTCCACCACAGTCTTAGTACTTTGAAGCTCCGCATACCAAGCAAGCACCTTCAGGAAGGGATGCGACGATGACGACGCTGCTGCTCGGACTAGTCCTAGGGTTTCCCCCGGTACACGGAGGGGCGCGGAAAAAAGGGGTACACCCGATGCCCTTCAAGAAGGAATGGCGGCACCCAAGGGCGTCACCGCATCGGTGTCGGCCTTCCGACAGGGATTTCTCCTGACCCCCCAAAAAAACCACGCCCGCGACGCTCCATCGCACTCCACCAAACTCGCCGCCCACCAGCTCGCGCCACCACGATCTTGCAATCACCACCGCCGTCTCACCGAGACCGAAGCAACGAGACCGACGAGAACGAAGAAGGGCCACCGGGAACAAAGAACGGCCGAACAGCGGACACGCGGGAGGGAACGACCTCCTCCGCCAATGGCGGTTACCGACCGGACGCATCAACAAGAGCAGACCAGGCCCTTCTGGCCCGGCCGAGCCCGTGGGCTCGTGAAGCTCCCGTCGCCACGCTGCAGTAGGCACGCCGCTGTCCGGCCACCCCCGCCCGAGCCACCTCTCCGGCCGCCGGAGGTGGTATAGCCACGACCAGGCCTGGCCCGCCCAGACCCAGATGGGGCCCAAAGGGCCCAGATCTGGGCCAGGCGGGCGCCGCCCGCGTCACCGCGCCACCCCACCGCCAAGGAGCGGTCTCCTCGTCGCCAGGCCACCCGAGCCACGCCCCTGCAGAGCGCCGCCGCCACCGGAACGCCAAGGACCTGAGGTGTAATATCCCAGGATTAGAGGTTACAAAATAGAGGCAACAGATGTGTGCATTGCATTTCATGCATAGAAAATCCGGGTAATTTTCGCGCATTTAAATAAAACATATCAAAGTGATTGGAGTTTCACTTAAGTTGATGGAATTGAAGCAGATCATCAACTAGAGCGCGATAAACTTCAATATGACCTTTGTTAAAATCCTTGTTTTGGGTAGTGATAGTTACAACAACTAAAAGAGAGTTAAGTAAGGTAAAACTAAAATGCTTGACACACCATTTCAGAATCATATATTTACTCACACCTAGATCATCATGGTATTCATTGAACTTAAACCAATGAACCATGTGAGTCATAAAGTAAATTCAACACAAGTCTTATTTTCAAATAATTAACTACCTTTTGTTTCCAAATACTCAAATATATTCTTCTTCTAGTCAAGAAGAGAGAAACTATACTTAGTTAGAGATATCCTTACCCCATAAGATAGAAACCTAGGTTATAATCAAGAAACTCAGGAGTAGGAGAGCTTAACTTAGTACCTAATTGAGCAGAAGAGTAATACCAACTATAGGTGAGATTTAAACCACCAGGATATTAGAACCATACTCAGGAAGTGACCAATACCTAGACTTATGTAGTGGAGTAAATCCTGTATGAACCACACAATGGGGAGATTATACTCTTAATCTCAGAAGGTAGGTACAATCAAGAATAAATCCTTGAATGGGAGTTGATGAAGGAGATAGTATAATCATGTCAAGTACATAATTATGCTTGCTGATGAAGATAATCAGGTTAGTTACGAAACCTAGTTTGATAAGCAGATATCATCTTAAAACCAAGTGGGGAGTAGGAGTCCAACCTAAACACATCTCAATTAGGAGATGATCATCTGGTTAAAGCTATATGAGATACCTTGATATGTGTACAAGTTTCCATTGAGTGAACCATCTGGATATAGAATGAGCAGATCATTAGTCCTGACCTAGAAACTTAGTTAGTCTATAGAACCTTTGTTGCATTAATCACATTTCAAAAGGAGCACTAGTTCCTGGTGGAGTGTGATAGCATTTTATCCAATTCCATAACCTCTTATTCATTTACTTGGGGATCCATACCTAAGAAACAATTCAACCGTTGCATCACCATGTGATCATAAGCAAACCAAACAATTGTTTCCTAGTAACAACTCTGCTAATAGAAGTCCAGTTCATTATCTAGTAAACCACTTACTCCTTGCTATGATTGTGGACCTCTGACAAAGAGATCTTCATTGTAAAAGAGGGGTAGTTTATATTTTCAAGTTAAGTATAAACAAAATAATTAATGCCATTGGAAGAACTCCATATAACAAACTCATGACTTTAAGTAGCAAAATACTAGTAAGAATAGAATCATGCCTTTCACATTTCATTTATAGGAAAGCCAATTGAGGTTAAGCATTATTCCTTTGTTCTTTATGAGATTTGGTGCAAGATAATATTGCTTCACATAACCACCTGTAATCCAAATCTAGCAAACTATTTCAAATACTCCACAAAAGTTAATTGGAAATATTCCATTAAGATTCTCACTAAAACACCAATGTTGTGTCTATCATTTTATGTGCAAGTACACATGTAAAATTTGTTTAATATTGTGTTTTGGATCAGTAGTATCATATTCATATTTGATAGGTTATTTCAAACTAAAAATCCTGCAGATGAATAGCAAGTTCAAAACCTGCAAAACAAAATAGCAAATACAAGTTAGAATTCAAAACAGAAAACAGGTAATAAAGAGAAATGAATCAGAAGAAAAAAATTAAAGGGAAGCACTTACCTGGCCACAGCCCATCTGGCCGAAGACCAAGCCGGCCCAACCCCCAGCCCCGCAGCCCAGCCAACATACCGATTCGCTCCGTCGTCTTCAACCTCGAGTCAACAAGCAGCTCGGTGGAGAGCTGCCAGGCGCCCGATTCGCCGCCGCCTTGTGGACGCTCTCGATGAAGGCCGCCGCCCTCTATCGTCTATAAAAGGAGTACCGCCGGTGTGGATAAGCCTAGGAGCTATAGTTCTTCCCCTTTCCTCGAGTTCCCCTGCAGGTATTGAAACCCTAGCTCCGGCCGATTTTCTCGCCGTCGCTAGAGACCACCCGGAGCGTCGCCGACAAGCTCTGAAGCTCCGCCATGGTCTTCTTCTTCTCCTCGTCAAGCTAAACAAGCTGGGAAGCTCCCAGTCGTCGCCGACGAGCTCGGCATACTGAAGACGGGTCGCCGTCGATCTCCTCCTCCAGACCATCTCCGGCCTCTCCGTCGAGCTCTACAGCTCCGTGGTGAGCTCCTGAACCTTACCATGCATTTCATCTCCTCCAACTCGTTCGGTAGCAGCCTCCACACCGATCACCTGCACGCACCGCCGCACGGACACGCCGCCGGCGTGGTTCCGATGACCAAAAACCAGCGGCGCTGGTACCCGTAGCTTTGCCTTGATCCGCTGAACCTTTTCCACACACTCACATGAACCAATTCGAAGCAAATCGATCGATTGAAGTTTCATCTGTAAGTTCCTGGGAGCAGTGATGTCATCACGTTGACCAGTCAATGATTTTGACTTGGTCATGCCCATGTGGCAGCCAACGTGGCATGTGACCCACCAGTCAGTGGCAGCAGCTAGAACTAGTATAGGTGTGAAACGTTATTTCATGTTTGTTTTTAATTCCTGTAAATTGCTGGATCTTGGAAAAATCATAACTAATTCAAACAAAATCAGAAAAATACAAACAATATACCAAAATGATCACAAAAACATAATCTATTTATTTAACTTATAATACTGCAAACTTGTGTGAAATAATTGTGAACCAAATTTGAAAACTTGATTAAGTAGTATTTGAACTTTGAATTTAAATTCAACTAAAATATTTTAAACAAAATTTTCAAATACCAAATAAAACTTTGACAACTTCAACAAATTTTATTTCAATTAATATTCCATTATTTCAAAAATGTAAAACATATACTTTACTATTAGGATTTCAAATCCTAAAATGATTTTTCCTAAAAACAAATTTAAAATTGTAAAATTGGGAAAAACCATAAAATTGAATAAGAAGTATTTTCTAACTCTAACATTGCTAATTCAACAATTGTTTCATTAAGAGGAAGTCTAAAACCCATTTAAAAATCTTTAATCACTTAAGTTTGGATTCCAACCCTGAAAACCTAGGAACATAAATAACCAGGTTTTCTTATTTATTTATGATTAAGAATTGAAACTTAAAATAGAATTCTAATACTAAAACTCATTAAGGTACATGTTCTTCAAAAGTTATTCTTTTGAAGTACATATAAAATAATCATCTACCATTACTTTTTAGTACTAAAACCATTAACTACCCTAGTGTGTTAGTTAGCCATACTTCCTAATTCAACCATGAGTAGTTAGTTTGATACTCTATTCCAACATAATATACTTTAATCAACTAGCTATTTGCAAAACCTTTGATACAACTTAAAAACTATTACTAACTTCCTGACCTCACCTAATCACCATTTCCCTAAGTAATAAAAGTATCCATTAAGGATTGTGTTCTTCGAAAGTAATTATTTTTAAGAACAAACCAAATAAGCATCACACCCATTCTTGTCTAGAGACAAGTAATAACCTTTGCATGTTAAGAGTTTTACCAACTCTAGAATCAACCTTAAACTATTTACCTGAGCACTACTGGCTCATGACTAATTATTTGAGTGTCGATATTTGTTATAAGAATGTTACCAACTAAGAAAGAACCATATATTGTAATAGCAATAAAAGTTGCTATGTATAATCATGTCCAACTAATACCACATAAGTAACAAATGTATCTTAATTAGATAACTTGTTATGTTCCATCTATTAACTACTTTGTGAGTAATAGATAAATATAATCAATCCTAGAACACTAACTCTTATTTGTAGTACTTCTAGTCATTAAGAAACATGTTCTTTAAAAGTTATTCTTTCAGGTTATATAACAAGTAAACATTACAATGCCTCTTGTAAGCTTTAAAAGTAAGTAAGTATTCTTGAGTGAGCCCATGTTAAGCAAATATGTGCTACCACATTGTTATGCTTCACCATCCTAGATGAATAACATTTCCATGCTTCACTAAAAACCTCTTAACAGTGAATGAAACCTAGCTTGTTATCTTGGTATGCTCATCTACTAACTATTCTCTAATTATGATAGAATCATGCTAAACCCTAGAACACTAAACCCTAGGAGTAGTGCTTCTAATAAATAATAAACATGTTCTTCAAATGTTATTCTTTTAAAAGACATTGAAGGTAAGTAACAAACCATTCCATTAAGTTTGAACTTATATAACCCTATTTGGTATTAAGATTGTTGTCAACCCGTATAATAGCGGGGTATTCCTATCAAATAAGAATTACTTCAGCTTTGCTTGACCACAACCAACTATTTGATTGCTGATACCACTTAAAAGTGTTACTTTCAAGTCTTCACCTATTGCTATACCTATCTTTTGTAATAACTCTGGTTTGAAGCTTTATTCTACTGCTTTTGAAGAATTGTTAGTTAACCTAAAACCCTTTAACAACCTTCTGTGTGTCTTTGAACTTAAAAGTGCAACACATCACCAGAATTCACCACAACTCAATAATAGCAAATCATCGGGGTTAGGATACGCTTAGAACAATGCATAGCATATAATTTGCATATCATGCTGCAGTTCGTTTAACATCGTCTTTACCAGATGATGGTGCTATTTCAGTAATTGGATTTCTTACGTATCGAAGACCTTGACTTGCATAATCTTGCAGTCAAAAAGGCAAGTTTATCTTGCTCATATCTCTTGATTGCACTGGTTTTGAAACTACTTGCAAAGTGTTGACTTCAAACTCTAACATTTCAAAAAGGATGGAAAATCTATTTTCATAAGTAATATGACTAGTGGTTATCGACCAGTGGTGATAACCTAGGAAGGCTGGCAGGTGGAACCACGGTAAGATTGTGGTGGTGGAGGTTCCACTTGCACGGGAAAGTAAACCTAGGATTAACAACCAATGCCACAGTTATTCTTGTGCCGTAAAAACCGTGTCGTCCAAGAGACTTGGAATGGGACAGGAAAGTCAGCTGTATCTTCTCTCGTTCGCATGTCAACGGGCAGCCAGTTGCCGGTGGCAGTAGATCTGGCAGGACTACTTGCAGATGGGTGGGACACCTAAGTTCTGACGGCACTGGTGTCTATGATGGTCCGCAAGGGACGCCTAGGTACTTCATCGTTGGGGGTGAATATCAGGGGCACAATCTGCTTGCGTGAATTGGGTGGGCATGCGTTGTGCGGAGAAGGCAGTGATTGGCTTGGATCAATGACTGGGCCCCACATCAAGGAATTGTGGACGGAAAAGATCGCCCGGTTGTGCAGCAAGGTTTTGATCTCTCTTGGAAGGACGCACCTCTGCAGAGTGTAAAAAAATGTGACATGTTACCCCTTGTTCTGGGAAGGAGCTGCGAACGCGGCAGGAAAGGTGCTCTCAAGGCACTAATACCCTGTGTTGGCTGTTGGGCATAGTTTTATAAAGTAAAAACAATCTTTCAAGAAACCCTTGTTACAACTTTGCATAGGCCTACGACTCTTTTTGGGTCCATGGCTTTAGTTAGTGCATATCACACAACTTCTTTCTAAAGAAACTTGTTGGGTAACGCTCGTTACTCACCCCAATCTCTTAAACCCTTGCTAGACTATGAAGCATTAGATGGAAGGCAACTCAAGGAGGCAACCTCAAGACCTAAAGATGAAGATGAAGCATTCTACCAACATCATGATTATCAGCGGAGCCTACAATGGCGTGAAGCTTGGAGGAAAACTAGAATAGGGTTAGAAAGGAACCAGTTCCTTATTCCTAGAACCTAAGTAGCTAGGTTATCTCTCTAGCTGACAAACTGCATTAGAGGTAGTCATAGTCTTCTTTTAGACTTCCTTGTATTCTTTCTCGTCTGTAGTCGCCAGGACTAAACCTCTACCTGTTGAGGAGGTTCTGAAGATCTTCTGTATGCTGAAAATTGTAATCCTATAGACATACCGTGGACCTGCGATGTTTCTGTTGTACCACTCTGATGGATGTAATACTAGTGAGACGGTGTTTCATTGGTGTTATGTCAACGACTTGCATACTACACATGCAGTGGTATGCTGGGTCACCACATGAGGGCACCACCGCCGGTCGAGGTAAGCCCCGCGCCACCTTGACGAGCGAGCGGGAGGAGGCAGGGCCGCCGCCGCCGGCACCGCGCGGGCTTTGCCCGGCGGCCTGCGCCGACAGCGGCGAAGGGGGAGGAGGTAGGGAGGGGGGGCGCGGCAGCTGGGGAAGGTTCTCCCCGATGATCGCCCGCGGGGGACGGTGCGGGGAAGAGGAGGGGGACGACCGCCCACAGGCACAGTAACAATGTAAGCCACAAATGCATATGTTGTGATTGGCATGAATTTATGAAGTAGGTTCCCGAGGCATAGTTTGTGCTACTTTTTCTTGCAAAGTGATGCCTTTAAGCAAGCTGATATCTGGTCTATATGTATTTTGCCTGATTATCCTAAGTGTTTGCTTTCATTTTGCAAATTGGTTTAACATTTATTTTTTGGGAAGAACAAAAATGACTAGGAACATAGAGTATATATCAAGGTTTTTTGTTTCTTTTGCCACTGTTATCTATGCTCAACTGCAATTGTTTTGTTTTCAAGGGGACATTTGTGTTTCCATGCAAAGCATATGTTTGGTAAAGATTTGTCTTTCCTTGCCTATTTCGACTTCCCATATATAGCTACTTTTTCTTACAATAGGGATGAAAGAAGTTGCTTTCGGCTAAAGTATTCACTTCTATTTTTAGTTGCTCTTATTTTGCGTTGGATGTCGGCGAAAGAAATGCACTATAAGCGATGCAGTCCCTTGCTTTGCCGTGTCATGCATGTGTCATGCATATGATGTGTCACACATGGTTTCACGTGTGGACAGGCGAGGCAGCTCCCGGCGCGGGGACGGTGTGGCCCGGCTCAGGGACAGGCGAGGCGGCGGCGGCCAAGCACGGCCCCAACATGGTGGCCGATGGAGGTGGACCGCGCGTTGTCGCCGAGACGCGGGCGCAGCCGGCTGTGGCGGTCCGAGCAGGGTGGCGGCGGCGGCGATGGCTCGAGCACGGCGGCGGCGGCGGCCTGAGCACGGTGGTTGGTCCTAGGTGAAACTTCTTCTTTTTCTTCATTTCTTCATCTTCAGCGATGAATTAACCCTCATCGTAATTCGTAAGGAGCCATACGGCCCCGACCTACACTAGGACGTCAAGCCCGCTGCTCACCGTGATGTGCCCCGGCAGTACGACTGGAGGCCGGTTGAACAGCTGCCGCTCCGTCTTGTCATGGGCAGGAGCGCAACAATACCCAACAGGCCTAGCTGCAGCACTCTATCTTTCCCTTTTGTTCTCCATTGTCTTGAGATTTCTCCATCGGGACACTGGCCTGCAGCGAATAGACCTGCCCTTCTATGCCTCTTCTCCATTGGGGATCTACAGGTTCATCTCATCTCTCCCTCATTTGTGTGTTTTGATATAGAGAAATCTATGCGAGCCAACTGTTTGATGATATGTCTATATGGCCTATAATTGTTTATTTGGGGGTTATTTTGCAGGTTATGATGGTAAGGTCACAAAGATGGAGTACTGGAGAACATGCCTATTACATCATCGACTTCTCAACGTTGGTTGTCATGGACAACCAGATCGAGAGGTAGAAGCAAATCGTCCTTCTGCATTCTCCTTCATCTCATAAATTTTATCTTTAATTTCACACAATCAAAATCTGTGCATAAAGCTAAACACTACCTTTGGGTGAATTGTGATAGGAGATGTTGATGCTTTGAGCCGTTCATAAGAGTATATAGCTACGACGCGAGCACAGCTGTTCTCCTTGGTGGCAGAAAGGGGTCAGCCTATGGGATGCTGGACAAGATCGAAAGTCCCAAACCTACATAAATATCTTTTCCATTTGATTTATTAGTCTCCAGGTTAGTACTGGTTGAGTTTGTTTGGGCTTGCATGTATTGATTCAGAATTATGTCTTCTGCTTCTGTGATGTACATGTTTGAATAAGACATGAACTAAATTAGCTATGTAATTTTTTATGGGAGCCTGCCATTAGACGTAATATATGTGTGCTTAAAATGTTATCATGCAGATGCCTGTTTTCATATTCTATTTTATAAGTTTTGGTCTTTTGATTGAGCAAAAATAAAGAATCAATGATGATTTGCTTCACAACTAACTTCAGCACTCAGTCTCATTTTGTTGGTTTTGGTTCATGGGTTCTGTAGCATAGTTTTACATATCAGGCATTTGATCTGGACCTATTACTTTTATTTGGGACATGGCTGCATGCCAATACTTTTCTGTAGCAGTTTTGGTTTATGGGTTGTGTAGCAGTTTTTTATATGTGCTATGTATAATCAGGTTTTCATCATGTGTTTGCACGGTTAGCAACACATGATCATTTTGGCAACTATGATGGTTCAGTTTGGTACTGTATTTTATAGAGGATGATGTGGATTTCTTGCTACTGTATTGTGGTTCTGGTGCCTGTGTTTATGCTCTGGGATCGGATAATTCTCTGATGCTCCTGTTATACGTCGGCAACTGTTTTATCAGGGGAATATTTAGTGGTCTGGCTGCACACTCAGATCCTTTTTGGGTTCATTATCCCTACAGAGAAACTAAGCCTGATATGGTCACATGAAGTTATCGGATTTTGGATTGTGTAGTACAGTTGATTTCTCAAAATTGTTAAACCTTGAACTAAGATAAACCTATGACTGTTGATCGAGCGCACACTTTTCCTTTAGGACCAAATTATTTGTCTGTTTCAACCTTTTTGCTGAATTGAAATGTCAACCTATGACTGTGATGTCTTCTCTATGTATGACAATTGTTTTTAACAAACCTTGCCCCACAGCTTATCTATGTGAACCCTTGCTACCAACTATAAGCTTTGTGATCGTTTGCACATATCATAATGCAGAAATTTACTTATCATCGATTTGTATACATGCTTACCATGGCGACGTTTAACAAATGCGAAAGGGTGGAGTATTCAAAGTTCTTAAGCTAGAGGTGATATTACGAGCATGGTCACATAGAAGTTCCTAAGCTCTAGGTGAGTTCTTTCTTATTTCTTTATCTCCAGGGAATGGATCATCTCCTCCCTTCTTGATTCTCTCATGTATACTTCAATGTGTCTACCTCTTTCTGAAATGGCATGCAAACATGAGCTTCCCTACTTCAGATGCATATACTTCTAAAAGACGAGATTTGCTCTTTGTATGATTATGCATCTGTTCCTTTGCGTGATAATTCTTCGCCTAGCATTTTTGCTCTATAAATGGAACACGTAGCCAAAAGTTGTATTTTCAATTCTGATATATTTATTGGCTAGGTTGAAACTTATTCTCTTAGAAACTTATTCTGAACACATAGTCAACTGAAAGCAAGGATGGAGTATGCAAAGTTCTTGCAAGATACTGCAAAAGAAATGGCAAAGGATGTTCAAACATCACGTAGTGGAAAAGAAAACAGACAGCTGAAGATCTGGACAAATTTCTAAACAAGGTATCACTAACAGCGCTATATAATTCAATCAACGTGTCAGTACATTTGAAAACATATACTAAGAGTTCTTTTCTTCTGTTCTTTCTTGGATAATTTACATTAAATTGCAATCAGGTTTGGAAAGGTGAACAAGTAACCAATGATGAAATCTTGGGCCTCGCGAAGTTGTTTACCGATGAATTGACTTTGATAACATGAACAGGTTACACATTATTTCAGTTTTGTACATTCTGGTTAATTTGGTATCAAAATTATACCAGGGCTGATCAAATACTTTTATTGGCTCCAAAGTGAGATTTTGTTAAATTAACATATGCATGTTTCTATCATTACATCCACTTTATTAAACGCAAACTGCTCTACCATGCCGTCAGGAGGAGAATGGATTGCCATCGCTGCACCTCTGCGAGAGGAGGCAGGAGGACGACGATGGCGGCAGTCTGCTCCACCATGTCTCCGGCCAATCTTCGTGCACGGCGGCTGGCACAACTTGAGCTCAGAGATGAGGTGACACATCGTACAATGATGGTTCAAACTCAGCGGCATCTGGTGTCATTTTGCTGGCTGCTGGTATGTAACCTTTAAACACAATTTGACCTACATGTCATTTTTTCTTTGATCTTTGTTGTCTAGCAATATGTAAAACAAATGGTCCTTTTTCTGGTTGTTTGTACCATGCAAATCCAGTACCAGTGTTTAGATGTCATCATTGCTTGGCATGATAAGTACTTGAGTAACTCTAAATACTAACACCCTAGGTACATTCGTATCTGATCAGGACAGACCGCAAAATGTTTCTTATGGCATGGCTCATACCGTCTTGCATTAGAAGTACCCTTACTGTGAAGTTCTATGACAAGTTCTTGCTTCTTTCTGTAAATGAAGAAGATATGTTGCATTTACTCTAGACTTGAAGTAATGCTTCAGTTTTTCCTGGCCATTTTTTCTTTTTGATTTATTATTAGCATCCAGCTAAAGCTTCAGTTTTTTCTTCCACATCTGTTCTGCATGTTACAGATTCAAATTTGTTATTTAATTGACAAAGTCTATGGTGCCTGTGGATTATACTTTGTCTATTGTCTATTGTCAAATTTGTTATTTAATTGACAAAGTCTATGGTGCCTGTGGTTAAGAAAATATGACTTCTCCTTGTGATGAATATGCTTGAGTTAGACATGAACTAAACTAGCTATGTTTGTCATGGGAGCTTGCCATTAGACATACTATATGCGCGCCAAGATATATATGCTGGTACACTCTTGGGTGACTTCGCGATGCCTGGGCCATTGTTGGACTCCTTCTCTACTTGGAAAATGGTGCTTTTCATACATTGTTCTTTAATCTGAAACTATTAAGTCTACATTTTTAGGATTTACAAGGGATGGCAGATGCATGCTCCGGTCTGTTTCTTATGGCGCCTGCATAAGGAGAGAACAAAAGCCGCCAAGCGAGAGCGCCCAGAAGGAACTTGTGTGCTACTATGCAGGTAGGGGAGCCACAAACTGAATCTGCCCATGTTATTTTCACAGATAAGTCAATAAATTTTGCCTTAGAAGTAACAAGTAGATTACCTTTTGCAATGTTAAATCATTTTCAAGTTGTAACACACGACTGACACTACCACGATTTGTTTTGCAGTTATTAGGTTGATTCGTTAAATCCATCCATGGCAGTAATATATCTTCTAGCATTGTAATTCTATTTTGCAGTATGGGATTCTCTTGGACTGCTCCCAGGTGAGTATTGCTAAGGTACCTCTTGTGCTATCCTTTTTATTATTACCTCTAATTGTTTTCCAATTCTCAAGAGGTCAACGGGAATATATTTCTGAAATCTGTGAGTTGTTTCCTCAAGTTTGCAGCTTCTGAGCCTTTGAACTTAGGACTCAAGGACCCGGGTCATTGCCTCTTCCTTGCCTAATTGATCAGTAATAATGTATATCACCATATGACTGCACCATTAATTTCTGCTGCTAAATTTAATTCTTCTCATATCTGCAATCTATTTTGCAAGTTTTTGCTAAATTTAAAGTACTATATGTGCAGGTTGTGTTTATTAGTTGTCAGGCATTGTTGCGCCCTGTGACCACCCCTGCTCACGCATCTAAAATTTTATACTCCTACCACGAATTATGAATTGGAAAACTGAGCATCTTGCTTCGTTTCGTCGACATGGTAATATGTACATTCTTATGTGCATATTTCCATTAACAATCAAATCTATAACTAATTTAGGCTACATATTTGTGTATGATGAAACAACCAATTAGTTTCTAAAATTTATTTACCCATTTGATCGGTTATGTGAACTTATTAGGATGCTTATATGAAGAATGCAGAGAAATAACATTTGATGACATAAGTAATGCTGCTTATCTTTTACAAAGAAAACTTAATCTATATCCTTTCATTTTTCGTTTTTTTATGCACAACAGATTTGCAATCAGGTACCAAAAAAGCCTTTGCTAATTTTTATTCTTACTCATAACATGATGTAGCCATTTGCGATCAACTCTGCTATGTTAATCTGTTCTGATGCTGCCTGAAAAATGTTATGGAACAGATATACCTTACAACCTAATATTAAGATCAAACTTTGTTTTCTGGTTATGAAATGGCTAATCTTTGGAGAGCAGAATTTATATATATTTATTGAGAGGACAATTTGATTAGTTGATGAACGCAGAAAGTAGGGTAACCGAGTTCTTTTATAGTACCTAATATATTTTTAGAGAGCCTGCTCATTGTTGGTTAATACATTTTCACTCTCAAAATACTGTACGTGCCCACTCAGCTGCTCTTGTGCATTGTATAGTTTTTCCTTGCGTAATGAGCATGCCCTGCTTACCAAGGTTGTGTTTTTTTACATCTAGATAGCTACTTCTTGGGAAAGGGGTATCATTACAAGCTCACCTCATGACCATTTGACAAGGTTTGATTACATGGCATAAAAATATTGTATTGCTCATAGCATAACAATGAGGTACCAGCACAAGTCTAAAACCAACGACAAGAATGATAATAAGCAAAGAAAATACATGGCCCCATTCATTCATTTTGGTAACAAAAGAAGAATCTGATTCCGCAATGGACTCTTAGATGTAGAGGGCATAATGATTCTTTTTGTATCTTCCTCAGAAGAGGGCATGTGCTAAATGTTGCTCAAGGAATTTAGTTATCTGAAAGTACAATAAACTTTGGAGTGGACTGTACATAATAGAAAGATTATTCGGGGCAGGTGGAACATGGCTTCGTATGCATTTTATGTGGTCTCGTTAGAAATATTTGTAAAAATGTTTATGCTCTTTTATGTCTGACTTGACTCTCCACTTCCATAAGAAAGTCCATGTTCTTCAGGTGATTTCAGTTATTGATCTCCTAGACATCAAAATCTGTAGCTTTTCCTGATTTAAATTGTTGTTCGACGGTTTCCTTTTATGGACCATTTTTTTTGGAGTAAGAGTGGGAGTTGCAAGTAGAGGGGGAGATGCTGGTTTCATCTTTGGAGGGAGAACAAAACATATATTCTGGTTTTCTTATTTAAAACACTTCATGCATAGCTGATTCCTTACAAAAATTGCCATTCTGCAATAAAAATCTTTGTTATTAGTTACAACATATTACATAGATGATGCCATGAGATTGTTTCTAGAGATGTTTGTTAGTCCTTATTTTTGTTGACAAAATAATTAATTTTGGGTTTTGGGAGAATGATTTTCTTATGTCTGGTCCAGAGAGAGAGAGATGTAGAGAGACATCGATGGTTCATCGTTTGCTCAGTGGGTGAGAGGGAGATATGTGAAGAGAAATGTGAGGGCAACTGGTATTTGCACTTGCTCTCAATACCGGAAAACTAACATGTACATATGCAGGTAGCAGCTTCCCGTGGGGTAATATAGATGCTCATGGTATTCTTATGTTGCATTTATTCAGCTACAAGTTTGTTCTCATCCAAGTTTATGCTATTGATTTCTGTGCTTTGCTGCTTTAAAATATGTTCACAAATTCTCTCTTTTTTCTTGCAGCCGCTCCATTGCCTGTGTTCTGCTAGGCACTTGACCATGTTGCCAGATTCATAAAGTGTTGTTTTACCCATCATATTTTGATAATTATTTGCTGAATTCTTCTTTTTCCTAAATAGAATACAGCCACTTTGAACTTTAGCTATATATCATCCATATTTTCCTGGAAGAAGCTATAGGGAAAAAATATTCTTGAGAATACAATGCAAGATGGGATCAAGATCCTCGATCGCTATGAAACGACTTGACTTTCATGTTAGTTTAGTTACTATATGCATATGTCTCGCAATTGTTTCAGACTTAAGTGTGATAACTGTGAGTAGTACGTATCCAGTGCTCTAAGAGTGTGGGAAAAGTTGTGTTGGCTGTTGTAATATATTTCCTCTGACTTTTTCGTTTTATATAAATATGAGTTTCTCTTGCATTTTCTGATTTCGTCCTAACCATACCATTTACAGCGTAGTATCATATTTGTATGTAAATGTAGCTTTCTTCATAAAATGACCATACAAACGAACTCGACGGGATCGTGCGCCAAGGCGCACCCCTACATCTAGTAAGAGTACTTCAGGCATGCTCCCAAAGCAAAGCGTCCCAACTCCCAACGTGCCACACGCCGTGCCCCGCACTGCCCTCTGAACTAGTAGTACAAATTAAGCTGTCGGCCTGCGCCGCGAGCCCGGCCATGGGCACGTACGCAGCTTCGCGTGAGGGGCAACAACCCACTCGCCGCTGCCTGGCCGAGCTTGGCGCCACGCCATTGGACGAGGCGTCCGGTGCCGACACAGCGCGCGCCGGTGTGCGCCACTAGTGCTCGCTCCACCGATGCCCCTTGGCCACCAATCCATCATGAGCTCGGGTCGGTCACACTCCACGCTACCACTATATAAGCAGCAGCGCCGAGGCCATGAAGCTGACAGCAGCTAAGCGTACGAGTAACACACACTGAGCACATAGCCACACTGACGTCTTAGTGATCATGGCGGCGACGATGAAGAATCTGTTCGTGCTCGCTCTGGTGGTCGTGGCCGCAGCGGCACTCACCGCGCCGCGGGGCGTGTACGGTGCCGGTGAGTGTGGGTCGACGCCGGCGGACAAGATGGCGCTGAAGCTGGCGCCGTGCGCGTCGGCGGGGCAGGACCCCAAGTCGGCGCCGTCCAGCGGCTGTTGCACGGCGGTGCACACCATCGGGAAGCAGAGCCCCAAGTGCCTCTGCGCCGTCATGCTCTCCAGCACCGCCAAGAGCGCCGGCATCAAGCCGGAGGCCGCCATCACCATCCCCAAGCGCTGCAACCTCGTCGACCGCCCTGTCGGCTACAAGTGCGGAGGTAAGCAAAAGGGTTTATCCGACAATGTTCTAAACTTATGTTGTGTTGTTGCTCACAATCTGAACTTACACTTTCGTAATTTGCAGCTTACACTCTGCCGTGAGCCTTGAGGCCACTTCTTCGTGCGGGTCCGTGGATGCAGCTGAGTGTTGCTCATCACACAACAATAAAATGAGTTCCATGATGTGGGACTCTCTGATTTAGAGGTGTACTACTACCTCTTGTAGAATAACATGTGTGTACTCTGTACGTTGTTTGAGTACTTGTTATGTCGAGTGTTGCAGCTGAAATGTGATCCAGAGTTCTCAAAATAATAATGAAAATTCCTTTTTCAACAAATCGAGCTAGACATGAACGAAATTGATAACGCACTCAGCATTCTACAACTGTTTAAGCAAACCAGTCCATTTGTATTGATTGTGTATACAGTACTCCCTCCGTTCCAAATTCTAATTCTTTTAGATAGACTACATATAAACTGAAATGAGTGAATAGACACTGAAATATGTCTAGATACATATTAAATCTATAAAATCTAGAACATGTTATAGTTGGAACGGACTAATATATATACTTGAGAGTGTACTCGAGCTTGATAGCAGCTATTAGGAGTGGGAGGGAAATAAATTTGAATACTCCCTCTCATGTTTTTGCTTCACCAGGCTTTAGACGTGTGATGGAGGGTTTTTTTAAAGAACCTTGAGAATCCTGCATCTCCATCGAAAAGATGCATACAAGCTTTATTTATAGACAAGTGATGGAATTAGGCCGAATTCTTTTTTCTTGTTGTTAATAGTGACCGGGTCTTGAACTAAGATATCTCCTAGTTCTTATACTCCCTTCGGCCCAAATTAAATGTTACAACCAATTAATTTGGCCGGATCCCCTAAAAACATTAATTTGGCCGGATGGACTACCATATTGGTTCATATGCACTAGCGAGATCATCTAATCTAAAAGCTTAATTGTTCAAAAAGGTTGGCAATTTATGCTGCACACACTGAAAATCAACAAAAAAAAATGCAGATGACAGCCCTGGTGGCGTCCAGCTTAATGACTCTTAATGTCTCTGGCCATATTTCCCAGCTAGAGATGGAAACACTGTCACATGAAGAAACCCTAACAGGTAAGATCTCTCAACAAAAGAAAGAAGAGTCGCCTTCTAAAAAAAATCCTAACCGCCACAACTCTGCCTTCTCCGTCGATCGGTTTCCCCCTCCGGTCAGCCTTGTCGGTGTCAGGACGAGCGAGGAACCTATAAAAAGTAGTAATTTCACAACAGTTTAGTGTCTGTTTGGTGGTAGTCTTCTTCTTAGACTTTGTGTAGATGGTGACAATAACTTTTCTAATAAGTGTTCTTCAGCTCTTCATTCAATGAGGTGAGTTTCTTCTCGGTGTCAATGGTTGTGTTGGAAGATCAATTTTTTTTATGTATGGTCTTTCAGATCTTGCTTTGCCGGATTGATCTTGGATGGTTTTTCTAGTTATCGCGAGGAGGTTTCTCCTTATAAAATATCTATCCCGGTTGCTATGTCCTCGATAATTATGATACGTTTTCTCGGCTCCCCAGCGACGTCGACCAGACTATTTGGTTCGTCTTCCCTAGAATACTGGTGGTGATATTCTTGGCGATGTTCGATGATTACTCTAATGCATGCGCTCGTGTACGTAGCCTTGGCACTGCGGCTAAAATCAAAATTATGGAAGAACCCTCATTAGTATTTACAGGTTTATAGTTTGGTAACTATGTCTTGTTTACGTGGCTGCCCGCTGCCTTCGAAAAAGTACAAGATTACGTCATGGAAGAACAAAGATTTTGATGATCTCAATGATTTTAGACTTCGCTTTATAATTGTTGAAGACAGCTCATGTATCTTACCATGTATTATTTTTCATGATAAATATATATGGTATTGATTATAAAAAACCCATAACAGGTGACGGCCATAGTTTGTAGTTCCTTTATAACCCAAAATAGCATGCGCCATTGACCATCGTAATAACAGTTTAAGCAGGAGACGGAACCAAAACATTTTAGAGAAAATAACAATAAAGATTTCTGTGGGTTCATCTTCACTTTACGAAGATTTATTTATTCCTCGCGTTCTACATGATCCAATAAAAAAGAATTACAATGGAGCAAAAACGGACGAAACTGGATGGTGCCATATTTGTTCTCATAAGTTTTAGGAATCGAATATAAAAATCACCACAGAAGCAATACACAACCACAAACACGAATGCAAATCAAACATGTTATGAACACAAATCCAAAACCGGAGGATGGGTGGGCAACACTGCACCACCGCGGCTGCCATCTTGTGTTATTTTTTTCAGAGCAACCACATATTTCATTAATTTAAAATTAAGTTACAAGAAGCAACATACATGGAAACTAACAGACAAAACTGGGATACAATGATTATCTTGATAACTATGCAGATAAAACCGTAAGAGATCGAGAAATACAAATCGATCCCTAGGATTTCCTGCAACCACCGAAGCCAGCGGCCGCTGCTCAACTCCAACGCTGCCAAAGCGCACGCCGAAGAAATGTCGAGCCTCCACCATTGCGAGATCCAAGAAAACATCATCACCAATGAGGCTTTGTGAGTCGATGAACATGCCTGCTACACGTAACGAGGCACATGTCGTTGTGGCACGTCGACCAGGGGACGTCCTCGTGTTGTCTTGGACCAAGACCCACCGTCTCCTATCGACAAAGTCGAAGAAGAACGGCAGAAGAAGAAGAGTTTGAAGACCTTGAAGATTACCTCGTTTTCTTTTACACTTTATTTTGTAATAGTTTGAGTCAGCTCTATCATGTACTATTTACTATAAATATATGTGGTATTGATTTCAAAAAAAAATGAAAGTTCCTACTTTTCAGAAATGTGGTTGTTTCGTCGATTTTTTTAGTCCGTTTTCTTACTTAAAAGTTCTTCTTTCATTTCGCTAATTTTTGTTTAGGATTCCATATCTTTCTTTGTTTCCTTTTTATTGTGAAAGGTCGCGGACTTTTTGCTATGTTTTCATACCCCTACCGTGGACAGAAGTACAGAACGGACACTCTTTCCACCGAAGAGGCAAAGTCGACACATGCATCCTGCTAGGGGCACATCACGAACAGTCGGATTGATGTTATCATGAGGTGGTTGGTCACCAGTGGTAGTTCCCTATTGACTACAGTTCAATCGACTTAGAAAAATTTAAATTTCAATTGAAACTATAGCTGTTCGATCAAGATTTTCTCACATATCTACTGTATTTACACGTATCACATGTTTAGATAGGATTGTTCTTAACGGTGACCTTACTCTCTCCGCTTCATAATTTTTACGTGGCTATACTTTAAATTTAATCAAATCTAAACTACCATCACGACAAAAATTACGAAATGGATGGAGTATTTTCCGGTCTCATGAGATGTAGCAGCATTGTATCCTTTGTGTCACCACATAAGGCATGTATGTATGAATGATAGGTGGCCACACGCTACGAAAAAATGCCGTGTCACACATTTATCGTGGTGGCAGGAACCAAAAAACGGACGCCATGCATACTTATCTTGTGCAAGGAATTGCGCTATGCTTGCAATGCTACGGCAGCTTTGCTTGTCTAGACTTCCATCGATGCGGTGACTAGCACATGAGATTAGCCTGCGTCTGGGACTGCCAAGTGTGCTCTGTCGATCACGAGGTTCTTGCCTCTCTCTGCACTATATAAGCAGCAGCTGAGCAAGCCGTATAGCCCACAAGTGCACACACAAGTCAAGGAAGGAGGCATAAACCCTCGAGGAAGCACAGCGATGAGGTCCGTCGCCGTGGTCGCGCTCGCGCTGGTCCTGGCCGGCGCCGTCGTCCTCGCCGCGCCGCGTCTCGCGGACGGCGCTGGCGCGTGCGGCGCCACCCCGCCGGACCAGGTGGCCCTGAAGCTCGCGCCGTGCGTGTCGGCGGCCAAGAACCCGGATTTGACGCCGTCTGCTCGCTGCTGCGCGGCGGTGAAGGACATCGGGGAGAAGAGCGCCGAGTGCCTCTGCGCCGTGCTGCTGTCCAAGACCGTGCGGGACATCGGGGTCAAGCCGGAGATGGCCATCACCATCCCCAAGCGCTGCAACATCGCCGACCGCCCCATCGGGTACAAGTGCGGCGGTACGTGCGTGCGAGAATGACCTAAGATAGTTACGGGCAAACTTTTTGGTTATTGTAATTCATGTAGCCATCGAGAACGCGTTGGCAAGTAATCACGTCTCTTGTATGTTTATGCAGATTTCACCTTGCCCAGCCTGCAGCTGCAGAACTGATCGATCGATGGGCTACTACCAGGATCTGGAACCGAAGCAAGCAAATAAGTGTAATTTACAGGGTTAAGTACAAGGAACTCCGTGTCACAGTCTCCGTATGCATGAGACACTACACTAGCTTGGATAAAATGATGTGATGTTCTTCAGTGTCTGTATTCGTGGTGTCGATCGAGGAATGCAGAGAAATCATTGCTCCAAACTCTGAAAATGGTGTTTCTGAATGATGCTTTGCATGAAACTCAAATTGGCAGCAAAACTTCGTACCAACGTATACAACCCAGAGGTCCCACCCACGCCCCTCATTATCGTCCCACTCGTATATTCCACAGATGAAGCTTTGTATTCAACGTTAAAATGATTATTCGTAGTCAGTTTTGTTTCCCAATCTCTGCAAAAGCACGGTCAAGTAACATGGTAGGAGCATCTCTAGCGGAGCCCGCAAAAGAGTAAAAAAAAACCGCAAAATAACTGCTATTTGGCGATTTTGGACAAAAAAAAGGAAACTAGGTCAGCCCGTGAATTTTTTTGCGGTAAACTGTAAAATGAGCCTCTCAAACCTCATATGTCCAGTTTTTGGGTGAACTTTTATAGGAAACTGCAAAACACATGATGAGTTGGAGGGAGGGAAATTTCACCTCAACCGTCACTCAAAGCCACCGGAGTGCGGCCCTATTCTGCCGCGCCTTCTCGATTCCGGCCAAATCTCAGCCACAATACATCGAGCCACCTCGATTCCGATCGATTTGCAATTAAATCACAATAAAATAGCATTTGGCGGAAGGGGCCGGAGGTGGGTGGGCTTATGGACATCATCTTTCTCCATGGTCCTGCATACAAATACCTAGAATTCCGAATGGTAGCGTGCAGGTGTCCGCTAGAAAGGTAGAAACCGAAAGACTGATCAAAGCTTGCCTTTATGTGTGAAGTCATATCTACCCACCAGGAAATTGGATCAATAATAACGAAAGAAATACTCCCTCTATTCCAAAATATAAGATGTTTAGATTTTTTTCTAACATATATGTATCTAGATGTTGGAAGCAAGGTACACACTAAAAGATATCTAAATATATAATGTTAGAAAAAGCTAAAACTTAGGAAGGGGGTATAATGCAAGGAGCTCTCGATCCTGCGCCTGAGCTCTTTCCTGACGTGTCAACACACTCCGGTGCGCCCAGTCCGTACATACTCAACGGCACAGCGATGGCTACTTGTCACCTGCTACAACCTCACGTTGCCTCTCGTGGACATCCACCACACCAGCCCGGGAGCCCAGAAAGGTCGAGGCCAGCATCGATCCCAGCCGTCCATCGCAAGCAACAACCCAGTAACAATGTGACACCTGGCGTCCGCGGTGTTCCTATCCTACCAGCGTCCCCACCCCTCCTTCGGTCTTCGCCCTGCATCCTCTGCTCGTCCCACTCCATCCAATCGTTCGTCCGTGCTCCATCCATGGCTGCATCAGCACTCTTCCTCCCCAACCTGGCCACGCCCACGCCCACGGCCAGATACCTCCACCGTCACCACCGGTTGCTGCAGCACAGGAGGCAGCAGCTCCCGCCCGGCCTGCTCAACTATCGGGCTCTCTGGCAGCCGAGCCGGCGGCTCTCCGCCGTCAAAGAAACGAAGGAGGAGGAGGCCAGGACGGCCGAGGAGATCACCGAGAAGTACGGCCTCGAGTTCGGCCTCTGGAAAGTAAGCGCGCGAGAGCAGCTAACCAACTGAATTTCCGAAGCACTTGTGAGCTGAACTGACCGACGTGTTGCTTGCTTCAGATATTCAGCTCCAAGGAAGAGGAGGGAGGCGAGGAAGGTGGAGAGAAGAAGACCACCAAGTCGAGGACCGACCAGGCCAAGGACCTCCTGGCAAAGTACGGCGGCGCCTACCTGGCCACCTCGATCACGCTCTCCATCATCTCCTTCACCGCCTGCTACCTCCTCATCAACGCCGGCGTCGACGTCCAGCAGCTGCTCGCCAAGGTCAGAGCTACACCAATTTTCAAGTTTCAAAATTGGAGATTACGAATTGCAAACTTACTGATGGGTGTTTGGCGTGTAAATTCAGGTTGGCATCGCGACGGACGAGACAGGAGGGAAGGTCGGGACATTCGCGCTGGCCTACGCGGCGCACAAGGCGGCCTCGCCGATAAGGTTCCCGCCGACGGTGGCGCTGACGCCGGTCGTGGCCAACTTGATAGGGAAGATTACCAAGGGCAGCGACTGATGAACCAGCAAAGCGCAGGGCACTTCGATGTGCACTTGCTCTGGTTTTGGCTAAATATAGTATGGCTACCTGTACTGTAAGTCCACTGCCGCTATTACAGAAAGAGATCCCCAATGTATCAGAGAATAATAACTAGTACCAATGGTAGGAAATGTATCGAATTTTAGCTAGTAAGACTGGAAATGATTGACTGCTGCAGAAACCACTAAGGCCTTGTGAAATGCTTTGTACACTCTGCTGCATTGTAGTTTGTATACACGTCTAATAACAACATTTACAAAATCATGGGACATAATTTAAAGGGAGAACACGCCTACTGAGACTGGCCTCAACAGCTGAACTGAAGTTGGAAAATGGCACTTAAATAAACTAGCTCAAGCCACTTGCGGATGTTCCTAACTGGAAGGACGTGCTGAAACCATAAGAGGCGCAGCTAAGCAATAAGTTACTGAACGCATCACAGACCAGGCCAAAATGTATTTCCCAGGTCTTGAACGATGCTAGGCCGACTTCCATTTTCCAAGAAAGGATGCAGAACTTGATAGATATCACCAGCCTCCAAAAGAGTCCTAGAAAGAACATTTGCTATCCCAAAAAAATATCCTTAATTATCTCGCTGGTTATCCTTGGGTGGGGGCTACAACTGCTGGTTGTTGCTTCATTGCCTGTGGGGTAGTCAACTCTTCAGCTAGGAACTGATCCCACTGCGCTTCTGCTGTTCATCATGTTAAGTGCTTCAAAGTTCAAGTTGAAACTATATTTTCAGCATACGAGATTTTAGAAAAAGATCACAAGGAATGCATTAGAGGATACGTGCAGTTCTCCACATATCTGTCATGCTAACATCACCATCAGTGAGAAGCCAGTAGTCTGCATCAGTCTGCAAAAGTGTGGCAGGACCATAAGTCAATGGGTCTTAGTGGGTCTGAGTATCATATCAGAAGAAGATAATAAAGAATGAAAAACAAACAAGTTATATTATTGTTGGCGCTACCAGAAACTATACTGCTTAGTATGGAGATCAAGAATTCAGAAGTATGCAACTAATGCAGTGATGAGTTAAAAGAGGATGTTCTTTTTAGTTTGGGTTATGTGATTATGATGCTTTTCCATGTTCATAAAATATTTCTATTAAAAGTGAACTTCATTTCATTCCAATCTGACTTACATCATCATCTGGAATGATCTTGGTCATCCCTCCCAAATCTTGAGCATTTAGATCAGGAATTTTGTGGATATGCTGAATATTCGGCGATTTGTCCTTCGATCTGCTGCTATGTCCAGCTTCTATGGTTCTGAAGCCCTCCATGGCGGCAGGTATGGCCACATCTGCATGTAACTCAGGTGTTGCAACACCAACCAGCTCCTCCAAGTTCCCATCAAATTTACTGTTAACATAAAAACATGTTAATTGGACAATTTACCATTTGATAATAAGCTTCAGGAGAAGACTATACATTACCTAACCAAGTAGAGATTGATTGAACCCATTGTACTCCTTATAACTATTCTATATCTCCTTTGGACGTAATCACCAGCCTGCTTATGGAACAGATGAACAGAGCTCAAAAAATAGTTCCGTAATAACAACTAAACAGCCAGTGTATATGGAGAGCTCATTATTTTCACTGTTTTTGTTACCTCGTCAGGATCTGGTACTTCCAACATAGTACCATGGGGCGCCTTGATTGCAATTAGTGTTTTATTCTGCAGAACAACAAAGATCATATGAGCTCACAACAAAATATTTAGTTAATTGCATAAACATAGTTATCTCCACACAGATATTTATATATGGTGTTAAGCAAACTCTGAATAAAATCAACAATAAGATGACTATCCTTAGGAAAGAATAATATTGCATTTCTTAGTAAAATAAACGAACCTTAAAGCAGGGCAATCCCTTGATGTCATCCTCGGTAAGGTACAGCCACCTAAAGATAAGAATTACAAAAGATGAATTGGTACATGATTAAACATGGCATTCTAGTAAGTCCAAAAACCAAACATGGAAGGAATATAATTCACCTCTGATTGCTTTCCTCTTCAGTTAACTCCTTGACCTTTTCACGCATTTCACTGGAGGATAATTACTTTCAGGTCATATAACTATTTTTACGTAGCAGATAAATTATGGTTCATAATTTTGCAGCCTCCAGTAGCTACCAACCTTATACTTTCATCCAACTCTTGCTCCTGGAGAATAAGTCTTTCAACTTCTGTCTGGAAGAAAGTCACAGCAAACGCTCGTTAGATTAAAATGGTTTTATTTCCATGTTCAGATACATTTACCATAAGTCTGTTCATTTGAACATGATTACGAGATGCCAGAAATTTAAAGAAAAAAATACATACCTGCAGATCCGACATTTCATTATCCAAGTTAGTTCCTGAGTCATCCAAACCCCTGCAGTGTTGTGAGCTTAGCATTTTGCACCATAAATACAGGCATACATGGTCAAGAATTGAGGGGAGACAAAGATTACTTCCAACGGATTCTGTTCTTAAGCTTCTTCTCTATTAGCCCAATTCCTTCAAGGACGTTTGTAATGTCATATATGCGCCTTTTTTGAACCTGAGTAGTTAGAAACCATGTGTAAGCTTGAGTCAAAATGAAATAAATGAAATGTTAGCTTTGATGAGGAAAAAATCCATACCTCTAATGTCTCTGCGGCATTATTTAAATCCAGAATACCATCTTCAGCATGCTTGAGCAAACTAATGAATTTTTTGGTCAACAGTCCTGAGTAAACATCACATAAAGAGATGTCAGGAAAAGAATGAGTATCAAACAAGATGATGTACCCATATTTAAAAAGCCATCGTGATGGCAGATTACAAAAGTCAAAGCAAGCAGAATTGCAGATTGTTTGAGATGAGATGAACCTAATGAATTGTCATAGCGGCTAGAACCAGCAGGAGTGACTGGATTGCCAGGTGAACCTGATAAACACAAAGGTGCATGCATTAAACCATTAGTAAGGAAGAACACATATGAATTTAAAAACTGAATTTGTGAGAAAAAATTATTTGATTCATAGAACAAGAACTGTCTACGTGCCAGCATTTGATGTAGGGGTCTGAGGTTCAGCTTTGCCGCCTTTAGCCTTCGACTTGTATGTCCTAGCAGCTTTTCCAGAGACTGGGGTCATAAGTGAGCTGCCAACTCCTTCAGTAATCCCAGGGCTAGTTATCATGATACATTCAGTTGACTCAGCAGCAACGCTTTCTCCACATAGAGCTTTTCTTTTTAGCTGCAAAAGGAGGAACAGTATCATTCAGTGACCTATTACGCCAGAAATGGCCGGTAAGTTGAACCCTCTACAGCGTATGTCAAATGCTAACAACAGAGCTCAGATATCAAGTATGCAAGGATGAATCACAAAAACAATAGTATGCAAGAAGTGAGTCATGGCTAAGTTATAAATGCCAGGTCACACAAATGTTTTATTTACCAACTACATAACCAACACATGAACAATAAGTTACCATAACATTAAAAGCAACCCCTAGATGAACAAAACAATCGAAGAAAAGCCTTGTGCAGTTATCACTTATCAGCTGTGTCAACTGACAAGTATAGCTGCAGTCAGCCTATGAATTAATGAATGTTGATCATACCATAGCTACCAATAATCCCAACTGATGATTTTACTTCATTGATAAATTCAGAACATCTCTAAGAGCACAACTATACTTGTCGAGTTCAACCTGACAACCTGTGTGAACTATCATGGTCATTACTGATCATGGTAGCAATGATCATAAATCTAAAAGACAGTTGTCAGCAAGTATAGCTGCAGTCAGCTTATGACTTAATGAATGGTGATCATGTCATAGCTACCAATAATATCAACGTAAAATTTTACTTCACCAGTAAATTCAGAATATGTCTATAAGCACAACTGTACTTGTTAGGCTTCAACCTGAAGAGCTGTTTGAACTATCCAAGATAGCAATGATCATAAATCCAGAAAGATGTATGTACATTTTGCTATAAGTACTACGAGATCGAATGTCTAAACAGGAATAAGCATGGTGCTCCAGTAAAACAGTTTTTTCTAGCAAATTGCACTGGTGTCGACAAACTAAGCAACAACTTCTAGGTTGCAGATACAGATAGCTCAAGCATGTCGACTTGCAGTGTTAACAACCAAATTAGCACTAACATGACAGAAGCACCCGAGTGAGACTTCTCAATCCTATTAGTTGCAAGCAACTGAGTGAGACAACAGAGAATGCACATCTAAACTGACCGTAGAAAGCATCAATCCTAATCTAGCACCCTACCAAGCCGATGTGATCATGTGTGAAGCAACTCTCAAGCAAAGCTCGGAAGGATTAAGAAACATAACCTGTAGCATTTGCAACACAAACCGTACCTACCATCCCAAAACACAAACTCTTCGCAGATCAGCTAGCAAGCCGCATTGCACAAGCTACTCACTTTGCAATCGATATCAGACAGCTAACAGACTGTTCCACCGAAATTCAGCATTCAGCAGTACTTGTAATAAGCTTCCCCGATTATTCAGCGAAAGTAAATAATCTGCCGACTGTTCCACCGAAATTAACATGGCCAATCCTAGACACCAACGCCACGGTACCTTTTCCAAAATACTGCATAACACGTTCAGCCAAATGACAGCTCGAGCTGCAGTTAAACCTCACGCCCAATCCGTACGAAAAAAACCCCAAACGCAAGCAAATCGGTAACAGTCAAGCTCCCAGGTAAAGCTCAGAGCGGCAACTCACGGGCGTCCTGATGACGATCTCCTCCTCGACGCCGCCGCCGACGCTGCTGCCCCGGGACGCCGCCGCTGCCGCCGCGTCGGCGGGGGAGGACAGCGTGAGGGGGAACCGGTGGTAGTCGCCGCCGGGGACGGCGAAGGGCGGCCGCCCGTGCGCGAGCGGGACGTGCCGCTGCACCGACTGCACGATCTGCTGCGCCGCCTGCGGCCGGCCGCCTCCCGACATGGTATGGTATCCGGCGCGCGGGAGGACCCGGTACCGAATCGGGCGATCACCCGGCGCGTGGAGGGAGAACCGCGGACTTGATCGGCTCTCCGGCGATCGCGCGCTGTGAGGCCTCCGGCACTAGGGTTCCGGCGGGGTCGGCGGCGGGAGGCGGGGCGGCGGCGAGGCGAGGCGAGGGGTTAAGGGGGAAAAGCCGAAAGCGTGCGGGGAGAAGAAAACGAGGGAAAGGAGGGAAATTAGTAGGCGTTTGCGGGTTGCGACTCCGGATAGGTATGTGGAGGGAACGGCAGGGGCGGGGGTGGTTCTGCGACGAGGTTATTTTGTTTCTTGAGGGGTTTTATGTAAAAGTAGCGCCTGGTTGAAGCCCACGTGGCTAGGTTCGATTGGTGGCGTCACGTCGGTTCCTGTCGTTTATAGACGAGTTTTGTTTGGAACGTGTGTTTGCAAACTTATTATTGGCGCCTAGGTTTTAAGAGGTTATTTTAAATAGTAAAACTAATTAGTGGGAGAGGCTTTTTGGCTCTAGGGTGCAAATGCTCCCTTTATTTTAAATGCAATTTAAATATATTTTGAATTGTTAAAAAAATTCGAAAAAAATGTTGCATGTACATCTTCACAATCTATGCATGAGCCAAGTTGTTTCACCAAAAACCGACTCTTCTAGTGGGCTAGGCAAAAATATATATAATTCGGTGGTAAAATAAGGGTTTGCACGAGACATTTTTTGTTTTTTTTACTCACAACACTACAAATATCGATTTATCATGAAACTTGGTCATGCCTACGTAGTCTGTCGAGACATACTCGTGAAATTTTTGTTTGGAATTTTTCTACATTTTCAAATATGCTTTTTGAATAAACAGACTGTTTTTTGAATATGCATTTCTCAAAAATTATAACTATTTTTAATTACAAAGCCGGACTCATCGGACGTCACTCTGCATCGCTAGCCCCTCTCGATCATCTTTCTATGTCAAGGGTTTACTCCGATGCAATAAATTACTCCCTCCATTCCAAAATATAAGATGTTTTAGCTCATCATTGCCATGTATGTATGTAGACATTTTTAGTGTGTAGATTAAAAGCAAAAGGAATGAACATATATATTAAAAAGCATCTAGATACATGCATATCAATGATGGGCTAAAACATCTTATATTTTGAAACGGAGGGAGTATTTTCTCTCTGATATAAAGTGATAGTGCTGGTGTCGTAGTTGACTATGATACTCCGTATTTGTAATGTTGGCGACACTTTTTTCTTAAACATGATGCACCATTTTGTTGGTTTCATTCACTAAGAATCAAGGGTGATGCTCAATCAGGAAACCTGTGCGGCTGGCCAACATAGAGGTGGAGAAGAGGATCAAGTAGTCTGATCAAGTATATGTCATCAATTCCCTTTTGGCTAGGCTAGTATACGCCCAATTATGGCCTTTGGCGCTTGGTTATTTGATTTGGGCCTAAGGCTAGACATAGTGTTAGTATCATGCAAACTAGGCCCATAAAAGTGCTGATGTGACAGTCAATTAATGAAGAAAGAGAAGATTAGAGTATCATAACACATATTACGAGAAACATTAAGCTCAACTAAATCTTGTACACACATTTATATTGAGACTAGTTGAATGCCCGTGCGTTGCTACGGTCTTTAAATTTTTTTCGTCATCGCAAATGTCACACTTGTAAATTTGCATATAGCAAAATGTATATCTTACGACGAATCAAAAATTAAGTTGATCTTATTTCAAAAAAAAAATTTAAGTTGATCTAAAATAAATTGGTATGCATTCACAACTGGAGAAAGGATGTATTATTTATCACTCAAATTTTTCAAATCTTGTTTTATTTTTCTTTTGTACCATTTAAAATATTCAGACTTAGCTCCCCTATATCAGTACAAAACAATCCTCTCAAAAGAGAGCTCACCTATTCCTTTTTAATGTTATTTGTTCGCATGATGGTTATCTAGATGTACAAATTGTCATAGAGGGCAATGCTATCTTACAGGCGAATCCGTTCAAAATTCGTCTCTGATGTACACTCTTCACTTCAAAGCTTTCCGACGCCGCATCCATCGATCATCGCATATGTGTACATTCCAAGCATGATTTATACTGAATAATCAGGTACTGAACGTTCATATTATATTGAAGAGAGAAGGTACAGAGAAAATTGGGGCATTCAACCTGTGGCATTCAGCACCGGTGATGACTGATGAAGCATGGCTTCATTATGTAGCTTTGCCTATAACCAGGAATAAAGAAGGGGATGTGACGTTGTCTCCATATAAACTGATTCACCACAATTGAAGTAGTTTCCTCATATTTATGTTTCTTAGTCCCACTGGTAAAATGTTTTAGTACATACTACAGAACAATAGAACCCAGATGAAGCATGCATGAGTGCTAGTACACACCACATCACAGAAGAATAGAATAGAACCCAAATGAAGCTCCATAACCAACCTTCCTCTCAAGAAGTACATTGAGTAATATCCAAGAGATTCCATGTCACCCCTTCTGCTTTGTTCTATTTGAAAAGCATCAAACTTTATTAGTTAAACCTGCAAAAAACTTCATTAGTTACACAAGATGGCGCATTTAAAATTCAAGAGAGAATTAATGAATAAAGGGTAACAATGTGTGCATAAATTATAGACAACAAACATATGGATCTAATCATCAACTTGAAAAGTGGACTAACCAATTTCAAGATGGGTTCTAACACTTGAGTATCGAGCCGTCATAGTCAATTTTTTTATTTCTCTGCAATTCAAGTATATAATTGTCATACAAGCTCTAAGTAGATAAATACAATCTTATTAGGAGATGGATGCTTAGTAATACATCTATCGCCCTTAACATGATTTGATGTAGAAACACAATACTGCTATGGTGCCTACCACCAATAATATCAGGTATTACCAAATACTCTGAAGTAAAATGACGTAAAAGCAAAAAATGATAACGTAGCTCGGATATCAGCAAGACACAGATGGATTAAAAGCATGCTACCTGTATAGAATGTGCTCGTGTATTGAAGTTTCTCTGTATTTCTTTGTCAGTCCAAATTCAATAATATACGTGCAAGCCTACAAGCAGATTAAGGATAAAGCGTGAGCAGCAGGTGAACAACACTTAAATAACTCGATGCAAGTATACAAATTTAACTCGGTTGAACTGAAAAAAAGTGTCCATGTACTGGTTAGTCTGTGCTTCTGTTGTTAGAACACAAGAACTGCAAGATGTCCACGTACCGGTGGATACCATCTGGGACTACAGTTGACGAGGGAGAAGTTGTCAGGGCGGTCTCCTGTACAACACGTCCTTAAGTTCTCCTTGTTTGTCTCCCGGAATAATGATGGATGTAGAAGGACTGATATACTCACCAAGAGACTCGGCTCGCTGGCTGGCTCCTGAACAACATGTCGAGCTCGCTGCCGCTTGATGTCGTTATCTGAATCTTCACCTCTGAATGCTGCAAATCCAAGGAGTAGTGGAACGGAAAACATCATTACTTTGATTAAATCAATGTACCCAGAAGCATATGAATGCCAGAAAAGTAATGCACATTATTATAACCTTAATCTCATCTCAAGTATAATACAAAAGAAGGCTTTTAAAAAACAAGGAAATGTACATGAGGATAAACAATATCATCCAAAATTTTCATTTTGTAAACTGAACTTATATGAACTGAACATATATCACTTATTATACCATGCAGATCTCCTGCGAACAAATTTAAATGCGAAGTATCATCCGAATGCCCAATTCTAGAGATAACACTCCTTAGAATTCAAACTGACATCAAACAGACTGAACCAAATTCACTACAACCTGGGTTGAACAACTACAGTATTGTTGCCCAACCGGCTGCCATGAGGGGAACCTAGTTGGAGAAGGGAACGACGAATCACTCAAAAAAGCTGAGTGGGGTCGGGAAGGGTAGCAAAGGGCTGCTCCACCATTACCTTGTTGAAGAAAGGTCGTCCCATCCTTCCCATGTAGCTTCTTCAGCCTCTTCTTGGCCAACTCTGCCCTCTTGTCTCTCCATATCTTCTGCAACAGGCCACTCCTCTAGGATCCTACACACAAACACCATTGCCGCTGGATCTTCATGTTTAAATCCAGATAAGTCCAAGTAAAGCTGAATTAGGAAATAATTTTCAGGCATGAGAAGCACCAGAAGATACAATAGTTTAATAAAATGAAATTACCTTAAATGCAATTTTGAGTTTTGTTGTCAGAACAACAGTGAGCAATTGAGCAACTTACGTTAGCTTCTTTTATTGTGGATCCCTTGCTAGTCCTGGAGTCTGATAATAGCCTATAGATACGTTGTTGCTTGTCCACACGATCAAACCCTGAGAAGAAAACATAAAACAAATAGGAACAAGTCAATTCGAAAGCAAGTAGTCTATTTTATATTATAGAAGTCTTCAAGATTTGATGCCTAACATATTTTTCTTTGACCCATAGCAAGAACCACTGAAAGATGTTAAAACACTGACGAAGTCACACATTCACAGAGTAAAACATCAAATCTCAAAGGGATGCATACCCATGTCATTAAATACAGTAGGATTTTAGAGCATGCATAAAGATTAAATTCTTAGGTAGTTAAAACAACAATCGCAAGATATGCAGCTACAGAAATCTATATGGGAAACTGCAGAAGAAATAATCCTCATTTGTGTCAACTGTTTCTTATTCTCTTAGCTATATTCAAGAAAAAACACTGAAGCTCAGTAAATTGATCTCGTGAGTTGCGAGGAAGGAAAACCTGACGATATCCAAACAAATAATCAGGTAGTTGGGTTGATCTTTCACCATAGCTACAGATAAATAGTCATATAATAACAACCCAAGAGTGGAAACATAAAATTTACTCATAGGAACTTCATTTACTTGATCATACAGGGCGGCAACCCATTAACTAATATTTACCCCAGAAAAATTACAGAGACGAAATCATGAGCATGGGAAATAGAAAACTGCATACTCATAGCAAGTACATATCTAAACAAATTCAAACGGAACTGATAAATACTACACAACAAAAGACAGTAGGTGGACGAATCGACACAACAACAGAACTGGCGAGGGGACTGGGTGAACTAAATGTTTAAGATCATTTGGAAGGAACATAGTTCTGTGTGAAGCCTGCGAAAATGTATCGATGGTTTATAACGAAAGGCACAGTACAAGAAAATAATCACAGGTATTCCCAAGGCAATAGGATCTACTGGGGCGTTGAATGGCTCTGCTGCGTCGACCTTCATAACTTTCTTAATAGCCTGAGAGCAAAAGATAATTTCAGTAAAGTTTTCATGTATCTCAGACCAAGTATCATGCGATGTTTCAAGAACCAGAAGGGCACCCTGTAAAGCCGAGCCAAGTTGTACTCACCTCAAGTGCAGCAGCCAGCTCTTTCTCATCGTGTTGACGCTCCAGGGCAGATAGCCCTTCAAAATTCTTGTACTATTTATTTGTCAATGAGAAAATTGTAGGTGCAACATTTAAGTGGCATCTGAAGCTCTAAGTAATTACATGCATGAATCTCAACTCACTTAGTTGTAACACCACCATTAGACAAGATAATAATTCCATGAGCAACTTACTAAAATTAAAGCAGAAAATACTAATTCCTTGTTTTGTTAGTGCAATTGCTAGATAAACAATGATGCTATCACTCCAGAAACAAGTAGTATTAAACTTCATTATACACGTGATATAAATAATTACTAAAACAGAAACTTAGAGGCCCCTATCTTAAAGAGGATAAGGTAAATTTCATCTAGTGATATTTATGTACCTTGGAGACCTCAAAGCCATGGCATAATACTGCAATCTATTGGAACCCATGGATCCAGTAGCCCTACAAGTTTGTCTACTGTTACAGCCATTTCAGAAACCACACAAACAGATTATGGAAAAAGTGTGAGTGCACATACCTAATATTCTACTAAATAGGTCGGTAAGGCATAGAAATGTAAGCAGGTTTAATAGAACTAAAATGACTTGCCTGATATGCTCTCTTTCCAAGGCTTGCTTGTACTTATTACTGTAGGTGGGGTCCGACATCGTGTAGAATCATCTGACTACCCAGTTCTCCTTCCCTCTACCATGGCAAAATCAATGTAGTAGACAGTTAGCCAACCTAACAGGACCTAGTGAAACCATGGATTAGCTATAGACAAGAACATATTATGTGATTCTCTGACTGGAAAAATATTGTTGCATACCTACTTGTAACAAATTAACCAGCCAAGTCTGATCACAACTCGTTCCATTAGATTGGGCTGAAATCACCCACTACCAAACTTAGTATTGCAGCCGTGAAATCATTCAGCATGTGCATACCCACAAGAAATAGACCTTCAGAGTTCACTGAACATTTTCTTATGAGTGCGGCTTCTCTGAGTTCTCTCTAATTATACCTTCTGTGAATAGTACCATGTAAAGCAGTCTTGCCATCGGTACAATAATGGAAACGAACTTTGGAACAACCGAGTGAACCTCACCTTGCCGGAGGTCTCGAGGACGCGTGGAGATGCTCCCTTCTGTGGCCGAAGAGGCGAGAGGAGTCCAGTGGTGAGCGCCCGCTGCCGCTGGCCAAAGTCTGACCGAACCTTGCCATCCCACCCCGATTCCCATCATTGGACGCCTCCCTGCCGCCTCCCCCACCCGCTCATAGCTTGATCTAGGCAAATCCAGTGCCCCATCATCACCATAGATGAAGGCCAACATGGAAGAGGGGCCACTCAGACGGGATCGCAGGCGAGGAAGAACGATGGGGACGGGATTGGGGGCACGGGAAGTTGAAGGGCGGCTAGGGTATGGGCCGAGAGGCGAGTGGCCAGACCCGCTCAGGGCGTGCGGAGGCTGGCATCATTGAAGAATGCGACGGCGGGGCCAAACCCTAGGTGGCGGTGAGCCAGCGACACTCTTTCATGGGAGACGACGGGGAGCTCATGGCGTGAGGCCTCCGTTGATCCGGAGCTCCGTGTGCCTGCCTGCGGTCGACGACGTCGCATGATGTTGTGGCTGGCGGGTGGAACCCTAGGCGACATCGCTGCATCTCGGAAGAGGATGGGACATGGTCATAGGCCTGAGAATTAGAGGATCTTTTTTGTGTTTTAGGGTTGGCGGTGGTAAAGGCCTGTAATATGCCTCGTGTGTAGGGGTATAATCGGAAATCGAATAATGTATTTATAAAGTGCCTTCACCAACTCGAAACCAATAGTAAAGATTCTACAAAACAATAAATATGATGAATATATGATACTACTTTATAATACCATGCATTATGGAGGTAGTATCATACTGACAAGGGTATAGATAATAGAGCCCGTCAGTTAAGTACCCCTTAGGCCCGTTAAGCTAGGCCCAATTGTAATATTAGTCAAAATACGAGTTCATGTCGTATATTGATATTGTAATCTATGTTGGATCCCACCCGATCCTCGAAACCTGGCCATCTATATATAGGGGTCAGGAGGGAACGGTGTGGGACAGATTGAAAGCAAGCCAGGTTTTACACCCACGTTTACTTTCATAACCACCTTGTTTGACTGAATTTACCTTCGAGTTCATCCGACGCCCTATCTCCCCGATCCTAAGTCCTTCATCTAGGACATTTATCGAGTTAACCCCTCGTCAATTGGCGCTGACCGTGGGGACTCTGGGCGTTGGAATCATGAATTCGACGGTTTTTTCGCTTTTAGCCAATAGCAATTCAGAAGTCAACAAAAACAAAAAGATGGAGTTGACATTCGGAAGTCTGAGTTTTTATGTTGGACCTTCGGGTTCAACTTGTCTTTCGGGTCCGACGAAATCGGGTCCGTCGACAAGTAAAACCGAAATAATGGCCAAATTCGGATCATCTGTAGGCTCTTCTAGCGAGGCAAACTCGTCAGTCAGCTTAGTAGCAACAGAAAATCTGCAGGAAAAATTCGAGGAACCCGACGAAACCGGGCAAAAGACCATCGTGGAAGCAGCAGTGGACAAACCAAGGGACTTCGCCAGCGGAAGCAGCGGCGTCTCCAGAAGCATACACCAATTATGCGTCATCATCACTGAAGCAGCAGAAGAAGAAAACAATCATGCTGGCAACAAGGAGGTCGACATGCAAGTCGACAGAATATGGAGCAATGGCAAGAAAGAGAAGGAGAAAGTGCATGTTTTGGCCGGAGAGTGGAGAATGATCATGACAGCTATCAACCACGGGACTGATGTACCCGCAGATTTAAGAAGAGAAGTTTTAATGGGATACCAATACGCGCTACACCAGCGCAGAAAGAAGTTAAGGCAGGAAAGAGATATGATTATGAGAAGCCCAGATTACAACAGCACACCAAGTAAAGGATATTGGAGCGAATATAGCAATTCATCAGAGTCTAGCATAGAGAGGCACAAAGACCCGAAGCACAGCAGAAGGACAACAGCACGTATAGTAGAAGAAAGCTATACGAAAAGCCCAAGCGCGAACCAACCAGAGGAGGAAGAAGAATTCGTGCAAGAAACACCAAAAGCAGCATTGGTAGCAGCACAGGCATACCTACTAACCACGCAACCAAAACCTGGAGACCCGCGGGAACACATGCATCAAGCCGCGATACGAAGCCTCGGGTTAGTAGAAGAGAAGCTAAGGAGAAATATTTCAGAGAAAAAGTCGACTCACCGCAGTAAAAGGCAAAAGGAAGAGGTCAAGCGCAAATCTTCGCGGAACGAAACTAGCGAGTCTTCAGAGGACGAGAAACGCCAAAAGAGGAAGGAGGATGCAAGGAACATAATAGCACAAGCAAGGGTAAACAACTCACGTTATGCATGGAGGGAAGAAAACTATGAAGACAACGAAAAAGAGATGGGCGCGTTATGCTTTACCCGTAGGGTTCGCAAAACGCGAGTACCCAAAGGATTCAAGTTACCGCATGATCAAGAAAAGTATGATGGATCGCAAGAACCCAACCTATGGTTATCAGACTACCTGCAAGCAGTACAAATACTCGGAGGAACGAGAGCAACGGCAATGCAAAGTTTGCAGCTACACATCACCGGCGCAGCACGGTCCTGGTTAAATACTCTACCTAACGACTCCATCGGAAGCTGGGGAGAACTAGAGAACCAATTCGCAAGAAATTTTTTATCAACATACAAGCGACCAGCGTCATTGGAAGAAGTTAAGTCATGCGTGCAAAGGAGGAACGAAACTCTGCGCTCTTACATACAACGCTGGAGTGTCATCAAAAATTCTGCAGAAGATGTCTCCGACGAAAGAGCAATAGACGCCTTTTCGGCTGGACTTCGTCGTTTAGATCTCGTAGAAGAAGTAGGGAGAATAAACCAACGACAGTGTCAGAACTAATGGAAGAAGCCAACAGATTCGCCGATGGAGAAGACACGTATAACAACAAAAGGGGGCATTCACCAGAAGTCGACAAAACAGGTAGGCAAAGGCAAAGATACCGTAATGGCGACAACCACGGAAGGCGAAATCAGATAGCCGCAGGATATGACGGAAGGAACGAAGAAGGCTATGAAAATATCGAATTTCTAACGAGAGACGGTAGGGGAAAGGAGAAAACAAGGTACTCGGGTCCTTCGGCAGAAGATATGCTATATGGTCCTTGTCGCATCCATTATGCTTACCTAGATGGGAAAAGAGTATCCAACCACTAGATGAAGGATTGTAGAACCTTCCTAAGGTTGCAAAACGCCATGGATTCAAGCCTAGGAGCACGACAGGGGGGAAAACATGAGTCAAGGATATCAAATGCAATGAGTCGCAAAACAGCTGGAGTCAAAAGTATATATATCAGCAATGATCCAACCAGTGCCAAAGTCGAAAAAAGAGAGAAAGAGCATATCAAGACAGGTTAACTTGGCAATATCGTCACCACCAGCTACTACAGAGTATCTAAAGTGGTCCGATCAACCAGTTAGATTTAGCAGAGCAGACCACCCAAGGAAAGTTCCCAGGCCAGGGCACGCACCAATGATACTAAAGGCGCAAATATGGGGATACGACATTGGGAGAGTATTCATGGATGCAGGAAGTGGCATAAATCTAATATATGCAAGAACTCTAAGGACAATGTGCATTTCACTAGAAAGTCTAAAGCCAACAGATTGTTCTTTCCACAGAATAGTACCAGGAAGCGCAAACTACCCTCTCGGGAAAATAGAACTCGACGTTTGCTTCGGCAGTAGCAACAATTACCGCAGAGAAAAGCTGGAGTTCGAAGTTATGGATTGGCCTTCACAGTATCATGCAATCCTGGGACGCCCAGCATTTGCAAAATTCATGGCAGTACCTCACTACGCATATCTCACGCTCAAAATCCCAGGACCCAAAGGAACGATCACGGTACAAGGCAGTTTTGAAGTATCCAACACCTGTGACAAAGAATTCAATAGACTGGCGCAAACCTTCGGTATGACAGCAGAGTACACGAGACTAAAAGGCAAAACCGACCACAACGTGCTACCCGATGTTGGGCGATCCCTGCCAGACCAGGCTTTCGATGCAACTCAAGACTCGAAGAAAATCCAGGTCCACCCTACGGACCCGAACAAGACTACCTCTATAGCAGTAAACCTGGATCCCGCATAGGAAAGCGTGCTCATCGAGTTCCTCCGTGGGCGCTGGGAAATCTATGCCTGGTGTCCTTCGGACATGCCAGGGGTTCCCAGGGAACTCGTTGAGCATGCACTAAACGTCGATCCCAATGCAAAGGTAGTCAAACAACCATTGAGGAGATTTGATGAACCCAAAAGGAAAGCAATAGCATCCGAGCTACACAGACTCGAAAACGCAAGGTTCATCCGAGAAATCAAAACATCAACTTGGGTATCTAATCCAGTTATAATCCCCAAGAAGAACACAGATGTGCAAAGAGTGTGTGTCGACTATACATCTCTCAACAAGCACTGTCCAAAGAATCCCTTCCCTCTACCTCGCATTGATCAGATAATTGACTCAACAGCAGGGTGCGCAAGGCTTTCCTTCCTGGACGCATACTCTGGCTACAACCAGATAAAGTTGAAGAAAGAAGATGAGGAAAAAACAGCTTTCATAACACCTTATGGCGTGTTCTGCTACCAAGTCATGCCTTTCGGCCTAAAAAACGCAGGAGCAACCTACCAGAGGATGATGCAAAACTGCCTCGGAAGTCAAATAGGACAAAACATCCAAGTCTACATCGACGACGTGGTCATTACCACAAGAAAAGAGGAGTCACTAATCAGTGATTTAGCATAGACCTTTGACAACTTAAACAGGTACAAGCTCAAGCTCAACCCGACAAAATGTTCTTTTGGGGTATCTGCAGGACAACTCCTGGGATTCCTGGTATCTGTAAGAGAAATAGAAGCAAATCCAGAGAAGATCCAAGCGATATTAACAATGGGTAAGCCCACAAAGCTGCACGATGTACAGAAGCTCGCAGGACGCGTTGCGGCACTAAGTCGATTCGTTGCAAGACTAGGAGAAAAAGCGCTCCCTTTCTATGCATTGATGAAAAAATCAGACGACAAATTCGAGTGGACAGAAGAAGCGGACACAGCCTTCGCGCAACTCAAAAAGGTGCTTTACACACCACCGGTGTTGGTCGCACCAAAAGAAAAGGAGCCACTACTACTATATATTGCAGCAACACATCAAGTGGTGAGCACAGTATGGGTAGTCGAAAGAAGCGAAGAAGGAAAAGCTCATGGAGTCCAGCGACCAGTATATTTTGTCAGCGAGGTACTATCTCCGACGAAGAAAAGGTATCCACACTATCAGAAACTTGCATACAACGTTTTTACAACAGCACGGAAACTACGACAGTATTTTGCGGTCCACCCAATCATAGTGGTCAATGAAGCGCCACTATCCAATATATTGAACAACCCTTCAGCAATAGGACGTGTCTCCTTGTGGGGAATCGAGTTATCGCCCCTGGACATCACATATGAAAAGAGAAAGGCGATCAAGTCTCAAGTTTTACCAGATTTCACAGCAGAGTGGCTGGAGTTACAAAACACAGGGCCACCAGATTTATCGAGTGTGTGGACAATGTACTTCGACGGGTCAAAAAGAATCCAAGCCGCAGGAGCAGGGGTAGTCCTGATATCACCACAAGGCGACAAGTTGAAATATGTGCTAAGGATGAGTTTTCCTCAAGCTTCTAATAATGAAGCCGAATACAAGGTGCTGCTTCATGGGATGAAAATGGCCAAAGCGTGCGGAGCAACTCAACTGAAAATATTTGGAGATTCAAATCTCGTTGTCCAACAAGTGATGAACAAATGTGACGCCATCAGTAACAACATGACAGCATACAGAAATCTATATTATTATCTTGAGGGAACATTTGACGGATGCGAAGTTTCGCATGTCAGTAGAGCAAGCAACGAGGAAGCCGATAATTTAGTAAATATTGGGTCCCAGTGCTTACCCGTACCACAAGGAGTTTTTTTGGAAGAAATCGTATAGAGCTCAATAAAAAGTACCAAAGTCTCGACTATAGGAGAGCAAGTCCAGCACCAAGCAACATGCTCGGGGGCTGGTAGCAGCGGGACAGCTAAACCCGAAGAAGTCATGATGATCGAGGAAACTTGGATGCAACCATACTTGGCATACATGATAAACAAAACACTACCCGAAGATACAGTACAAGCAAAAAGGATAATACGATGATCTAAGGCTTTCATCGTGTTACAAGGAAAATTATACAAGAGAAGCATAACAGGCGTGTTGCAACGGTGCGTTACTCCTCAAGAAGGACAAGAAATCTTAAAAGATATCCACGCAGGAGTATGTGGACATCATGCTAGCAGCAGATCCATTGCAGCCAAAGCTTTTTATGCAGGATTTTACTGGTTAATAGCCATTGAAGACGCAAAAGACATAGTAAGGAAGTGCGAGGCTTGTCAACATTTCGCATCTTGACCATACGCGTCAGCAACAGAATTGCAACCAATACCATTATCTTGGCCCTTCGCACAATGGGGTCTCGACATGGTAGAGAAACTACATAAATCCTAGCCAGGAGGGCATGTTTATATGCTGGTAGCAGTCGACAAATTCACCAAGTGGGTAGGAAGCAGCCCCAGTGACAACCCAAGATTCTACAGCCGCGATTAACTTCATCAAATCCATAGTTTTTTTACTTCGGAGTACCACACAGCATAATCACAGATAATGGGACAAACTTCACATCGAAAGAGTTCAAGAATTACTGTGAAAATCTGGGAATTAAATTGAAATTTGCATCTATGGCGCATCCAAAGTCAAATGGGCAAGTCAAGAAAGCCAATGGCTTAATTTGCAATGGGATAAAGAAAAGGCTGCTAGCACCCCTCGAAAAAGCCAAGCACGCTTGGGTGGATGAGCTACCCTCCGTACTCTGGAGTCTACGAACCACACCTAACGTAGCTACTTAAGAAACGCCCTTTTCCTGGTCCACGGCGCAGAAGCCGTGCTTTCAGTCGAAATAACTCATGAAGCTCCAAGAATCGCGGCATATGATGAGGCAACTTCCACAGAAGCACTTCAGGATGATGTCGATGCACTTGACGAAGCAAGAGATGTAGCGCTCGCCAGAGCTACTCAATATCAGCAAAATCTATAAAACTACCACAGTAGTCGAGTTCGTCCACGATCTTTCGTGGTGGGAGATCTAGTTCTACAACTCAAGCAAGATGGCCATGGAAAACTCGAGTCCCCATGGGTGGGACCTTACATTGTGACAGAAGTAATACCAGGAGGAGCTTATCGGCTACGAGACAACAAAACGGGGAAAGACGAGAGTAACCCGTGGAATACAGAGCAACTACGACGGTTCTACGCATAGGCGACAAAGAGTTTTTCGAGTTATGACCCTCTGAACCCAGAACATGAGGCCATAGGTCGGGTTCCTTGGGCCAAATCGATAATATATGTAAATATTTTACTATACACTCGGGGACTCAAACCCTCGAGTCGTACGAAATAATATTAATAAGTTATCGAGATTTGTGATTATCTGAGGCATACTACAAGGTTGATTGCAACCCGATATTTCGTCTGCGACGTAAACGGTTCAAAGGAACCCGATAAAATATTAATGCGCACACCTCAGAACCATGATTCGTTCCCATGGTCTATTAATAATCCAGATACGATTATTTATTACAGATAGCACGAGGAAGAATAACTGGGAAAAGAGATTACATAAAGAAGAAAACTAGTGAAAATGTACTTCGGCTTCATACTCCTTCTGTCACTGGGTGCCGTCGTAGATCCTCACGTCGAACTTCGACGTGCCAATATGGAAGTCAAAAGTCATGAAAAACCCCTGATGGAGGTCGTGATCCTCCGCAAATTGCGACCAGCCGCCCTTGAAGTATTGCTCGCCGGCGCCGTCGTACCAAACCTCCACTTCGTATGGAGTTCCTCCACCAGAGTGTTCATGAAGAACCGCTTCCCGCAGTTCTCGCCCATCCATGAACTTGGTGAATTTCAGTGGCAGGCGCTGAATCTCGCGGCACTGCGCGCCGGCGATGCAAAAGAAAGAGTAGATTCTAGGCGGAGAAGTGGAAACATTAGTGGAAGGAGTACTGGGACCTGGCGCAGCAGATGACACCTTGAGTTTATTCTTGCTCCCGGCCATACGGTCGGGGCGTCGCTTCGCCGGAGCAGAAGATGACACTACCGCAACTGTGGTGGTAGTCTTGTTCTTACTACCGCGAGGACGGCCGCGGCCCCGTTTCTCCACCGGGGCACCGATGTTCAAGCGTGATTCACTTGCATCGGCCATGGAGACAAGCGACATGGATGAAAAACCCTAGATGGGGTGAGGAAGAAGAAGACGATGCGGCGGAGAAAGAAACTAATGAAGGAATTAGGGTTTTTACCCTGGCCAAGTGTGCTTTATTTATAAGCACGTACTAATGGGCCTCTGGAACGACAAGGCCCAAAGTGTACTTCTGGGTTTTTACAGCACAAATAGTACAGAGGAATCAACGTATCAAGGAAAAAGATGCATACAAAAAAAGTGAGAAGAGAGCAGGGAATAAGAAAATATCTGTCAAGAAGCACAAGTCTTCGACTCGGGGGCTTGCGTCATAAAAAGGGGAGAAATCCATTGCAATGGCGAATAAAGTCGACAAATGACGCGAGAAGAAATATAAAGAACAGGTTTATCTATTTTCTTGAGCCTATACCCAAAAATTTCGGCTATAGCCTCGGGGGCTACTCCCATCGGTAGCGCTGTCGCGCACCCGATAGAAAGAAGTCAACAAAAGAAAGGAGGCGAGTCGAAGCTGGTAATAAAGAACAAATTGATAGATATGAGGTTCAGACATAATTGGTCGCATCTTTTCAGCAAGGAACTTTGGCCACATTGCCAACAAAAAACATCGATTACTCCCATCGGGAGATATTCATGAAAGTTAAAAAGAATAACTCAAAAAATTACATATATTGAATCAGTCAAACAAGGCTGCAAAATATAATTCTCGAGTTGCGTCATCGCGACAAAACTTGAATGTCGTGGTTGAAATATATCATGAAGGTAAGACCCCGGGATCCGTTCTGTGTGGCCCGGTATACGCACATGGATGCGCTCTGCTGGAACTTATCCGTGTCTACAACGCGAAGAAAATCCTGGTGGATGCACTGGGTACCCTGAGAACCACTGGGATTCATTCTTTGTAAGGCCTAAATGCGGCAGAAGAATGGGTTTGACCGGTTTCCCGAATTCAAGTCCAAGGGGATTGAATTTGAAGTAGGTGACAAGTATCTGTTCCGGCAGTTAACTGACCTCTTGATCCGTCAGAGTTGTCAGGCTTGCTCATCAAAACCCCTCGCGAAAACATTGTAATGAAAAATAAGTCGAAAGACCAAGTCGAAGATTTGAAGATCTGGAGAAGTCAAGTATTGATCAAGTCGAAGATTTGAAGATCTGAGATTCAACCCGAATCTGCAATTCTGGTAGAATCTCGGGGGCTACTGACAATGGTGTAGATAATAGAGCCCGTCAGTTAAGTAACCCTGAGGCCCGTTAAGCTAGGCCCAATTGTAATATTAGTCGAAATACGAGTTCATGTCGTATATTGATATTGTAATCTGTGTCGGATCCCACCCGATCCTCGAGACCTGGCCATCTATATATAGGGGCCAGGAGGGGACGGTGTGGGATAGATTGAAAGCAAGCCAGATTTTACATACACGTTTACTTTCATAGCCACCTTGTTTGACTGAATTTACCTTTGAGTTCATCCGACGCCCTATCTCCCTGATCCTAAGTTCTTCATCTAGGACATTTGTCGAGTTAACCCCTCGTCACATACATAAGTATCATATGCATGATACTACTATATGATACTCTCCACTGTAACCAGCCTAAGCATGCTAGGTAGTGTTAGAATTAATTAGGTCGTACTAATGGCTAGAGGATTATATAAGCATAATATAAGCATAGGGGGCCTGGCCCCGCTCCCCTCCCTCTCCCTTGGATCCGACACTGCTAAGAATATTGTTTCCAAGATAACAAGAAGGGCGGATAGTTACTACTATGGCAGTATGGCAAGAGCACGCCCCGAGATTCTTTTGATGTGAAGATTCTTCACAACTCTAAATGCAATTGTTTTGCATGACGCACTGACGTCTGACATCGATGGCAAGCTCGTTGCTAGACAACATAAATATCAATGCTCCCAAATGTACCAAACAATGGGGTTGTCGCTTCGACTTCCCCCATTCTAACGTGTCAAGTGTAATACACCTGCCATACGGACCCCTCCATGCATACGTACCACCATTCGTTGTCGAGCCAAGTGATGTGAGTGTTGTCATGTATTAACTTGTGAGCAACCTCCACGGTGGCCTTTCTTCTCAATGTTGTGCAGTTGTGTTGGCAAGGATATTGCCCGATGTTGCTTTGTATGGTCATTTTCTATCACGAGAGTTTTTTGGACGTTTGTAAAGCTTTGTCTAATTTTGCAATAATCAAATAGCTTCATTCTTCTTATTTTACTAAAGATAATAATATTTTTTGACAGTCAATGCCTAATACATTTACAAAAGCAAATAATATATGGAAAAGATATATAAACTGCCTCCAATAGATATAAAATATAAAGTCTAAAAAAACGAGTAAATTTTCAAGAGCTTCAAACTCTTTCTTCTTGTATGAAACAATCATATACTTTTTCTAAAGATAGACGGAGAAAATCAAATCCTAAATCTTGTATTTTGAGCCGAAATACCTAGCTACGTGCACACACACAATCATTAAAATAGTCAATTATAATTGGCAAAATTACCAACACTAATTATGTCAGAGAAAAGAGAAAAAACAACTGAATAACCTCATCAACTTTGTTGAGGAACCGAGAACATGAATCACCGCTATTGAAAACGTGACCGCCTAAACAAATATTGGCAGAACGATACTTTTGTCTCGTCTAAAAAAACATTCAGACGTGATGACGTGATGCACGTACTTGTGCTTCGCACACCATTACACCAAGGACGGGAGAGCGAAATAAGCAACAACCTTGGATGTCATCGTGAAAATACACCGAGACCGTGCGGCAAGACAAGAAACGGCGTGGTGCGAGCGCGTGACACCACGATCCCGTGGACCTAGCGTACGAGGATAAGGTGAGGTCTTGGCTCCGCGACACCCCCTCATCCCACCGTCCGATTCGGTGTCCAGGGCACGCTAACGCACCATGAGACACGCCCCCCGTTCCCTGATCCACACGCGGCATGCTCCGCGATCTTCTGCCAAAGTGCCGAGTACACTGCATGAGCTCTGTAAAGAAAAAAATATATACATATACATTTTTAGTTTCACATCTTATAGCTCAGGAGTATTTTATAACTTGCAATGTGAGGAATACTAGCCCACAACTTGCAATTCGAAACAGTTTAGTGTAATCTGACCAAATTTTGGCGAATATGACCATTTCAATCAAAATTGTCCATATCTGCGCGCGTGACTTTACAGAAAAGGCCAAAAAAGAGTTAAGGCATGCATGGGCCCTTCCATGCACGACATAACTATAACATTTTATAAAAAGGACCACCCTTTGTTTCTGACTAGATCAGAGAAGAAGCGACCCGTAACATATTTGGAGCAGTTGGCGAAGACGGCGAGGTGGCAATGTCGTTCGTCTCATCAGTTCCAGCTCGACCCCGTCGATGATGCACTACTGCGAGCACAGTGAGGATCCACCACATTATGGTACCACAACGTAGGTGGAGTAGATTTTAGGCTCTTGTAGCGCCAAAAATTGCTAGAAAATAGGGTTAGTACCACTAACCGATCGTTTAGTATCGTATCGTATAGATCATGGTTTAAGCCTAATTTATGTCAGGTCGATGTCCGGTTCTCTGCTGATGCACACAAGCTCCCCTGCGGTTGTGATTTCCATGAATCTAGGTTATGCAAAGTGAACTTTGAGTGATGTTTTAAGTTGGTGAAAGATGTTTTGCATCAATTGTTTACTTGTTGTGGCAGTAAAGCATGTAATTAAAATTCGGTTAAGTTAAAGTGGACAGTGCAAAATTCCATTAACTTTCCTTCAAAAAAAATCAGTTAACTAAGTTTTGATGTTCAGGTTCAGCTAACTAATTTGGTGAGCTGACACTGCTTAGAGATAAATTTTATGAATCTTGCTGATTTATAATGTGCTTTGAAAGACAACGTGATTTATCCTGCCATTTTCCTATGCTGCTACATCCTAAGGGCCTCTTTGATTTATAGGATTTGCATAGAAATTTTGTAGGATTTGTATGCCATGGGAAATTTTCTACACGTTTGATTCATATAAACATATCTCATAGGAAATAATTCTATAGAAAGCTAGGAGTGTAAATCCTATAGGAAAAAACATTAGGTCATACCTCATGGAAAATTCCTTTGCTACAATCAAGGAAACTTTATCTTTCTATAGAATTCAAGTAGTCATGACATTTTTTTTTTGATTTTTCACCGAGGGGGGGGGGGGGGGGTGACAACGCCCCACCGGAATTTATTGCCAAAACCGACCACACAGATCCTTTAGGGCATGTACAATGGTAGAGAAGGCACGTCTTCTCTTAGCCCTCCACGTCATTTAGAGAAAGCACAAGATATAACTTATATAATGCGTTATCTCTTATTGTCTTTCCTAACAATTAATGCAAAATAGTTATTTTTAGTAAGAAATTAATTGGCTAAGGGAAGACAGATAATAGTCTTCTCTTATTTTCTAAAGGATCATCCCTTAGCTAAGGGAAGGCACCTTCCCTTTCTTATTTCTCTCTCCTCCAACTAAGCAAAAACCTTATATGGCATCTCTAAGGGAAGGCTGATGTCACCCTATTATATGTGCCCTTACAAACAACAAGCAATTTTTACATGGGGTTAGGAGTGCTACCGAGGCAGCAGAGCGAGGAGTATGCATCCCGTCTAACATGGACATGAACGCGAGCCTGCAGTCATGACATTCCAATCCCATGTCTTTCTTATTCTTATAATTTTCCTATCCTATGAATCAAAGGAGCCCTAATATTTAAGATACATTTGCAGCTCATCACTTGGTCATGTTTAGGAAGACAATTGTTAGTCCCAAAACAAAGGTATACAGTGTTAGTAAATCCTTCTAGCATCAGGTTTGGGTTACATGCCATCTATTTCTTTGCTGCATTTTAGAATATTATGTAGTACTGAATGTTCCTTAGGGCAGTATGTACTTTTAATCTTGTAATTGGTATTTTGACAAGTTATCTCATCTTTCCAACATTCTATTTCTTTCTCTCAAAAGCTGAAGGGTGGGCCTTTCTAGAAGATATTTCAGGTATGTCGTAGTCTAAGCATGCCTTAACTCTTTTTTGGCCTTTTTAGCAAAATCGCACGCGCATACATGGATGAATTTGGTTGAATTTGATCAAATTTGCTGAGATTCGATTAGATTGGACTAAAACATTTTGAGGTTGCAAGTTGTAGGACTATTTTTTTTTTCAATTTGCAAGTTGTGGAACTAAAATGCTCACGAGTTGCAACATGGAACTAAAACTGTACTAGTGATAGTAGATTTATCTATTTATGAAAATAACAACATAAATTTTATGTATGAATAGATTCTTTTATTACCAAACATGAAAATCTATGTGATCAATAAATACAATAGAGGCATATAACTGAAATGATTTAAAGAAAAAACTTATATTAGCATGGTCAAGAATCAGTAATACATTGAAAGCACAACAACTGTGTAGAATATTTTACATACATAATGGAATATGTAGCACAAGCATTCAGGCATAAGTCGTAAATTTGCTACTTCTCCCCAGATGAGAAGATAAAGAGCTACATAGAGAAGTTTATATTGCTGAACTTCCTGCTTCTCAGGCAACCCGTATGTGCAAACAATAGGCACAATGAAAATAAGAGTTAAGACAATACTTCCCAGAAACTCATTCAAAGCTGACTCTATAGTACCCGTAGTCAAATAAAAAAATACAAAAGATATACAATATCACGCTTACCATATGTTGCTTAATCTCCCCAAAAATTTGCACCAGGTAAGATAGTTTTCAAATATTTTAGCCAATAGTTCATCTATTGCTCTGTCATCAAGCTAAGAGGAGACATAACAAAAACTATTTAACATGTGAACCAAGAATAAGGATAAAGAAAAATACTTATTATGAGTATAAGTACCATTGTAGCAGAGGATGAGTTGGGATTCAGTCGAGCATGCATATTTGCAAGCAAAAGAATAACATGCTACCTTTGATTTGCGACATTACCTCTCTAACCACAGAGAAGGAAGTAAGGCAAATTACTGAGATGAAATGCAGGAGGACAAAACATTGGGCTATCAGAGCATTAAGCATCTATATAAATAGCTAGCCTACCTGAAACCCAAACCAAGTTTGCAGCCATAGAAAAATATTCGTACAAGAAGTTCATCCTTGATGTTAGCTAACGGAAGATTGCGTACATTAAAGACCGCATACACCGCAGCTTTGATCTGTATTGTAATGAATCATAACCATATTGCGAGGTTATACATTTATTTATTTTTCAATATAGTAGGCCTGGAATAACTTTTTAAGGTTGGAGTTGGAAAAATATGGCAAACCTCTGGAAGAAGCCTGATTGGTTCTTGTCTAGAACTAGGGGCAAGAGAAAGAATATTGTAGTGGTGCCGAATTCCTTGGCCTCCTACGTTGCTGGTAGGTAGCTCCCATATGACACATGTAGACTCTGCAATGTTTTTAAATTGTTATTAATTAACAACGTGGCACACAATACATAACAAAACTCTTATATATATTATATATATATCAACCTCCAAGCCACTCCTGATAAGAACAACCCTCGCCAGCAGGGACAGAGCTAGGGGGAGGCGAGCTGGGGGGCCATGGCCCCCCTATGCTGGATTTTTGTGTAAAAAATCCCTATATTGTTTGCAGATTGGTCCTCAAATTGGCCAAAAATTATCTATGTGCCCCCCCAACTAATCTAATCTTTATTTGGCCCCCTCTAAGTTGTTTTCCTGGCTATAAATTGCACAAAAGAGAATGATATCATATTCTGTTGGGGTTCAGAGTGTTGCATAAGAAAATAGTATAAATTAATGGCTTATATCTGAGAAAGAATCTTACTTCTCATAGAATGATTTAATCTCTCGGGCATTGTCCTTTTCCGTCCTTTATAAGGAAATGATTTTCTCATCCTGAATTAAATATAAATCATCTGTGAGGCACATTAGTTGATGAAGAAAGTTAGTCACAGAATCATCAGCACATAGAACTTAACCTGATCAAGCGTGTAGTTTTGAATTGCCTCACACCTCTTTCTTTTGATTCGGGATCCATCAGATGAGCCTTTTCAAAGGCGTGAAGTCGACTTGCAACAACAAAAACATTTATTAAATGCCATGATCTCTTTTATTCACCGATAAAAGATCTGCAAAACATCGCATACAATCGAACAATGCACGGTTTCTCTTTGGCCTATTATGGAGGTCACTTGGGTTGTCTTATACTGACTTTCCATTCCTCTTGTGATATTTCAGATTGCCTGCCTTCTTCAAACCTCATGCAGCAAAGACAATCTCAAGAGTAAGAACAGTCGGTAGGAAACTAGAGTCTAGAGATGAGTAAGGGTAGAAAGCTTTTTTTTTCTTGAGGGAATATGGGTCGAAAGCTACATGGACCATTCTGGCCAGGACGTGGTCTGCAGCGGATGAACTTCCGGCCCAGCTAACAACCAAACCACGAGGCGAAGCACTGGCGGAGTGACACGTCCTCCGTTTTAAACGGCGTCTTCAAACCCGAGAGAACCCTATCCCACCTAATCCCCTCCCCGGCACTCCCCAACCACGGCCATGGCGTGCGCCTTATCCGCCTCCACCGCCGTCTCCCCGGCCGCCGCGCTCGTCGCGTCCCCGAAGCCCTCCGCCGCGCCGCAGTGTATCTCCTTCCCCCGCGCCTTCTCCGGGCGGACCTCCCGCCTCGCCTCCGCCTCCGTGTCCAGAACGGCCAGGGCCCGCAGCTTCGTCGCCCGCGCCGCCGGCGAGGTTCGTCGCGCTTTGTTGCTCGGTATATACGATTTCGCTCTGGTGGTTGCTGCGAGTTCGATGTTCATGTTTGGAGGCGTGTTTCTGTCCGCAGAACGACCTGCCGCTGGTGGGGAACAAGGCGCCCGACTTCGCCGCGGAGGCCGTGTTCGACCAGGAGTTCATCAATGTATGACCCTAACCAGCCGCATTCTCCACTTTCTTCAATTCAGCTCCGACTACTACTAGCCTCTTTAGGCCAGCGAAACCGTGGCCTGCCGTGTGTTAGTTTCGGCGATGCGTTGCTTTTGACGACGTCCTATCCTATTGTAATTACAGGTCAAGCTATCTGATTACATTGGGAAGAAGTACGTGGTTCTGTTCTTCTACCCTCTGGACTTCACGTTCGTCTGCCCAACTGGTGCGCTAACCATCCTGTGCTCCCTCATGGCAAATATTTGTTTCGGTCTGGAGTTCTAAAAATGGATGTACACGTGCAATCTTTTCAGAAATTACCGCTTTCAGCGACAGACACGAGGAGTTCGAGAAGATAAACACCGAAATTCTCGGTGTTTCAGTTGACAGTGTGGTATGCTATACTTTCTTCACCGTGGCTCTCCGTGTAGTTACGGTGTATACCACTCACTGCATATATGTGCTTGTTCAGACTTTGGGGAAGCAACCCCTCATTACTTGCATTGTACTATTCTAGTTAGAATAACACGCGTCTTTACCATCTGGACATGCAGCTGTTCGATTGAAATTATTTGTCTAGCTCTGACATTTACTAAGTCCATCATCAGAAAATTAACTGTAAAGTGTTCATCTGTTTGTGTCAATGAACATTGTGTATGTTCCTGATGTGGAACTTAAGTCGGGGCATGTTTGGTTTGGATCATAAGACCTAACATTGCAGTGGCACAATGTTGGAGGTTTGTTATATTTATAGGATGCAAGTATGTGGCATCGATTATGCCTAGTGCGAAATGAAAGTGATGGTCTGTATTTATCAGAGAATGGAGTTAGAGTCTCTTTGATTTCACATGTTAAATATGCTCATCAACTCCATTGAAAATGATGTAGGGCTAACATATTTATATTCTCCCACCCCTTCTGCTTAGAAAGTGCATTTTATACTCAACCTATTATCCCAAATTATATCCAAAAATCCAGTGACTGGTTTGCAGGCAGTCTACTCTGTCTTGTTTTGTTCTGCTTTTGCATTGAACAGCTCACTTTATAGTCTTATACTTATCATTAAATGTGATTATTCTATCTACGAACTAATAGGTAACCAAAAATATATAATTCATTGATGTCTCCTACTAACTTGACACTTGAAATGCTCTGCGCTTGTAGTTTTCCCATCTTGCATGGGTGCAGACAGAGAGGAAATCTGGTGGGCTGGGTGATCTGAAATACCCGCTGGTTTCTGATGTCACCAAATCGATCTCAAAGTCTTTTGGTGTATTGATCCCTGATCAGGTATACTGCTACTTTTGACCACCTGTTCGTTACAAATGACCTGATCATTCTACTGGATATTTTAATTTTATTATGCATTTTCTTGTGTATTATTAAATTTCACAAGAGTTCTCAATATAATTCTACCAGGGAATTGCTCTGAGAGGATTATTCATTATTGACAAGGAGGGTGTGATTCAGCACTCTACTATTAACAACCTTGGTATTGGGCGCAGTGTGGACGAGACCTTGAGAACCCTTCAGGTACAATAACAAGAGTATTTTTTATCTTGCTTAACGTGCATTTTCATGACTTTTTTCCAATTTTGAGCTACTGTTTAATTAATATTGAGTTACTATTCAACACAGCAAAGCTTGGCCCTACTAGCTATTAATGCAACTTTATAATATTTAGTAGAAAAGGACATACAGTTAATGCAACTTATAATGTTCAGTAGAAAAGGACACACAAGTGCGTATATCTGATCATCATTTTTCTTGGTCACAGGCCCTGCAATACGTCCAAGACAACCCAGATGAGGTTTGCCCGGCAGGCTGGAAACCTGGGGAAAAGTCGATGAAGCCTGACCCTAAGGGCAGCAAGGAGTACTTCGCTGCTATCTAGATATGTCTGTTGCACTTGTAGTCAAGTTTTGTCATGGCCATTGCTCGGTTCCACATTGTTCTCGTGACCTGAGTTGTAGTTATCGTGCATACATTTGACTATGTAATTTCTGCAATAAGGGTTTGTCTGCGTGTGGATTTTCCTTGCTCCAATTTGGAAAGGAAATTCTATAACATTGAAGTGAAATCCTATTTTTATATTGGCCAATGTCTTCATTTGAAAATTCAAATCGATCATGCTGTTCAAGATATCTGTTTCGAGTTATTCTGTTAATCTTGATGCTGTGAAGCTACCTGGAGTAATAAAATTCTTTGAAATGTAAATATTAGTACTTAGTGATGGGCAGGTTCGTACTTTCTGTCAATGAGTAGACCCCTGGAGTTCAGCTTCTGAGCCCAGCCCAGCATGCTCGATGGGGAAGGTGCAAACATTGAGCCCAGATGACCTACTGTAAGTATCATCTGCCCCTCGATATGCTTCCATTGCAAAGCTAAATGGTGATGAATCTTCTTGTTTCTTTTCTGTGTACAATAGATGCATCTGGTTGGCTTTTACTTTTCAAGTAAGCTCTTGCTCATATGCAGCTGCCTCTTTTGTCACGGGACCTTGGGCAAAAAGAATGGAAATGAACAAAATGGAGCTCCAAAAAACAAAGTGGTGGATTGGAAGCAGTCTCTGTCGCTTTATCACAAATTCAAAACCATCTAAAATCTGTTCGAGGTACTCTCTTCACCAACTTTATATAAGAACCTTTACCACAAGCACAATAATATGTATAATGTTCTTGTTTCAAAACAAATCAAGTACATTAATGTATACATCTCCTTGGGAGGAAAAAGCGCGATGACAGTGCTACATATCTTATATAATCTCACTTATAGTTGTACTGGCAGAACCACAGGTGTCACTTTTTCGATCACCTCGGAGTGGTAGTATAGTGGCTCTGCTGCACCTTCTGTTCCCATTACCAGCGCGCCAGGGGTATTAAAATGCGGAAGCTTTCCTGCAGATAATGCCACTTATGCACTTTTTTAGCATCCACTCTAGCTCCACTTTAAAAAGCTGCCTGCAGGAACACAGTGCTTAGTGTTTGTTTAATTCCTGGGCACACCACACTGTCCCTTTGCCATGAAAGATCTAAACAGCAACCTAACTGCTGCTTCTATTAAGTAGCTAGATAAAGAAAAAGAAAAGAAAAAAGGATCAAAAGAAGGGCATGCAGTGATTAGGGTTTCTTTTCTGCTTTTGTCTTTGTGTTTTCTTTTACAGTATTTGCTCTTCTCGATCTCTGCTTGAGTCGTTTCTCAAACTGCGTATATACTTTTTTCCTTGAAGCGCTCCTTTTCGGGCAAATGGCTTTGTGATGATTAGGGCTTGGTCTTTTGCTTCCCTTTTGGGTCATATGTGACCAAAGATTTCTTTGACTGTGACCACTACCTCAGATTAGTTTGAACAGATCATACCGTGCTGCGTACATAGTGCTAGATAGCACATCAATGCCAGAATCCGAGAAAGAAGGAGATTGCTTGCTCTTTTCAGGAGTGACATGGGAGTTTAGAGAAGTTAAAACTATTAATTAGGCTCGTGAACTTCACGAACATGTACAGTTCTAATGGATGTGAATAGAAATTCAGAAGTGCATTGCAGTGGTGAAATTTAGAGGGGACTTGATGATTGATGAATGAAGGGAAATCTTTTGGGTAGGGGGCGTAAGCAGGAAGTCATTTCTGATCCTTTGTTATGGACGGCTGATTACCCGATCCCTTTTTGCTGTTCGTATCCCCATAAAGAACATTGTTCGGGCACGACTTTTGATGCAAATGCACACAGTAATGACCGGTCAATGATGCTGTTAACCTGGCTTTGTTACATGCTTTGGCTTTTCTCCGTCAGTTAACCTTGCTCGTAGTGATGTACTACTATTGCAGACCACTTGATATGGCTGTTAACTCCTTGAACCTCAATATTGTTTGGGATTTACATATCGCTAAGCTTGAAATGCTACTATGCTAGAAATACATCATGCTGCAATTAGGCATCACTAGATTTCACATGACAAGTAGTTACGTAACCAGTATATGTTTATTCTCTGCACTCTAGCTAGCCTGTAGGCACATCCCGGCACTGAAACCTGAGAGCTGGCCTGTATCTGAACACTGAATTCGTCAATTCCTGAGTCTAGTAATCCAGTCTTCTTTCAAGGGAGCAGGATTGCTGAAAAGCCCCAGCTTTGCTGAACACCATGTGGCAGTTTTGTGTGCTACTTTCTTGAGTCGTGTTTTATGTGCTACTGGCCTACTGCTGCTACTAGTAATTTTTGTGACTGATACCAATCGTTGCCATGCCATTTCATATACAGCATATGGGCGTAGAGGGGCACTTTATTCCTTATACTTTGAGTCTGGAGAGAAAGAGGCCGTACACAGTTCCCAAGTCTTTTAGGGCACAGATCTCTCTCTCAGAAAAAGAAAACCAATTTAAACGGGCCCTCTCAAAAGATGAGAGGTCGCTGCAGGCCACATCAGATCGATCGTATCGATCACATAAAGCATCACATGTTGTATCGTCATCATTGCAACATCAGACACATTTCCTGTTCCTAATGCGATCAACTGTATCATTATACAACAGTGAGCAAGCACAAAAAGTATATACAGTATGTACTTCGTAAATGATGATGAATACATTTTAGACATCATTTTTTTGAAGTATTCTGTTTTGTTTGGTAGTTTTATTTCTTAGTTCCCCTAGAGGCGCCGCTTGTTTTTATATGCATCTATGAATCTGGAACGTTCTAAAATAATTCCTTTTTAGAGCATAAAAGTTTCTTGCTAGTCCCTGTTGTACAGCCCGCAATTTAGCTCTATCTTGAAGACTTGAAATGAAACATTTCCTAGTAATTCTTTAATGCTTGTTACTAATTGTTAGCAGTAATTATCTACCAGATCACCTCAATATTTTTGTTATGTTTTGTTTTGCTCCAGTAAGGTTTTGTGGGAGATGTTATATGGCGTGGCATGCAGAGATGACAAGGGCATAAATTCTTGCAGTTGCATGTAGGAAGGACGTTGTATGAAAGTGGTATATATAGCAACCTATGGTATGTATAGACTCCTCCGATTTGCAGTTTTTATTCTCTGGTTGCACAAAAAGATTCAATGACCATGATGATTACAGTCATGAACCCACAAACGTGTATATGTTATTCTCGGGTTTTCTCTAAAAACTAGGGCTTGTTTGGTTCCAAGAATTTTCAGAACGCACGAATATGGAAACCTAGGAATAAAATGTCATGACATGAATTTAAAACACTTGAGTATTTAATGCATGGTTGCTTTTGAAAAATCATTGAAACTTAGGTAATTAACTTCTTCTCCTTAACCAAAAAATAAATGGGATTCTACCGGGTGATTCAGAAATTGCGGAAGCTTGGTTTGATCAATCTGTAGAGTATTGGAAACAAACTATAGCGGAAATTATATTGAAGTACAGAACTGGTTGAAAATTACAAAGCGCTTTGAATTTGAAAATTTGAATAAGACCACACACACTCCTTTTTCATAAAATGGGTGGTTTGGTTGTTAATCCACTAATCAAATAAATTAGGTTGTAAGATCCTTGAATTCGAATCAAGAATTTAAGATATTTTCTGCAGGATTGTGTGTTTAGCATAGTTAACAAAGAAACGAAGGAAATTTTCAAGTCATTAGACCTAAAGGAAAATTTTCTCCACGTGAGTGTGTTTGTCACATTTTTCATGCAGATGAGGATATTTCCATGAGGTTAGACATATGGTAATTTTTCAATGGAATTGCATGGAAAGTAGACAATAGAAAAATCCTAGTGTTTCAAATACTATAACCAAATAAGCCATGGGCCTGTTTGGATAGCAGGATTCTAAAAACGCATTAACATGCAAAACATAAGAATATGATAGGAATGCATCTGCAAATAGCCGAAAAACATAGTAGGAATTCTATAAACTTGGGTGTTTGGTTTACTAATATAGGATTTTTTTTTTGGTCAGATCAAAGCCAAACCATGTGGGAAAATATAACTGTGATGTTTTTATGTCACTAAAGACCTTGGTATTAGAGCATTCCCAACCATGGCTCCTATACGATGTCCGACATGAGTTGTCTAGACCCCTATGGGGATCGACAAACAAAAGTGCTGAACAGAAGGAAGAACCTGCCCTGAGTCGCTACCCCTATAGTGCATCCCAACAGCCCACCTTAGACAACCGCTGCCGTCGGTGCCGCTCTACAAGGGCACCAATAGGTGCAGCAACACTTTGGTCCATCCACTCCTGCGGCACCTTCCATACCAGCGGGCCGAGCAAGAAGTACTCCAGTACTCCTGTGGGTGAGGGAGTCGCCATCGGGGGCGAGGAGGTAGCGGGTGATCGAGCTCGAAGAGGGAGCCGCCATTAGGGGTGAGGAGGTAGCGGCCGAGCTCGAGGAGGGAGCCAACGTTGGGGGCGAGTGCGGCCATCCCCCGCGGACTAGATCTTCGGTTGACAACCCTGACTGTCCTCAACCTCTTCGTCAGCACCTTCGCCGGGGCGACATTATCCCGAGTTGTCGTCGCAACCTTCGATCTCTTCAACAATCTCTTTGATGGTGCACCGCTTTTGAAGCCTATGGCCTCGAGGTCCATCGCCTTCTCATCTACTAGAGAACTTTAAAAACCTTACAAAATTTTGCCATCTTCGGGCACGAGCTGCATCCGGTCGCGATAGCCTTGTGGAGCACCTCCTTCTCCACCACTATCAACGCGTCCAGGCACGACACGATCGCGTCAACTATGGCGTGGGTGGGAAGACAGGTGGGCCTGTTGTGGTTCTGCCGCTGAAGTTTGTGTCCAACGCTACCAATAGCCTCCCTATGCGCTAGGAATGGGTAGTCGGCTTGTAGCGCTGGACATAATATGTGTAGCGTTCAAATAAAACACAAGTACTGGGGGCGTGACTAGGAGCCTTTGTTTTTGTCCTTCGCCCCAATAGTATATTGGGAGGGTTATATAGGCCACGATACATGTGAATAGTAATATCTTACTAGATTTGTTTACTCTGAACTAAGTCAAATAAAAAAATCCCAAGGACTGGAATACTCTAAAACCTTATATCATCATGTAGATGGATTCTTCCGGGTTAATTGTGTTGCTGGGCTACTTTTGTGTGACGAGAAAAAGTGGCATGTCATGAAATGCTGATATTTGCATGTATCAGGCTTCTCTCTGCTGAAAGCTTAAGGTACTACTAGTATTTTACACAGAGCTATCTTTCACAAAGTTGATCTTTAAATTCTTCCTGATTGCATCCACTGAACCAGTGAGCAATGCACATCTGTCACTTGTCCAAATCCTTCTAGATCGGGTTATAAATCCCATGTTTGGCTGTTTGCTCACTTTGATGCAGTTATCCATAGAATTTAGCTCCCTGGTCATTCTTTAGAGGCAACTGATTACTTACAAAATTCCAGGCACAAAGATACTGTGTACATCCATACGATCTCAGCTGAGACACTAGTAGAGATAGCGAGAGAAATGGGGAAAAGCTGAGGCGCCTTTGTGTATCTGCTTTGTCAGCACATGCATTCTACCTAGCTAACACCTTTTTCTTTCCCACCACAAAATCCACTTTGGACCCAAAAAATTAGAGCCCCCAAAGAGAAAGGTAAAGAGAAATAAACATATGCAGTCCTCCCCAACAAGAAAAGCACAAATTCATACACCGAAATCCGTTCCTCATTCACCTTACATCAGCCCCTATCTAAGCTAGGAGCTACTACTACGAGTACTCAAAAAGATGAACACTCATTCACCAATATAAAGCAGCACCACATCAACCACTTGCTTGCTGCAGCGACACCCTCTATATCTGCACATCCCATTCCCTCTCTTTGTTCCTCACATCCGCTCTGAGATAGATCAGCACGTACGTACGTACTCTCTACCGTTGGAGCTAGGTAGGCATAGCCTTAGAGGTGGTGGCGCGAGATGAGGGCTGGGGGGTGCACGGTGCAGCAGGCTCTCACGGCGGAGGCGGCCGGGGTTGTGAAGCAGGCGGTGAGCCTAGCACGGCGTAGGGGGAATGCGCAGGTGACGCCGCTGCACGTGGCGAGCGCGATGCTGGCGGCTCCGGCGGGGCTCCTTCGCGCGGCGTGCCTCCGGTCACACTCCCACCCGCTCCAGTGCAAGGCACTTGAGCTGTGCTTTAACGTGGCCCTCAACCGCCTGCCGGCCTCGGCGGCGGTCGCCTCCTCGCCGCTGCTAGGTGGCCATGGCCACCACCACTATTATCCGCCGTCGCTGTCCAATGCGCTCGTGGCGGCGTTCAAGCGCGCTCAGGCGCACCAGCGGCGCGGCTCCGTCGACAGCCAGCAGCAGCCGGTGCTCGCTGTCAAGATCGAGCTTGAGCAGCTCGTCGTCTCCATCCTCGACGACCCCAGCGTCAGCCGGGTCATGCGCGAGGCTGGCTTCTCCAGCACGCAGATCAAGGCCAACGTCGAGCAGACGGTGTGCAGCACCACGACCACAGCGGCAACCACCGATCCTCACCAAAACCCTAACCCTAGCAGCACGGCCACCACGAGCAAGCATCACCAAGAGACCACCAAAGCCAAGCTCCCACTCGGCCAGGTGCGTGACGAGGACGTCGGCGCCGTGCTCCACTGCCTGGCCGCCCGGAGCAAGACGAGGGTGGTGGTCGTCGCCGAGAGCACGGCCGCGGCTGATGCCACGGTGCGCGCAGCCATGGACAAGGTCAAGAGAGGCGACGCCAAGCACGACGCGCTGCGGAGCGCGCAGGTCGTCAGCCTCCGCGTGTCCTCATTCCGGGACATGCCGAGGGAGGAGGCGGAGCGGCGGCTGGCGGAGCTGCGGTGCCTCGTCAAGAGCCGAGGGCACGTGCTGCTTGTCGTGGAAGACCTCAAGTGGGCTGCCGAGTTCTGGGCCAGCCACCTCCAGGGCGGAGGGAGGAGAGGCTACTACTGCCCCGTCGAGCACGTGGTCACCGATGTGCGCGCCCTGGCCGGCGGCGAGCAAGGGCTGTGGCTCGTCGGGTTCGGGACCTACCAGACGTACATGAAGTGCAGGGCGGGGCAGCCGTCGCTGGAGAGCCTGTGGGGGTTGCAGACGCTCACCGTCCCCGCCGGCAGCCTCGCGCTGAGCCTCACCTGCGCGTTCGACGACAGGTAAATCCTCATGTCCCGATCTCGGTGCCGATTTAAAGTTGTTAAGTTTTCCCAGGGCGTCAGTATGTCGCTGTCACTTCAGGTGGACGGATCATCCCGATTTGAGACGTCTCTAGCCCTGACAATTCGTTGCTGATGAGCTCTCGTAGCCTAGCATAGCCAGTAGTAGCTCCTAGTTGTCTTGTACCTCTGACTGCCCCGGCCTGCAATGTGGCTTTCATGCTTTCTGTTGCCCTTTTCTCTTTGCCCAGCCTACCTTGAGTGTGAGCGACTGAGTGAAAGTTAGCACCTTTTCATTTTGCGTGCTTTCAGGACAAAAGCTTTAGGGCCTGCCGTAGCTAGCTAGCTCTCACCAGATTCACATCCTTTGCTTCCGCAGCTAATCAATCTTAGCATCTCAAATCGATTAGCTGATTCCTATGGACGACGTACATGTCGATAGATGGGTGAGGTGACAGAGGAATCTTATTCCGTTTGTTCCATCTTTGTGCTGTGCAGTGCACTAGGCACAGTCAATCAGTCCATGAAAGCGAGCTCCGACACGGATGGGAACGGACCGGTGCCTCGCAGCTGGCCGCTTTTGGGCGGCGCTCAGCTGACCTCCAGATGCTGCGGCGATTGCTCCGCCGCCAGGGCTGACACCAAAGCCGCATTGCCGCCCTCCTTCGTGTCCTCGTCGAGCATCCCTTCCTGGCTCCAGCATTGCCGTGACCAGGTACTACTACACCGTTGTACTCGAGTGTTCAATCATACAGTATGATTCGATGCATGTTCCTATCTTAGTCTCTCGGATCCAATGTTGCACGGATGCTAATTTTAATCACTGACTGTTTGTGTTAATTTGCACCTGCAGGAGCCTACACATCTGATGGACCTCGGCAGGAACTGGAACTCCATCTGCAGCAAACCGTCTCAGCGGATGACGCTGCACTTCTCAGCGCCAGTCTCTCCGGCCTCCTCCATCTCCTCCTACGAGCACGGCAACCAGCCTCGCCAGTCATGGCTCCTCGCCGACATGGACGGCAAGCATCCATGGAAGCCCAAGAGCGAGGCTGGCGAGAAGGTCTCGTCGCACGACTCCGGTGCTTCCAACGGCTCGGTGGAGGTGGAGTGCCGTTCAAGGTTCAAGGAGCTCAACGCGGAGAATCTTAAGGTTCTTTGCGCTGCACTGGAGAAGGAGGTGCCATGGCAGAAGGAGATAGTCCCTGAGATCGCAAGCACCGTCCTCCAGTGCCGGTCGGGGATCGCCAAGAGGCGTGACAAGTCTAGGTCTACGGATGCCAAGGAGGAGACTTGGCTCTTTTTCCTCGGAGGCGACACCGACGGCAAGGAGAAGGTTGCGAGAGAGTTGGCCAATCTCGTCTTCGGGTCCGTCAAGAAATTTGTGTCCATCAAACTCGGCGCCTCTTCGCCATCGGCGTCCTGCTCCGCCGAGGAGCACAGGAGCAAGCGTCCCAGGACATCGGCGGTGGCGGGCGAGGCCTACCTCGATCAGCTCTATGAGGCCATCTCCGAGAACCCTCACCGCGTCATTCTCATGGAGGACTTCGAGCAGGCCGACCAGGACTGCCAAGTCGGCATCAAGGAAGCCATCGATAGCGGGGTGATACGGAGCCAAGCTGGCGATGAGGTCGGCGTGAGTGACACCATCGTTATCCTCTCCTGCGAGAGCTTTGACTCCAAGTCTAGAGCTTGCTCGCCGCCGGGCAAGCAGATGAAGCCGGAGACGGAGGAGACCAAGGACGACCACACGAGCGATCATGATCATAAAGAAGGTGGCGCCTCCTCGTCTGGTTTTGATTTGAACCTCAACATAGAGAGTGAGCATGCGGATGAGCGCAACTCGGGTGATGTCTGCCTGCTCACGGCGGTTGACAGGACGCTGTTTTTCAGAAGACAGAATGGTTTGTGATTGCGCACATGAATGACCCATGTGTGTTCGTTCAGGGGGCTTCCCATAAAAACAAAATCTAGATCAACTACATGTATGATTAGCTCTTCTTTCCTTTATTTCTTTGTGGTTTGGTTTTTGGGATACCTAAGGCGTTTAAGGGTTGGATCAATGGCGTACTAAATGGAGCTGCTGTAAATTTGTTCTGGTGATATCATGTACAGTATGTTCATCTACTCTGCGGTTTGGATAATGGACACGCTACTCTAGTTACGTAGCGAAAAAAAGATGATATATGGATTTGAAATTGCCGTATGTTTATCTAATTTCGTCATGTGTAGGCCTGTAGGGCGATACGTGTGGGACTTCGGACAGTGTGGGTGTCTTCCTCCCTCGTTCTTCCTCTATGACGACCACCATGCATGAACCTATAGGGTTACCAACTTACCATATAAACCCCTCAAGCTCATTTTTTCTTCTTATGTGTCAATGTGTGTTCTTTCTCCACCCCCTACCTTGTAGACATATGGCAACAAGAACATGACATTAAAGTTCATCTTAGTTTGAAATTTAAAATTTCTAGAGATTTGGGTGCTCTTCGGATTCTTAGGTGGGCTGTAGAAGAAGCACTCCCTGGTCCATGCATCGATGTGGTATAATTTTAGGGAGGCCATTCCGTTCTCATTTGTGAAAATTCTGTATTATCTCATTTTTTTGTGAAATTCTGTAAAGATATTCATATACCATGTTGTTTAAATCATTCCATGCATGACAACTGACGAATGCATGCACATAAGCCCTGCACAACTACAATTTCAAAATCACCCCAGCAGGTATCAAGAAATAATGTGAGATACCTTATGATGGCGCGAGGTAGATGTGTAAACGAATTATACCATGAACAGGGGGCGTCTCCCCTCGAGCACATAAGTACAAGTGACCTATAGTTACACATCATGATCACAAAAATTACTCACTAGTACATATTTTACTCAGGTACATGTTTTGTTTGCTTAATTCTATGTTCATTTGTGTCCACTCGTTTCCTTGTGTAGTGACTTCAAAATAAATAAAACGAGCCATTGCCTCAGCCTCTACATCGATTGATGCACATAACCATTTCATTATGAAGTTTATAAGCGATTATTAGAAGGAATAAGAAGGTTAAACACATGTTTCATTTTTTAAAAAAGGAATGCGGTAGGGAAGCTCGCACAACGTATTTTTTAAATAATTAAATAATAATAAGAACCCAAATCGATGAATACGTAGGTTTTTGAACCTGTATGGCTGGGTTATCCATAGCCCTAACCAAGTAAGCTAGATTCACTTTTAACATAGATATAATTGCACACAAAGTGTACTGTAGTGTACATATATTTCATGGATATTCATTAGCTCGTGGCCTCGTGCTACCTCCATTGTAATGAATAAGGCTTTTTTTTTTCAAAAGTCAAACTGCGTAAAGTTTAAATATGTTTTTAGATAAATTCATCAACATGCACAATTTAAAATTAACACCATCAGATACATCATGAAATATATTTTCATATAATATCTATATAATATCATAGTTCTTGATAGTTTTAGCTAAAAGTTTGGCCAAACTTTACTTAGTTTAACTCTCTAGAAAAAAAATATAGGCCTTGTTCTTTAAAACGGAGGGAGTAGTCATTACAACCGATGATGCTAGAGACTAACTCGATCAGTATATTAGTTGTGACACAATACGCTAAAAGATGTGTACAGTGTTAATTACAGCTACATATGTAGCTCAAGTACTAGTTTGAGAGTGGTCAATGATGGCTTTGGGATCCAAGGATTGAAGACCTAGCTCTCACCCTTTAGATCTCTTTTACGTGATGCATCGTGATATGCTACGTACATATACGCCTACATGAATGACAGGAAAAGGGTCTGGACAGCTAGCACCCATACGTATCATGATAATGGGGTATCTTTAACTCTAACACCCTTCTCTTTTTCTCTTTTCTCCCTTCTTTTGGTGCATCTTTTGTAAGTAAAAATGTGCGAAAGGACAAATACTCATTTGATCAACATGGAAGCTGGAGTGTGGACTGGTCAAGAAAAGATCCAGCGTGAAAGAAATGGCTAGTCGGTTAGAACAAGGTGATACCATACATGAGATCGTAGCTACTAAAACCTTTGTTTTGTGTGGGTCAGGGAGAGATGATGAACGACTGATAATCCCGAGGTAAGCCTTGATACCGCGAGACCGGCCATTGCAGGATCTTGCCTACTTTCAGGAAAGCTACACTAGTACACCACACTCACACTAGCTTGTTGTGTCTTGCTTTATATAGAGAGCTTTAATTCAAGCAGATGAATTTTAGAAAAAAAAGTAGAACTGACTTGTACTATATTGCTGTTTAGGTAATTGGTGACTGCATGGTGATGTTATAATGGTACATTGCACACATCTATTTATTGCAATACATCTACAAATTAAACGGTACTCACTCACCAACAACTTAGACATTATGTCATTGTCTTAATATAATATTTCACCCGATGGCCACGACGGGCTCCAGAGAAACCGGAAGGGAGCCATTGAGGCGATTTTGGTTACTCATCTCCTCGCCGGCGATCTCCGACGATGAAAGCCATGAGGATGTTTCCGAGATGACAGTGGAACGTCATTCGAGGTAGATATTGCCGCCATATGATCCTTTGCTGGTTTTGCAAGAATTCTCCTTGGAGAGGGTTTGGAAAAGGTTTGAAAAGAGAGGAGCCCAGAGGGTTGCGGCTCTGGCGCTAATAACACGGAAGCTTATCCCCACCATGTACTTCATCATCTTTGGTTCACATGCGTGGCATTTCATCGATGAAGCTCCCGGTGCTCGAGCCATCTACAAGAATCTTCAAAGACGAGATCGTTGTTGCGGCTTGGACACTGGTGGAGAGACTTTTTTTTAGAACAATAGGGCCCCCGAAGGGAGCCCCGACCCCATTTTTATTAATGAAACCAGGGTGAGTCCAACATCAGTTCAGAAAACATGTAAAAACTAAATCCCTCACAGTAGGAGAGAGTCTGAAAGCTGAAAATGAAAAGACATTACAAGTTTCTCAAGGCACATGCTCCACAATCTAACATCAACACCTAACAGCCAAACTGTTAGGTCACTGGAACCCACATATTTGACGAAGCTTGGCTTTTGCAACGTCAACTGGCAGCAACCCGTCTTTCTGATGCGAAAGATGAGCCCAGGTGTTCTGCTAGTGTGGAGTGTCTCGAGAGCTTGAGTGTGGAAGCGGCAGAGTCCCAGGCCTCGGCGCATGAGAGATGGTTGGAGTGAGAGGTGCAAGCAGCGTCACCAAGGCAGGGCTTCCGAAGCTCGAAGAATGCTGGAAATGTGTTGTGTGAACCGGTGGTCCATCTTCTCCAGCATCTCCTCCTTCCAGATTAATTTCCATTTCCTGATCGTCTTCAGGATTAGCCACCAGACCTGTTTTGAGCACAGCCACAATTGATTGTCAAAAATCATAGCATTCCTGGTTTTCCATATGCTCCACAAAATTGCAGCACAAATGAAATTTGTGTCCGAATGCTTTTTATTTGCCAACCAATATTTAGCTATAGACTCAAAATCTGATCCTAGCCGAAGATTTAGGAAATTAGAGGTAGAAATCCATATTCTCTTTGCTACAATGCATTCAAAGAACAAGTGAGAAATGGATTCATTCTCAGAACAGAATTCACAAGAAATAGGTTTACCCAGGTGCCTTTTTTCTAAGTTGTCTCTTGTCATAAGTTTGTTATTAGCTAGCAACCAAAGAAAGATATGCACCCTGGGAGGAACCACAAGAGACCTGGTGGAGAGACTTTGGAGGAATACAATGACAACTGCCATATACTAGTGGTATACATGTACTTATTTGTTACTTATACTAGAAGGATACTCCGCGCGTTGCAGCAGGAATTTGTTAAGGAAATCCATTATATAAATGTGAAGATATAAAAGACATGGGACAACTCGTTGTAGAGGAAATATATATCAAAAGAAAAACAGATTTTATATGAATATTTTGCTCTTCTCCTAAAAAGAAATTGTTGTGCATACTCGACTATATATAACTACTTTGGAAATGCAACATCATTTTCAGCACCACTTTTGTTCAGATTTAGTTTGACCAGTAGTAGGAGGAACTATAAGATTCGCATTGACCAAATACTGAATCAAAAAGTAATGGTGCCAAGTGCAGAATTAATCTTCAGAGGAGGGAGCAATATCAATTTTCAACGTATATTTGATTGCTCGGCATGGGTTACATTGTTGCAGACTAACCCGTTGGTTACAGAATGTCACGATCAAGATAAATTAGTGCGAGGATATATAGCAGCAGACTGACCAGCATGTTCATCTTTGAAATAATCATAAAAAGAATTGTTCTTTGTGTACCAATGATGTGTAGTACTCCAAAATGTACCTTTTGCTCCATACGTATCATGAATATTCAGAGGATTACATATTTTGAAAGAGCATTGCTGAAATATCAGAGCCTTTAATTTGCTGTTTGAAATTCTCCTGCAAAAGAGGAAACAAAAATGATTTAGACTGGAAAACAATCCAGATGGAAAAAGAAACTTCATTGGAAAAGGAGTGTGATTGACATACCAAGAAACTCAAAATACTTGCAGTATCGGTAATTCATAGGAGTCATCAAAGATCGTTAGTCCAGGGATGACAACACGCAATCCATGTCTGCCGCTACTGAGCTTTCATAGCTTTACATGAAATGAAATCCGTTGCAGACACAGATGGAGTACACCGGTTATGAATCAGTAAGCATGCATAGCACAAAGAAATACAGGATAGAGAATAGGAGATCCAAGCGGGAAGTCGCCAACGGCGTCAGGCCTTTTTCTGGTGCACGCCATACGACCCACTGAGAGCTTGTAGATGTATAAACCCAGCGCTTCACCTTCGCCGGAGAGCTGCCTAGGCCACCCGACGGAGAGCACAGGTTGCCGTGAACGAAGAAGATAACCAACCGATGTTTATGAGAGCGGTTCAACAGCAATGGGAAAAAAATCATCGATAGATCAATGGGCACTCATTCCAGATGTGTTGAAGACTAAGAGCATCTCCAGCAGCGGCTCTAAACTTGCGCGCTGTAAAACACCGAACCAGCGCGCTCTAGATGCTTTGCGCGCGCCATTTTCCCGCGCCCATTTTGTGAAGCTGTAAACTCGCGCGGCAAAACACGGCGCGCAGACGCGCCTCCACCAGACGCTGCAACCTACATCGCGCAAACACGCGCGCGCACACAAGCACATAGATTGCAAGATCTAGAAAATAGACTAAATTAAACTGCGACGAACAGAAAATACATTGCGATGAACAAAAAATAAAACTAGAAACTAGAAAATGAAGCTACATTCTACGCTTCATCGTCGTCGGAGGAGGTGTCCTCGGACTGTGTCCACAGGTCGTCCCACCTCGGATCGTCGTCGTCGATGGTCTGCGGCCCCGCGAGCTACGCGTTGATGAACGCTTTACACCGGCGGCGATCTGCCCGGTAGGCGCGCCGCTCGGCCCTTCTCGACCTGTAGAACTCGAGCTCCGCCTGCACATCCTGCAGGAACTCGCGGTGCCACCTCGCCATGGCGCGCTCGTCGTGCTCGGCGATGAGCAGGTGGCGCTGTGCCTCGCGATGCAGGTGGCGGTCCTCCTCCGTGACGAGGTGCGGCTGTGGCGCGAGGAACTGCGCCTCCTCGAGGGACTCCGTCTCGGGGAAGTTCATCTGCCGGCGCGGGCGCCCGAGGCGCCATGCCGCCGCGTCATACGCGCGCGCCGCCTCCTCCGGCGAGTTGAAGGTGCCGAGCGTGAGGCGGAAGCCGGCGGTGCGAATCTCGGCGTAGAAGAGCCCGTTCGGGCGCGGGCGCACGCCCTTGAAGCCGGAGGCACTGCGCCGGCGAGGCGGCATGGCGGCGCTAGGCAGGGCGCGTGGCTGGGCGGGGTGCGCGCGAGGAAGGGGAGAGGGGAGGGGAATGTTCCGGGTGCGCGCGCGTGGCAGTTGGGCGTGGGCGACGCGCGGCTTTTGTAGCGCGCGCTACACGGCGCGCGGGAGTTTTGCCGCTCAAACTAGCGCAACCGCAGCACGCGCGCCTAAAGATCCCGCGCGCGCGCTTTTTTCCCGCGCCTGCTGGAGGACGATACCGCGCCGCGCGCGCCCAAAAAATCAGTTATTACAGCGCAGCGCTAGTTTACAGCTACTGCTGATGCTCTAAGAGGGGGACCGGAAGCTTCCTGGGTACTTTCTAGAGATGTGATTACTGGGAGAAGAAACAAAGAGTCTCTATGCTTTAAAATTGGAACGCGAAGGAGAAAAGAGAGCTCGGTATGCATGTACAAAAAAGATAGGTAGTGGGACTCGTATTTATGGTTATAAAAGAATGGAACCGTGACTCAAGCAAGTTCGTGCGGGCCGTGCACAACCTGGAGTTGGAGTTCAACTTATTGCTCAAATGAAATGTGTGGCATGTCACGATTTGGCTATACGGATGGAGATGAGAATTGGATGGCTCCGATTAATTGGTGATGTGACTAGGCTGCATGCTAAGATAAACAACTTAAATAATTCTCTAGTGGGGTTTTGCTTTATAAAAAGTATAGATTATATTACAGTCACAATTGCCTTTGACTTTGAAATAGATCAAACCCTAATTCAAGATCAACATGGCTATCATGGCTCATGGTAGCTGTTTGTTTATCTTAATCTTTTACTCTCTCTGACCCATATTGTTGTCGCTAGTATAGATGTATCTAGAACTGAAATATGTCTAGATATATTTATATTGGTGACAAATAATATGTATTGGATGGATTACATGATTTTGCAAGCTAATATATTGAGAATATCTATGGTTAATTATGTAGCAAAAGCTAAAAAGTTGTTTTAGTACTGTGATTTCTATATACGTCATCCATTTGCTCGGTAATCTCTCCTATAGCTGCATGCATCCATTTAAAGACGGCCGTAGGCCAGCGTGGCTCGTCCGGTCAGTTTCCGAATCCTTCCTATCTATACAGCCCAACACTGATTCTTATTTTCAAGCTGCAACCCCAAAAAAAAAGCATGTCGTTTGGCTGGCAAGAGAGAGACGATGGTGCCGCATCCATCGCGGGATGAGCTGTCTCTGACACAATGGAGTAAGTCCAGCGGCTTGACATTGCCAGTAGTAAGGCCTTTCCGGCGAATATTGATTTTTACTACCTAAACTTAGTTAAGTTCTGCAATGTGATTTATTCTTCTTGCATACTAACAAAATATGAGTTCATATCATTAGATTTAAACTATTCATGCTTTTTTTTTGACATATACGAAAATCATCTATTATTAGTGCGGCAACATGCAGAGTGTCATATATCAATTCTTAACACAATAGGCAAGAAATCCTTTTTAGCCTAGTTGCGTACATGAGACCGGCAGACATCAGTCTTATCCCTTCTCATGGCAAGTTGAAATAAAAATTCACTTATTTACACTAAACATTGTTACTTCATCTTAACCCATTTATTATGAGTTGTGTATCATTACTTATTAATAAATATTAATTACTACCATAATGTAATAGTAGTACAACTAAGTAAGAGCGAGCCTCCTTGCTGTGGACAAGATTCGTTAAAGGCCGCACACGGCTTAACAAAAACTGGGCCCGCAAGGCAAATGCACAACGTTTTAAGTAGTAAATAGAAATATATAATTCAACTTAACATGTTTTGTTTCAGATCAAGTTGCAGCATCATGAAACACAAAATAAGTTAATAACTACCAAACACTTCCAAAAAATGAGAATAAATATGACATATCTCAAACGAAAAGTAAGACCATGGTAGAACGAGAGAGAAAGTTGTTTCACCATGACTGGACTACCTCTATCACCCCCACTTCACCTTGTCATCAATTTTATAAGATCATTGAAGTAAGGTGGTGTTGCCTCCTTGTTGTCATAATCGTAGCATAGAATGTCGAAGCGGTTGCAGGACACAAGCACTTTCCACTTGTGTTGCTCACACTTTTTGACTCTGAAATATTCACCAGATTGGTTGTGGCCTCGACGATGCCGTGAACATGCGGCCAGCAGACGTCAGACTCACCCCCTTCCCACGGCAAGTTGAAGTAAAAAAAAATCAATTATTTACACGAAACACTTCTACTTCATCATAACTCATCTTGTCATGAATTGTGTATCGTTGCTTATTAATACATCTAAGTGTTATCATATCATACAATATTAGTATAACTAAGTATGATAGAATCGCTCACTTATTTATATTAGCAAACATATTTATTATGCATCTTTAACATATTAATAATAATATACTTTCATGTGCTAAATTGAAATTTCGTGTTAGGAATTGCCATTTTATTCTATGAATTCACTTCAGGTTGTCTAAGAAGCCCTTTCTTACGTTGAATTTTGCACATTGCTCAGCTAATTATTTTTTGTCTCTTTACATTTTATAGTGTGTATGTTTCCTTGTCTACATCATGATTAAAGATACACACGTATCGGTACTGTGTTCTAGATTTATTGTATAGCCGCACTTGATACCAGCATCGTATCTTCCGTGATATGCATGTACAAGTATTTGTAATTCAGAATTTTGTATGTTGTAACGTTGCTCAGTTGATCTATTTATCTTACTTTTCCTAAATACATACTTTAACCCCTCAATTCTGAAACTAACTCATATATTCTAATGACTTCGCAGAAGGCTCGCAACTTCGGGCACCAAATTATGTGGAAGGAGACATGTAGAACATACCAGAATTACCCAAGCGATGCCAAATTGAGTTTTTTAAGCAGAAGATAAAATTGATAATAACAAGGAAATACTTGTATAGAAACACTCATACGAGTAGTACAACCTTTCCCCGGCCCGATAACTTCGATTGACCGAACTTGAGCGCTTGACCCCGTGCGCCTGATGACAAAATGTAAGAGCATCTCCAGCTGACGAGGGTTAACTCGACAAATGTCCAATATGAAGGACTTAGGATCGGAGGAATAGGGCGTCGAATGAAATCAAAGGTAAAATCAGTTAAACAAAGCGTGTATCAAAAGTAAACGTAAGGTGAACTTTGGCTTACTCTCAATCTGTCCCTCACCGTCCTCTCTTGGCCCCTATATATGGGTGGCCAGGTCTCAAGGTACGGGAGGGGTCCGACACAGATTACAATATCGATATACGACATGAACTCGTATCTCGACTAGGATTACACTTGGGCCTAGCTTAACGGGCCTCATGGGTACTCAACTAACGGGCTCTATTATCTATACCCTTGTCAGTAGCCTCTGAGATTCTACCAGAATTATAGATTCAGGTTGAATCTCAAGTCTTCAAATCTTCGACTTGATCAATCTTTCGACTTCTTATTCTTCCTGTACTAAAAAATGAACAACTCTCATTATATTATCTCGCAAGGGGTTTTGATGAACAAGCCTGACAACTCTGACGGATCAAGAGGTCAGTTAACTGCCGGAGCAGATACTTGTCACCTACTTCAGATTTAATCCCCTTGGACTTGAATCCGAAAAAATGGTCAAACCCATTCTTTTGCCGCATTTAAGACTTACAAAGAACGAGTCCCAGTGGTTCTCAGGGTACCCAGTGCGTCCATCAGGATTCTCTTCGTGTCGTAGACACGGATAATTACTAGCATAGCGCATCCATGTGCGTATACCAGGCCACACATGACGGATCCTGGGGTCTTACCTTCACGATATGTTTCAATCATGGCATTCGAATTTTGTCGCGATGACGTAACTCGAGAATCATACGTTGCAGCCTTATTTGACTGTTTCAGTTCTGAAAATCTTCGGGTTGTTCAACCTTGATTTAATATATAGATTCTCTCCCGATGGTAGTAATTGCACTTTTCCAAGTCTCCTTTCGCCTTCTCTGCTTCCTTTATGTACGTAAGAATTTCGTCAGGTGCGTGGCCAGCGCTCCCGATGGGAGTAGCCCCCGAGGCTATAGTCGAAAAGCGTGTTTTTGAGTATAGGCTCAAATAAATTGTCGTTCCTTTAATCATCAGATAATAGCTTTTTTTATGCGCGCACCCGACGGTAGTAGCCCCCAAGGCTATAGTCGAATATTTTTTGGTATAGACTCAAAAAATGAGTTTTCTTCACTTACTCCTTTGCATCTCCCGTAGCAGATTTCGTCGGGTTCCTTGATCAGCACCAATACGCATATCGTAATGCTAAATGTCTCGCTGAATCTTCGCCGAATATCCGTAACTGTCATATTGTACAACAATGTTGTTGTTTCCCGTTACTCAATCGCTCGTGACGTCATTAACAGAATCCCTCTGTATGTAATTTTGACTTAATCGCTGACCGTTACTCGTGGGCAGCGAGGTAATTTCACAATTTTTCCTGCCCGTTAGTGGGCTACCGCTTCCGCTTCTTGCGCCACGTCGCATCCCATGTTCCTTCGCTAGGACGCTTTATAAGGGGGGATAGTGGGGCTGTTACTATTTACCAGTTCATTGCTCCTCCACCGCCACCATTGCTGCATCCTCTTTGCGCTTTTGAGCTCCTTCACAGCCCCCTGGCCGCCGCTGCTGTAGATGCGCGTAAAGACCCTTGCGCACAAGAACAAGATGGGGAAGAGCAAGACCACCGATGCGTCGACCAGCTGGGTGCCCTCCGAGTTTGGGCAAACCGATCTCACCAAGGCCCGGAAGGAGGGCCTCATCACCGAAGGGGACCAGGTTGTCTTCCCCAGCACCGAGCGCATCCCCAAGCCCCCGAGCGGCTATCGGGTGATGTTTTTCACCTTCCTCTTGCGCGGCTTATCCTTTCCTGCCCATGAATTTCTCCGCGGACTTCTCTTTGCTTACGGCGTGCAGCTCCACCAGCTCACGCCAAACTCGATTTTACACATTGCTTGCTTTGTTACTCTTTGCGAGTCTTTTCTAGAGATCAAACCCCATTGGATTCTCTGGAAATTTCTCTTCCGCCTCCGCCCTAGTGTTGCTTTGTCGAAGAAGCCTGAGCTGGGCGGGGCTGTTGTTTCTGTCCGTGCTGAGGCTTATTACTTGGAATTTACCATGGCTGCCTCACACTGGTGGAAAAAAGGCCATTGGTCCCGGCCTGTAACACCCATTAGTCCCGGTTGTAGCAACCGGGACTAACAAAGCGGGACTAAAGGCTTAATCCTTTAGTCCCGGTTGCTTACGAACCGGGACTAATGGTCCTCCACGTGGCTACGGGCATGTGCTGCGGCTGGAGGACCTTTGGTCCCGGTTCGTAACACGGACCGGGACTAAAGGTCCATTCGGAATAAAATTTGTATTTTCTGTTTCGGAATTTCTGTATTTTCTTTATTTCTCTATTATCTAATCATCTCTATTATCTAATCATCTCTATTCCTTCCCTCTACTAGCTTCCAAGAGTATATGGTCCTCACTCCATTGTCATATCAAATTAAGTACTTGTGGTCCTCACTTCCCGGTCGGTCACCCATCCTCATACTACTCCACCCTTAGCACGCTTAACTTCTCTATTCCTTCCCTACTAGCTTCCAAGACTGCGCTCGCGACTTATTGATAATACTATGCTACCAATTCTATTAACCTATACACTTAGGAAACATATAATATTACTTTGTTAAATTCCAAATAAATTCACAAATTAAGCAACATTGATTAAGTAATAATAAGCATGAATGAATTCCAAATAATTTTTATACATAATTTAATTATTAATTTTTAATAATTAAAATATTCAAAAAAGACCAAAAAACTTGAAAAATCCAAAATAATAGCAATATAATAGACTTGTTAACCAAATAAGAGGGAGTACATTTTTTCATATATATATGCACTCGACTCGCACACCACACCACACACACATCTAGCTAGCTAGTAGCCTTCTAGCTTCCAAAAACTCCTAGCAATCTCAAAGCTCAAGCGAGCGTCTAGAGCGGCATACAACACTTGCTTGTCGCTTAATGGAACTTTGGCCCAACCATATATAAGTTCATCTTCTTCTTCTTCCTCGTCGCCGCCCTTCTTCTTGTTCTTCTTGATCTTCTTCGCAGGATGAGGCTTATCGCGAGGGGTGGTGAACTCGCAGTCCAAGCCCACACATTTCACCGGTGCGGCGTCGAGGAACCGCTGATTGACAGCGTGGAGCCACTTCTCCACCGTTGATGCACGGACGGTTTCCGTGATGGTGAATTCCATCCCTTCGGCGGTGAGATTATGCACCCGCGTCGCCGGCTCCATTGAAATGAGAGGGAGAGGAGAGAGCTCGCCGCTGGTGATGGGCTATGGTGTTTTTGAGGAGGGCTATGGCGTTTTGGAGGAGATTAAGAGGATGAAGAATTGCTTATAGAGATACATATCCTTATATACTAGAGAGAGGGGAAGAAGAAGAGGCTGGCCGGCGGTGTAATTAGCCCGCCGGCGATGAGTTCCCGATGCGTCGTCGTTCAATACCAAAGTGGTTAATGGCCACAACGATTTCCCGAAGCGATCGGCGACCATGCATGCGTAACTGACGCGCGCGGGAGCGGCGGTTCGTTTGAACTGCCCTTTAGTCCCGGCTTGTGGAGCAAACCGGGACTAAAGGGTGCCCTATAGTCCCAGTTCGTGCCACGAGCCGGGACTAAAGGCCCAAAGGCATTAGTCCCGGCTGGTGGCTGAATCCGGGACCGAAGGCCCCATTTGAACCGGGACTAATGCCCCCTGGCCCACATTTTCAAACGAACCGGGACTGATGGACCCTTTAGCCGTGGACCAAACACGTTGGGGACTAATGGGGGCGAATGGAAGCCCTTTTTTCTACTAGTGTCAGTGCAAGGTTGGAAAAAGAAGTGGTTTTACATCAAAGACCAAAAAACCTCTTCCTCTGACCAATACGGCATTGCCCCTTTTGATGCCAATAAAGATCTAAAGAAGTTGTCATCGTGGGATTCGCCTCCCACGGAAGCTAAGAAGGAAGATATCAAGCCACTGCTAGCCCGCATCCAGGCTCTGAAGAGTGGTAGCGGAGGTGCGCTGTCAGGGACTCAGCTTATGTCATTCTTTCTGCAAGTTCAGCCTCTTCAACATCGTGTTTCCAAACTTTGGTCGTACTCTGGCTTGGAAGATTCTTCTCGAGTATCTGAAGATGATATGGATAAGAAGGATCTCGACAAGCGAGTGAGAGCTCTGACTACTCTCACAAAAGATCATGAAATTCCAGCTTTAGCCGCTGATTTCTTCGACTTCGAGCATTCGTTGCCTGCGGCATGTGCTTTTTCATGCACCACCTTCTCATTTATTCGCCTTCTTGTATTTTATCATTATTTTTCTTACAGCTTTTCAACTTACTCTTCTGCAGGATCATTAATCCCTTGTTTCTCGTCCTCCTCTTCCAGAGGGAGGACCTATTCAGGCTGTTCCTATCTCTGCTGCGTCCGAAGCCCCCGAGGCCGAGGACAGCCAGGATGGAGATGAAGCCGAAGATTCACTAGAAAGAACCAGCTTGACTACGTCGCCTCCTCCTGCAATTTCCGAAGATCTTGGTTTCGATAAGAAGAGGAAGCGTGTCGAGGAGCTCCTTTCTTCGAGTACTTCTGCTCCCAAGAATGTGGCTCGGGAGGCTTTTGCTCTTGAAGATGAAGATGAACTTTTCGACCTCTTGGACTCATGAGTCTTTGCTGACTTGAGTACTTTATCTATTTTTCTTTCTTTCGACTTATGAAAGGTGTCTGCTCTTTTTCTCCTTTTTTTAGTGATAACGAGAACCCGAAAAAGGATGTTGCCACTGCTCCCATTGTTGATGCTCCTGCTATCGATGAGCCACCCTCTCAAGAGGCAGCTGTGGTGCCTAAGTCACCAGAGGCTGCTGCCAAAAAGGCTAGTTCTCGTGCTTCCAAACGCCTGAAGAAAGCGTCAGTGGCGAGTACTTCCCTTGACGCCCATCGACCAATTAGCTCCACTGATGATGTAAGTGCTACTTTTCTTTTTGTTGCTTACTCTTTTTTTGAAATGCTCTTCTTATGCCTTGCTTTTGACAGACTTTGATGAAAAAGTTCGTCTCTTTGGGCACTTAATGTGTTGAGTTTTTAAAAGCTGCTCGGGCTTCTCAGGGTAAGCTTTTTGCTATGCTGTGTCTTTTATCCGTCTGATTTGTGTCATCACGGTTTTTTATCTAGCTTTCTTTCCCCTTTTTATGCTACAGATGCTTTGTCGACGGCCAATGCTCGCATATCGTCCCTGGAAGCTGAACTCGAGGCTTCCAGAAAAGCTTGGGATGTTGCCGCCACTACCAAGACCGCTGCTGAGAAGTCTACTAAATCAGCAGTGACTAAGGCGAAAAAAGCGGAAAAGGCGCTTGCCGATGCTGATCGGGAGCGTGTTCAAAGGGAGCAAGCCATAACTAATCGCCTTAATCAAATTTTGGCTCTTGCTGGAGGTAAGTACCATGCTTTTCCCTTCTTTAGCTGACTTGCTCATTCCTATACTTACTGATGTGTGCTTACTTATCTTCTGTCTCTGTCCTTTTGTTTCTGTAGAACATATTGGGGTGTCTTTGGCGCCTTTGCAGCCAGACGATGATCCTTTGATGGCCGTGGTGAACTTGTTGGAGTTGAATTGGATATCTATCCAGGAGATGTTCGAGCTGGTTAGTCGCGCGCTAACGCAAATTTTTGTCCGGTTGTGGCCCAAGAAAAAGGCGGATGTGCCAACTGCCGATGTGAAGAAACTAGCCGCAACTTTTGACACCCCCGAAGATCCTATCCTTCTGATGAAGAGCCGCTCGGTGAAGCGAGGCGCTGAGGGGGCCATTGCGCTTACTTATGCACATGGCGAGGAGGTTGACTGGGAGAAGGTGAGCTCTTCCCATGGTCGACCTCTTTCGGAGCTGCGAGGTTTCTTTGAGAAGGCGAAGAAGTACACGCCAGGCATCGTGTCGATTATCACTCCTTCGGCGGCTTCTTTGACCTCCACTATGATTTCTTCGACTCTGATGACAAGTGCGTCGATGCCCCCGCCAAGCGCTGGTGCTACTTCTCCCGCGCCTTCTTCCGCCGCGGAGCCTACTGCCGAGGTGGCGTAGACTTTAGACTTCCCCTGTAGTCTTTTCTTCCTTTTGTAATGAATTCGTTCACTTGTTGCCTGAAGTCCAGTCAAGGAACTTGCGCTCTTTGTAAATACTATATCTTTATGAAATGTCGTGCTTTTCTGAATTGTTTTCTTTTGTCTTTTCTTTCCCTCCAGCGTGAATGTATTGGTGGATCGACGGATCATGGTCATAGGTCTCCTCCTGTGGATGTGCCTCGTACTGCGACTTCTTCTATTCCTCGTTCTTGTTGTCAATGTGCTGAGTACTTGTCGAGGATTGCGGACCTTGAAGGCCGTTTATCTTTGATGAAGCGTCAGGCGAGTACTGCTATGGCCCAGGACAGTAAATCTTATGGCCTGATGAAGCAGGTTTCCGTTCTTGAAGATAAGTTGTCAGGTTTAGTTGCCGAAATTATGCACCTGAAGGAGTGCGACTCTTTTCTTGTTGAGTTCATCGAATCAGCTTGCAAACAATTAAAGTGTAAGTTTCCTGTGGACCTTTCCGGAATTCTTGCTGCTTTTCTTGTTATTTTTGTTTGATGACCTGGCACCTTTCAGGTACTTGCTTGCATCCTGCTGATGAAAATTGTCGGGTTGCCGAGCGGATTGCAGCTTTGGAGAAGGTCTCGAAAGATGCATCTTCTTTGTGGGCTAACCCGAGGCGCCATAATGCTGTTGTGCTCTTGCAGGATTGTGCTCAACACATTGGTGAGGCTATGGATGGTTGTCGAAAATCCTTGACGACCATGTATTCTGTCATGCTTCCTCGCAATCCTCTGTCGGGAAGCTTTTCGCAGCTACTCGATGTTTTTAGATCTAGTCAGCGAATTCATCGACTGATAGAGCTCAACCTGGTGGCTGGTGCCAATTTTGCTCTTGGATGGATACGTAAGTGGCATCCAAGGCTCAATTATAGTTCCATGTCACTAGGTTTTTCTCCAGGAGGAGTTAGGTTGCGAGTCCACATGGATGCTACACTTCAACCAGCAAGGAGGATCACAGCTAGGTTGCTTCAAGAGGATGCCGCGTTTTTCTGTGAGCACTATTACTTAAATCCCCTAGGAGTAGATGATTCTGATCAGCCAATGTTGTGATGCTCGTATTGTATATATACTTTGTATGTAGAACGCGAGAGTTTCTGTTTCTGAATCCTTTTATCAGAAATTTTGTTTTATTCTCAAAGCGTGTACGTTCTGTGTTTGGTGCGTTTACCGCAATTTTGTTTAAAGACACGTAAACTCGAATAGGAGGAACTTTATCTTTATTTATACTTGTAATGTAAGATACGTGGGCTGTCCCAAGAGACCCAGCCAGTGACCCGTGTTCTGGATCTAGAGGGCATTACCCTAGGATAACTTGTGGCTTTTAATAGCCTTATTTTTCTACTCTACATTTATGCACTTGTTGCCTATGTCGCCGAAGTTTTTCCCTTGTCCTCTGCTACTTCTCCTGGATCTGACGGCTGCACCTGCGGTTTCTTCACTTCTGGCTCTGCTGGGTGCCCTTCAAGTTGTTGTGCGACTCCTGTGGTCACGCTTTTTGCCTTGTCTTTGGGTTCGCCGTAGTTTGCCATCATGCCAAAGTTTTGAGCCATCTTGTGAAATTCCTTGTCGCATAGATCTGAGATTTTGAAACTTCCCTTTACTGTGATAATTCCGTTGGGTCCTGGCATTTTGAGTACCAAGTAAGTATACTGATGTACTGCCATGAATTGCGAAAACGCGGGTCGCCCGAGGATTGCGTGATATTGTGATGGTCAGTCCATGACTTCGAAGTCGAGCTTCTCTCTTCTGTAGTTTTGTCGATTCCCGAAGCAAACGTTGAGTGCTATTCGACCTAGTGGATAGTTAGCACTTCCTGGGATGATTCCGTGGAAGGAATAGTCTGTTGGTTTCAGGAACTCTAGTGATATGTGCATTGCTCGGAGAGTTTTTGCATATATGAGATTTATTCCACTTCCTGCATCCATAAATACTCTGTCGACGTCATATGTCCCAATTTGGGCTTTGAGTACCAGAGGCGCGTTTCCTGGCCGAGGTACTGTTATGGGGCGATCTTCCCTGTTGAATTCTATGGGTTGTTCTGACCAGTGCAGATACTCCGTTGTTGCTGGAGGTGATGTTACTGCTAGGTTGACTTGTCGAGTTATGCTCTTTTCTTCTTTATTCGACTTTGGCACCGGCTGTATCATTGCTGTGATGTGCCCTTTGGATGGAATATATCCTCCTTCGTTATCGCGTCCCTAGCTTGGCTGCTCTTGATCCCGAGGAACTCCACTGTTTCCTTACTGACTTGTAGGCGCGTTGCTTGTGTTCCCGTCGTATCCTTGCCTCTTCGCTTCAGCTTGTTTACTCATTGCTGCCTCTTGGAGTTTCAAGAACGTCATGCAATCTTTCATCGCGTGTCTGGACACTCGTTTTCCATCAATGAACGCGGAATGAATGTGGCACGGTCCATTTAGCATATCCTCTGGTGATGGGTTGTACTCCCTGGGTTCTTTTGTCTGGAATTTTTTGCTGCTTCCGTAGTCTTCTTTTCCATAACTGCGGTATCCTGAGCTTCTGCTGTCATTTTCTTGATAACCATTATCTTTGTATCCCGCGACTACTTGGCTGTGGGAGCCGTAGTTGTCATAATTGCGGGATCTCCTCGTTTGGCCACCATATCTGTTCCCCCTCTCATCTTCTGGTGATTGTGTTCGTTTGTTGTTGCACGCATCTTTGCCATCTACAAATCTGTTTGCTATGTCCATTAGATCGGATACTGTCTTTGGTTTGATTCTGCCCATTTCTTCGACTAGGTCTCCTCGCGGCAACCCGAGCGTGAAAGCGTCTATTGCTCTTTCATCCGAAACTTCGACTGTGGAATTTTTGATAATACTCCATCTTTGGATATACGACCTTAGTGTCTTGTTACGCTGCTGTACGCAGGCTTTAACTTCCTCTATTGATGCTGGCCGCTTGTATGTCGACTTGAAGTTACTCGTGAATTGTTTTGTGAGTTCCTCCTAGCTTCCAATTGTTCCTTGCTCTAACTTGCTCAACCATGACCTTGCTGCGCCGGTGAGGTGTAGTTGCAAGCTTTGCATTGCTGTTTCCTTTGTTCCTCCTAATATTTTCACTGCTTGCAAGTAATCTGCGAGCCATGATTGGGGTTCGTGAGATCCATCGTACTTTTGTTGATCATGAGGTAACTTGAAACCCTTGGGTACTGGCGTGGTGTGAACCCTGTGAGTAAAGCACGACGCCCCCATCTCTTTTTCATCATCTTCGTAGTCGTATGCTTTGGTGGGGGTCCTGGACCTTCGGGTTCCTCCGTGCTTCGGGCTTTTATGTCGCCTAGGTGATGGTGTCCTAGATCGTCGGTTGCTGCTTCTATGCCGAGGACTATTGTGACGGCGTGGTGATCTTGATTTATACGCTCCTTTGTTGCGATCTTCCTCTTCTTTTGCTGTCAGTTTATTGCCTACCATCCTTAGGCCTTGCAGTGCGGCTCGATGCATATGCTCTCTTGGGTCTCCTGGACTTGGCCGCATTGTGTATAGATATGTTTGTGCTGCCACGAGTGCTGCTTCTGGTGTCTTTGGTATGATGTTACCTTGCTCGTCGACCGATAGGAAGGACGAGTCGAGATTTTTGGAGAGGCTTTGCCTTTCGGAGTGTTCGAGATTTTCGAACCTTGATCCATGTCGATGATGCTTTTTGCTATTTGTATATGATGCGTTGCTGCGCGCTTTATGGTAAGCTATGCTTGCTGCGATGGCTGACTCTTTCCTTTTCTGTATTTCGATTTTCTCCTTTGCTAATTGCTTTGACTGCTGTCTTAAGGCATAATGATACCCTAACAGCATGTTTTTGCTTGCATCTCCTGGTATTGGCGTGCCGTGTTCCACGACTGTTTTGATTATCCCCCACTCTTGGACTGATAGTCGAATTTTCTCTCTGTTTGCCAGGGAGTTTGCAGTTTCTTCTTCTGCTAAGTGATTTGCTCCTCTATTTATATTTGCTGGGTTGAGTACTGGGTTGTTGTTTTCGTCGAGTTCTTCTAAGTTATCTCCTACAATGGCGAGTACTTGATATCGATTGTCGAACTTGCTACCGAAGCTTGAGAAGATTGAATCATCATCCTCATGAAGCTCTAGTCCTGTTTCCCAGGTGTCTGTTGATTTGCCTGCAGTATCATCATGGCAGATCATGAGGTCCTCGAGTTGATCTCCTAAGTCGAAATTTTTCATGTTTTCGTCGACTTCTGCGATTTTTCCTTCTACGACTTCTGTTGCTACGAAGCTGACCAGAGAATTTGCTTCACTGGAAGAGCCCACTGATGATTCTGTCATTGCAATTGTCTTGACTTCGCTTGCCAACGGATCCGATGAGTCCGGATCTGAAAGGCGAATTGAGCCTAGAGATCCGACGCGAAAGTTTAGGCTTCCGATCGTAAAGTCCATGTCTTGATCCATGCTCTCGAATATTGGAGTGAAATTTGGCAGGTGAGGCTGGAAATCGACGGTTTCGAACGATATCTAGTTTTCGTCGACTTCTGAATTGCTGTTGGCTAAAAGCAAAAAAGCCGTCGAATTCATGATTCCAATGCCCAGAGTCCCCACGGCCGGCGCCAATTGACGAGGGTTAACTCAACAAATGTTCAATATGAAGGACTTAGGATCGGGGGAATAGGGCGTCGGATGAACTCGAAGGTAAAATCAGTCAAACGAGGCGTGTATTGAAAGTAAACGTAAGGTGAACTTTGGCTTACTCTCAATCTGTCCCTCACCGTCCTCTCCTGGCCCCTATATATAGGTGGCCAGGTCTCAAGGTACGGGAGGGGTCTGACACAGATTACAATATCGATATACGACATGAACTCGTATCTCGACTAGGATTACACTTGGGCCTAGCTTAATGGGCCTCAGGGGTACTCAACTAACGGGCTCTATTATCTATACCCTTGTCACCAGCCGTCTCCCCGATGAGGCCCCTGGAAGCCCTTTTTTTCATCCGGGCGGCGTTATTCGGCCCAGCCGCGCCCCCAGTTCCTTGTTTTCCCCCCAGAATAAGGCCTTAATCTATCCGGAGAGCCCATGCCATCCCTGCCTCCCGGGGTGCGCTCAGGGACATCGGACGAGAAAAAAGCGGGGACGAACCCGCTCTGTCGGCGAGAGAACACGCGAACCCCACTTTCTCGTCGCAAATCCCCCCACCCCCTCCCATCTTGTTGCTCTGTCGCCGCGGCACCACCCCTCGCCAATCCGCCGGCCGGTTGCCTGCACTCCGCCGTCCCTTCTCCCACCAGCCTATATTCCACCGTCCGTCGTGCCGTCTGCCTATATTCTGCCGTCGGGCAACTCCTCAAGTCGCGCCTCGTCGACACGCCCGACAGGTGTTCGTCCATTTGCCTGGGCGGACATGGACTCGGACGACGAGGAGGAGCAGATGTTCGCCGAGCTTTTTGAAGAAGAGATGGCAGCCGCCGCCCAAGACGAGGAGCACATGTTGATCCTAGCTTGCCTGTCCGGCTTGTACGCGGAGAAGGCCATTGGTCGCCGTGGTGGGTCGGCACAAGGTTGCCGAAAGTGCAAGCCGAGACAGCGAATGGAGGGCTACTGCATACTCTACGCTGACTACTTCGCCGACAGTCCATTGCACGGTAAGGCTATTTTTAGGTGTTGTTTCAGGATGAGCCGGAAGCTCTTCCTAAAAATTGTGTATGCCCTTCGAGACTACGACTCCTATTTCAGATGCAAGTTGGATGGCACCGGCATGGCAGGGTTTTCCGCCCTCCAAAAGTGCACGGTGGCTATGCGCATGCTGGCATATGGAGCTCCTGGTGATTCTACCGATGAGTATCTTTAGATGGCGGAGTCCACTGCCTTTGATTGTTTCTACCAGTTCTGCAGGGCGGTGATAGCAGTGTTTGGGGCCATCTACTTGAGATCACCCACTGTCCAAGACACTGCTTAGATTCTCGCTTTCAATGAAGCTCGAGGATTTCCAGGGATGCTTAGAAGCATTGACTACATGCATTGGAAATGGAAGAACTGTCCGTTTTCCTGGCAGGAAATGTACAAGGGTCACAAAAAAGGCTGCACTGTGATACTTGAGGAAGTGGCTACCCATGATCTCTGGGTTTGGCACTCCTTCTTTGGTATGCCGGGATCCAACAACGACATCAACGTCTTGCAGTGCTCGCCGATCTTCTCCAAGCTTGTTGAGGGTCATGCTTCCCCGGTTGACTTTGTGATCAATGGCCAGCACTACAACAAGGGATACTATCTTGCAAACGGTATCTATCCAAAGTGGGCAACATTTGTGAAGACTATCTCAAGCCCCGTCCTCCCGAAGGAGGTGGAGTTTGTCAAGGCACAAGAGGGTTGCCGAAAGGACATCGAGCGTGCATTTGGTGTCCTCCAGCAGAGATTTGGCTATAGTCCGGTTCGCCGCTATGAGTTGGTCCAAAGATCAGATGTGGGAGGTGATGAACTGTTGTGTGTGCTTACACAACATGATTATTGAGAATGAGAAAAAGTATCCGGTTCCTCTGAGCAAACAAGCTGCACCATATGAGAGAGAGCATCCTCTTGCATAGCCTAATCACCAGGTGCCGACATTGTGGGCTGCGTTTATCGCTATGCGTCAGGAGATTCGAGACTCCACAATGCATCAACAGCTGCAGGAAGATCTGGTGGAGCACATATGGAGGCTTCAAGGCAACACCAACTAGTTTCCATTTGATTTGTTTGAAAACTTGTCAAATAATTTGCTTGTTTTGTTGAACTGTAGCGTTTATTTGTAAAAATAAGCCAAATATTGGCAAAATTTGTCTAATTCGCCAAACTATGAATTTATTTGTGAAAATAAAAGATAAAAACACCAATCTCTGGGCGTATACCTGGGGAGACGGCTGGAAGTTCGGCGCTCCCCACGCCAAAGTTTCGTCCAATCCGGTGCTATTTATCACCGGATTTGGCCGTGGGGAGCGCCAACGGCTGGAGGTGCTCTAAGCGACCGATGCTACCGGCCGACGCCATGTACGATACGGACGCTGCTTTGGTGCCTTGCTGCACCAAAGGCTTAGCGCGCCTTACCCCCAGGATCTACCGTTAAATCCGGATCAGATGGATGAGGACGAGTGAAGGCAGAATATCAGAATACTTTGCTAGTTTCAGAGCACAACAGCCGCGCGGGGGATTTTGGCGGGGACGCATAGACTCTCCCGTGCTCCCGGCGGAGGCGAGGCTGGCCAGGGAGCACTGCCACAGAGAGAGAGGGCCGAGCTCGAGCGCCACCTCCCTCATCTCTCAGGGATTTAGCCGTCGCGGGGGAGAGAGGCGAGCTCGGAGGCGACGGAGGGCTGGAGAGCACTACCGTGGAGAGCTCGTCCCCGGCGCTGCCACCAACAACGTCTTCGGCCCCGCCCTTGAGGACACCGATGATGGCGTGTAGATTACAACCCGTTGGGAACCCCAAGACGAAGGTATGATGAGCACATCAGCAAGTTTTCCCTCAGTTGTGAAACCAAGGTTATTGAACCAGTAGGAGAAACAACCACACTTCCAAAGGTTGATGCCCGCTAGCTTTGCGACACTCCAGACAATGGCGCCAGTTAAATGCTTGTCGGTGTGTAGCTTTTCACCAGCAGCAACGTAGAACCTGCACACAACACAACCAAGTACTTTGCCCCAACTTACGATGAGGTTGTCAATCTCACCGGTTTGCTGTAAACAAAGGATTAAGCGTATCGAGTGGTAAAAGGTAATAGTATGCAAGAATGTAAATAATGCAAGTAAATAGTAAACGGTAATAGCAATGTAAAGGAATTGGACCGGGGTCCATAGTTCACTAGTGGTGTTTCTCCATAAGATAAATAACAACATGCTGGGTAAGCAAATTACAGTTGGGCAATTGATAGAATAAAGATAACGTACATATGTCATGAGGATCACTATGAGATTCACTCTGAGCATTACGACAAAATACATAGACTGTAATCCAACAGCATCTATGACTAATAATCCACCCTCCGGATGTCGTCCGAGCAACCATTGGGTATTAAGTTGCAAGCAACAGATTATCACCTTAAGCAAAGTGCGTAATGTAAACAATGCAAATATCCTTGAACACAAGAATGTTGTTTTCTCCCTAGTGGCAACAACACATCTACAACCTTAGAGGTTTCTGTCTCTCCCCCAGATTACTAGAGGCATGAACCCAACTATCGAGCATAAATACTCCCTCTTGGAGTCACTAGCATCTACCCGGCCAAGATATCTACTAGCAACGGAGAGCATGCAAGATCATAAACAACATAGAGATAACATAAAGATAATAATTCAGCACATCAACTTGACATAGTACCAATACTCATCGGATCCCAACAAACACAACATGTAGAATTACACAAAGATGATCTTGATCATGTAAGGCAGCTCACAAGATCTAAACATGAAGCACATGGTGGAGGAGGCGACCATCTAGCTATTGCTATGGATCCGTAGTCCAAGGTAGACTACTCACACATCACTCCGGAGGCAACCATGGTGATGAAGAAGGCCTCCGGCAGGGATTCCCCTCTCCGACAGGGTGCCAGGAAGAGCTTCTGGACCCTCCCGATCTCGCGTCGATGACGGCAGCGGCTTGCAGTAGGTTTCGAGGAAAATTGATCGACCTTTAGGTTTTTTCCGTCGAGGGGAATATATAGGCGGAAGGGTGGCGTCAGGAGGTGGACCAGGGTGGCTTACCCCCTGGTGGCGCGGGCCAGGCCTAGGCCGCGCCACCCTAGGGTGTGGCCGGCCCCTGCCCCCCCTCCGTCTCATCTTCGGACTTCGCGAAGCTTCGATAAAATATGAGGTTCAGCTTTTGTTTCGTCCAATTCCAAGAATATTTCCAGTGTAGCTTTTCTAAAACACAAAAATAGTAGAAAATAGGGAACTGGCACTGTGGCGTCTCGTTAGTAGGTTAGTTCCGGAAAATGCATAAAAATGCCACGAAGTGTAACAAAACACAAAGCAAATGGTATATAAACAAGCATGGAGCATCAAAAATTATAGATACATTTGAGACATATCAACCGACGGTGCTCACCCCGTCCTCATTTCCAGGCCCGTGCTCGCCAGAGCTAGTTTTCGAGCAGCCCTCACACTGTGGCCTCGTCAGAGCAGCAGGTCACCGAAGGTATGATTAGTTTGAATTAGTGTCCGATTGTTGTCTGAAATTGGTTCTGACTGTTGTCTGTAATTGTATCCAAATTATTGTCATTAGTCCAATGTGTACCCTAATTTTACTTCAATTCTTGTCTGAAACTAGTGTTTCATATTTTGGTGTACAGAATGGCCAAATCAGATAAAAGGGTGCCTCAAGTTGGAATGATATTCAAATACTTAAAAGAGGCTTGGGTCTGTTGTCTCGCATATGGGGTTCATACATGCTTTGATGTGAGGAAGAGCTACGCAAATAAGAGTAAAATGAATGGTAAGATAACCTCCTACATATATGTTTGTGCCAAAGAAGGTGTTTGGAAAAAAGGACAAAGAGAAACCTTTCAAAAGTGTTTTAGAGCTGGAACAAGGACCAAGTGCAATGCTTTTATGAGTCTTACACAGAATTGTGTGTCTGAAAGTTTGAAGTACACAAGGTAGATCTTCAACACAATCACCTCCTTTACTTGCCACAAACCCGACACCTTATGGTGTCTTAAATATTTTGTTTAGATTTTCAAGATTTTGAAATTGAAGCTGCAGATGATTCTAGAATTATGCCTAAAGCCGCCTATGAGATTATCGCATGGAGTGTTGGTGGTGCAATTAATCTTGGCTACACTTGTCGTGACCATAGAAATCATTTGCAAAGTAAGAGGCAGCGAGAGTTGGGTTTTGGTCAGGCGGGTAGCATGTTAAAGTTTTTTCATGAAAAAATTGCTAAAAACCCATCATTCCAATACGGTCTGCAGCTAGATTGTGAGGAGCATATAACAAACATTTTCTGGGCTTATGCTAAAATGATGTTAGACTATGCACACTTTGGCGATGTTGTCACGTCTGACACAACTTTTGGCACAAACAAGGAATATAGGCCATTTGATGTTTTTCCTGGGCTCAATCAGTTATGGAAGACTACAATATTTGGTGCTGCACTTCTATTTGATGAAACATTTGCATCATTTAAATGTCTTTTTCACTCTTTTCTAGCTACACATAATGGAAGACATCCTAGAACTATCTACACCGATCAAGATTCTGCAATGGGAAAAGCCGTAGATGCTGTGTTCATCGAAGCATACCATGGACTTTGTACCTTTCACATAATGCAGAATGCTGTTAAATATCTATCTCCAATTAAGGGTGAAGAGGAAAATAAAGATGGTGGAGAAGAGAAAAACAAAGATGGTAGATGTTGGTCACATGGTACTTTAGGAGTTAACTAGTCTTTTTTTGAAATGGGGACAAAAGTTTTGCCTCAATCTATTAATTAAGAAGAAGAGAATTACTCAGTTAATTAACAGAAAACTGAGCAAAAACCGATATAGCAACACCACAAACAACACCGAAAGCACCGACCAACAACACAATCAACAAGCTCTCTCAACCTACAACAATCACAAATTAACAACACAAAGAGCACCACACTGCAAAGAGGACCAATTAAATGAACCCACCAACTCGTATGGGGACCATCAATCAAGCAGTTGCGGAAGCTTCCAGGAGATGACCCTCTTCTTTCTTTTGCTCCTCAGAGATTTCTCCACCCTTTTGATCATGTCCTCAGATGCCTTCCCCGCTAAGACGCAAGCAATTTGCATGCCATAGCCAGGACTAGCGGCCTCTAAACTGACAAGTAAGTCAGACAACTATTTTACAAAGAGAGCATCAGAGTTAGGTGCCAACACACCTGTCTCGGCAATCTGGTCACTCAAAGACACCACATGCCCAATGTCCACAGACGGGAGGGTGGCCGAAGCATCCAAACCTCCACTATCCACATGGGAGAGCGTATGACAAGGCTCAGACGGTGGTGGTGAGGGTGTCATGGACACCGCCACCACAGAAGATTCCCCACACAACTCAGTAAGCTCTGGTGTGATCTGCAGTAGCGAAGCCAAGATCCCATCCATGCCATCGCTCTCAGAGGCAGGCTGTGGCAACGTGCAAGGACTGCCACGAGGAGAGAAACAACCATGAAGATGTTCTTCCTTAACCATAGAAGACTTATGCTCAATGGAGTCAAGCAGAAACAAAGCCTGCATAGGGGCGAGCCCTAGATCACCAAAAGTACATGCCTCAAATGGCTCCAAGGAATCACTAACATGCGCGAATAACAGCTTGAGAGCTGCCACCTCTTCACGAAGGGGCCGAGACGCCTCCTCCACGCGAACGTCGACCAACTGAAGAAGTTGCATGCGCATCAATGCAACATGGGACTGAACGAGAGTCCAACACATGTCGTGAGCCCTTCATATGCATCACATGTCACCGTCCAGGTCATCGGGAGCGTTTCTGTCATGCGCACTTTCCTGCTGCTCGTTCTCGCTCTCCGGATGCTCGTGCTCCTTGTCAGCGGAGCCGGTCTACATCCGCTCAGCCTCGTCCTTCCTCGGTGTCCCATAGTTGGGCTGAGGTCGTGTGCCATTCTTCGTTCCGTCCAGCTGCGCCGCCAAGACTCTCTCCTAGGGGTTGCAAGGAGTTCAATGTGAGTTAACTAGTCTTTTAAGGCCTAATTGTACATGTGGAAAGGCCTACATGTATTTTGAGGTGCTAATTGTAGTCTTTTGTTCACTGAAAATTGTAGCTACAAGATATGAGTGTTATGCAACTACCAATGTTTAGTGCTTTTAAATGGTGCCAAAATGCTGTTAAAATATACTAAAATGGGCCAAATGCTAAAAATGGCTCAAAATTTAAACTACCCTGAAAATTCTGATTTTTTTTTCAGAAAATCATATACACCATATTATTGAATTTAAGAAAGTTTCAACCAATTTGAGCATACGATTTGAGAATACACAGCAGTTTAAGTTTATATGTGAAATTTGAACTTGAAAATTCAAACTTTCCAAAAAAAATTGAAAAAATTCCAGTAAATCGTATTCTTTATAAGATCCAGTATGGGAAAGTTTCAGCTTATTTGGACAAAAGGGTTGTGAATGAGAAGCATTTGAAGTTAACTGATGACTAACAGCTAGCAGATTTTGCCTTAAGTCATCCTCATCCATCTGATTCAGATTTAACGGTAGATCCTAGGGGTAAGGTGCGCTGAGCCTTTGGTGCAGTTGGTGCAGCAAGGCACCGAAGCAGCGTCCGTACAATACACGTCCACGTCTGCATCTCCACCCTATGCCCTCTCCTCGGTTCCGAAACAGTCGTGCGCGGCTTGCAAGCACCAGCGGCATCATTGCACCGCGCGTTGCATTCTAGCGCCCTACTTCCTCGCAGACCGACCTAAGCCTTGTTTTGCACTAGGGAGTATATTAGTCTAGAGGGATGTAGTGAATCCACTTTGTTCCCCGAATCTATCTATCTATTTTATCTATTCTATTATATATTATATTAATACAGAGGTCTAAAATAGAGACACCATATTAATCCACATCTACTAAAAATAGTTGATCTGTTAATGTTAATTGTAACGGTTAAGATTAAAGCTAGAAAAAGTTACGTAGACTATAATCATATACAATATGTCACGTATCACGTAGTTGCAAAAAAAGTCCATCTACGTAATGTGATGTATGGTACAGTCCAGATTAAATAGATTTTTTTTTGAATCTAATAGAGTTTTGTGTCCAATATGCTTGACTTAAATAAAAGCAAACATTTTTCAATCAACGGTCCACCTTTAAAGTTCACTACCAGTACGAACCAAAAGTTTATGTTTTAATTAATAGAGTCCACGTTCAACGCTACTGCTAGGGATTGTTTTTTAAAAAATATCTTAGAATATGCAATTCGGCTCCCAGGTGCATATGATCCCTATACCAAAAAAGCATATTTCTAAATGTTAAAAAATTCCAACAAAAAGTCACATGTATATCTCCATAATTGTGCGTTTGTAAAAAATCGCAAAAAATGGATATTTCATGTGGTCAGTGTAAAAAATAAAAAACATGTATCATCAAAAGTATTATTTTTAGCACCAAATTTTGTCTTTTTTTGTAGGCCAAACAACAAGTCTATTTTTCGTGAAACGACTTTGTGCACATGTAACATGCAAAGATGTATCAAATATTGCATTTAAATAAAGGAAGCATATACATCGGGAGCCAAAACACCAATGTCAAATCTTTACTATTAAATGAGAGTCTGTGATAATACGTCACCCTCAAAAATCTTTAACATCAAACATTGGAGAGATCTAGACCATCCAATCACCCTAAAAAAACTCCCACCAAAAAAAGGGTGCATCCAAGCCATGCAATCAGAGGATTCCATAAATAGCATGGAAAGCAATCACGGAAAGAATGAATAAAATAGCCACCATTTGAGGGAAAGCACGTACACACCAATTACAGAAAATCACAGAATTGATTTGCTAACAAAATCAGTCCAGCTATCACGCCAAATTAACTCCGTCCATAATTGTCGCTGATCAAATCAATGGAGCCAAAAAGAAAATACCACTAACCTGAAGTATGAATACTGCTACTTCGAGTTTGAGCTGCTTGTTTCCGATTCAGGTTTGAGCTTTCTTTCCTCGGTTTATTGGTGTGATTCAGGTTCGAGTTTAAGTACTGCAGTTCAGATTTGAGTAATTCATGTTCATATGTGATTTTCAGAAGATGAAGCGGAGCAGCTGGATGTTGGCCAAAGCAGCAACGTGCAGCACCCGCGTGGACAAAGAAGTCTTGGTCTCGCCGGTGGTAGACGTGAATGTGGCGGCCGGCCGCGGTGAAGCCGTGCATGGCGGGGGGCGGGGAAGCTGGACGCGGACGTGGACGGGCACGCGCGCGGACAAGGTGGCGGCGGCGAAGCAGGGCATGGCGAACGTGGGGAAGCTAGACGCGGCCACGGTAGGAGAGGGCGTGGGCGTTTGGGCCTTGCTGGACGTGGTCCAGCACCGTGCGTCATGTGGCAAGGTGGCCTGGCAGGGCGAGGTTCCAGCGTCGACGGCCATGCTGAAGCATGACAACGCGGGCAGCCACGCCGAGGACGGCAACATGGGCAGCAACACGGACGACAATTTGGACGGCCATGCCAACGAACGAGCAAATGCCATTTTTTTTTTATTATTCTGTAGCATCGCACATGCATTTAGCTAGTATCTTTAGTTAATCTCTTGAGTTCCTAATAAACTGATGTAAAACACAATCGTCCTTTTCTCAGCTCTCTTGATTGCGCAGATATACGAGTGCTTGCTGCTACATACATGCCTACCAGAAGGCAAGATCGATCGAGTGCAATCGGCGGCCAAAGACGGCAAGTGTTGCAAGCCTGCGCTGGTCTACAGAATAGTAGATAGTCACGCACATATGTTCAGTTACCAATCAGCCCATGATCTAACATCAATCTGCTGATTAGCATGTTGTAAAAATATGATGTAGAAGAAAATGCAACTTATCGAATGTTAGATGTGAACGGTTCATAGCGATTTTTTAAAATAATACATTTTTAAATTAATTTCAGGAATAATACTTTATTTTCGATTTATCAGATGTAACGCGGCGTCGTGTTCAGCCAACACGAAATGTACATATCGCACAAACCGGATGCGATATGTGTGTCAGCTGGTTGAGTCGGGCCAGCTCGACAAGGCCTCGTTGAGCCTGGCGTCCGCGACCAGCCGTGGTCATACCTGGCGGCCACGATAGGATCGAGTTTGGCTTCATCTTCCTCGCTGCCATCCATAGCGGCGTGCCGTTCTTCCGGGCCGCGACGGCCGCGCCCAGCGCCGCCTGCTTCATCGCGTACGGTGCTGACCGAACACCGACTTGCCCACTGCTGCATGCTGGGCAGACTCCGGCTGCCCGCTCCCACGCTTTAAAGAAACTTACCGCCACCCCCGGCCAGCCGGCCTTTGCTTGCAAGCCAGGGAAAGACCAATCCACCTAGTAAACAAAAACTTCTTTGAATCCTTTGCTTTCCTCGGCTAGCTAGCTCCCTATCTAAGGGTATCTCCAACAGTTGCGTGAAACAGCGCGCTATCAAACTTTAACCACCAAATAGCGCGCGCAAACCCTTCCGCGCTCCTCCAGCGGAGGCGCCAAACCGGCGCGGGAAAAGAATCTTTCCCCGCGTGCTCTATTGCGCTATCCTGCGCCTAAATATTGCCGCGCCGGCTCGCGCACGCATAATAAAGGCGAGGACTCACGCGCTCTCCAACCGCCAGGAAATTTCCCACCGCTTCTTCTTTGCCACGCGCCAGCGCCTCTACTCTTCATCTCCATGCGCTAGCGCCGCCACCGCTTCACCTTGTCGCCAGGATGCCGCCGCGCCGCCGCGGGTTGTCTGGCTCCCGCGGCATCCGGGCGTGCCCCAACGGCACCTACTACGCCGAGCTCCGCGCCGGCGGCTTCCGCCTCACTCTCGGCACGTACGACGCGCCGGAGATTGCGGCGCGCGTGTATGACGCGGCCGCGTGGCATTTCCGGCGCCCACGACGCGACCTTAACTTCCCGGATGTGGAGTCCCTTGAGGAGGCGGATTTCCTCGAGCCACCTCCACGCCTCCTCGATGATGATGATTGTCACCGCCACCGCCAGGCGCAACGCTGGCTCGTCGTTGCCGGGCGTGACGAGGAGCTAATGCGCCAGTGGAGGGCTCAGTACCTGAGCGATGTCATTGACAAGGAGGTGTTCTTCAATGAGCAGAGGTCGCGCCGAAGGAGGGACCGCTGCCGCCATCGGGAGATTGCCGAGCGGGAGATCAACAACCCCAACTCAATGTGGGTTGAAGATGATCCGAGGTGGCACAACGTCTGGACTGTGACCACCTCCGACGACGAGTAGAACTAGTCGCTAGAACTAGTTATCTATTTTCCGTATATTTTCAATGTATTTCCTAGATCTTCTAATTAATCTATTTAATAAAAAATGTGTTTCTGGCGCTATAAAATAGCGCTTCCGCTGCGGGCGTTTTTCGGGCGGGCCGCACACGCTGTGAAATAGAGCCTCCGGTAGAGGAGATTTCGGCGCAACGCGCGCTAACAGTTTGCAGCGCGCGGCTAGCACCTTATGCAGCGCCAAAATATTGCGCTCCTGTTGGAGATGCTCTAAGTATCTAGCTAGCTCTCTCTGTAGGAGTATGAAACAAAATGGATCGAGTGGGGGATTGTTGAAATATTGGGCCTAACATTATTAGCCCATGTTAGATTTTAGAATTTTCTATAAATCTCAAAGCCCATGTGCGTGAGCCCATGTGAGATGCAACCTAAGTTTTTAGCTGCACAAAGACAATAGGTGAGAGCTAAGTTTAGTCCTACATGGAAAGTTGGGAGGGATGTAGACCAACATTTAAGGTGGGGTGTTGCAACACTTGGTAAGTGAGTGAGAATAGGAGTGCCACACGTGCGCTCCTCCTCCTCGCTCGCTCGTCTCGACTCGACAACGATGCGCGTGCGCCGCGATTTGCGGAATTGAGCCTCGAACCGAGCTTATCTTTTTACTGCACAGGAAAATTGAGCGTTTGACCGTGTCTTTGACGGACGCGTCACAGCTAGCCAGTTCGGGTCGCTCCCGGATCATGGGCTGTTGTAACTGACTCAGACGTGCGACGTGGGCGTGGCCCACATTGCAAGTGTTTTCCTCACATGCGCCTATATAAACTCTTGCCCGGCTACCGCCGCACACAACCTGAAACCAATCTAGGTTTTGTCTCCTCTCGCTACTTGCGTCGCCACCGTAGTCTACTTCATCCCGAGCGTCGGCGTGCACCGGCGAATGGAAGAGAAGGTCTCCGGAACCACTCGCCTTTGTGATCCTGTATGGGAGAGGGCGAATTAGGTTTTTGGGAAGCGCTCTGCGCGACTGCTCAAGTTCTTCATCACGGGTTGTCTTCCATCCAAGTTGGGCGGTGCAGCCAACCACCGTCTTCAGCGCTGTCTGCTTTGACCGGTCTTCTCCAACATTGTCATCAACAACATTACCGATGCGTCTTCATCTGCAAACGAGCGGTACGTGCAGCATGCTACTGTTTACCTGTTCATCATGTTCTGCGAGTATATATTTAGTTACTGCTTGTTTTCTTTCATCATGTTGTTTAGTACATATAGTATGTTCAAGTTACATGTGGGAGTAGCAACTATCGTCATGTTTAATATTCTAGAATTAATCATGGAAATTGTGCCTTATTCTCCAACAATCCAAAAACCTAACTGTAGGCAATTTTCTCAATTAAAGATGGCTAGTTTTACCGATGCACTGAGGCCGGATAAGTTTACCGGTGTTCACTTTAAGAGGTGGCAGTACAAGGCTGAGCTTTGGCTGACCATCATGAAAGTGTTCCAGATCAGTAAAGGCAAACCCGAAGGAGCTATGTCTGACGAGGATCAGAGGAAGTTCGAGGAAGTCAATACTATCTTCGTGGGATGCATTCTGAGCATTCTTGATGACCGTCTGTGTGATGTGTATATGCACATAAAAGACGGGAAGGAGCTCTGGGACGCACTAGATGCCAAGTTTGGTGCTGCAGATGCTGGCAGTAAACTGTACATCATGGAGAGCTTTCATGATTTTAAGATGACAAAGGACCTCCATGTGGTTCAATAAGCTCATGAGATACAGTGCATTACCAAGAGCTCAAACTCCTTAAGCGTGCCTTACCTGACAAATTTGTGGCAGGTTGCACTATTGCTAAGTTGCCCCCTATATGGAGGAACTTCACCACATCTCTCAAACACAAGAGACAGTAGATATCAGTTGAAAATCTGATAGTGTCCCATGATGTTGAGGAGAAGGCTCGGGCTAAGGACACTACTGAGAAAGGGAGGGTCAGGCTAGTGCAAACTATGTGCACAAAGGCAAACCCTCAGGCAAGAACAAAGGGAATAACAAGCCCTCCTTCAACAAGCCTGTAAAGACTACAACCTTCAAGAAGAAGAAGCTGAACAAGAGTGATCTCAATTGCTTCACTTGTGGAGAGCCTGGCCATTTTTCCAAGGACTGCCCAGATTGCGCAAACCGCAGAGGGAAAAAGACCAAGACTGTCAACATCTTGACCGCTAGCAATACTGATGGGTATGGTAATTTATTTACTGTTCTTTCGGTATTTCAGTCTCCCTGTTGGTGGATTGATATGGGTGCTAATGTTCATGTGTGTGCTGACATCTCTATGTTCACTTCTTACCAGGCCGCACGAGATTCTACCGTCCTAATGGGGAATGGGTCACATGCCTCCGTTTGTGGTGTTGGCATGGTAGATCTGAAGTTCACTTCGGGGAAGATTGTGCAGCATATCCCTACTATGAATAAGAATCTTGTTAGCGGATCCCTTCTTTGCAGAGATGGGTTTAACTTGGTTTTAGAGTCGAATAAAGTAGTCGTTTCCAAGCATGGGCAATTTATTGGAAAAGGCTATGAGTGCGGGGGCTTGTTCTGCTTTTCACTTTCAGATTTCTGTAATAAATTTGTGAACCATTTTTGTGGCGGTGTTAATGATGATACCAGTGTTTGGCATTCTCATTTATGTCACATTAATTTTGATTTAATGTCTCGGTTATCCAGCATGAGTTTAATTCCAAAATTCACTATTGCCAAAGGTTCTAAGTGTGATAGTTGTGTCCAATCGAAGCAACCTCGTAAGCCTCGTACAACGGCCGAGGAGAGAAACTTGGCACCTCTAGAACTCATACATTCTCATATATGCGAGATGAATGGTATGTTGTCAAAAGGTGAAAAGAGATATTTCATGACATTGATTGATGATGCGACTAGATTTTGCTATGTTTACTTATTGCAAACTAAAGACGAAGCTTTAGAATACTTAAAAATTTATAAGTCCGAAGTTGAAAATCAACTAGAGAGAAAGATCAAGCGTCTTAGGTCAGATTGTGGTGGAGAATATTTTCCTAACATCTTTGACGAATTATTTGAGGAACACGGTATTATTCATGAGAGGACGCCTCCCTACTTGCCCCCAATCTAATGGGGTGGCCGAGAGGAAAAACCACATGCTATTTGACTTGGTGAATTCCATGCTCGACACTGCTGGTTTATCGAAGGCATGGTGGGGGAGGCTTTGTTGACTACATGTCATGTCCTAAATAGAGTTCCAAACAAGAACATAGAGAAAACCCCTTACAAGGAGTGGGTTAGGAGAAATCATCACTTTCATATTTGCGCACTTGGGGATGCTTGGCGAAGGTCAACATTCCCATCACAAAGAAACGCAAACTCAGACCAAAGACTATGGATTGCATCTTTCTAGGTTATGCTCAGCAGAGCATTGGCTATATTTTTTTAGTAGTTAAATCCGAGGTACCTGATATGCATGTTGACACTATAATGGAATCTCGTGATGAAACATTTTTTGAGAATATGTTTCGTATGAAAGATATGCATAACACTACTAGATTTTCTTCTGAGATAATTCCTAAATCTAGTAGATCTGATGATTATTTTGAGTAACCACATGAGAACATCTTTGAGGACGTTCATGAGAAGGATGACACGGAAGCTCCTACAAGGAGCAAGAGACAAAGAACTGCAAAGGCCTTTGGTGATGATTTCGTTGTGTACCTTGTGGATGATTCTCCCACGTCCATTGCTGAGGCATATGCATCACCGGATGCAGATGATTGGAAAGAAGCTGTCCATAATAAGATGGACTCGATTCTTTCTAATGGAACATGGGAATTATCAGAGCGCCCCCATGGCTGTAAGCCTGTGGGCTGCAAGTGGGTGTTCAAGAAGAAGCTAAGGCCTGATGGTACTATTGAAAAGTACAAGGCGAGACTTGTAGCAAAACGCTACACATAGAAAGAAGGCAAAGATTACTTTGACATATATTCACCTGTCGCTAGACTAACCACCATTCGAGTACTACTTTCTATGGCTTCCTCTTATGGTCTTATCATTCATCAAATGGACGTAAAGACTGCTTTCCTCAATGAATGGAGAGTTGGAAGAGGAAATCTATCTGGATCAGCCTGATGGATTTGTGGTAAAAGGTGAAGATAGAAAGGTGTGCAAGTTATTAAAATCTTTATATGCATGGCCTAAAACAAGCACCTAAGCAGTGGCATGAGAAGTTTGACAGAACTTCAACTTCTGTCGCCTTTGTCGTTAATCAGGCTGACAAGTGCGTTTACTATCGCCATGATGGGGGCGAAGGTGTTATATACTTATATTGTGTTTGTACATGGATGACATTCTGATATTTGGTACAAACATGAAAGTAATAAATGAGGTCAAGTCTTTCTTGTCAAAGAGCTTTGATATGAAAGATCTGGGAGAAGATGTGATTTTGAACATCAAGCTGATTAAGAATGAGAGTGGGATTACTCTATCGCAATCCCACTATGTTGAGAAGATCTTGTGCTAGTTCAGCTTTGCTAATGGCATGTCTTCTTCAACACCTTATGATCCTAGTGTGATACTACGAAAGAAAAATAAAGAGCCAAAAGATCAATTGAGATATTCTCAGATCATTGGCTCACTCATGTACTTAGCGAGCGCGAAAAAACCTGACATCTCTTTCGATCTGAGCAAGTTGAGTAGGTTCATGTCAAACCCGAATATTGATCATTGGCATGCACTTGAAAGGGTCAGGCGCTATCTATGTGGTACAATGCGTTATTGGATTCATTATTCGGGGCACCTCACTATGCTTGAAGGATATAGTGACTCAAATTGGATCTCTGATGTGGATGATATCAAAGCCACGTGTGGGTATGTGTTTACCTTTGGAGGTGGCGTAGTATCATGGAGATCGTATAGGCAAACCATACCGATGAGGTCCACTAGAAGCAGAACTTACTGCTTTAGAAACAACCACTGTAGAGTTAGAATTGCTGCGTGACCTCTTGATGGATATGCCGGTGGTTGAAAAACCTGTACCGGCCATCCTCATGAATTGCGACAACCAAACAGTTATTGTCAAAGTGAACAATTCTAAGGATAATGCAAAGTCATCAAGACACATAAAATGACGCTTGAAGTCTGTCAGGAAATTGTGAAACTCCGGAGTAATAACGGTTACATATATTCAAATAGACAAAAACCTGGCAGATCCCTTTACCAAGGGACTATCACACAATGTGATAGACATTGCATCGAGGGAGATGGGTTTGAGACCCATAGATGTTATTTCATAGTGGTAACCCAACCTTTGTGATCGAAGATCCCGTGAATTAAGATTTGGGAAAAACCAGCTAGTGGTTTAACTGAGGAGAGTTTTCTGTAACCCTCTTTATGTGCAAATGCATAACTCTCAAAATCTGTAAAGGCAAGTTGGCAATATGCCTTAATATGTTTTTATTGGCTATTATTAGCAAAGATACTTGATACGTCTCTAACGTATCTATAATTTTTTATGCTCCATGCTTGTTTTTACACCATTTGCTTAGTGTTTCGTTACACTTCGTGGCACTTTTATGCGTTTTCCGGAACTAACCTATTAACAAGTCGCCACAGTGCTAGTTCCCTGTTTTCTGCTATTTTTGTGTTTCAGAAAAGTTACACAGGAAATATTCTCGGAATTGGACGAAACAAAAGCCGAACGTTCAGAAATTCACCGAAGCTTCCAGAGAACCGAAGAGGAGACGGAGTGGGGCCATGAGGGCCCCACACAATAGGGCGGCATGGCCTGGCCCCTGGCCGCGCCCCCTATGTGTGATGACGCCTCGGCCCACTCCTGACGTTGCCCCTTCACCTATAAAGACCCCTCGACGGTAAAACCCTAAAAACCCGATCACTTTTCCAGAACACATCGCGATCTGCCACCGCCATTGACCCGAAGATCAGGAGGGTCCAGAAGCTCTTCCCGGCACCCTGCCGGAGAGGGGAATCGCCACTGGAGGTCTTCTTCATCGCCATGCTTGCCTCCGGCGCGATGAGTGAGTAGTCTACCTTAGACTATGGGTCCATAGCAGTAGCTAGATGGTTATCTTCTCCACCATGTGCTGCATGTTTAGATCTCGTGAGCTGCCTTACATGATCGAGATCACCATTATGTAATTCTACATGTTGTGTTTGTTAGGATCCGATGAATATTGGTGTTATGATTGAGTTGATGTACTAAATATTATCTTATGTTATCTCTATGTTGTTTATGATCTTGCATGCTCTCCGTTGTTAGTAGCTATCTTGGCTGAGTAGTTGCTAGTGACTCCAAGAGGGGGTATTTATGCTCGATAGTGGGTTCATGCCTCTATTTAATCTGGGGGAGTGATAGAAACCTCTAAGGTTGTAGATGTGCTGTTGCTACTAGGGGGAAAACAACATTCATATGCTCGAGGGCATATGCTTTGTTTACATTACACACTTTGCTTAATGCAATTATCTGTTGTTCGCAACTTAATACTTGTGGAGTTCTTGGATTGATTCGCCACAAGTGGATTATTAGTCATAGATGCAGTTGAATGGCGGTCTATGTATCTTGTTGTAATGCCCAGAGTAAATCTCATAGTGATCCTCTCATCATATGCACGTTGTCTTTATTCTATCAATTGCCCAACTGTAATTTGTTTACCCAGCATGTGTTATTTTATCTTATGGAGAGACACCACTAGTGAACTGTGGACCCCGGTCCTATTTCCTCTATATTGCTATCACCTGTTTACTTTACTCGCACTGTTTACTTTACTCGCATATTAATATTGCTTTCCACTCGATACACTCATACCCTTTGTTTCAAGCAAACCGGTGAGATTGACAACCTCATCGTAAGTTGGGAACAAAGTATTTGGTTGTGTTGTGTGCAGGTTCCACGTTGCTACTGGTTGAAGACGCGCAAACAAGTAATCGTTAACGGCGCCCTTGTTAGAGCATCACGCAGCTAGTGGGCATCACCTTCAGTCGTATTTCGTCCTCCTACTGGATTGATAACCTTGGTTTCTTACTGAGGGAAAAACTTGCTGCTATATTCATCACACCTTGCTCTTGGGGTTTCCAACTGGTTGGTCATTTACTTCATTAATTACACGCCAACAAGTTCTCTGGCACTATTCATCACCGCGCCATCAACAAGTTTTTCTGGCGCCGTTGCCGGGGAGGAAGAAGACTTCTGCAAGGGGAGTTTTCGCACGCACATCATTTACTTTGTTTTGAGTTTTGCTTTACTTTATTTTTACTTGTTTCGTTTTATCAAAAACCCATAAAAATTAGTATCCTTGATAGTTGTTTTTACTTGTTTGCTTTTAGTTTTGCTAGAATGGCTACTCCTGAGAACACCAAGTTGTGTGATTTTACTAGAACTAATAATAGTGATTTTATCTGCACTCCTATTGCGCCACCTGCTCCTGCTGCAAATTTTTATGATATTAAGCCTGCTTTATTGAACCTTGTTATGAAAGAGCAATTTTCTGGTGCTAGTACTGATGATGCTGCAGCTCATCTCAACAATTTTGTTGAGCTATGTGAGATGCAGAAATATAAGGATGTTGAGAGTGATATTATTAAGCTTAAGTTGTTTCCTTTTTCTTTGAGAGGAAAAGCTAAGGATTGGTTGCTGTCTTTGCCTAAAAATAGTATTGATTCATGGGCTAAGTGTAAGGATGCTTTTATTGGTAGATACTATCCTCCTGCTAAGATTATAGCTTTGCGTAGCAATATTATGAAGTTTAGTTAGTTTGATAATGAACATGTTGCTCAAGCTTGGGAAAGAATGAAAGCTATGATAAAGAATTGTCCCACTCATGGACTGACTACTTCGATGATTGTCCAAACTTTTTATGCAGGACTGAATTTTTCTTCAAGGAACCTACTTGATTCAGCTGTTGGAGGCACTTTTATGTCCCTTACCTTGGGCGCCGCAACAAAGCTTCTCGACAATATGATGGTAAATTATTCCGAATGGCACATCGAGAGGGCTCCACAAGGTAAGAAGGTAAATTCTGTTGAGGAAACCTCTTCCTTGAGTGATAAGATTGATGCTATTATGCTTATGCTTTCAAATGATAGGACTCATGTTGATCCTAATAATGTTCCTTTAGCCTCTTTGGTTGCCCAAGAAGAGCATGTTGATGTAAACTTCATTAGAAATAATAATTTTAACAACAATGCTTATAGGAACAATTTTGCTAGTAACAATTATAGGCCGTATCCTTCTACTAATGGTAATGGTTATGGTAACTCTTATGGTAATTCCTCCAACAACACTAGGGACGCGCCCTCCGAGCTTGAGGTAATGCTCAAGGACTTCATCGGTAAGCAAAATGCTTTTAACAAGTCTGTTGAGGAAAAGTTAGGCAAAATTGATATTCTTGCTTCTAAAGTTGATAGCCTTGCTCATGATGTTAAACTTCTGAAATTAAAAGTGTTGCCTAATGATGTGAAAGAGAACAATGTTTTTGCTACAGCTAATGCTATCCAAGTTAGAATTGATGAAAATGTTAGATTGTTAGCAGAATTGCATGCTAGATGGGAAAGAGAGGATGAGATTGCTAGGAATATGAAAGTTTGTACTATTACTACCTCTAATGATGTTGTTCCTAATACTAGCAATCCTCTTACTTTGATTGGTGTAGAGAAAACTCCCACTCCTTGTGTTAAAAAGCCTAAAACTGCCAAAACTTTTTCTCAAAAGAGTGCTGAAATTTTTCGGAGTGTAGGAGATGATAGCTCTATTTCCTTTAATGATTTTGATGTTGATGGCTGCAATATATCTGAAGTTATTTTGTTCTTGCAAAAGCTTGCTTTGACTCCTAATGCTAGTTCTATAAATGTTGCTTTTACTAAGCATATTACCAATGCTCTTATGAAAATTAGGGATGAAAAGTTGAAGCAAAAAGCTTCTGTTCCCAAGAAGTAAGAAGATGGTTGGGAACCCATCATTGATATGCATGTTAATGGTTTTGATTGCCATGCTTTATGTGATCTAGGAGCTAGTATTTCTATCATGCCTAGAAAAATTTATGACATGCTTGATTTACCGCCGCTTGAAAAGTGTTATTATTATGTTCCTATTGCTGATGTTGCTAAGAAGAAACCTTTGGGAAGGATTAATGATGTTCTTATTATGGTTAACAATAACCTTGTTCCCGTTGATTTTCTTGTCATGGATGTTGAATGCAATGCTTCATGTCCTATTATTTTGGGAAGACCCTTTCTTCGAACTGTAGGTGCCATCATTGATATGAGGGAAGGCACCATCAAATATCAATTCCCACTCAAGAAAGGTATGGAACACTTCCCTAGAAAGAGAAAGAAATTAGTGTTTGACTCTATTCTTAGAGCAAATTATGAGCTTGATGCTTCATCACTTGATATTACTTGATTCGCATTTTCTGCGCCTAGCTCAAAGGCGTTAAAGAAAAGCACTCTTGGGAGATAACCCAATGTTTTTACTTTAAGTTATTTTTATTTTATTTGAGTCTTGGAAGTTATTACTACTGTAATAACCTCTCCTTATCATTTTTATTTCGTTTTTGTGCCAAGAGAAGCCTCTAATTTGAGTGAGGTAAGATTTGGAGATGTTGCTGTCCTGAAACAGATTTCGGTGCTGCACCGTAAAAATTCGTGAAAATTCTCTGTATATATTTTGGACCTACGATTTCTTGTGCATATGCCCCAGGTTATATCAAAACTTTCATTAGTTGAACACTTTTTGATTTGAGCATCAGAAAACCCCTTAAAAATTCTACCTTTGTCAGCTGTTCTGTTTTGACAGATTTCTGCCAATATTTGTGTTTGCCGCTTTATCGCTTTCTTTTTGAGTTATTTTGATCACGGAACTTTTGGGGAAGTTGCTACAGTAGTATATACTTTATATGTGGTGGTTTTGAGTTGAAACCTGAAGCAAAAGGGGTTGATTCAATGTTATGCTTACACTAATGTTGCTAATAGAATTGTGTTTAGTTTTGTATGAAGGAAGTTTTCAAGTGTAGGAATCGGAGAATGATGAGATGAGTTGAAGAATGGACAAAAGCTCAAGCTTGGGGATGCCCATGCATAACCCCAAGAAATATCCAAGAAGTACAAGCGTCAAAGCTTGGGGATGCCCCCGAGGCACCCCTTCTTCATCGGCAAAAATCAGGTCACCTTTCAATACGCTATATTTTTATTGCTTCATGCATTATGCATTTTTCTTGGAGCGTCGGTTGTTTTAGTTTTCAGTATTAGTTTAGTTTTGTTTGCTGCAATAAATGGTTGGACCCCAACAAATTTCTTTTGGAGAAGTTGCCTTGCTTTTCATTTACCAAGAACACTCCGTTTTTGACTCTATTCGTTTCAACGAGTGTTCTCTTTTTCTAGAACTGCGTTTAGCTTTCAATTTTTGCCTTGATATGTGTTCAGATCTTCTTATATCTTTTCATAAAGGTGTATTTTCGCCTCTGGTCCTTATTGGTTTTCATCAAAAGAGGTGGTTATAAAAAGTTTGAATGGTGTTGGAAAAGAGAAAAAGCTTTATGCAAAAAAAGTGGTACAAGAAGGAGCTTGTGTAGAGTGCGGCCTAGGCTTTCGCATGTCGTGCTTGATGTATTTTTGATAGTATGCTTAGTGGTTTTGCTGTAGCATGACTTGTCTCAAATAACTGAGATTGCTTAATGAGCCTTTGAAAAAAATCATGCGTTGTTTTAATTATTTGGAAGCATTATTTTGGTTTTCTCCTTTGATGCTTTATTTGGGTTGACTTGGCGCATGCTCACACATGTTTGACTAATACAAATTCGCCATTGCCTCTATGATCATTTAGTTTTTGACTTTTGATGCCATCTTATGATTCTTTTAATGTCGCTTTGTCGCTTTGCATGATTATGGCCGTTATTGCGCTCTTACTTGGTCGCTCCCAGTCTTTTGCTAGCCTTCATTTTGTACTGAGTATGAGCACTACTCGTGCATCCAACTCCTAAAAACCAAGTTTTGCCAAAGTGTCCACCATACATACCTATTAGCAATTTGCTATTCCAAAGTACATTAGACTTGCTTTTATCTATCCTTCAAATTAAACTCTTTTTGGTGTTATGCGAAAGTTGGTCAGTAAAGCTCTCACGAACCGGATGGCACACTTTACTTTTCTCGCTTTAAAATTTTGACATTGTGGTCTCTTATGTTGAGTTGTTATGCTTGCAAGTTGTAAGTTGGGAATTAGCCCAGCCATGCCGTCATGGGGCAAGCTTTCAACATTGCACTTCTTATTTGAGTTGATATCGTGATCTTTTGTTTATGGATACTCGCAGTGTGAAATGAATTGGGAATCTTGCGGGATCATGGAGTTTGTATATGTGTTAGAGAAACCCCTGGACCGCCAATCTAAGCCATGCATAATTCATGGTGGAAATTTGCAGCATGCCCATAGTGGACATTCGACGACGCATCTCAAAATAAAAAGCTATACAAATGGTAAATAAAAGAGATATCGAGGTGCTCATTGTCTGCTTGTCCTGTCATTTTGATGTGGGTTTGTTCCATGTCATCGGGCACGGAGGTACCCCGTTGGCGGTTCTCGATGATACGTGTATACTTACAATGACAAGAGCTTGCTTGGGACTCTAAGTAAAGTAGCATGAGGTTTGGGTACTCGTATTCACGGGACACGAGGTTTTCAACTTATGATTTGTCAAGCATATGCAGCATAAGTGTTCTCGCATTAACTTTAATCATTCAAGATGCTTATGATGGGGGCAATGAGAGCTCAAAGCCGGTAAGTACCATAATTTTTGAAGGTTTATAAAACTTGCAATCACTGCTTCCCTCCGCGAAGGGCCTTTCTTTTACTTTTATGTTGAGTCACCACCTTCTACCTTTATGCACCATTAAGAGAGCATAGTTATCATTCTGAGTATAATGTGCATTGTCCCAAAGTTTTCATTGATTGATTCATATTGTTGGTTTCACTTGTTCTTAAATTACTTGTATCTAGTCGCCCTCTTAAACTTGAAGGTGTCCTATGCATTTATGTTTTGCTGTCCATGAAGGACAAGCTGAAAACCATTTGTATGTTTGTTCTTATGATTTGAACACACATTTGACTTTCATTGTTTCATTTTCATGATCTTTTATTTGTGTTCATTTTCATGTTATAACATGGTTGCTAAGTTTCTTCTATCAAGATTATATCTTTCATGCCTATGTTTTAAGTTCTTTTGATCCCAGTGCACAACGCTTACATAGATGATCAAGATTGTGTAGGTGCATGTCACCTAAAAAATTATTTCTTTTGTTATCACTTACCTACTCGAGGATGAGCAGGAGTTGAGCTTGGGGATGCTGATACGTCTCTAACGTATCTATAATTTTTGATGCTCCATGCTTGTTTTTGCACCATTTGCTTAGTGTTTCGTTACACTTTGTGGCCCTTTTATGCATTTTTTGGAACTAACCTATTAACAAGTCGCCACAGTGCCAGTTCCCTGTTTTCTGCTGTTTTTGTGTTTCAGAAAAGTTACACAGGAAATATTCTCGGAATTGGATGAAACAAAAGCCGAACGTCCAGAAATTCACCGAAGCTTCCAGAGAACCGAAGAGGAGATGGAGTGGGGCCACGAGGGCCCCACACAACAGGGCTGCGCGGCCTGGCCCCTGGCCACGCCCCCTATGTGTGATGGCGCCTCGGCCCACTCCTGACGTTGCCCCTTCGCCTATAAAGACCCCTCGACGGGAAAAACCTAAAAACCCTATCACTTTTACAGAACACATTGCGATCCGCCGCCGCCGTCGACCCGAAGATCGGGAGGGTCCAGAAGCTCTTCCTGGCACCCTGCCAGAGAGGGGAATCGCCACCGAAGGTCTTCTTCATCGCCATGCTTGCCTCCAGCGCGATGAGTGAGTAGTCTACCTTGGACTATGGGTCCATAGTAGTAGCTAGATGGTTGTCTTCTCCAACATGTGCTTCATGTTTAGATCTCGTGAGCTGCCTTACATGATCAAGATCACCGTTATGTAATTCTACATGTTGTGTTTATTGGGATCCGATGAATATTGGTGTTATGATTGAGTTGATGTACTGAATATTATCCTATGTTATGTCTATGTTGTTTATGATCTTGCATGCTCTCCGTTGTTAGTAGCTATGTTGGCCGAGTAGTTGCTAGTGACTCCAAGAGGGGGTATTTATGCTCGATAGTGGGTTCATGCCTCTATTTAATCTGGGGGAGTGACAGAAACCTCTAAGGTTGTAGATATGCTGTTGCTACTAGGGGGAAAACAACATTCATGTGCTCGAGGGCATATGCTTTGTTTACATTACACACTTTGCTTAATGCAATTATCTGTTGTTCGCAACTTAATACTTGTAGAGTTCTCGGATTGATTCGCCACAAGTGGATTATTAGTCATAGATGCAGTTGGATGGTGGTCTATGTATCTTGTTGTAATGCCCAGAGTAAATCACATAGTGATCCTCTCATCATATGCACGTTGTCTTTATTCTATCAATTGCCCAACTGTAATTTGTTTACCCAGCATGTGTTATTTTATCTTATGGAGAGACACCACTAGTGAACTATGGACCCCGGTCCTATTTCCTCTATATTGCTATCACTTGTTTACTTTACTCGTACTGTTTACTTTACTCGCATATTACTATTGCTTTCCACTCGATATGCGCATACCCTTTGTTTCAAGCAAACCGGTGAGATTGACAACCTCATCGTAAGTTGGGAACAAAGTATTTGGTTGTGTTGTGTGCAGGTTCCACGTTGCTACTGGTTGAAGATGCACTAACAAGTAATCATTAACGGCGCCCTTGTTAGAGCATCACGCAGCTAGTGGGCATCACCTTCAGTCGTATTTCGTCCTTCTACTGGATTGATAACCTTGGTTTCTTACTGAGGGAAAAACTTGTTGCTATATTCATCACACCTTGCTCTTGGGGTTTCCAACTGGCCGATCATTTACTTCATTAATTACACGCCAACAAGTTCTCTAGCACTATTCATCACCGTGCCATCAATACTGTCCTACAGAGCATTCTTGAAAGAACACACCTATATGAGCCTGACTGTTAAATGTCGTAGTCTATGAGATTTGGGTGATCTCTAGTAAACTCATGAAGAGACCAGGAGTACGATGCATATGCTCTACCTGCGGGGCAGGCTACTGGCAGCCATGTACTGGTTATGACTTTGAGTGAAATCTTGATGCACAAAACGTACAATTCAGGGCGTAGTCCATTGTCCAAGTTGCTGATAGACGTAACTTAAAGTTAGGCGGAAGTTCAACTTAATAGTCTCTGCTGAAACACTGGTATATAAACAAGTAGTGAGGTTTGGCAAATATCTAAATCGGCATTTGAGATCTAGTGCGGGATTGTTGAAATATTGGGCCTGACATTATTAGCCCGTGTTAGATTTCAGAAATTTCTAGAAATCTCAAAGTCCATGTGTGTGAGACCATGTGAGATGCAGCCCAAGTTTTTGGCTGCACAAAGACAAGAGGTGGGAGCTAAGTTTAGTCCCACATGGAAAGTTGGGAGGGATGTAGACCAACATATAAGGTGGGGTGTTGCACCACTTAGTAAGTGAGTGAGAATAGGAGTGCCACACGCGCGCTCGTCCTCCTCCTCCTCCTCGCTCGTCTCGACTCAACTCGACTTGTCACGACGCGCACGTGCACGCCGCGGTTTGCGGAATTGAGCATCGAGTCGAGCTTATCTTTTTGCTGCATAGGAAAACTGAGCTTTTGACTGATTCTTTGACGGACGTGTCACAGCTAGCCGATTCGGATCGCTCCCGGATCGTGGGCTACTGTAACCGACTCAGACGTACGACGTGGGCATATCCCATGTTGCTACGGTTTTTCTCAGCTACGCCTATATAAACTCTTGCCCGGCTACCACTGCACACAACCTGAAACCAATCTAGGTTTTGCCACCTCTCGCTGCTTGCACCGGCACTGTAGTCTACTTCATCCCAAGCATCGGCGTGCACCGGCGAACAAGAGAGCAGGTCTCCGGAACCAGTCGCCTTTGTGATCCTATATAGGAGAGGGCGAATTAGGTTTTTGGGAAGCGCTCTGCCCGACTACTCAAGTTCTTCATCCCGGGCCGTCTTCCATCCAAGTCGGGCGGTGCGGGCTACCGCCATCTTCAGCGCTGTCTGCTTCAACCGGTCTTCTCCAACATTGTCATCAAGAACATCACCGCTGCGTCTTCATCTGCAAAGGAGTGGTACGTGTGATACGTCCATTTTGCATCACTATTTTATATCATAATTTACTGTTATTCATTGATATATTTCATATTTAGAGATGATACTTATGTTCTTTCCTCTGTTTTCACATGTTTGATGATTATTGGAGAGCTCACTGCCGGAGTCAGGATTCTGCTGGAAAAAAGGACCGTCAAGACACCATATTTCTGAAGACCAACAATTCCAGGAAAATACCTAGAAATTCATATTTCATTGGAAGACAAAAGTAGCCAGAAGGAGAGGGCGAGGTGAGCCACCAGGGCCCCAGACCACATGGTGGCGCGGGCCAGCCCTAGGCCACGCCACCTGGTGGTGTGGCCGCCATGGCCCACCTCTGCCATCGCCCCCCTCGCGTATATCATCTCCCCGAAAACCTAAGACCTAGGGGGATCGCAGATAGACTCTGCCGCCTCTACGGGGCGGAAAACACATAGAGAGAGAAAGCTCTCCGGCAGGCAGAAATCTGCTGGGGAAATTCCTTCCCAGAGGGGGGAAATCATTGCCATCGTCATCATCATCGAGCTGGGCTTCATCGGGATCATCATCATCATCACCATCATCACCAGCACCTTCATCATCTTCATCACCACGCCATCCCGATGTAACATCTTGGGGTGAATCCTGTCCAGTTCATAGGGTAAACTTTCCCGGTGTTGATTACTCTTGTAGTTGATGCTATTGAGTGAAACCATTGGATTAAGGTTTATGTTCAGATTGTAATTTATCGTTATTTCATCTCTGATCATGATCCATATGATGTCTTGTGAGTAGTTCGTTTAGTTCTTGAGGACATGGGAGAAGTCAAGATGTTAGTAGTGGAACTATGTTGAGTAATATTTAATGGTTTGATATATTTATGTTGTGGTGCTATTTTACTAGTGGTGTCATGTGAATGTCGACTACATGATACTTCACCTTTATGGGCCTAGTAGAATGCATTGTGTATTTGGCTACTAATTGTGGGGTTGCCAGAGCGACAGAAACCTAAACCCTGTTAGGAAACTAGTGCACCAGGGAGCGTAGGATCTCAGAGTTTAAGGCTGTGGTTAGATTTATCTTAATTACTTTCTTGTAGTTGCGGATGCTTGCAAGGGGTATAATCACAAGTATGTATTAGTCCAAGTTGGGGTAGCGCATTAGCATAGGTTCACCCCCATAACACTTATCAAACCAATGAAGATTATTCAGCTATATGAAGTGAAAGCGCTTGACAGAAACTCCCGTGTGTCCTCAGGAACGTTTGGTAATCATAAGTAACACAACCGGCTTGTCCTTTGCTCTAGAAAGGATTGGGACACTCGCAACAATTATTATTATTGTCTTTTATTTACTCATACTTTATTTACTTGCATTATCAAATACCCCTAAAAACCCGTTTGCTAGTATTTACAGTGAATCCTTGATCAAAACTGCTTGTCAACACCTTCTACTCCTCATTGGGTTCGACACTCTTATTTATCGAAAGTACTACGATACACCCCCTATACTTGTGGGTCATCAAGACTATTTTCTGGCACCGTTGCCGGGGAGTGAAGCGCTATTGAAGAGTGGAATTGGTAAAGGAAATTTTTACTGTGAGTATTGTTTTTATTTCTTTATTTTATTTTATTTTATTATGGAGAAGTCTCCATTTGGTTCCCTATTTGGGAATACTACTGCCACTATTACGGTAGTAGATGAACCATCGCCTGCTCAATTAGATCCTTTTAAAATACCTATGAAAATTGTTCAACGTGTTATGAATAACTGCTATTCAGGAGATGGAACTGTCCATCCTGGTGATCATTTGCTCTTTATACATGTATTATGCGTATTGTTCAAGTGTGTAGGTATTTCAACAAGTGAAGTTAAGAGGAAGCTATTCTCTTTATCACTGAAGGGCAGTGCTACGGAATGGTATAGGCTGCTGAAGAATGGCCGATCTATTGGCTGGGAGGAAATTGTGCCTCTCTTTTATTCCAAATTCTATCCTCCAAGTGAGATTCATAAAGATCGGAACCAAATATATAATTTTTGGCCTCATGACGGAGATAGTATTGCCCAAGCGTGGGGGAGATTGAAGTCACTAATGCTCAAATGCCCCTTTCATGAGCTCCCCAGTAATATTGTTATTAATAACTTCTATGCAAGACTTTCTCTTCACGACAAAGATTTATTGGATGCTTCTTGCTCTGGATCATTTACACGTATGAAAGAAGAAGCTAAATGGGATCTTCTTGACCGTATTCAAGAAAATACTGAAGGATGGGAGAATGACAAAGGTAGAAAGTTAGGTATAAATTATGATTATGAATGCATTAAATCTTTTATGGGAACCGATGACTTACATAATGTTAGTGCTATTTATGGTCTTGATTCTCAAATACTTGCCAACTGTTTTAAGGCCTTTGCTTCTTATCTTGATGTTCCAAAGAAGGATTGGAACAAGTACCATGCGCCTTATAAAGATACTATGAGCTGTGTTTCTGCTAGAAATGTTGAAGTGTGTACTGTTGATCGTATTTTGCCTAAGCCTTATTTTGAGAAAACACCTTTCCCTGCTAAGGTAAAGGAGCTTTCTATGTTAACTAGTGTGCTTAATAAAAGTGCAAAGAAAGCTTTAGAACCTGATGAGCAAATAACTGTTAAACCTGCAGTAGCAATAGTGAAGGACCTTGTTACTAAAAATGTAGAAGATGGACATATTATTGATGGCTTGTAGATGACACCCTGTTGGGAACCCCAAGAGGAAGGTATGATGAGCACAGCAACAAGTTTTCCCTCAGTTGTGAAACCAAGGTTATCGAACCAGTAGGAGAAAGAACCACACTTCCGAAGGTTGATGCCCGCTAGCTTTGCGACACTCCAGACAATGGCGCCAGAAAAATGCTGATGCCTGGCTTTTCACTAGCAGCAATGTGGAACCTGCACACAACACAACCAAGTACTTTGCCCAACTTACGATGACAATCTCACTGGTTTGCTGTAAACAAAGGATTGAGCGTATCGAGTGGTAAAAGGTAATAGTATGTGACGAGGGTTAACTCGATAAATGCCCTAGATGAAGGACTTAGGATCGGGGGAATAGGGCATCGGATGAACTCGAAGGTGAAATGAGTCAAACAAGGTGTGTATCAAGAATAAATGTGGTGGTCAACTTGGCTTACTCTCAATCTGTCCCAGACCGTCCTCTCCTGGCCCCTATATATAGGTGGCCAGGTCTCGAGGATCCGGTCGGGTCCGTTACATATTACAATATCGATATACGACAAGGACTCGTACTTCGACTATGATTACACTTGGGCCTAGCTTAACGGGCCTCGGGGGTACTTAAGTAACGGGCTCTATTATGTATACCCTTGTCAGTAGCCCCCGAGATTCTACGAGAATTGTAGATTCGGGTTGAATCTCAAATCTTCACATCTTCGACTTGATCAATCTTTCGACTTCTTCTTCTCCCTGTACTCAAAATAAACAAATTTTACTATATTATCTCGCAAGGGGTTTTGGCTAACAAGCCTGACAACTCTGACGGATCAAGAGGTCAGTTAACTGCCGGAGCAGATACTTGTAACCTACTTCAAACTCAATCCCCTTGGACTTGAATCTGGGAAACTGGTCAAACCCATTCTTTTGCCGCATTTAGGACTTACAAAGAATGAGTCCCAGTAGTTCTCAGGGTACCCAGTGCGTCCACCGAGATTTTCTTCGCGTCGTAGACATGGAAAATTGCTAGCAGAGCGCATCCAGGTGCGTATACCAGGCCACACAGGACGGATCCTGGGGTCTTACCTTCATGATATATTTCAATCATGGCATTCGAATTTTGTCACGATGAGGCAACTCGAGAATCATATCTTGCAGTCGTTTTAGCCTTGTTTGACTATTTCAATTCTGAAAATCTTCGGGTTGTCCAACTTTGACTAATATGCATTCCCTCCCGATGGTAGTAATTTCACTTCACAAGTTTTCTCTCGCCTTCTTTACTTTTCTTGAAAATGAAATTTCGTCGGGTGCGCGACCAGCGCTCCCCATGGGAGTAGCCCCTGAGGCTATACTCGAAAGTTTTTTTTGGGTATAGGCTCAAGTATACTTTTTCTTTTTGCGATATCTCGTAGCTATTTGTTTTGCTCAATAACATCATCGGGTGCGCGCCTAGCGCTCCCGATGGTAGTAGTCCCCGAGGCTATAGTCGAAGATATTTTCGGGTATAGACTCAAAAACAAGTGTCCTTTCACTAGTGCCCTGCATTTCTTGTTGGATATTTGTCGGGTACTTTAATCAGCACCGATTAGTAGAGTAGTACTCGCGTCTACTGCTGAATTTTCTGTGAATTCCCATAATCATCGAGTCGTGTCCGATTCCTAGTTTTTCATCAATGCATCGATTGTGACGTCATTGATGGAGTCACTCTGTACGTGATTTGACTGGACGCTGACCGTTGTGCGTGGGCATCACAGTAATTTTACAATTTTCCTGCCTGTTAGTGGGCTTACCGCTTCCACTTCTTGCGCCACGTCTCAGCCCACGTTCCTTTCTCAGGAAGCCTTATAAGGGGGAGACTGCGGTTTTCAGTGTTTACCAGTTCCTTGTTCTTCCGCCGCCACCATTGCTACATCTCCCTCGTGCTTCTAAGCTTCCTCGCAGCCCCCGAGTATAGTTCTTGCAGATGCCCATCAAGAAAGTCGCGCACAAGGACCAGATGTCGAAGAAGAAGAGTACTAACGCGGTGACCAGCTGGGTGCCCTTAGAGTTTGAACAAGCCGATCTGACCAAGGCCCAGAAAGAGGGATTCCTCGTCAAAAGGGATCAGGTCGTCTTCCCCAGCTCCGAGCACATCCCCAAGCCCCCGAGCGGCTATCGGGTGATGTTCCTTGCTTTTCTCTTGCATGGACTTTCTCTCCCTGCCCACAAATTTCTTCGTGGGCTTCTCTTTGTTTATGGCGTGCAGCTTCACCAGCTCACGCCAAACTCTATTCTGCACATTGCCTGCTTTATTATGCTTTGCGAATCTTTTCTCGGGGTCGAGCCCCATTGGACTCTGTGAAAATTCCTTTTGCGCCTCTGCCCCAGTGTATCCTTATCGAAGAACCCTGAACTGGGCAGGGCTATTGTTTCTGTGCGCGCCGAGGCGCATTATTTAGAGTATAGCATGGCTGCATCAGTCCAAGGTTGGAGGAATAAATGGTTCTACATCAAGGACCAGAAAACTGCTTCCTCTGATCAATTTTGGATTGCCCCTTTTGATGCCAACAAGAGTCTGCAGAAGCTAGCGTCGTGGGATTCCCCTCCCATGGAAGCTAAAATTGATGACCTCAAGCCTCTGCTATCTCGCATTTAGAGTTTGAAGAGCGCGGCTGGAGGCGCACTAACAGGGACGCAACTCATGGCTTTCTTCCTGCAGAGGCGCATTCAGCCTCTCCAAGCTCGTGCCTCAAGGCTTTGGACTTACTCTGGCTCAGAAGATCCTTCTCGAGTGTCCAAGGAGGATTTACACAAGAAAGGTCTCGATAAATGAGTGAGAGCTTTGACTACTCTCACAAAGGAGAACGAGATCCCATCTTTGGCTGCTGAATACTTTGACTCTACTCATCCAGTACCCGTGGTATGTGTTTTGTTTTGACTTTCCTTATGTCGACTCCTTTTTCCTTCGCCTTCTTGTGGTGTGCTATTATTTACTAACAGTTTGTGACTAACTCTTTCATAGGGCCATCAATTCTTTATTTCCCGTCCTCCTCTTCCAGAGGAGGGGCTAATTCAGGCGGATCCTGCCTCTGCTGCTTCTGAAGCCCCCGAGGCTGATGACGGCCAGGACGGAGATGATGCCGAAATTTCCCGAGAAGAAAGCGGGTCTATTTCGTTGCCTTCCCCAGCTTTTTCTGTGGAGCCAAGCCTAGACAAGAAGAGGAAACTTCTCGACGAGTTGCTTTCCTCGAGTACCTCTGCTCCAAAGGATGCGCTAGGGGAGACTTCTTCTGCCAAGGCTCCTGTTATTGAAATATTTGACGCGCTAGACTCGTGAGTTTTGCTACTTTTCGTGTCCATACTTTTCCCTATCCTTGAATTTTTATCTCTCCCCTTTTGTTTTGCTGACTCCAAATTTGTTCTTCTCAGGGACGATGATGCGCCAAAGAAAGATGTTGCAGCTGCTCCTCTTCTTGATGCTCTGACTAGTTCTAAGGAACTTCCTCAAGAGGAAACCGCGGTGATGAAATCATTGACAATTCTTCCTGCAAAAGGTACCCCTCCTCGTGCTTCCAAACGTTTGAAGAAGGCAACGGCGGTGAGTACTTCTCTTGAGACCCATCAACCAACAACTCCTTCTAAAAATGTGAGTACAACTTTGTTTAGTTGATTTTCTCATTGCTTGAACTTTCCTCTCATACTTTCGTTTTGCAGAGTTTGATGCAAAAGTTTCTCTCCCTTGGCACTGAGTGCGTCGGGTTCTAGGAGGCTGCTCAAGCTTCTCAGGGTATGCTTTTTGTGTTGTAGCTGCTGCTTGTTCATGCATCTTCCCGTGGTTTCTTACTCCCTTTCCTTTTCCTGTTTTGTATTTGCAGACGCTTTGAAAGCGGCCAATGCTCACATAGCGGCTCTGGAAGCTAAACTTAATGCCTCTAGAGAAGCTTGGGATATTGCTACTGCTGCCAAGGTCGCTGCTGAGAAGATAGCTAAGTCAGCAGAAAACAAGGCGAAGAAAGCTGAAAAAGCACTTGCCGATGCTGATCAGAAGCGTGTCCGGAGAGATTAAATGATAGCCAAGCGTCTCGACAAGATTTCAGCTCTTGTTGGTGGTAAGTATCGTGTTGTTCCCTTTTTGTCTACTTGGCCATGCTTTCTACTTGCTGATATTTGCTCACTTTCTCTTATCTTTGTCTTCTGTGTTTCAACGGAAAAAGTTGGGGTATCTTTGGAGCCTCTACAGCCGGATACTGAAGATCCTCTTATGGCTGCGGTGGATTTGCTGGAGTCGAACTGGAAATTGGTCCAGGAAGTTCTTCAGCTGACTCACAGCATGCTAACGCGGATGTTTGTTGGGTTGTGGCCGAATAAGAGGGCGGAGATGCCAGTCGACGACCTCAAGAAGCTTGCTGAGGCCTTCGACACCATTGAAGATCCTGTTCTCGCGATGAACAGCCGGTCGGTGAAGCGGGGTGTCGGGGGGGGGGGGGTGATTGCGCTTGCTCAATCGCACAGCGAGGAGGTGGACTAGGAGAAGGTTAGCTCTTCTCGTGCTCGTCCTCTTTCGGAACTGCTGGGCTTCTTTGAAAAGGCAAAGAAGTATGCGCCAGACATTGTATCGGTTATCAATCCTTCGGCGGCTTCTTCAACTTCTACGCCTATCTCTTTGACTCCTTCGGCAAGTGCTCCGATGCCTCCGCCAAGCGCCAGTGCTGATTCTTCCACACCTTCTACCGCCACAGAGCCTGCTGCTGAGGTGGCATAGAATTAGCCTTTCCTTGTAATTTTCTTTCTTTTGAGTTAATGTAGCAGACTCGTTCATATTTTGCCTGAGGATCTGTCAGGGAACTCTGAACTTCTTGTGAATACTTTGCTTTGTGAAATGTTGTGCTTGATTGTGTTTCTGAGTTGTTTTCTCTTTTCTTCTTTTGCCTTCCAGCCTGTATGTGTTGGCGGCTCGATGAGTCGTGGTCACGATTCGCCGCCCGCCGATGCGTTCCACTCTAGGGTTCCTTCTCCTCCTCATTCTCCTTGCCGATGCACTGAGTATTTGTCGAGGATTTCAGACCTCGAAGGTCGGTTATCCTTGATGAAGCGTCAAACGAAAACTGCTATGGACCAAGCCGGCAAATCTTATGGCTTGATGAGGCAGGTATCCGCACTTGACGATAAAGTGTCAGGTTTGGTGGCCTAAGTTATGAACCTGAAGGAGTGTGACTCCTTTCTTGTTGAGTTTATCGAGTCAGCTTGTGAACAGCTGAAGTGTAAGTTTTCTGCAGACCCTCTCGAATTTTTGCTGCTTCTCTTGGCTTTGTATTTTGATGAATTTGTGTCTTCCAGGTACTTGCTTACATCCCGCTGATGAAGACCGTCGAGTTGCCGAGCGAATCACGGCTTTGGAAAGGGTATCGAAGGATACAAATTCTTTATGGGCTGACCCGCGGTGCCGCAGCGCTATTGTTCTTCTACAAGATCGTGCTCAACACATTGGGGAAGCTGTCGATGGTTGTCAAAGATCGTTGACAACCATGTACTCCGTTATGCTTCCTCGCAATCCTCCGCTAGAAAATTTTAAGCAGCTGCTTGACGCTTTTAGATCTAGTCAACGAATTCATCGTCTGATAGAACTCAACTTAGTGGCGGGTGCCAATTTTGCTCTTGGATGGATACGCAAGTGGCATCCAAGGCTTAACTACAGCTCCATGTCTCTAAGTTTTCCTCCAGGGCGCGTGAAGCTGCAAGTCCATATGGATGCTACCCTTTAACCGGCGAGGAGAATCATAGCTAGGTTACTTCGAGAAGATGTTGGATTTTTCTGCAAGTATCATTATTTAAATCCTCTTGCGGTGGATGATTCAGATCAACCAATGTTGTAGTGCTCTATTGTTTTCGTTTCCTGGGGCTGTTTGCCAGAAAATTTTGTTTTCTCAAGGCGCTTTATGTTGGCTACCATTTCTTTTGGGATTTGTAAGACTTGTAAACTCGAAAAGGAGGAACTTTGTCTTTATTATGCTTGAATGTAAGATACATGGGGTGTCCCAAGAGACCCGGCCAATGACCTGTGTTCTGGGCCTAGAGGGCATTGCCCTAGGATAAATCATGGCTTAGTAGCCTTATTTTGTCTACTCTACTTTTGTATGCTTGTTGTCTATGTTGCCGAAGTCTTTTCCTCTTCTCTCGTAGCTTCCTTTGGCTGTGATGGTTGTACCCGTAGTTTCTTCACCTCTGGCTCCGCTTTTCTTTGAGTTGTTTTGTGACGCCCACTTTGGACACTTAGATTAAGCAATCTGTAACTCAATTAAGTGTGTGGTCTATTGGTTGAGCTTAACCAAACTACATACTTACTTGACCTTGAAGTTTCAAACAAAAATTCAAATCAGAACCTCACTCAAACATCTGCCAAAGTTTGAATCTGAAACAGTGACCATACCCAATTTTTGAAATAAAAATTCTGCAAAACATCATCTTTCTGCTCAATAAAAATATCCCTGGAATCCTTGTTTAATATGTTGACAACCCAAAGTGAAACTTTTCAAAAATTCGAAATTTAAATTCATGCGGGCATTTGACCGAACACCCTGTGGGCAAAATTTCAGAAAAATCGAGATCACTGTAGTCGACGTCCTGCTCGTACGTCCTAGCCAGCCTAGCCGTACCCGAAGACACCCCAGCCCTCTCCGCTGTCGATCCCGCATTGGAGCAAGCCGGACCCCGGCCGGTGGACGGTGGAAAAGGTGCAGCTCTCTGCCTCACTGTCACCCGACCGGAGCGCACGCGAGGAGACATTGCCGAGGTCAGCGAGCGACGCCAGCCCGCCAGCGGAGGAGCCGCGTCACCCACGAACCGCCCCCGTGACCCAACGTCATCGCCAGAGCCGCCGCGCCCGGAGATTTTCCCGACAGACCCCCCTTCGGAAACCCTAGCTCCCGCTCTCTTCTGTCCCTATAAATAGGCCCCCTCGATGCCCCCGAACACCACACCACCGGAGCACAACACCCCAGCCTTTCTCTCTTCCTCTCTCCCTCGGAATCGTCCGAATTCTGCAAGCATGCGCCGCCGCGTTCCTGGAGATTCCGGCCGCCGTTGGAGCTGCTGCTGGTGCGAGGTGGAGGAGCCGAGCAGCCGCCGTCGATCTGCATCACCGCCGCCGAGTTCTTCCTCCCCTGCATCGAGCTGCGCCATCGAGCCGTACACCTGCCGCCGCCGGTGAGTTTCTGGCCGAGCCCGAGGAAGACGATGCTCGAGCGCCGTTGGATTCTAATCCAACGGCAGCATACCGATTCGGATTTTTAAGTGGCCTGACAAGTAGGCCCCACACGTCAGGTTTAAAATTAGAAACGCCTCCCGCTCTGCGAAACGGTATTTGGGCCGGCCCGTTCAGGAATCCTTCGGTGCGGCCCAGTATCTGTTAGAATTCGATCCGAGTTTATTTTTATTTTTCCCGCTCGTTTTATAATTCGTTTCAGATATGATTTTCAAATTTAAATTCCAGGAGATTTAGAAATCCGTTTTTAACAAATAATATTCGTTGGAAAGCTTAGGAAATAATCTAGCCCCTGGAATCATTCTTAATCCAATTTGAGTTAGTTATTTAATTAAATAAGAATACTTTGACCGTAGCCTTATTAATCCTAGGAAAATTTTAGAAACTTGTTTAAACCTTCTAAAATTTTGAAACTTAGTTTATGAATACACTATTCAACTTATTTACTGGTTGTTACCACCCTTACAATTTAAAACCTTGTTAGTACCATCAATTAAACTCCTAATCAAGCCTTAGTGTGTAGCATACAATAACAAATTTCATTATACACCTAGTTTGATAATTACCCCCACTACCAATTTACTTAATTAATCCCCCTCCTCTTGAACTAGCCCTAATACCCCTGGTTTCATACCAATACTAAGAAAGTGACCAACACATGGCCCATGGTAGAAAATTCAAAATTGCACACTTAGTTGAAACTTGAAAGAAAACTTGCAAATCAACTCAATGCAACAAAAACTTGTTTGTATGGTTTGAAAAACAGTGTGTATGCTTGGTGTGTTGTTGGTATTACCTAGTTATTGTGTGTATTTTGTTTATCGTTATTAGACGCTAGTGTTGCTGAAGAGGATATTGAGGGGGGATTTTATCAAGAAGAAGAAGACTACCCAGGACACTTTGCCAACCAAGGCAAGCCATCTTTTGAATCCTCATACTCCAAATGCATAGTTTTCCTATTGCATTCTACTTGTTTTTAAGTAAATTGCATGATTGAATTGCTACTTTAGAATGATAGTTGTGTAGTGATATCTTGCTTAGCAAGAGTATCAAGCTGAGTTTATCCTACCTTATTTAGTGGTATCATCACTCAATGTAGTTGCTTAGTCGCTAATAATATTGAGGCCATCTATAAGGGGAACCCTACTTAAAGTGGTGACTGGAACTTGAAAACTTGAATGGGAGACTTCTCCTACATGATGGTTTTATGAAGAAAAATAATCTTGACTAAGGACTATGGAATGTATTTTCTAAATGATAATAAGTGATGTACCATGTGAGCCAACCATTATTGTACGACCACATTACCCCTAAATGGGAAGGGGGCTTAATCCGTAGCTTGTTTATTCTAGTATGGTAGGCCTTGTATCATCTTTTATAGAAGTAAGCCATGCGTGGGTGCTTCCGAACCAAGTGGAAAACTTCCATTCATGCAGCACTCTGCAGCGGGCAAAACTATGAGTGCCAGAATGGACTCTTAGGGAAGGATCCTATACTAGAGTAGACAAGTGAAAGAGTTTGTTTGATTATCTGAAACTCGCATACTTTGTGTATGACGATCCGTGGATTTCTCCCGGTAGATGTATCGAATCTTGTGGGTAAAGTGTACCCCTCTGCAGAGGTTTCAAAACTATATGAATAGCCGCGTCCGCGGTCATGGACAGTTGGTAAGCTGTACTTGACTTTTGTCAAGAATGTTAACAACCTATGATGAGCTTGGTGAATGACTTGACTTGACATTGATGTTGACCAACACTTGAAGTTCCTCTTTAGATTGAACTTAGAGAATTAAATCTTCTTCTCTACTAATGAACATTCTTGGGAAACAAAACTAGCTTTTGCAAACAAACCTAGTGCTTAGTCCACCATACCAACCATGCATATCTACTTCATCATTTTGTTTATAAGATGGTTTGCGAGTGCATCCAATGTACTCATGGCTGTGTCCCTGGCTATCAACTTGGCCAGACTATGGGGAAGATTACCCGGAGGAAGGATATGAAGATGAGTACCAGAACTAAGATCATCTCCTGAGTCGCCATTGCCTGTAGGGTGAAGGCATGGACCCGAAGACGTTATTTCTACTGCTATATTTTGTTGTAATATGAACTTGGTCACTATGACCATTTGTATTTGAACTATTCGTATTGTAATGTCTATGGAACTGGTTACCAACTACGTTATGTGTATCACAACAATGATTCTGGGATTGTGGTGGAATACATAACGGGCACTTTGAATTTCGGGAAATTCGGGTGTTACAAGTTGGTATCAGAGCCCAGGCTGACCATAGGAGACCTTAGTTAGAATGGGCGTTAGATGCAACCTTTACAAAAGCAAAGAGATAAGTAATGGTTTAAAAATTGCTTAGTCTTTTTCTCTCTATTTACAAAGTTTGTACATGACCCAGTTTTTGCCTACTTAAAATGTTGCACACTTGGGTTGATCACTAACTTAATCTAATCTAAAATTTTGTAGATGGCCCCGGTGTTCACTGAGCACTACCAGTTGGGGCATGGTGGCAGCCTTGTTTTCGAGCACGACCTCACTACCCTGACCTTGTTCTTGGATCGTCTGTATCCGGAGTTTAAGGGAGCCGTGCTCAACGAGCACCCGGATGGAGAGCTTCGGTGGCTTATCAGGGCAAGTTGCCGTGGCAAGAAGGGAGATTTAAATTCTCCAAGGATCAAGTTTGAGCTGGTGGAGAACACTTGGGCCGATGGTTTGGTCCGAGGTATGCAGGAGATGCTTGCCCGTTTATGCGGACTGCATGTTGAGGAGATCCAGGTGGAGCGCTTTAGGAACTTTGCTCGGCGTGATGCGGAGGGGTGTCCCGCAAACATGCCGGGGCACAATGAGCCGAGTTCATATATAGATCACATGGACTTCTTGCTGTACTCCACTCAGCAGGAGGCAGATCGTGCCCGTACCAAGGCCAACCTTGAGCACTTCGCACTTGTGGAGGCAAGGAGCACCATCAGGATCCTTGCCAGGGATCGCAAGAGCCTTCACCGCCAGCGTCAGGAAAAGGATGAGACCATTGAAGAGTTGAAGGCCCAGGTGGCTAAGCTGACTGAGTACATTGGAGATCTGGAGAACCACCTTGGTGAGGAGGAAAGCATTGACCTCCGCAAGGAGGACAATGCCCTCATTAGTGACGAGGATGATTTCATGGAGGACCTAGATGATCAGGAGGATGATGAGGATGCTAGATTCATCGAGGATGAGGAGGAAGACCCCGAGGAGCCCGATGTTTAGATTGGAGATCCAAGTGTTATCTAGTTATAAGTTCACCTTAAGCCACTTTGTGTAGGTGTGAGTTGTATCCCCCTCTCTAGTAGACGAGTCGCAATGGTTTGATGTAAACCATTTGTAATGTGTGAACTCGTATGTGTGGTATGTTGAATGTTTGTTGAATGAAATATGAATTTGGCCCTTCAGGCCTTAGTAAGATTAAATTGCATCATTGGTTTTACATTCAAAACTTAGCAAATTAGTTTGTCCCTCTTGTCTTACACCCATTATCTTCAGATGCCGCGAGCACCCCCACCCCCGAACCCGGAAGTGGCACAACTGCTAAGGTTGATCATGGAAGACCGGGAAGCAGCCCGAGCTGAGCGCCAAGCTAACTTGGCCACTCTTCAGCAGCTAGCCCAGATGGCAATGAACCACAACAATGGAAATGGAAATGACCATGGTGAAGGAGAGAACAATGGCCATGGTGATCACCAATCCAAGTTAAGGAGTTTCCAAAACACCAACCCACCTATGTTCACTAAGTCTGAGGAACCCTTAGATGCTGATGACTGGCTTCGCACCATGGAGAACAATTTGGCAGTCACCGGAGTGGGAGAACATGAGAAGGTCCTGTACACCACCCACTATCTTGCTGGAGCCGCAAGAGCTTGGTGGGATAGCACTCGTGCAATGCAAGCCCAAGGGTATGTGATGCCTTGGGAGGAGTTCAAGAGCAAGTTCAGCAAAGCCCATGTTCCTTTGGGATTAGTTAAAAGAATGAGAGATGAGTTCAAAAATCTGAAGCAAGGTTCCCTATCTGTGGTTGATTACCGTGACAAGTTCCTCACTTTGTCTAGGTATGCCCCAGATGACACCAACACCAATGAGAAGAAACAAGAGAGGTTTCTGAATGGACTTCATGATGAGATGCAATGTGTCTTGGTCAACATTCCCTTTGCAAATCTGGAGTCATTGGTTGACTCTGCCATTCAGATGGAAGGCAAACTCAAGCAAGCTGCAGAGAACCGCAAGCGTCGTATGATGTATCAAGGCAACTCAAGCAACTCGCAGAAGCCAAGGGGAAATCCACCTATGGGTTTTGCCCCTAGACCTATGAGGCCACCTGCACCTGCTCCCCGTCCCAACTTTCCCAACCGTCTGACTGGCAACAACTTCAACCGTACGCCTCCAAGACCTAATGGCAACAACTTCAACCCCAATACTCCAAGGCCAAATGGCGCACCTGCGCTGCCCAAGTCTGGTGACAAGTCTGGTGTTACCTGTTATGAGTGCGGAATCAAGGGGCACTACTCCAATGAATGCCTGAAGAAGCTGAATGATGCATCCAAGACCACTGCTCCTGCTCAGCAACAGCGCCGTGTTGGAAATGGCAAGAATTATCCACCAAGGAACCAGCCTCACCCTCGAGGCCGTCTGAACCACATGAATGTTGAAGAAGCTCAGGAAGCAACCGACGTTGTGCTTGGTATGTTCCCTGTTAATTCAGTTCCTGCAAGAGTTCTGTTTGATTCTGGAGCTTCACACTCATTTGTTACTAAGTTATTTGTTGGTAAAAGTGGACTTCAACCAACACCCATGAAACATGCCATGTTAGCACAAATACCTGGGTCAACAACAAGGGCTGAGTGGAACTATTTGGCAGTTCCCATAGAAATTCATGGAATAGCTTTCTTAGCCAATTTGATAGTGTTGGGAACTAAAGGTTTGGAAGTAGTTCTTAGTATGAATTGGATGTCTTCCCATCAAGGAGTGATAGATTGTGCCAAAAAGAACATCACCATGAAGAGTAGCACTGGAATTGTAGTAAAGCATGTGTCCGTAAAACCACCCTAAACCACCAGATGTCATAAGAGTATCTCAGGACCAACTCTAGAGCAAGTTCCCATCGTCTGTGAATACCCGGATGTTTTTCCCGATGAGCTACCCGGAATGCCACCGGATCGGGATATTGAGTTTATCATTGAGCTTATCCCTGGAACTGGACCTATAGCCCAGCGACCCTATCGTATGAACCCAGCTGAACTAGTGGAGTTAAAGAAGCAATTGGATGACCTTTTGAGTAAGGGATTGATTCAGCCAAGTTCATCTGCTTGGAGATCACCCGTCTTGTTTGTGGATAAGAGTGACGGTTCCAGCCGACTGTGCACTGATTACCGCAAGTTAAATGATGTTACCATCAAGAATAAGTATCCTCTCCCAAAGATTGATGATCTATTTGACCAATTGACTGGAGCTCAAGTCTTCTCAAAGATAGACCTTAGAACTGGATACCATCAGCTGAAGATCCGTGCAACCGATATACCTAAAAGAGCCTTTACTACCCGATACGGATTGTATGAGTACACCGTAATGTCCTTTGGATTAACCAATGCCCCTGCCTATTTCATGAATCTCATGAATAAGGTTTTCATGGAGTTTTTGGATAAGTTTGTTGTTGTCTTCATTGATGACATTCTTATTTATTCCAAGTCCGAAGAAGAGCATGCAACCCATTTGAGATTAATCTTAGAGACCCTGAGAGAGCATCAGCTATTCCAAGTTTAGTAAGTGTGAGTTTTGGTTGAAGGAAGTTGGATTTTTAGGCCATCTTCTGTCAGCTGGAGGAGTTTCAGTGGACCCCAAGAAGATCAAATCAGTCATGAAATGGGAAGCCCCTACCACTCAAACTGAAGTTAGAGGTTTTCTTGGATTAGCAGGATATTACCGCAAATTTGTTGAAGGATTTTCAAGCATTGCCAGACCCATGACCCAACTGTTGAAGAAGGACAAGAAGTTTGAATGGACCCCTAAATGTGAAGAAAGTTTTCAAGAGCTCAAGAAGCGATTGGTGACCGCCCCTGTCCTAACCATGCCCGATATCACCAAAAACTTTGATGTCTATTGCGACGCCTCCAAACTTGGACTTGGTTGCGTGTTAATGCAAGAAGGCAAGGTCATAGCATACCTCTCCCGGCAGCTTCGACCTCATGAAGAAAACTATCCAACCCATGATCTAGAGTTAGCAGCCGTAGTTCTAGCTTTGAAGACCTGGAGGCATTATCTTATGGGTAACCGTTGCGAGATCTACACTGACCACAAGAGTTTGAAGTATATTTTTACCCAGAAGGAGTTGAACATGAGGCAAAGAAGATGGATAGAGTTGATCAAGGATTACGATTTGGAAATTCATTATCACCCCGGGAAGGCCAATGTAGTGGCCGACGCATTGAGTAGAAAGCCATGCACCTTGAATATGATGATCAAGGAAGAGCAACCCATGTTGCACCAAGAGTTTGAAAAATTTGGATTGGAACTAGTCAGTCAAGGATTCTTAGCCAACCTTGAGTTTTAACCCACCTTGATGAGCCAAATAAAAGAAGCCCAGAAGGGAAATGAGAGTATTGACGGAATTAAGCGCAGAATTAGTTCCGGCAAGGTGCCAGGATTTGAGGAAGATGATCAAGGAGTTCTCTGGTGTAAAAGGACGTATTTGTGTGCCTGCTAATTCAGAACTGAAGGAAGTCATTATGAAGGAAGCCCATGAGACACCTTACTCCATCCATCCCGGTGGAACCAAAATGTATCAAGATTTAAAGGAACAGTTTTGGTGGCATGGAATGAAGTGTGAAATTGCATCGTTCATATCCAAATGTGACATTTGTCAAAGAGTCAAGGCTGAACATCAACGTCCTGCTGGACTGCTGCAACCTTTGCAAGTTCCGGAATGGAAGTGAGAATCAGTGGGAATGGATTTCATCACTGGATTTCCAAGGTCTAGCCGCAGAAATGACTCTATCTGGGTCATTGTGGATAGACTGACCAAAGTTGCCCACTTTATTCCTATCAAGACCACTTATACATCAGGACAGCTGGCAGACCTTTATCTATCCAGAATTGTTAGTTTTCATGGAGTCCCTAAAACCATAGTTTCTGATCGAGGAACCCAATTTACCTCAAGATTTTGGAAAAGTTTGCACCAAGCCTTGGGAACCAAATTAGCCTTTAGCACAGCTTACCACCCTCAGACTGATGGACAGACTGAAAGAGTAAATCAAATACTTGAAGATATGCTAAGAGCCTGTGTTCTAGCCTATGGAGCTAAGTGGGAAGATTGTCTGCCTTTCGCGGAATTTTCCTACAACAACAGTTTTCAAGCCAGTTTGCAAATGGCCCCATTTGAAGCTTTATATGGAAGAAAGTGTCGTACCCCTCTGAATTGGTCTGAAACTAGAGATAGTAAGATATTTGGACCTGATATTCTGCAAGAAGCTGAGGAAAAGGTTTGCATGATCCGTGAGTACCTCAAGGCAGCCCAGTCTAGACAGAAGAGTTATGCTGACAAGAGACGTAGAGAACTAACCTTCAAGATTGGAGATTTTGTCTATCTTAGAGTGTCACCTCTCAAGGGAATGCAGAGATTCCAAGTAAAAGGAAAGCTTGCACCAAGGTATATTGGACCCTTCAAGATACTAGGCCACAGAGGAGAAGTGTCTTATCAGTTGGAAATGCCCCCTGAATTGTCTGAAGTGCACGATGTTTTTCACGTGTCATTACTTAGGAAATGTCTTGAAGTTCCGAAGAAGCCAGAAATCTTCAAGAATATTGATCACCATTCTATGGACATCAATAAGGATTTGACCTATCGTGAAGTGCCTACCCGAAACCTCGAGGAAGCATACTGAACCACTCGAACCCGAAGCATCAAGTTCCTGAAAGTTCAGTGGAGTAATCACACAGAAGATGAAGCCACTTGGGAACGAGAAGATTACCTTCAGAAAGAATTTCCCAATCTTTTCAGTTCTTAGTTAGTGAATCTCGAGGACGAGATTCTTTTTAAGGGGGGAAGATTGTAACAACTCAAAAATTTGTAACCTACTTCCTCTTATTTAAGTGCCAAATATTGGACCAAGATAAAACTTTTCACCTCATATTGCATGTATGCATAGTATTTGAATAAGTGTTTTTCTATGATTTCATGTGTGTTAGCAATTGTTGTATATTGTTTAGTTAAGCAAAACCTAACCAGCATAAGCATTAGAGAAGAACTACAAGAGCTAAAGAAACCAGAAGCAAAAGAAATAAAGAAAAGAAAAGAAAAGTTTGATCTAGAAAAAGTTAACCACTACCCTACTTTGGACACTTAGATTAAGCAATCTGTAACTCAATTAAGTGTGTGGTCTGTTGGTTGCGCTTAACCAAACTACATACTTACTTGACCTTGAAGTTTCAAACAAAAATTCAAATCAGAACCTCACTCAAACATCTGCCAAAGTTTGAATCTGAAACAGTGACCATACCCAATTTTTGAAATAAAAATTCTGCAAAACATCATCTATCTTCTCAATAAAAATATCCCTGGAATCCTTGTTTAATATGTTGACAACCCAAAGTGAAACTTTTCAAAAATTCAAAATTTAAATTCATGCGGGCATTTGACCGAACACCCTGTGGGCAAAATTTCAGAAAAATCGAGATCACTGTAGCTGACGTCCTGCTCGTACGTCCTAGCCATCCTAGCCGTACCCGAAGACACCCCAGCCCTCTCCGCTGTCGATCCCGCACTGGAGCAAGCCGGACCCCGGCCGATGGACGGTGGAAAAGGCGCAGCTCTCTGCCTCACTATCACCCGACCGGAGCGCATGTGAGGAGACATTGCCGAGGTCAGTGAGCGACGCCAGCCCGCCAGTGGAGGAGCCGCGTCACCCACGAACCGCCCTCGTGACCCAACGTCATCGCCAGAGCCGCCGCGCCCGGAGATTTTCCCGCCAGACCCCCCTTCGGAAACCCTAGCTCCCGCTCTCTTCCGTCCCTATAAATAGGCCCCCTCGACGCCCCCGAACACCACACCACCGGAGCACAACACCCTAGCCTTTCTCTCTTCCTCTCTCCCTCGGAATCGTCTGAATTCTGCAAGCGTGCGCCGCCGCGTTCCTGGAGATTCCGGCCGCCGTTGGAGCTGCTGCTGGTGCGAGGTGGAGGAGCCGAGCAGCCGTCGTCGATCTGCATCACCGCCACCGAGTTCTTCCTCCCCTGCATTGAGCTGTGCCGTCGAGCCGTACACCTGCCGCCGCCGGTGAGTTTCTGGCAGAGCCCGAGGAAGACGATGCTCGAGCGCCGTTGGATTCTAATCCAACGGCAGCATACCGATTCGGGTTTTTAAGTGGCCTGACAAGTAGGCCCTACACGTCAGGTTTGAAATTAGAAACGCCTCCCGCTCTGCAAAACGGTATTTGGGCCGGCCCGTTCGGGAATCCTTCGGTGCGGCCCAGTATCTGTTAGAATTCGATCCGAGTTTATTTTTATTTTTCCCGCCCGTTTTATAATTTGTTTCAGATATGATTTTCAAATTTAAATTCTAGGAGATTTAGAAATCCATTTTTAACAAATAAATATTCGTTGGAAAGCTTAGGAAATAATCTAGCCCCTGGAATCATTCTTAATCCAATTTGAGTTAGTTATTTAATTAAATAATAATACTTTGACCATAGCCTTATTAATCCTAGGAAAATTTTAGAAACTTGTTTAAACCTTCTAAAATTTTGAAACTTAGTTTATGAACACACTATTCAACTTATTTACTGGTTGTTACCACCCTTACAATTTAAAACCTTGTCAGTAGCATCAATTAATCTCCTAATCAAGCCTTAGTGTGTAGCATAAAATGATAAATTTCATTATACACCTAGTTTGATAATTACCCCCACTACCAATTTACTTAATTAATCCCCCTCCTCTTGAACTAGCCCTAATACCCCTGGTTTCATACCAATACTAAGAAAGTGACCAACACATGGCCCATGGTAGAAAATTCAAAATTGCACACTTAGTTGAAACTTGAAAGAAAACTTGCAAATCAACTCAATGCAACAAAAACTTGTTTGTATGGTTTGAAAAACAGTGTGTATGCTTGGTGTGTTGTTGGTATTACCTAGTGATTGTGTGTATTTTGTTTATCATTATTAGACACTAGTGTTGCTGAAGAGGATATTGAGGGGGGGTTTTATCAAGAAGAAGAAGACTACCCAGGACACTTTGCCAACCAAGGCAAGCCATCTTTTGAATCCTCATACTCCAAATGCATAGTTTTCCTATTGCATTCTACTTGTTTTTAAGTAAATTGCATGATTGAATTGCTACTTTAGAATGATAGTTGTGTAGTGATATCTTGCTTAGCAAGAGTATCAAGCTGAATTTATCCTACCCTATTTAGTGGTATCATCACTCAATGTAGTTGCTTAGTTGCTAATAAAATTGAGGCCATCTATAAGGGGAACCCTACTTAACGTGGTGACTGGAACTTGAAAACTTGAATGGGAGACTTCTCCTACATGATGGTTTTATGAAGGAAAATAATCTTGACTAAGGACTATGGAATGTATTTTCTAAATGATAATAAGTGATGTACCATGTGAGCCAACCATTATCGTACGACCACATTACCCCTAAATGGGAAGGGGCTTAATCCGTAGCTTGTTTATTCTAGTATGGTAGGCCTTGTATCATCTTTTATAGAAGTAAGCCATGCGTGGGTGCTTCTGAACCGAGTGGAAAACTTCCATTCATGCAGCACTCTGCAGCGGGCAAAACTATGAGTGCCAGAATGGACTCTTAGGGAAGGATCCTATACTAGAGTAGACAAGTGAAAGAGTTTGTTTGATTATCTGAAACTCGCATACTTTGTGTATGACGATCCGTGGATTTCTCCCGGCAGATGTATCGAATCTTGTGGGTAAAGTGTACCCCTCTGCAGAGGTTTCAAAACTATACGAATAGCCGCGTCCGCGGTCATGGACAGTTGGTAAGCTGTACTTGAATTTTGTCAAGAATGTTAACAACCTATGATGAGCTTGGTGAATGACTTGACTTGACATTGATGTTGACCAACACTTGAAGTTCCTCTTTAGATTGAAATTAGAGAATTAAATCTTCTTCTCTACTAATGAACATTCTTGGGAAACAAAACTAGCTTTTGAAAACAAACCTAGTGCTTAGTCCACCATACCAACCATGCATATCTACTTCATCATTTTGTTTATAAGATGGTTTGCGAGTGCATCCAATGTACTCATGGCTGTGTCCTTGGCTATCAACTTGGCCAGACTATGGGGAAGATTACCCGGAGGAAGGATATGAAGACGAGTACCAGAACTAAGATCATCTCCTGAGTCGCCATTGCCTGTAGGGTGAAGGCATGGACCCGAAGACGTTATTTCCGCTGCTATATTGTGTTGTAATATGAACTTGGTCACTATGACCATTTGTATTTGAACTATTCGTATTGTAATGTCTATGGAACTGGTTACCAACTACGTTATGTGTATCACAACAATGATTCCGGGATTGTGGTGGAATACATAACAGGCACTTTGAATTTTGGGAAATTCGGGTGTTACAGCTGCCCTCTGGCCCCCCTCCGGCTCCCATTCGGTCCTCGTCCTTCTTCTGGGAAAAATAGAAGTTTCGGCTTTTATTTCGTCCAATTCTGGGAATATTTCCTATGTAGCTTTTCTGAAATACAAAAACAACAGAAAACAAGGAACTGGCACTGTGGCATCTTGTCAATAGGTTACTTCCGGAAATCGCATAAAAACGCCATGAAGTGTAAACAAAACATGAAGCAAATGGTGTAAAACAAGCATGGAGCTTCAAAAAGTATAGATACATTTGGGACGTATCAATCCTCTAAGTCGAGATTCTCCATGGTCTCGTCGAGTTCTGCAATTTTTCCTCCTTTAATTCTGCTGTTGCAAGGTTGACCGGCGAGTTTGCCTCGCTGGAAGAGCCCACCGATGATTTGGACATTGCAATTGTCTTGGCCTTGCTTGCTGACGGATCTGGTTTTGCCGGATCTGAAAGGCGAATCGAACCTAAAGATCCGACGCAGAAGTTTAGGCTTTCGATCGTCAGGTCCATGTATTGATCCATGCTCTCGAATATTGGAGTGGAGTTTGACGGATGAGGCTGAAAATCGATGGTTCTGAAGGATATCTGGTTTTGGTCGACTTTTGGACTACTGTTGGCTAAAAGCGAAAAAGCCGTCGAATTCATGATTCCAACACCCAGAGTCGCCACGGTCGGCGCCAATTGACAAGGGTTAACTCGACAAATGCCCTAGATGAAGGACTTAGGATTGGGGGAATAGGGCGTCGGATGAACTCGAAGGTGAAATCAGTCAAACAAGGCGTGTATCGAGAATAAACGTGGTGTTCAACTTGGCTTACTCTCAATCTGTCCCTGGCCATCCTCTCCTGGCCCCTATATATAGGTGGCCAGGTCTCGAGGATCCGGTCGGGTCCGTTACATATTACAATATCAATATACGACAAGGACTCGTACTTCGACTATGATTACACTTGGGCCTAGCTTAACGGGCCTCGGGGGTACTTAAGTAACGGGCTCTATTATCTATACCCTTGTCAGTATGCAAGAAAGTAAATAGTGTGAGTAAAAGTAAAACGGTAATAGCAATGTAAAGGAATTGGACCGGGGTCCACAGTTCACTAGTGGTGTCTCTCCATAAGATAAATAACAAGATGCTGGGTAAACAAATTACAGTTGGGCAATTGATAGAATAAAGATAACGTACATATGTCATGAGGATCACTATGTGATTCACTCTGGGCATTACGACAAAATACATAGACTGTAATCCAACTGCATCTATGACTAATAATCCACCCTCCGGATGTCGTCCGAGCAACCATCGGGTATTAAGTTGTGAACAACAGATTATCGCCTTAAGCAAAGTACGTAATGTAAACAATGCAAATGTCCTTGAACACAAGAATGTTGTTTTATCCCTAGTGGCAATAGCACATCTACAACCTTAGAGGTTTCTGTCACTCCCCCAGATTACTAGAGGCATGAACCCAACTATTGAGCATAAATACTCCCTCTTGGAGTCACTAGCATCTACTCGGCCAAGATATCTACAAGCAACGGAGAGCATGCAAGATCATAAATAACATAGAGATAACATAAAGATAATAATTCAGCACATCAACTTGACATAGTACCAATACTCATCGAATCCCAACAAACAAAACATGTAGAATTACACAAAGATGATCTTGATCATGTTAGGCAGCTCACAAGATCTAAACATGAAGCACATGGTGGAGGAGACGACCATATAACTACTGCTATGGACCCGTAGTCCAAGGTAGACTACTCACACATCACTCCAGAGGCGACCATGGTGATGAAGAAGGCCTCCAGCAGGGTGTCAGGAAGAGCTTCTAGACCCTCCCGTTCTCGCGTCGATGACGGTGGTGGCTTGCAGTAGGTTTCGTGGAAAATTGATCGGGTTTTAGGTTTTTCCCGTCGAGGGGAATATATAGGCGGAAGGGCGGCGTCAGGAGGTGGACCAGGTGACCTCACCCCCTAGTGGCGCGGCCAGGGCCTAGGCCGCGCCGCCCTAGGGTGTAGCCAGCCCCTGGCCCCCCTTCGTGTCATCTTTGGACTTCGCGACGCTTCGGGAAAAATAGGAGGCTTGGCTTTTGTTTTGTCCAATTCTGAGAATATTTCCTGTGTAGCTTTTCTGAAACACAAAAATAGCAGAAAACAGGGAACTGGCACGGTGGCGTCTCGTTAGTAGGTTAGTTCCGGAAAATGCATAAAAACGCCATGAAGTGTAACAAAACACAAAGCAAATGGTGTATAAACAAGCATGGAGCATCAAAAATTATAGATACATTTGAGACGTATCAAGCATCCCCAAGCTTAACTCCTACTCGTCCTCGAGTAGGTAAGTGATAACAAGAGAATAATTTTTGAGGTGACATGCACCATCACAATCTTGATCAACGATGTAAAGCATTGAGTGTTGGGATCAAAGTACTTAAAACATGGGCATAAGAGATATAATCTTGACAATAAAACTTAGCAACCATGTTATAACATGAAAAGTAACACAAACAAAAGATCATGAGTAATGAAACATTGAAAGTCAGATACAAATGCATAGGACACCTTCAAGTTTTCAGCATAGTAAAGTGGTTTTCAGCTTATCCTTCATGGAATAGCAAAACATAAATGCATAGGACACCTTCAAGTTTAAGAGGGCGACTAGGTACAAATAATTTAAGAACAAGCAAAACCATAATCATGAATCAATTATTGATAAACTTTGGGACTATGCAGATTAAACTCAGAATGGCAAGTACGCTCTCTTAGACGGTGCATAAAGGTAGAAGGTGGAGACTCAACATAAAAGTAAAAGAAAGACCCTTCGTAGAGGGAAGCAGTGATTGCAAGTTTTATAAACCTCCAAAAATTATGATACTTACTAGCTTTGAGCTCTCATTGCCCCCATAATAGGCATCTTGAGTGGTTAAGGTAAATGCGAGTACTATTACGAAGCATATGCTTAACAAATCATAAGTTGAAAACCTCGTGTCCCGTGGAGTACGAATACCCAAACCTCATGTTACTTGACTTAGGTCCCAAGCAAGTTCTTGTCATTGTAAGCATACATGTATCATCGAGAACCGCCAACGGGTACCTCTTGCCCGATGACATGGAACAAGCCCACATCAAAATGACTAGACAAACAGACAATGAACACCTCGGCATCTCTTTTATTTACCATTAGTATAGCTTTTTATTGTGAGATGCATCGTCGAATCTCCACTCTGGGCATGCTATAAATTTCAACCATAAATGATGCATGGTTTAGATTAGCGGCCCAGGCGTTTCTCTAACACATATACAAACTCCATGAGCTCACAAGATCCCAACTTATTTTACATCGCGAGTATCCATAAAGAAAAGATCACGATATCAACTTAAATGAAAGAAAGTGCAATGTTGAAAGCTTGCCTCATGACGGCATGGCTGGGCTAATTTCCAACTTACAACTTGCAAGCATAACATCAACATAAGAGAGCCACAATGTCAAAATTGTTAAAAATGAGAAAAGTAAAGTGTGCCGTCAGGTTCGTGAGAGCTTTACTGACTAATTTTCACAAACACCAAAAAGTTTAATTTGAAGGATAGATAAAAGCAAGTCAAATGTACTTGGAATAGCAAATTGCTAATAGGTATGTATGGTGGACACATTGGAATAACTTGGTTTTTGGGAGTTGAATGCACGAGTAGAGCTCATACTCAATACAAAATGAAGGCTAGCAAAAGACTAGGAGCGACCAACTAAGAGAGCAATAACGAACATAATCATGCATAGCGACAAAACATCATTAATCGAAGCATAAATTGGTATCACAAGTCAAAAACAAATGATCATAGAGGCTATATGGAGACTTTGTTAGAGCCAAACATGTTGTAAGCATGCGCCAAGTCAACCCAAAGAAAGCATCAAAGGAGAAAACCACAATAACATGCTCCCATATAATAAAAACAACGCATGATTTTTTTCAAAGGCTCATTAAGCAATCTCAGTCATTTGAGATAAGTCATGCTACAGAAAAAACTACTAAGCATACTACCAAAACAACATCAAGCATAACATGCAAAAGTCTAAGCCGCAGTCTGTATAAGCTCCCATTTGTACCACTATTGGCATGATTTTTTTTTCTCTTTTCCAACACCATTCAAACCTTTTTGAAACAACTCTTTTGATAAAAACCAACATAGACCAGAGGTCTAAATACACCTTTATAACAAGATCTAAACAAAAATCAAGGCAAAAAACGAAAGCTAAACACAGTACTAGAAAAAGAGAACACTCGTTGAACGATAAGAGTGAAAAATAGAGTGTTCTTGGCAATGAAAAACGAGGTATGCCTTCTACAAAAGAAATTTATTGGGGTCCAACCATTTATTGCAGCAAAAAAAACAAAAGAAAACTGAAAGCAAAAGTAAAGATGCACCAAGAAAAACGCATAGAATATGAAGGAATAAAAATATAGTGTGTTGAAAGGTGACCTGATTTTTGCCGATGAAGAAGGGGTGCCTCGAGGGCATCCCCAAGCTTTGACGCTTGTACCTCTTGAATATTTCTTGGGGTGACATGGGAATCCCCAAGCTTGAGCTTTTGTCCATACTTTATCTCAATTCATCACTCTCCATTTCCTACACTTGAAAACTTCCTTCTTACAAAACTTCACACAATTCTATTAGCAACATTAGCATAAATATGATAGTAAATCTCCCCTTTTGGTTCAGTTTCAAACTCAAATATACAGACCATTAAAGCCCAAGCTACTGTAGCAACTTCCTCTAAAGTTCCGTGATCAAAAGAACTCAAAAAGAAAGCGATCGAGAGGCAAACACAAATAGTGGCAGAATCTGTCAAAACAGAACAGCTGACAAAGATCGATTTTTTCGAGGAACTTCTGTTGCTCAAATCAAAAAGTGCAAACCTAATGAAAGTTTAGATATAACCTGGGGCATGTGCACAAGAAATTTCAGATCAAAAAGATATTCTGAGAATTGTCACGAATTTTTACGGTGCAGCGCAGAAATCTGTTTCAGGACAACAACTTCCCCAAATCTTACCTCCCTCAAATTAGAGGTTCTTCTTGGCACAAAAGCGAAATAAAAATTATAAGGAGAGGTAATTACAGTATTAATAACTTCCAAGACTCAGATAAAAGAAAAAGTACTAAAAATAAAACATTGGGTTATCTCCCAAGAGTGCTTTTCTTTAACGCCTTTAAGCTAGGCGTAGAAAGTGGAAATCAAGTAATATCAAGCGATGAAGCATCAAGTTCATAATTTGCTCTAAGAATAGAGTCAAAAAGTAATTTCTTCCTCTTTCCAGGGAAGTGTTCCATACCTTTCTTGAGTGGAAATTTATATTTAATGGTGCCTTCCTTCATATCAATGATGGCACCTACAGTTCGAAGAAAAGGTCTTCCCAAAATAATAGGACATGAAGCATGGCATTCAACAGCCATAACAAGGAAACCAACGGGAACAAGGTTATTGTTAATCATAATAAGAACATCATTAATCCTTCCCAAAGGTTTCTTCTTAGCAACATCAGCAGGAGGAACATCAAAATAACACTTTTCAAGCGGTGGTAAGCCAAGCATATCATAAATCTTTCTAGGCATAATAGAAATAGTAGCACCTAGAACACATAAAGCATGGCAATCAAAACCATTAACATTCATATCAATGACGGGCTCCCAACCATCTTCTAACTTCTTGGGAATAGAAACCTTTTGTTTCAACTTTTCTTCCCTAATTTTCATGAGAGCATTTGTAATATGCTTTGTAAAAGCAACATTCATAGAACTAGCATTAGGACTCAAAGAAAGCTTTTGCAAGAATAAAATAACTTCAGATATGTTGCAGCCATCAACATCAAAATCATTAAAAGAAGTAGAGCTATCATCTTCCATACTCCAAAAAATTTCAGCACTTTTTGTAGAAAAAGTTTTTGCAGTTTTGGGCTTTTTCGCACAAGGAGTAGGAGTTTTCTCTACACCAATCAAAGTAAGAGGATTGTTAGCATTTGAAACAACATCACTAGAGGTGGTAATAGTACATACCTTCATATTTCTAGCTATCTCATCTTCTCTTTCCCACCTGGCATGCAATTCTGGTAACATCCTAACATTTTCATCAATTCTAACCTGGATGGCATTCAATGTATTACTTTCTTTCACATCATTAGGCAACACTTTTAGTTTCAGAAGTTCAACATCAAGAGCAAGGCTATCAACTTTAGAAGCAAGAATATCAATTTTACCCAACTTTTCCTCAACAGACTTATTAAAAGCAGTTTGCTTACCGATGAAGTCCTTGAGCATGGCCTCAAGCTCAGAGGGCGCGCCCCTAGTGTTGTTGGAGGAATTACCATAAGAGTTACCATAACCATTACCGTTGGTAGAAGGATACAGCCTATAATTGTTTCTAGCAAAATTGTTCCTATAAGCACTGTTATTGAAATTATTATTTCTAATGAACATTATTAGGATCATTATTAGGATCAACATGAGCTCTATAATTAGCAAGCATAAGCATAATAACATCAATCTTATCACTCAAGGAAGAGGTTTCCTCAGTAGAATTTACCTTCTTACCTTGTGGAGCTCTCTCGGTGTGCCACTCAGAATAATTTACCATCATGTTGTCAAGAAGCTTCGTTGCGGCGCCCAAGGTAATGGACATAAAAGTGCCTCCAGCAGCTGAATCCAATAGATTTCTTGAAGAAAAATTTAGTCCTGCATAAAAGGTTTGGATAATCATCCAAGTAGTCAGTCCATGAGTGGGACAATTCTTTATCATATATTTCATTCTTTCCCAAGCTTGAGCAACATGTTCATTATTAGACTGTCTAAACTTCATAATATCACTTCGCAAAGCTATAATCTTAGAAGGAGGATAATATTTTCCAATAAAAGCATCCTTACACTTATCCCAAGAATCAATACTATTTCTAGGCAAAGATAGCAACCAATACTTAGCTCTTCCTCTTAAAGAGAAAGGAAACAACTTAAGCTTAATAATAGCACTATCTACATCCTTATACTTTTGCATCTCACGTAGCTCAACAAAATTGTTGAGATGAGCTGCAACATCATGAGAACTGGCACCAGAAAATTGCTCTTTCATAACAAGATTCAACAAAGCAGCTTTAATCTCATAAAAATTTGCCTCAGGAGCAGGTGGCGCAATAGGAGTGCAGATAAAATCATTGTTTTTTGTGCTAGTAAAATCACACAACTTGGTGTTCTCAGGAGTAACCATTCTTGCAAAACTAAAAGCAAGCAAGTAAAAGTAACAACTATAAAGGAACTAATTTTTTTTGTATTTTTGATAAAACGATGCAAGCAAAAAATAAAGTAAAGCAAAACAATAACAAAGTAAAAGATTGGAAGTGAGAGACTCCCCTTGCAGAAATCTTCTTTCTCCTCGGCAATGGCGCCAGAAAAAAATGCTTGATGGCGTGTAGATGACACCCCGTTGGGAACCCCAAGAAGAAGGTATGATGAGCACAACAGCAAGTTTTCCCTCAGTTGTGAAACAAAGGTTATTAAACCAGTAGGAGAAAGAACCACACTTCCGAATGTTGATGCCCGCTAGCTTTGCGACACTCCAGACAATGGCACCGGAAAAATGCTGGTACGTGGCTTTTCACTAGCAGCAACGTGGAACCTCCACACAACACAACCAAGTACTTTGCCCCAACTTACGATGAGGCTGTCAATCTCACCGGTTTGCTGTAAACAAAGGATTGAGCGTATCGAGTGGTAAAAGGAAATAGTATGCAAGAAAGTAAATAGTGCGAGTAAAAGTAAAATGGTAATAGCAATGTAAAGGAATTAGACTGGGGTCCACAGTTCACTAGTGGTGTCTCTCCATAAGATAAATAACAACATGCTGGGTAAACAAATTACAGTTGGGCAATTGATAGAATCAAGATAACGTACATATGTCATGAGGATCACTATGAGATTCACTCTGGGCATTACGACAAAATACATAGACCGTAATCCAACTGCATCTATAACTAATAATCCACCCTCCGGATGTCGTTCGAGCAACCATCGGGTATTAAGTTGCGAACAACAGATTATCGCCATAAGCAAAGTGCGTAATGTAAACAATGCAAATGTCCTTGAACACAAGAATGTTGTTTTCTACCTAGTGGCAACAGCACATCTACAACCTTAGAGGTTTCTATCACTCCCCCAGATTACTAGAGGCATGAACCCAACTATCGAGCATAAATACTCCCTCTTGGAGTCACTAGCATCTACTCGGCCAAGATATCTACTAGCAACGGAGAGCATGCAAGATCATAAACAACATAAAGATAACATAAAGATAATAAATCAGCACATCAACTTGACATAGTACCAATACTCATCGGATCCCACAACATGTAGAATTACACAAAGACGATCTTGATCATGTTAGGCAGCTCACAAGATCTAAACATGAAGCACATGGTGGAGGAGACGACCATATAGCTACTGCTATGGACCCATAGTCCAAGGTAGACTACTCACACATCACTCTGGAGGCAACCATGGTGATGAAGAAGGCCTCCGGTAGGGATTCTCCTCTCCGGTAGGGTGCCGGGAAGAGCTTCTAGATCCTCCCGATCTCCCGTCGACGACAGCGACGGCCTGCAGTAGGTTTTGTGGAAAATTGATTGAGTTTTAGGTTTTTCCTATCGAGCGGAATATATAGGCGAAAGGGCGGCGTCAGGAGGTGGACCAGGTGGCCTCACTCCCTGGTGGCGCGGCCAGGGCCTGGGCCGCGCCGCCCTAGGGTGTGGCCAGCCCCTGGCCCCCCTCCATATCATCTTTGGACTTGGTGACGCTTCAAGAAAAATAGGAGGTTCGGTTTTTGATTCGTCCAATTCTGAGAATATTTCCTGTGTAACTTTTCTGAAATACAAAAATAGCAGAAAATAGGGAACTGTCACTGTGGCGTCTCGTTAGTAGGTTAGTTCCAGAAAATGCATAAAAACGCCACGAAGTGTAACAAAACACAAAGCAAATGGTGTATAAACAAGCATGGAGCATCAAAAATTATAGATACGCTTGAGACGTATCAATTATCTTTTGTGAAGATGCTTCTAATATTATTTCACATCCTAGTAGATCTAGGAAAACAAGTGTTCCTGTGCTTTCTGTCAGGATTGGTGATCATTGCTATTATGATTTATGCGACATTGGTGCGAGTTCAAGTGCGATTCCTTATGAGCTTTACAGAGAAATCATGCATTTAATTGGTTCTTGTGAACTGGAAGATATTAATGTGGTTATTCTGCTCGCTAACAGAGAAACTATCTCTCCAATTGGTATTGTTAGTGATGTGGAAGTTTTATGCGGTAAGACTAAATATTCTGCCGATTTTCTAGTACTCGGTTCTGCTGCTAGTAAAACTTGTCCTATTATTTTTGGTAGACCCTTCTTTAATACTTGTGGCGCCGTCATAGATTGTAAGAAAGAGAAAATTTTGACTAAGTTTGATGGAAATTCTTATGAGTTTAATTTTTCTAAGTTTACCAAAGCTCCTTATGAAACTGAATTGCCTAATGAGGATTTTAGAGTTGAACAGCTGGCCTCTATCGCTCTTGCTCCTAACAATGCTTTGCAGCAATATATGGAGGACCACGAAAGTGAGATCTTTAGGGAAGAAAGAAATGAGATTGACGAGATTCTTCTTCATCAACCAGAGATGCTTAAACACAATTTGCCTGTGGAGGATTTGGGTACCACTTTGCCACCAAAGGAAGATCCTGTTTTTGATTTAAAACCTTTACCTGATGATCTTAAATATGATTATATTGATGATAAGAAAATATATCTTGTTATTATTAGTGCTAAACATTCAGGGAAGGAAGAAGAAAGGTTATTGGAAATATTGAGGAATCACCGAGGAGCTATGGGATATACTCTTGATGATTGAAAAGTGATTTCCCCGACTATATGTCAGCATGCTATTAATATGGAGCCTGATGCAAAGCCAGTTGTCGAACATCAACGCTGTTTAATTCCTAAGATGAAGGAAGTGGTAAGAAATGATGTATTAAAACTCCTTGATGCTGGTATTATTTATCCTACTGCTGATAGTAGATGGGTTAGTCTTGTTCATTGTGTTCCTAAGAAAGGAGGAATTATTGTTGTGCCTAATGAGAATAATGAGCTTATTCCTCAAAGAGTAGTAGTTGGTTATAGGATGTGCATCGATTTTAGAAAGGTCAATAAAGTTACTAAGAAAGATCATTATCCTTTACCGTTTATAGATCAAATGTTAGAGAGGTTATCTAAGAAAACTTATTTTTGTTTTCTTGATGGTTATTCTGGTTTCTCTCAAATTGCAATTAAAAAGCAAGATCAAGAGAAAACCACTTTTACTTGTCCTTATAGAACTTATGCTTATAGACGTATGCCTTTTGGTTTGTGCAATGCTCCTGCCACACTTCAAAGATGCATGTCTGCTATTTTTCATGGATTTTGTGAAGAAATTGTGGAGGTATTCATGGATGATTTCTCCGTCTATGGAACTTCTTTTGATAATTGTTTGCACAACCTAGATAAAGTTTTGTAGAGATATGAAGAAACTAATCTTGTTCTTAATTGGGAGAAATGCCTTTTTATGGTGAATGGAGGAATTGTTCTTGGACATAAAATTTCTGAAAGAGGTATTGAAGTCGATAGAGCTAAAGTTGAAGCTATTGAGAAAATGCCATGTCCTAGGGATGTTAAAGGTATTCGTAGTATCCTTGGTCATGCTGGTTTTTATAGGAGGTTTATTAAAGATTTCTCTAAGGTTTCAAAGCCTCTTACTAATCTTCTTCAAAAAGATGTACCTTTTGTTTTTTATGATGATTGCAAGGAACATTTCGAAACTCTTAAGAAGGCTTTAACTACTGCTCCTATTGTCCAACCACCTGATTGGAATTTACCCTTTGAAATTATGTGTGATGCTAGTGATTTTGCTGTAGGTGCTGTTCTTGGACAGCGCGTAGATAAGAAGTTGAATGTTATTCATTATGCTAGTAAGACTCTTGATACTGCTCAAAAGAATTATGCTACTACTGAGAAAGAGTTCCTTGCTGTTGTCTTTGCTTGTGATAAGTGTAGACCTTATATTGTCGATTCGAAAGTTACTATTCATACTGATCACGCTGCTATTAGGTATCTTATGGGAAAGAAGGATGCCAAGCTTAGGCTTATTAGATGGGTGTTGCTTTTGCAAGAGTTTGATTTGCATATTATAGATAGGAAAGGTGCTGAAAATCCCGTTGCTGATAATTTGTCTAGATTGAAAAATATTTCTTATGATCCTATTCCTGTTAATGATAGTTTTCTAAATGAACAGTTGGCTACAATAAAGATAACCTCACGAGAGAGTCCTTGGTATGCTGATTATGCTAACTTTATTGTTTCTAAGTATTTGCCTCCAACCTTTACAGCTCAGCAAAGAAGGAAATTCTTTTATGACTTGAGGCATTATTTTTGGGATGACCCACATTTATATAAAGAATGAGTGGATGGTATTATGCGAAGATGTGTTCCAAAATATGAACAAGAGATATTGAGGAAATTTCATAGTAGTGCTTATGGAGGACATCATGCTGGAGATAGAACTGCACAAAAGGTTCTACAATCAGGTTTTTATTGGCCTACCCTTTTTAAATATGCAAGAAAATTTATTTTATCTTGTGATGAATGTCAAAGAGTTGGTAATATTTCTAGACACAATGAAATGCCTATGAATTATTATCTTGTTACTGAACCATTTGATTGTTGGGGATTTGACTTTATGGGTCTTTTCCCCCTTCAAAAGGTTATACTCATATACTTGTTGCTGTTGATTATGTTACTAATTGGGTAGAAGCTATACCTATGAAGAGTGCTGATGGTGAGACCTCGTTAAAAATGCTTAAGGATGTTATTTTTCCTAGGTTTGGTGTGCCTAGATATCTTATGACTGATGGAGGTTCTTATTTTATTCATGGTGGTTTTAGGAAGACTCTCGCTAGATATGACGTTAATCATATAATTGCTTCTGCTTATCATCCCCAAATTAGTGGGCAAGTAGAGTTATCGAATAGGGAGATCAAGTCTATCTTATAGAAGACTGTTAATAAGTCTAGGACAAATTGGGCTAGTAAGCTAAATGATGCTTTATGGGCTTATAGGACTTCTTACAAAAACCCTATGGGTATGTCTCCTTACAAAATGGTTTATGGAAAAGCGTGTCACCTGCCTTTAGAATTAGAATACAAAGCTTTTTGGGCGGTGAAAGATTACTATGTATCTAGACGCGATTCAGTTTGTAGATACATACAGAGATTGATACAATTAATTTAGAGTGAAAGTATTTATATTGCTATTTTCTACCACTCTGTTTCATGTGACTTGTTTCATATTGCTTGTCAGATATTTGGATATATCTTCATATTATACAAAAGGTTTCGAGATACATCAAAATTAGGGATTAGTAATATGAAACAGAGGGTAATTTCAGACATCTCGTAATATTTGGTGAGCTATAGATTTGTAATTTACTTTTTTTCCAATAAGATTGTTTATGTGGTGCCAAAAAAAAATTAGAGAGGGGCACACCCTCCAAAAAATTTCTGGCTACCCCTAGCTCCCCTTAGGGAAAGGTAGGGCGGCTGCCTTACCTTGATTTTTGATAAAATATATATATATATATATATATATATATATATATATATGCAAAATAGCCTCCTACCACCCGTGGTAGCTATGCACCCACCATCCACCATTAGATCCTCTATAGGGAGCATGACGTTTCCTACCGAGAGCACAAGATTTAACAGAAGAGAAAGCAACAATGTTTGCATGCATATCCCCATCTCTCACCACCTCTCAACACAGCCACCCCAACACACCACACCATGCAACCTATTGGATTATCCACCCAAACTAACCATACACACACCTACTACACCATCCACTCAACCCATCCATCCAAAACTACAGATATGGCTTAGCAAGATGGCTATATCACATGGCATGTCTAGGTGGTTACTTTGTTAGAAGAGTGTGCAAGGCAACTAGACATGGCATTCCCGAAATCACCACATGCTCGGTTAGGAAAACATGCAAGGCAACTCGGCAGGTTACTTGGTTAGGAGAGTGTGCAAGGCAACTAGGCATGGCATGTCCGAAATCACCACCTGCCCGGTTAAGAAAATGTGCATGGCAACTCGGCATGGCATATCCCAAATCACCACATGCTCTAGCCATCCACGGTTGCCATCCTTAGTAGCCATTCAGAAGTACCATATGCATGCAACAAACGGAAGCATTTCATCCATTATCACCATCATCTCCTGCTCTCTACATCGCATGCGGTAGGAATATCATGCTCACACAATCCAAGGACTATGCATGCATGCATAGCTACCACCGGTGATAGCAAATCCGCGTTGATATATATATATATATATATATATATATATATATATATATATATATATATATATATATATATAGGACTCATCTTATATACTCCTGGGTGTATGTACTCCCATATTCAATATACCTCATATACAAGGGTATTATACCTCTTTATTATTTTTAATATACCTCATTAATTATTCTAATATACCTCAATATAAGTAGTATGCAAAAAATTCCATCGGAATCCTTACTTTTTTTAATATATCACTTTTACGTGCATAAATGCAGTATATACACAAATAATATGAGGTATATAGACTCAAACGAAATTTTTCATAAAACTCACTTTGAGGTATCTAGTATTAACTAATGAAGTACATTAAAAATAATAAAGAGGTATAATACCCTTGTATATGAGGTATATTGAACGTGGGAGTACGTACACCCAGGGATACCATCTCATTTTCCTATATATATATATATATATATATATGTATATGTATTTTCTTATGTGTCTATTTTTTTTCTATTTTTTGCTAAGTAAAGAGGATTTTCTGGTCGCATAAAAACTCGGATTTAGACGTTTAAATAGGCAAACGAAAGCTTTAGAAAATACACATAACTTTCATGTTTTGATTTATTTCATTTGGCATCGTCTTTAGGAAGACTTTTGACGATTTCTAAGAACTATTTCTAGGAGGGAGAAATTTTGAGAGACTCTGAATTTCAATGCAATGAGAGGCTACTTTCCACTTCATCTAACATCCATCCAACACATCAAAGTGTAAAATAAAAACTCATTCATTATTATAACTATTACTCCCTCTGTCCCAAAATGTAAGGCGCCTAAGCTTTAGCCAAAAGTCAACATCTTCTAAGTTTGACTAAGTTTATACAAAAAAATATATGAATATCTACAATATCAAATGGACATTTTAAGAAACTGTACTTTTTGGTGAATCTATTGATATTGATTTGGTATTGTGAATGTTTATATTTTTACGTATAAATTTGGTCAAACTTAAAATATATTGACTTTTAACTAAAGCTTAGGCGCCTTATATTTTGGGACAGAGGGAGTAACATATTAGTCCCAATAAATATAATAAAAGTTGCCAAGTATCATAAATAATAGCATAACAAGCTTCAAAATACATAGATATGTATATTATCGGTGCATTCGTAGGTTCTACTTCTATTTAAATATGTCGCTATTACCTTGTGGTAAATAGTACAACAATTCAAATAAGCGGCCTTTACCTTGCGTTATGCAATTAGATGTTGATTGAAAACCTTTAACAATCGATAAAACTAAATTTCATACAATACAAATATAGGATGGGGGGCATCTGCCCCCACCCCCACCCCTATAGTTCTATAGTTAAATAATGATATATGTCTATGATTACGCCCTACCAAACTTCTAGACCGTCTTCCGCCACTGCCTTCGCCACTGCCAAACACGCTGTAAATATATTATCAACTTACCCCATGAAAAAAAAAGAATATAGTATCAACTTCAGATGGAAAGGGAAAGCCACTGAAATCATTAAGGCACTTGTTGCACCACAGCAAGAAAATTGAGCCCGTGTGCGCGTGCGGGGCCTATAAATTGAGCCCTACTTCTTCTCAATTATCATAATTACCAACACCAGCGCGAGTGCTCACAATGACGAAGAAGATGGGCTCTCCTCATGCTGGCCCTGCTGGCCGGTACCGTCTTGCTAAAGGAGGAAGGCTCCCCCGCCGCCGCCGCAGCCAGAGTTCCCCGTCGAGGCAAAGAAATCTTACCCGCTAACACCGTCGGCACAAAGGCTGCCATGAAAATGCGTCAATTCCTCTCCTTCCAAACGTTCCAGATGACATATAGCATCCGACCACTGATGCGGCATTGTTCCTTCTTGGCCTTTCCCCCGATAAGGGTGTCCCACCATTCAGAGATATTGGCAAAGTTGTGGCTAGGCATTCCAGTGTCGTCATCGTTCCAGGTTTGGACCTTGTTCCAAATCGCGACGATAAAAGGGCTGTCTTTGCACATATGTAGTGCAGTCTCCGGCGCAGTGAGACAGCGATGGCAGAAAGGGTCGTGAGGCCACCCTCTAATGGGCATATCCACCATGAGAAGCTTTCCATGCAGGGCCAACCAAGAGAAAAGCTTGCAGTTGGGCTTGGCGTCGGCATGCCAGATTTTCTGCGTAGCAAATCTTGGGTGGCTTCCGAGGAACTTGAGGTGATAAGCAGAACTAGCGTCTAGCGGTGTATGTGCTGTCATTAGTCAGAGTCCAGCAAATGGAGTCAGGCTGGTCGGGAACCAGCTGCAGCGAGGCAACGACGTCCCAAATTTCCAGGGACAGCTGAATAGGTGTGCCGAGCCTAGCAATGGAGCGGATCGTAGTCTCCTTTGCGACAGAGCGTTTCTTCCTTGTGGCTAGCTTGTATAAGTCTGGCGCCCATAGGTGGACTGGCCCGCGCTCGCTCCAAGAGTCATGCAATAAAAAGGCAGATTCGCCGTTGCTCAGACGTATCCTAGTGCAAGCTGTAAAAAGAGCCCTGTCGGCATGTCGCACGGGAGCTTGGATCCCGAGCAGGGTCTCTGAGGATCAGTCCATTGAAGCCACAGCCATTTGAAAGCATTTTGTCCGTTCACAAAATATATCTCCATCCACAAAAGAGTGTATGTTTGAGTTTTCTAAGAAAATTAAGCTTTTTGTACTCCCTCCGTCCCGGTGTATAAGTCTTACGCGTATCTTTACGCGTATCTCTAGGTTGCAATTTTGACTAATGTAATATAAGATATATACAATAAAATATATATCAATGAAAACTTCAGATTATGTACTTTCTAATGGTATAATTTTTATATTGTAAAATTTATAGTATATTTGTCAAAATGACGACCTAGGGATACTCGCAGGACTTATACACCGAGACGGAGGGAGTATTGGGAATGTGACATCGACCATCTTTCTCCTCTTTAATTCTCCACTAGATCATTGATGGCGTGCGTTGCCGCGCCCGTCAATTTTGGCAATAGAATGATAGGATCTTGCACAAATACATAGAGATTATGCAAGATTTGTATTTGAACATTATGAGGATACATGAGACCATAAGGCACTGGTTATGGTGAATAAAACAATAATGATACCTAGGTCGACGTCAAGCGCGGAACACATATAAAATTGCGTATGTGCGAAATTCCATGGATGTATATGCACATATTCAGAACAACAGAAAAAGGGAAATTCCATGGAAGAGATGCAACTAAAGAATTCTATGTGATTCAGACTATATTTTACAACCTTTTGATCAAAAGATTTATCTTCTGTCACTCGGTTGATTATCTTCTCTTTGTCGACTCGTCAGTTTTCAGTCATGTTAGATCATCCTTGTCCAAGAACTCATCGTCATCGTCTCCCAGATTTTTCTTGATGGCCAGTACAACACTTGTTGGTAGTTTCCTTTCAAGCCGCATTACCTGCAGCACCATTCACGTAAATACCAGTGAAATCATAAATAGACAGGAGGTATTATAGCAGATCAAATATAAACTAAAGTCAGGAGAATGAAACGATTAACAGTCTTCTGTCAGTTCCACACAAAATGCAACATGTCCTGTTGACTATAAAATCACAAGCAAATAAGCAATTATACTTGAATTAGGACATTATTAATAAAATGTTTAACCTATGATCACTCAGCTCTTAGTTAGCCGTTTTAATTACAGGCACCACCATACGTCTTCTCAGTAGCATCGCATATATACTTTAGCAATCAATGTCCTCTAAACTAAGGAGATCAAAGAAATACTACATAATCAAGGAGATTGATGGCACATGACTTCTTGAGGATCCCTTCCCTCACAAGCAGCCAATAGTTTATTGTTTACCTGAATACTCATGTAACCCTACACATAAAATACTTGTGGGTTTCAGTTAGTTGTATTGCTTATCTGAACAATGACATTTATATTTTCCATTTTCAACATGAATAATAAATTAGGGATAAACATGTAAGACGAGTGCTATTATTTGTTGAGGACCATCTCAGTTAACTGAATAATCTTGCATCGGAAGTACAAAAAGTATGCACATTGTAGTGTATATAGTACCTTGCTTTGGCTCTTGACAACATACACTTATCTGCAGCTTAACCAAGTCTTGAATTGTATGAAGCGGAATCGAACTACCCATAAGAGATGGCCAAAGATGAATGAAACATAAGATGAATAAACTATGAACCACTTGCATGAAAAGGGCCCTAGATATAACAAAAATCGGTTCACCTTACTCAGGTCATGTGAAAAAAAAATGATATGGAACTACTGATTATTGAACTTCAGCATGTCATATGTTTTAAGATAAAAAGACAATTTGTGTCTTTGTGTACCATCAACACTCATTTCTCCAGCCAGCTAGCTGCAAGCAAACCGCACCTGCACATGTATGTACAAGGTGTACTACTAATTCTTAAGAACAATCATCAGCACAGAATTAGATAACAAAAGTACGCTATATGTCCATGTAGAATGGAAATCAACCTGGGGCCAGCCATCGCAAACAATCCCCCCAAAAATTAATCAGACCAGACTCCAAGATTTATCTCAACAAATAGAGCGGAACCGGATCAACACAGCCTGTACAAAATTGAGATCAGAAACAACCGATTACAGCCCGAGATTGATAGAATTTTCTGGCCCGGTTAACCACATGGCTCGATTTTGACGACCAGAATAGCGTCCCCAGGGACTCGGCCCAAAGACGAAGTGAACAATGCGATCATACGGCTAAAGATTACCGAGAAGTTGATCCGACGGCCTAAAACGCCCAGATCGGGAGGGTGGCCTGAGAGCGCTCCTAGGTGTCTCAGTTATAATGTCCCTAATGTCCAATGAGCTAAGTGCATGTAGAAAAATGAGGAAATGCTATTAGCCTTGATTCCCGTGTGATGAGAGAGAAATAATTTTTAGTACTTAAAAGTACATTGAAAAAAGATAAGTACACTCTTTTGTGGACAAAATTTTAAGCTAGATATATACTTATTCGTGGACGGAGGGAGTTAGCGTGGGGATAATTTGGGGCTGAGCCATCGATGACAAGAGTGAGAGAGCGATCAAAACAAGAGGGTATATAGGCTAGCGTTTCCATGTACATGTATCACAGAGTTTGGCATGGATATTTGGGGCTAAGCAACAGTCTATCAGGGATTTGCTGCTCCCTCTGTGATCCCCTCAAAAGCCTCATTGCAAATGGAGGCCTCACTGGTTTGGTATGTCGCAACTATTTTGCTTAGCCTGTCCTTCATTGGTGAAGCAGATCGGTTATTTTTTATGCGTTGATCAAATAACAAGTGAGCAACACTCCATGGCTAGCATGCCACACATTTCACTAGTGGAAAACAGGGCATCAGTCCCGGTTCGTTAGGGCCTTCAGTCCCGGTTGCGCAACCGGGACTAACCAACCGGGACTGATGCCCAATCTTTAGTCCCGGTTGCTATACGAACCGGGACTAAAGAGAGACCACGTGGCAAGGGCCAGGCGCTCGTGGGCGTAGGATCTTTAGTCCCGGTTCGTGTTACGAACCGGGACTAAAGTGCCAACACGTGGCAGCCTCTGCTGCTTCTTTATTTTTCTGGATTTCAATTGTTATTTAGGGGTTTAGGGTTTAGGGTATATTTGTATTTTGCTCCATTCAATTGTTTGATTCATTTCAAACAAGTTTTCTTATATACTTATTCATACATCATTACAACATAATATATAAACCGATACATATATAATATATTTGGTTCACCGAGCATATACACATGCATACAAGTATATATACAACTTGTTCACACACATAAGATCACGACTTGTGTTTAATTATACACATTGTCTAATCGGAATTGGCATGAAATTCACCCTTTGGGTTAATGACATGGTCAAGCAGAAATCCGGCTATTTCCTCTTGAATTCCTACTATGCGTTCAGTCGGTGAGAGCCGATTCCGCTTTGCTTCGAACTACGAAGAAGAAGAACAATATGAATATAAATCATCATAACAAAATTGATGCCAATAAAATGAATTTGTCAGTATATTGTTTACTTACTGTTTGAAAATCAATTCCTTCAGTGACCTGCGCACGAAGGTTCTCGCAAGCGTAGTATGCACATAGATTAGTCCCCGAAGGCTGCCTCGCACACTTTACGAGAATAGATTTTAGTCAGTGACATATCAAGATTGATATACTTAATGGTATTTGAAACTAGAATTAAAGGGATGTGTGGACCTAGCTCGTACGACTTACCTCGATCTGACGGTAAATCAGCTCAGTTTTCCATTCACCTTTAACTGTGCGTATAAACCGTTTCCAAACACTGCCGAGCAAACAAAATGAATAGATGAGTTATAGATGAACGAAAGAGACCGATATAATACCGTAATGATTGAAATTACCTATCCATCATATCAATGATGCTTTGGTATTCATTAAGTGGTTTATTCATCGAGTCAAAGATTTGAACCTTTCCATAGTCAGGTTCAATCTTTAGCAAAATCCAGTGGTAACTGCGTGCAAGTTTAATTATATAAGTTAATAAACTCATCAATTACACTTATAACATCGAGTAAGGAAAAGTAACTGTGTATAAGATAGTCACACTCACCTACAGTTGTACGGAAACAGTATTCTAGCTCAGTATTCCTGCGTAAGTAGGAACTCTAGCAAGATATCCTCCGTCTCCTTGCGTTTCCTCTGTATCATCGCTCTGTTAACTCGATTTGGATCAATGAATCCAAGTTGGAGGTCATTCCTTTTCTTACATTCCATACTCTTCATTCTGCATAATAAACAGCGTAGTGAGGAAAATTACATGCAAAGAACGAGTTGAGCTAGAGACTTATAGAAATAATGAATCACTTACAGAACATAGGCACTGACGAGAGATTTGTCGAGCGCGTCTTGATTGAATAGCTGAAAGAATTCATCAAACTCAATATGCACCAAGTCTTCACCTAAGAAATGGTTCTTTGTGATTTTCATAAGGAGAAAATCTTGTGTGCCCTTTGCGGCTTGCAGGTACCACTTATGCAATTTTTGCATTTGTGTTGGTAGATTTATTTCAATCTCAGGTGGGACCAGACTCTTCCCCTTTTCATATTGCCGTGCTATAGGCGCCTTTGGGGTGATATCTTCATGTAGCAATTGAGAAAGAGTCAAACCAGCTTCTTTAGCAAAGTCGGCGGGATTGGGTTGAGCAACACTCCCACCAGCATCACTAGCAAAGACCTTTAGCGGGGAGATCGATTTTTTGGTCTGTGCTCCAAGCTGGGCAACGTCTCTTTTCCCTCTTGCAGTTGCGCTTGTCTTATTAGCTTCTTTTTTTGCATCTATCTGCTTATCCAAACAACGCTTGTAGTCATCTGGCTTACGCAATTCATATTGCGAAGGTTGGGTAAGCATATCAATGGCCCACTCCTTCTGTTCCAGAGTATATACCTGCTTCGGTGTAGGGGTCGGGCGTAGGGCTGCGAGCTTCCTTTTCACTTTGGCTCTGTCCTCCGCCTCAATTTCTTCAGTAGTCTTCTCGATAGGAGGAGGCGGCACCGCCTTAGCTTTCTTGGCCCGTTTCTTCGGAGAGACATTGCTAGTGGACATAGCAGCGGACTTGCCACAACTCTGGGACTTACGAGTGGGCTGAGGTGGCGGAGGCGGCTGACATTGAGGTGGAGATCGATGTGGACTCGGGGTATGGTGGTAGTCGTCCCTGTCGTCGTCGGGAGGTGGTGAATTGCGAGGACTCGGAGGAGAGGGTGGCCGCCTTGGCGCCGAGCCTGGAAACACGATGTGTTTCTTATCCCAAAGAATTATACCACCCAATACTTCTCCCAGTTTTTCCTCCTCTTCAGGTCCAGCGACGTCAAGATTGAGGGACTCATACCCCCTTTCAATTGCATCCACCCCGACCTTAGCATAGCCAGCTCGAATCTCACGGCCATGCCAGGTTTGTCTAGGTCCAGATAGCAACACATAGCCAACCACCACCTTCATCGATATGTTCTTCATGGGAACATGCAGCTCACAGTCTATCTTCTTGGTGATATCATCCACGGGGTAGTGAACCATCGGTACCTCCGTGGAAGCCACGCTGCTTCTCCGCTGAGATCGGTCGCCTGATGCATGTTCTAGGTGTTGCTGATGCTGAGTTGCCCCTTGCGACTTTAATTCCTCCAGTGCCTTCTGCTGCAGTAGATACAACTCTCTCAGCTCAGCCTGTTGCCTTTCTATGCTCTCTATCCGTGAGGCCTCCTCCTGCGCCTTTCGCTTCTTCGCTCTCTCTCGGCTTCTATAAGTCTGGGTCTCTTCGGCGAACCCAGACCTCCACGGAATGGCAGAACCCAGACCCCGTGTTCGTCCTGTGTGTTCTTTGTTCCCAAGGGCCTTTGTCAGCTCGTCATTCTCTCTGTCCGGCTTGAACGTCCCCTCTTGAACCTCGGCGATTGTCTTGACAAGTGCTCCCAGGGGTTCAGCAATTTGTTTATTCTCTTCGACTAATTTCCCTGTTCTCTCATCATAGACAGCCCCATGGGCAAGTGCCCAATTTCTTGACCTTCTGGGCCATTGTTCCGTTTCTGGTTCGATGCCTTTTTCTCGTAGGGCGGCCTCTTGCATATCCCACTTAGGCTCGGCCCTTTTGTAGCCACCTGGACCCAACTTGTGGTGATATTTCTTTTTTCGCAGCATTTGCCTGATTTTTCTTACTTCTTAGCTTACCCAGCTCGGACTCCTTGTACTCCACAAATGCGTCAAAGTGATCCCGCAGGAACTCATTGGGGCCAGTAAATTATGGAGCTTGTCGATCGGCGTTGACATAGGCGTTCCATAACGTCTTCTTGTGGTTATTGAACTGTGCAGCCATCTTCTTGAGAGCCCACTCCTTGACTTTCTCCTTCTGTTTCTCTGCTTCTTCCAGGGACTCGGTGACCGGCAGATTGAAATGTGGAATGAGGGAATCCCAAAGTCTGTCTTTCAAAACCTTGGTGACATAATTGACTGCTGCACCCTCTTCTGGCTCTAGCTGTGCTGGCTCTCCCTTTGCCGCCTTGGGCTTATACCAATACTGAATGCTTATCGGCACCATGTCCCTGACAAGACATCCACATTGATGTGTGAACGCATTTGCGACACTCTTGGGTTCCAACGGTTCGCCTTCATTTGAGAGACGCCCAATCGTGTAATGCTGATTCGATGCCAGCCGTTTGGCCGGGCCTCGCTTCTTTCTAGAAGATTCAGAGGTCTAAAATAAGAAAACACTTGTTAATATATATACCACATAATGCATCGTCATCTACTGATTCATGAATAGAGCTAGTCTTCATATATATATATATACCTCGCCGGACCGTGTTATTAAGTCACGTCCAGTCCCTTGTGAGCCATCCTCGCAATCATCATTTTCTGATTCATGCGGCTGCTCCTCCTCCATTCCGTCACCCGACTCGTTCAAAAATTCTGAGCCGTCTCCTTCTGCACGGGTGGTACCCTCTTCTTGTGCACGGGTGGTACCCTCTCCTATAATATTCAATATCTCTTCTTCACCTTCTCTTCCGGTGCCGAAATCCATAACTGAAATCCATAACATATAGATCAACAACATTTCGATCTATTCACTTTCTAACTCTATATATCTAACATAAATAAAATCTAACGTAAATAAAATCTAACATTTCTATTTCTAATAGCATTTCTATTTCTAATAAAATCTAACCTAAATAAAATCTATATAGCATTTCTATTACCTAACTAATAGCATTTCTATTATCTAACTAATAGCATTTCTATTATCTAACTAATAGCATTTCTATTATCTAACCTAAATAGCATTTCTATTATCTAACCTAAATTGCATTTTACTAACTAGCATTTTACTAATAGTAATAGCATTTCTATTACTATTCATTTTTATTACTATTACTAATAGTAATAGCATTTCTATTACTATTACTAATAGTAATAGCATTTTACTAACTAGCATTTTACTAATAGTAATAGCATTTTACTAACTAGCATTTCTATTACTATTACTAATAGTAATAGCATTTCTATTACTATTACTATTCATTTTTATTACTATTACTAATAGTAATAGCATTTATATTACTATTACTAATAGTAATAGCATTTATATTACTATTACTAACTAGAAATTTTACTAATAGTAACAGTAATAAAAATAACTAAGAAACTAATCTAACTAAGAAACTAACTAAGAATAACTAAGAAACTAATCTAACTAAGAAACTAATCTAACTAAGAAACTTAACTTAACTAACAATTAACTAAATATTCTAACAATTAACTAAATATTCTAACTAAGAAACTTCACTTAACTAAGAAACTAATCTAACTAATCTAACTAAGAAACTAATCTAACTATTAACTATTCTAAAAAAACTGAATCTAACTAAAAAAACTTACAAAAAAACTTAACAAAAAAAAACAAACTAAAAAACTAACCCTAGCACTGCCGGCCGGCGCGGCAATGGCGAGGTGGCCGCGGCGAGGTGGAAGCGGAGAGGCGGGCGAGGTCGGTTGCGCTTCGGTCGGCGGGCGCTTCGGGCGGCGGCTGCGGGCGGCGACACTTAGGTGTGGACGGCGGGCGCTCCGGGCGGCGGGTGCGGCGGCGGCGGACAGCCCGACGGCGGGCGCTAGGGCGGCGCGGCGGTGCGGCGGCGCGGTCTTGCTCGGCGGCGCGGCGGCGGCTCGAGATTTTCACTGACCGCAACGATCGATGATGTGTGTCCTCCGCGCGAGAAGTGTTGATCCAGTGGGGAAGAAGAAGGGGGCGGCGGCGCTATATATACCCCCCCCCTTTAGTCCCGGTTCGTGGCTTCAACCGGGACTAAAGGGGGGTCTTTAGTCCCGGTTGAAGCCACCAACCGGGACCAAAGGGTCTTTAGTCCCGGTTGGTGGCTTCAACCGGGACTAAAGACCTTTGGGCGGTTCGCGCCCAGGGCCTAGACCTTTATTCCCAGTTGGTGTTACCAACCGGGACTAAAGACGTAATAAATGCGCGCCAATGCTGCATATTTTTTCAGATTTCATTTCAATATGAATTTTGAATTTCAATTTGATTATCTTCTATATATTTTAGAATTTGATAAAACTTTGAATATGAAAAGTGTTTGAAATTGAATAACTAATTCAAAAATATTTTCTATTTTCAAAATCAATTATTCTAACTATTCAAACAATTAACTATTTTGCCATTTTCAATTAAAACAATATTGATTAAAAATCTTTTAGCATATTTTAGAATTTGATAAAACTTTGAATATGAAAAGTGTTTGAAATTGAATAACTAATTCAAAAATATTTTCTATTTTCAAAATCAATTATTCTAACTATTCAAACAATTAACTATTTTGCCATTTTCAATTAAAACAATATTGATTAAAATTCTTTTAGCATATTTTAGAATTTGATAAAACTTTGAATATGAAAAGTGTTTGAAATTGATTAACTAATTCAAAAATATTTTCTATATTCAAAATCAATTATTCTAACTATTCAAATAATTAACTATTCTGCCATTTTCAATTAAAACAATATTGATTAAAATTCTTTTAGTATATTTTAGAATTTGATAAAACTTTGAGTATAAAAAGTGTTTAAAATTGAATAACTAATTCAAAAATATTTTATATATTCAAAATCAATTATTCTAACTATTCAAATAATTAACTATTCTGCCATTTTGCATACTTCTGAATCTCACAAAACTTAGTAGATAAAAGGTGTTCGAATTTGAATAACTAACCCAGAATCATACATTTACATAAAAGGTTTAATACATTATTACACATCACCAACATCCCCATCTAGTGTTGGGGTTTCTTTCTGCACAGTAACCATGGAGTATCTTCTTTGTTTAAGAGGAGGGTTGGGTCAGTGTTCACTCTGAAGGGCGGAATTTCATCAAACTTGTTATAATCTTCTGACATATCTGTCTTGTCCTCCACTCCTACAATGATTCTTTTCCCTGAGAGAACAATGTGTCGCTTTGGCTCATCGTGTGATGTATTCATTTTCTTGTCTTTTCTCTTTCTCGGTTTTGTAGACATATCCTTCACATAGAAAGCCTGAGCGATATCGTTGGCTAGGACGAATGGTTCGTCCATGTACGCAAGATTGTTGAGATCCACAGTTGTCATGCCGTACTTTTGGTCTACAACTACCCCGCTGCTACTTGGTGATGACGCCAGAAAAGAACTGGTGGCGTGTAGTTGACGTGGAGCAGTAAGTCCTTGTGCGTGGTGAATGACCAGCCCGTTGGGAACCCCAAGAGGAAGGTATGATGAGTGTAGCGGCTAGTTTTCCCTCAGTTAAGATGCCAAGGTTTATCGATCAGGAGAGGAGAGACGGCGACGACTGAAGGTGATATGGAACCTGCACACACACAACCAAGTACTTTGTTACCAACTTACGCTGAGGTTGTCAATCTCACCAGTTTGCTTGAAACAAAGATTATGAGCGTATCGAGTGGAAAACAATAATAAAATGCGAGTAAAGTAAACAGTGCGAGTAAAGTAAACAGGTGATAGCAATATGATGTAAATAGGACCGGGGTCCACAGTTCACTAGTGGTGTCTCTCCATAGATAAAACATGCTGGGTAAACAAATTACAGTTGGGCAATTGATAGAATAAAGATAACGTGATATGTCAAGAAGATCACTATGAGATTTACTCTGGGCATTACAACAAAATACATAGACCGCCATCCAACTGCATCTATGACTAATAATCCACTCCCGGGGATATCAATCCGAACACCCTAGAAGTATTAAGTTGCGAACAACAGATAATTGCATTAAGCAAAGTGTGTAATGTAAACAAAGCATATGCCCTTGAGCATATGAATGTTATTTTCTCCCTAGTAGCAACAGCACATCTACCACCTTAGAGGTTTCTGTCACTCCCCCAGGTGAAATAGAGGCATGAACCCACTATCGAGCATAAATACCCCCTCTTGGAGTCACTAGCAACTACTCGGCCAAGATAGCTACTAACAACGGAGAGCATGCAAGATCATAAACAACATAGAGATAACAAAAGATATAATTCAGTACAGCAACTTAATCATAAACACCAATATTCATCGGATCCCAACAAACCAACATCATAGAATTACATAACGGTGATCTCAATCATGTATGGCAGCTCATGAGATCTAAACATGAAGCACATGGTGGAGAAGACAACCATCTAGCTACTGCTATGGACCCATAGTCCAAGGTAGACTACTCACTCATCGCTCCGGAGGCAAGCATGGCGATGAAGGAGACCTCCGGTGGCGATTCCCCTCTCCGACAGGGTGCCGGGAAGAGCTTCTGGACCCTCCCGATCTTCGGGTCGATGGTGGCGGCGGATCGCGATGTGTTCTGGAAATCTGATCGGGTACTTAGGTTTTTTTCCATCGGGGGGTCTTTATAGGCGAAGGGACGATGTCAGAGGAGGGGCCAGGTGCCCTCACGTGGGCCCGGCGCGGCCAGGGGGCTGGCCGCGCCACCCACGTGTGTGGGGCCCTGGTGGCCCCCCTCCGACACTTCTTCAGATCTTTGGAAGCTTCCGGGAAAAATAAGACTTCAGGAACTTGTTTCGTCCAATTCCGAGAATATTTCCTGTGTATCACTTCTGAAACACAAAAACAGCAGAAAACAGGAAACTGGCACTGTGGCACTTGTTAATAGGTTAGTTCCGGAAAATGCATAAAAGTGCCACTAAGTGTAACGAAACAATAGGCAAATGGTGTAAAAACAAGCATGGAGCATCAAAAATTATAGATATGTTTGAGACGTATCAAGCATCCCCAAGCTTAACTCCTGCTCGTCCTCGAGTAGGTAAGTGATAACAAAAGAATAATTTTTGAGGTGACATGCACCTACACAATCTTGATCATATATGTAAGCATTGGTGAGCTGGGATCTTAAGAACTTAAAACATGGGCATGAAGATATAATCATGACAATAAGAACTTAGCAACCATGTTGTAAACATGCAAATGAACACAAACAAAAGATCATGATAATGAAACAATGAAAGTCAAACGTGTGTTCAAATCATAAGGAAAAACATACAAAAGGTTTTTAGCTTGTCCTTCAAAGAGAGCAAAACATAAATGCATAGGACACCTTCAAGTTTAAGAGGGCGACTAGATACAAATAATTTAAGAACAACTGAAACCAATCATCATGAATCAATCAATGAACTTTGGGACAATGCATATCACACTAAGAATGACAACTATGCTCTCTTAATGGTGCATAAAGAAAGAAGGTGGTGACTCAACATAAAAGTAAAAGAAAGGCCCTTCGCAGAGGGAAGCAGTGATTGCAAGTTTTATAACCTTCAAAAATTATGGTACTTACCGGCTTTGATCTCTCATTGCCCCCATCATAAGCATCTTGAATGGTTAAAGTTAATGCGAGAACAATTATGATGCATATGCTTGACAAATCATAAGTTGAAAACCTCGTGCCCCGTGAATACGAGTACCCAAACCTCATGCTACTTTACTTAGAGTCCCAAGCAAGGCTCTTGTCATTGTAAGTATATGCATATCATTGAGAACCGCCAATGGGGTACCTCCGTGCCCGATGACATGGAACAAGACCACACCAAAATGACAGGACAAGCAGACAATGAACACCTCGACATCTCTTTTATTTGCTATATTGTCTAGCTTTTTATTGTGAGATGCGTCGTCAAATGTTCACCATGGGTATGCTGCAAATTTCCACCATGAATTATGCATGGCTTAGATTGGCGGCCCGGCGTTTCCCTAACACATATACAAACTCCATGATCCCCACAAGATTCCCAATTCATTTCACACCGTGGGCATCCATAAACAAAAGATCACGATATCAACTCAAATAAGAAGTGCAATGTTGAAAGCTTGCCCATGACAGCATGGCTGGGCTAGAATCCAACTTACAACTTGCAAGCATAACAACTCAACATAAGAGACCACAATGTCAAATTTTTAAGAACAGGAAAAAGTAAAGTGTGCCTTCCGATTCGTGAGAGCTTTACTGACCGAATTTCACATAACACTGGTAAGAGTTTAATTTGAAGAGAAAATAAAAGCAAGTCAAATTTACTTGGAATAGCAAATTACTAGTAGGTATGTATGGTGGACACTTTGGAAAACTTTGGCTTTTAGGAGTTGGATGCACGAGTAGAGCTCATACTCAGTACAAGGCGAGGGCTAGCAAAAGACTGGGAGCGACCAACTAAGAGAGCAATAATGGCCATAATCATGCAAAGCGACAAAGCGACATTAAAAGAAGCATAAGATGGCATCAAAAGTCAAAAACTAAATGATCATGAAGGCTATTGGCGACTTTGTAAGAGTCTAACATGTATGAGCATGCGCCAAGTCAACCCAAATAAAGCATCAAGGAGAAAACCAAAATAATGCTTCCATACAATAAAAACAACGCATGATTTTTTTAAAGGCTCATTAAGCAATCTCAGTTATTTGAGACAAGTCATGCTACAGTAAAACCACTAAGCATACTATCAAAAAGATATCAAGCATGACATGAAAAAGCCTAAGCCGCGGTCTACACAAGCTCCTTCTTGTACCACTATTTTGCACAAAGCTTTTTCTCTTTCCAACACCATTTGAAATTTTTATAACACCTCTTTTGATGAAAACCAATAAAGATCAGAGGAAAAAATACACCTTGATGAAAAGATATGACAAGATCTGAACGCATATCAAGGCGAAAACAAAAACCAAAAGCAGTAGCAGAAAAAGTAGAACGCTCGATAAACGATAAGAGTGAAAACTAGAGCGTTTTGGCAAATGAAAACGAGTACATCTCCTCCAAAGGAAATTTGTTGGGGTCCAACCATTTATTGCAGCAAACAAACAAACTAAACCAACTAAGAAAACTAAAACAACTGACGCTCCAAGAAAAACACATAGTGCATAAAGCAATAAAAATATAGTGTTTTGAAAGGTGACCTGATTTTTGCCGATGAAGAAGGGGTGCCTCGGGGGCATCCCCATGCTTTGACGCTTGTACTTCTTGTATATTTCTTGGGGTGATGCATGGGCATCCCCAAGCTTGAGCTTTTGTCCATTCTTCAACTCATCTCATCATTCTCCAATCCCTACACTTGAAAACTTCCTTCATACAAAACTAAACACAATTCTATTAGCAACATTAGTGTAAGCATAAAATATATTCAACCTCTTTTAGCTTCAGGTTTCAACTCAAAACCACCACATATAAAGTAAATACTACTGTAGCAACTTCCCAAAAGGTTCCATGATCAAAAGAACTCAAAAGAAAGCGATAAAGTGGCAAACACAAATATTGGCAGAAATCTGTCAAAACTGAACAGCTGACAAAGGTCGAATTTTTGAGGGATTTTATGTTGATCAAATCAAAAAGTGTTCAACTAAGAAAAGTTTGGATATAACCTGGGGCATATGCACAAGAAATCGCAGGTCCAAAAGATAAACAGAGAATTTTCACGAATTTTTACGGTGCAGCACCGAAAACAGTTTCAGGACAGCAACATCCCCAAATCTTTACCTCACTCAAATTAGAGGCTTCTCTTGGCACAAAAACGAAATAAACAAGATAAGGAGCGGTCATTACAGTAGTAATGAATTCCAAGACTCAAATAAAAGAAAAAGTACTGAAAAGAAAACATTGGGTTATCTCCCAAGAGTGCTTTTCTTTAACGCCTTTGAGCTAGGCGCAGAAAATTGCGAATCAAGTAATATCAAGTGATGAAGCATCAAGCTCATAATTTGCTCTAAGAATAGAGTCAAAAAGTAATTTCTTTCTTTTCCTAGGGAAGTGTTCCATACCTTTCTTTAGTGGGAATTGATATTTGATAGTGCCTTCCCTCATATCAATAATAGCACCTACAGTTCGAAGAAAAGGTCTTCCCAAAATAATAGGACATGAAGCATGGCATTCAACGTCCATAACAAGAAAATCAACGGGAACAAGGTTATTGTTAACCACTATAAGAACATCATTAATCCTTCCCAAAGGTTTCTTCTTAGCAACATCAGCAATAGGAACATCAAAATAACACTTTTCAAGCGGTGGTAAATCAAGCATGTCATAAATCTTTCTAGGCATGATAGAAATACTAGCACCTAGATCACATAAAGCATGGCAATCATAACCATTAACATGCATATCAATGATGGGTTCCCAACCATCGTCTAACTTCTTGGGGACAGAGGCTTTTTGCTTCAACTTTTCATCCCTAATCTTTATAAGAGCATTGGTAATATGCTTAGTAAAAGCAATATTTAAAGAACTAGCATTGGGAGTCAAAGCAAGCTTTTGCAAGAACAAAATTACTTCAGATATATTGCAGCCATCAACATCAAAATCATTAAAAGAAGTAGAGCTATCATCTCCCACACTCCGAAAAATTTCAGCACTCTTTTGAGAAAAAGTTTTGGCAGTTTTAGGCTTTTTAACACAAGGAGTGGGAGTTTTCTCTACACCAACCAAAGTAAGAGGATTGCTACCAGTAGGAGCGACATCATTAGAGGTAGTAATGGTACATACCTTCATCTCTCTAGCCATCTCATCTTCTCTTTCCCACCTGGCATGCAATTTCGCTAACAATCTAATATTTTCATCAATTCCAACTTGGATAGCATTAGCGGTAGCAAAAGGATCAGGCTTAGCGGACATTCTATTAACCAAAGAAGATTGCACATTAGACAATAAATAAATATCGGTTTCAGCTTTGGAAACCTTAGCTTGCAATTCAGGAATAGCCTTGTTTAAATTCTCAAGTTGATGACTTATAGTCCTCAACAGGGCTGATTGCTCTTCCATAGTTTTGGTGAAAGCCCTGTTCTGCTCATATTGCATCTGCATAAAATTCTTGGTAGCCTTTTCAAGTTCAAAAATTCTTTCTTCACTAGGCACTTTAGGTCTACCAAGATAGCTATTATCACCACTAGAGGGAAACTGCCTATAGTTGTTACTAGCAAAATTGTTCCTATAAGCATTGTTGTTAAAATTATTGTTTCTAATGAAATTCACATCAACTTGCTCTTCTTGAGTAACCAAAGAGGCCAAAGGAACGTTATTAGGATCAACATGAGTCCTATCATTAGCAAGCATAGCCATAATTGTATCAATCTTATCATTCAAGGAAGAGGTTTCCTCAACAGAATTTACCTTCTTACCTTGTGGAGCTCTCTCGGTGTGCCATTCAGAATAATTTACCATCATGTTGTCGAGTAAATTTGATGCGGCGCCCAAGGTAAGGGTCATAAAAGTGCCTCCAGCAGCTGAATCAAGTAGATTCCTTGAAGAAAAATTCAGTCCTGCATAAAAAGTTTGGATAATCATCCAAGTAGTCAGTCCATGAGTGGGGCAATTCTTTATCATAGATTTCATTCTTTCCCAAGCTTGAGCAACATGTTCATTATCAAACTGAGTAAACTTCATAATATTACTACGCAAAGCTATAATCTTAGCAGGAGGATAGTATCTACCAATAAAAGCATCCTTACACTTAGCCCATGAATCAATACTATTCTTAGTCAAAGACAGCAACCAATCTTTAGCTTTTCCTCTCAAAGAAAAAGGAAACAACTTGAGCTTAATAATATCACTATCAACATCCTTATATTTCTGCATCTCACATAGCTCAACAAAATTGTTGAGATGAGCTGCAGCATCTTCAGTACTAGCACCAGAAAATTGTTCTTTCATAACAAGGTTCAATAAAGCAGGCTTAATCTCATAAAAGTTTGCAGTAGTAGCAGGTGGTGCAATAGGAGTGCAGATAAAATCACTATTGTTTGTGCTAGTGAAGTCACACAACTTGGTGTTTTCAGGATTGGCCATTTCAGCAAAACGAAAGTAAACAAGTAAAAACAGCTACCAAGGATTCTAATTTTTTTGGGTTTTTGATAAAAGGCAATGCAAGTAAAATAAATAAAGTAAAGCAAAACAATAACAAAGTAAAGGATGTGTGTGCGAAAAACTCCCCTCGCAGAAGTCTTCTCTTCCTCCCCGGCAACGGCGCCAGAAAAGAAGCTGCTACTTGGTGATGACGCCAGAAAAGAACTGGTGGCGTGTAGTTGACGTGGAGCAGTAAGTCCTTGTGCGTGGTGAATGACCAGCCCGTTGGGAACCCCAAGAGGAAGGTATGATGAGTGTAGCGGCTAGTTTTCCCTCAGTTAAGATACCAAGGTTTATCGATCAGGAGAGGAGAGACAGCGACGACTGAAGGTGATATGGAACCTGCACACACACAACCAAGTACTTTGTTCCCAACTTACGATGAGGTTGTCAATCTCACCGGTTTGCTTGAAACAAAGATTATGAGCGTATCGAGTGGAAAACAATAATAAAATGCGAGTAAAGTAAATAGTGCGAGTAAAGTAAACAGGTGATAGCAATATGATGTAAATAGGACCGGGGTCCACAGTTCACTAGTGGTGTCTCTCCATAGATAAAACATGCTGGGTAAACAAATTACAGTTGGGCAATTGATAGAATAAAGATAACGTGATATGTCAAGAAGATCACTATGAGATTTACTCTGGCATTACAACAAAATACATAGACCGCCATCCAACTGCATCTATGACTAATAATCCACTCCCGGGGATATCAATCCGAACACCCTAGAAGTATTAAGTTGCGAACAACAGATAATTGCATTAAGCAAAGTGTGTAATGTAAACAAAGCATATGCCCTTGAGCATATGAATGTTGTTTTCTCCCTAGTAGCAACAACACATCTACCACCTTAGAGGTTTCTGTCACTCCCCCAGGTGAAATAGAGGCATGAACCCACTATCGAGCATAAATACCCCCTCTTGGAGTCACTAGCAACTACTCGGCCAAGATAGCTACTAACAACGGAGAGCATGCAAGATTATAAACAACTTAGAGATAACAAAAGATATAATTCAGTATAGCAACTTAATCATAAACACCAATATTCATCGGATCCCAACAAACCAACATCATAGAATTACATAACGGTGATCTCAATCATGTATGGCAGCTCATGAGATCTAAACATGAAGCACATGGTGGAGAAGACAACCATCTAGCTACTGCTATGGACCCATAGTCCAAGGTAGACTACTCACTCATCGCTCCGGAGGCAAGCATGGCGATGAAGGAGACCTCCGGTGGCGATTCCCCTCTCCGGCAGGGTGCCGAGAAGAGCTTCTGGACCCTCCCGATCTTTGGGTCGACGGTGGCGGCGGATCGCGATGTGTTCTGGAAATCTGATCGGGTACTTAGGTTTTTTCCGTCGGGGGGTCTTTATAGGCGAAGGGACGATGTCAGAGGAGGGGCCAGGTGCCCTCAGATGGGCCCGACGCGGCCAGGGGGCTGGCCGCGCCACCCACGCGTGTGGGGCCCTGGTGGCCCCCCTCCGACACTTCTTCGGATCTCTGGAAGCTTCCGGGAAAAATAAGACTTCAGGAACTTGTTTCGTCCAATTCCGAGAATATTTCCTGTGTATCACTTATGAAACACAAAAACAGCAGAAAACAGGAAACTGGTACTGTGGCACTTGTTAATAGGTTAGTTCCGGAAAATGCATAAAAGTACCACTAAGTGTAACGAAACAATAGGCAAATGGTGTAAAACAAGCATGGAGCATCAAAAATTATAGATACGTTTGAGACGTATCACCCGCCTCCTGTCAGCTTGACCCATTTGCACCGAAACAAAGGGACCTTAAAAGACGGTCCATAGTCAAGTTCCCATATCTCCTCTATGTAACCATAATATGTGTCCTTTGTCCCATTATCGTGTAATGCATCAAAGCGGACACCACTGTTTTGATTGGTGCTCTTTTTATCTTGGGCGATCGTGTAAAATATATTCCCATTTATCTCGTAACCTTAGAAAGTCAGTATAGTTGAAGATGGTTTCTTGGCCAACATGGACAGCTCATATCCAACAGTGGCGTCATTTATGAGAAGTGTTTGCAACCAACCACCAAAAGTCGCCATGTGCAACTTTGTAATCATGGAGTTAGACTGCCCAGGGTTTTCTGAGCGTACAATATTCTTGTGTCGCTCCATAAACGGCTCCACCAACGTGGAATTTCGTAAAACTGTGTAGTGTGCTTCACTCAAAGAATGTCCGTCCATACAGTATGCTGATTTCATTCCTAGCGTGCCTTTTCCACTCAGTCTCCCCTCATGCCACGATTGAGGAAGACCAATCGGGTTCAGGTCAGGAACAAAGTCAACACAAAACTCAATGACCTCCTCTGTTAGATAGCCCTTGGAGATGCTTCCTTCTGGCCTAGCACGGTTATGCACATATTTCTTTAAGACTCCCATGAACCTCTCAAAGGGGAACATATTATGCAGAAATACTGGACCGAGAATGGTAATCTCTTCGACTAGGTGAACTAAGAGATGCGTCATAATATTAAAGAAGGACGGTGGGAACACCAACTCGAAGCTGACAAGACATTGGGCCACATCATTCTGTAACCGTTGTAGATCTTCTGGATTGATTACCTTCTGTGAAATTGCATTGAGGAATGCACATAGCTTCACAATTGGTACTCGAACATTTTCCGGTAGAATCCCCCTCAGTGCAACCGGAAGCAATTGCGTCATAAGCACGTGGCAGTCATGAGACTTTAGGTTTTGGAATTTTTTCTCTGCCATATTTATTATTCCCTTTATATTTGACGAGAATCCAGATGGGACCTTGATACTGCTTAGGCATTCAAAAAAGATTTCCTTCTCTTCTTTGGTAAGAGCGTAGCTCGCAGGACCCTTAGAATCCTCCGGATGCATGCCGTCTCTTCTTTTCATACGGTGCTGGTCCACACGTGCTTCTGGTGTATCTTTTGTCTTCCCATACAAGCCCAAGAATCCTAGTAGGTTCACGCAAACATTCTTCGTCACGTGCATCACGTCGATTGCAGAGCGGACCTCTAGGAATTTCCAATACTCAAGCTCCCAAAATATAGATTTCTTCTTCCACATGGGTGCATGTCCGCTAGCGTCATTCGGAACAGACAGACTGCCAGGACCCTTTCCAAAGATTACTTCTAAATCTTTGACCATATCAAATATATCATCACCAGTATGGCGTTTAGGCTTGCCCCGGACTTCTGCCTCGCCCTTGAAATGCTTGCCTTTTTTCTTCAATTGATGTTTGGGCGAAAGAAATCGACGATGCCCGAGATACACCACCTTCTTACTTTTATCCAAATATATACTATCGATCTCACCTAAACAGTGCGTGCATGCATTGTATCCCTTGTTTGTCTGTCGTGAAAGGTTACTAAGAGCAGGCCAATCATTGATGGTCACGAACAGCAATGCTCGTAGATCAAATTCCTCTTGTTTGTACTCATCCCACACACGAACACCTTCAGTCTGCCATAGCTGTAAAAGTTCATCAACTAATGGCCTTAGATACACATCAATGTCATTGCCGGGTTGCTTCGGGCCTTGGATAAGCACTGGCATCATAATAAACTTTTGCTTCATGCACAACCAAGGAGGAAGGTTATAGATACATAGAGTCACGGGCCAGGTGCTATGACTGCAGCTCTGCTCCCCAAAAGGATTCATGCCATCTGTACTTAGACCAAACCTCAGGTTGCGTGCGTCTTCCGTAAACTCCGGGAAATCTCTGTCGATTTTTCTCCACTGCGACCCATCAGCGGGGTGTCTCAACATCTCGTCACTCTTACGGTCTTCTTTGTGCCACCTCAACAACTTGGCATGCTCTTTGTTTCTGAACAAACGTTTCAACCGTGGTATTATAGGTGCATACCACATCACCTTGGCAGGAACCCTCTTCCTGGGGCGCTCGCCCTCAACATCACCAGGGTCATCTCGCCTGATCTTATACCGAAATGCACTGCACACCGGGCATGCATTCAAATTCTCATACTCACCGCGGTAGAGAATACAGTCATTAATGCATGCATGTATCTTCTGCACCTCCAATCCTAGAGGGCAGACAATCTTCTTTGCTTCATACGTACTGGCGGGCAATTCATTATCCTTTGGAAGCATCTTCTTCATAATTTTCAGCAACTTTTCAAATCCCTTGTCAGATAAACCACTCTCTGCTTTCCATTGCAGCAATTCCAGCGTGCTTCCTAGCTTTTTCTGGCCATCTTCGCAATTTGGGTACAAATCCTTTTTGTGATCATCTAACATGCGTTCCAACTTCTCCCTCTCCTTTTCACTTTCACAGTCAATCTGTGCATCAACAATGACCTGACCAAGATCATCAGCGGGCATATCTGATGCCCGTTCTTCACCTTCTTCTTCTTCATTATCTTCCATTGCGGTATCGGTGGTTTCAGGGAACTCAGGATAGTTGTCATCATTCTCTTCTTCATCGTTGTCTTCCATCATAACCCCTCTCTCCCCATGCTTGGTCCAACAATTATAGCCGGACATGAAACCGAACCGGAACAGGTGGATGTGAAGGGTCTTTGTGGAGGGGTAATCCTTCTCATTTCGACAACCACCGCATGGACAACACATAAAACCATTCCGCTTGGTTGCCTCAGCCACCTTGAGAAAAGAATGCACGCCTTTAATGAAATCTCCAGAGCGTCGATCGGCGTACATCCATGCTCGGCTCATCTGCATTATATAAGTACATATCAAACGCAAATCAAATATACAATTTCTATTTCTTTCTCTAATTTTAGTTTGATAAGTAAGAATAAGTTAACAAAACTTTAGTCCCGGCTGGTTGGTACAACCGGGACTAAAGGTGGTTTTTGTGTCATCTAACAAAACCGTCGAAGGCAGGGAGAGTTTCATCCTCATGGATGGAGGAAAGGGTTGGGAAATCTCCCGTGGCAGAGCTTCTCGAAGATGTCGTTGGTGCTCACGCCCTACGGCATCTTCGGAAGCTCTGCCTCGGAAAAATTTCCCTGCAAGCCCATGAAAGACTCCATATCCTCTAACAGTGTTGGGTAAAGGGTTGGGAAATCTCCCGTGGCAGAGCTTCTCGAAGATGTCGTTGGTACTCACGCCCTACGGCATCTACGGAAGCTCTGCCTCGGAAAAATTTCCCTGCAAGCTGCTGACTGGTGAAAGCAGGCGTCCTTGTGCGTGGTGAATGACCAGCCCGTTGGGAACCCCAAGAGGAAAGTATGATGAGTGCAGCGGCAAGTTTTCCCTCAGTTATGAAACCAAGGTTTATCGATCAGGAGAAGGGAGACGGTGACGACTGAAGGTGTTTGTGGAACCTGCACACACACAGACAAATACTTTGTTCCCAACTTGCGATGAGGTTGTCAATCTCACCGGTTTGCTTGAAACAAAGGTTATGAGTGTATCGAGTGGAAAACAGTAGTAATATGCTAGTAAAGTAAACAGTGCAGGAATAGTAAACAGGTGATTGCAATATGATTAAAATAGGACCGGGGTCCACAGTTCACTAGTGGTGTCTCTCCATAGATAAATAACATGCTGGGTAAACGAATTACAGTTGGGCAATTGATAGAATAAAGATAACGTGATATGTCAAGAAGATCACTATGAGATTCACTCTGGGCATTACAACAAAATACATAGACCGCCATCCAACTGCATCTATGACTAATAATCCACCCCCGGGGATATCATCCGAACACCCTAGAAGTATTAAGTTGCGAACAACAGATAATTGCATTAAGCAAAGTGTGTAATGTAAACAAAGCATATGCCCTCGAGCATATGAATGTTGTTTTCTCCCTAGTAGCAACAGCACATCTACCACCTTAGAGGTTTCTGTCACTCCCCCAGGTGAAATAGAGGCATGAACCCACTATCGAGCATAAATACCCCCTCTTGGAGTCACTAGCAACTACCCGGCCAAGATAGCCACTAACAACGGAGAGCATGCAAGATCATAAACATCATAGAGATAATATAAGATAAAATTCAGTGCAGCAACTTAATCATAAACACCAATATTCATCGGATCCCAACAAACCAACATCATAGTATTACATAACGGTGATCTCAATCATGTAGGGCAGCTCATGAGATCTAAACATGAAGCACATGGTGGAGAAGACAACCATCTAGCTACTGCTATGGACCCATAGTCCAAGGTAGACTACTCACTCATCGCTCCGGAGGCAATCATGGCGATGAAGGAGACCTCCGGTGGCGATTCCCCTCTCCGGCAGGGTGCCGGGAAGAGCTTCTGGACCCTCCCGATCTTCGGGTCGACGGCGGCGGTGGATCGCGATGTATTCTGGAAAACTGATCGGGCCCTTAGGTTTTTCTCGTCAGGGGGTATATGTAGGCGAAAGGGGGCTGTCAGAGGTGGAGCCACGGGCCCTCACACGGGGGTGGCGCGGCCAGGGGCCAGGCCGCGCCGCCCCTGTGTGTGGGGGCCTCGTGGCCCCCCTCCGTCAGGTCTTCGTATGTTTAGGAGCTCCCCGATGAAATATGACTTCAGAACTTGTTTCGTCCAATTCGGAGAATATTTCCTGTGTATCACTTCTGAAACACAAAAACAGCAGAAAACAGGGAACTGGCACTGTGGCACTTCGTTAATAGGTTAGTTCCGGAAAGCGTATAAAAATGCCACTAAGTGTAACGAAACAATAGGCAAATGGTGTAAAACAAAGCATGGAGCATCAAAAATTATAGATACGTTTGAGACGTATCAAGCATCCCCAAGCTTAACTCCTGCTCGTCCTCGAGTAGGTAAGTGATAACAAAAGAATAATTTTTGAGGTGACATGCACCTACACAATCTTGATCATATATGTAAGCATTGATGAGCTGGGATCAATAGAACTTAAAACATGGGCATGAAAGATATAATCATGACAATAAGAACTTAGCAACCATGTTGTAAACATGCAAATGAACACAAACAAAAGATCATGATAATGAAACAATGAAAGTCAAACGTGTGTTCAAATCATAAGGAAAACATGCAAGTGGTTTTCAGCTTGTCCTTCAAAGAGAGCAAAACATAAATGCATAGGACACCTCAAAGTTTAAGAGGGCGACTAGATACAAATAATTTAAGAACAACTGAAACCAACAATATGAGTCAATCAATGAACCTTGGGACAATGCATATCACACTAAGAATGACAACTATGCTCTCTTAATGGTGCATAAAGAAAGAAGGCGGTGACTCAACATAAAAGTAAAAGAAAGGCCCTTCGCAGAGGGAAGCGGTGATTTAAACATGTGCTAGAGCTTTTCATTTTGTAAAACAGAGATAAAACTTGATTTTGAGAGGTGGTTGTCTTTGTCAACGACTGGCAATGGGGTTCTTACTATCTTCCATACAAAAATGAAGCAAGTTTTTGAGAGAGAGATTGGCACTTTGGTGCTCTTTTTATAAAACTTGGCACTCCTCCCCACCTTTTCCTTTCACATACCATGGCTAACCGATTCCATCGGGTGCCCACCAACATTCACATTCTTTGGAGGAGTGCCTTTTTCTTTCTTTTTTCCCTTTTTTTTCTTTTTTGGAATAAACAATATGGAAGATAGCAAATCCGACCACTACGTCCCCATGAGCTGAAAACAGTGTCACAAAACGAGAAGTATTTTGAAGGTTTTTGAAAGGTAGCACACGAAAATTTTACTTTGGAATGGCTTAAAAATACCATGCATAGGAATTTATATTGGACACAACGGAAAACTTTGGCTTTTAGGAGTTGGATGCACGAGTAGAGCTCATACTCAGTACAAGGCGAGGGCTAGCAAAAGACTGGGAGCGACCGACTAAGAGAGCAATAATGGCCATAATCATGCAAAGCGACAAAGCGACATTAAAAGAAGCATACGATGGCATCAAAAGTCAAAAACTAAATGATCATGAAGGCTAATGGCGACTTTGGAAGAGTCTAACATGTGTGAGCATGCGCCAAGTCAACCCAAATAAAGCATCAAGGAGAAAACCAAAATAATGCTTCCATACAATAAAAACAACGCATGATTTTTTCAAAGGCTCATTAAGCAATCTCAGTTATTTGAGACAAGTCATGCTACAGCAAAACCACTAAGCATACTATCAAAAAGACATCTAGCATGACATGAAAAAGCCTAAGCCGCAGTCTACACAAGCTCCTTCTTGTACCACTATTTTGCACAAAGCTTTTTCTCTTTTCCAACACCATTTGAAATTTTTTAAAACAACCTCTTTTGATGAAAACCAATAAAGTTCAGAGGCAAAAATGCACCTTGATGAAAAGATATGACAAGATCTGAACGCAAATCAAGGCGAAAACGAAAACCAAAAGCAGTAGCAGAAAAACTAGAATGCTCGATTAATAAGAGTGAAAACTAGAGCATTCTTTGCAAATGAAAACGAGTACATCTCCTCCAAAGGAAATTTGTTGGGGTCCAACCATTTATTGCAGCAAACAAGCAAACTAAACAAACTAAGAAAACTAAAACAACTGACGCTCCAAGAAAAACACATAGTGCATGAAGCAATAAAAATATAGTGTTTTGAAAGGTGACCTGATTTTTGCCGATGAAGAAGGGGTGCCTCGGGGGCATCCCCAAGCTTTGACGCTTGTACTTCTTGGATATTTCTTGGGGTGCTGGGCATCCCCAAGCTTGAGCTTTTGTCCATTCTTCAACTCATCTCATCATTCTCCAATCCCTACACTTGAAAACTTCCTTCATACAAAACTAAACACAATTCTATTAGCAACATTAGTGTAAGCATAAAATATATTCAACCTCTTTTAGCTTCAGGTTTCAACCCAAAACCACCACATATAAAGTATATACTACTGTAGCAACTTCCACAAGAGTTCCATGATCAAAAAGAACTCGAAAGAAAGCAATAAAGTGGCAAAAACAAATATTGGCAGAAATCTGTCAAAACTGGACAGCTGATAATGGACGAATTTTTGAGGGATTTTCCGTTGCTCAAATCAAAAAGTGTTCAACTAAGAAAAGTTTGGATATAACCTGGGGCATAAGCACAAGAAATCGCAGGTCCAAAAGATAAACAGATAATTTTCACGAATTTTTACGGTGCAGCACCGAAAACAGTTTCAGGACAGCAATAACCCCAAATCTTTACCTCACTCAAATTAGAGGCTTCTCTTGGCACAAAAACGAAATAAACAAGATAAGGAGCGGTCATTACAGTAGTAATGACTTCCAAGACTCAAATAAAAGAAAAAGTACTGAAAGTAAACATTGGGTTATCTCCCAAGAGTGCTTTTCTTTAACGCCTTTGAGCTAGGCGCAGAAAATTGCGAATCAAGTAATATCGAGTTATGAAGCATCAAGCTCATAATTTGCTCTAAGAATAGAGTCAAAAAGTAATTTCTTTCTTTTCCTAGGGAAGTGTTCCATACCTTTCTTTAGTGGGAATTGATACTTGATAGTGCCTTCCCTCATATCAATGATAGCACCTACAGTTCGAAGAAAGGGTCTTCCCAAAATAATAGGACATGAAGCATGGCATTCAATGTCCATAACAAGAAAATCAACGGGAACAAGGTTATTGTTAACCATAATAAGAACATCATTAATCCTTCCCAAAGGTTTCTTCTTAGCAACATCAGCAATAGGAACATCAAAATAACACTTTTCTAGTGGTGGTAAATCAAGCATGTCATAAATCTTTCTAGGCATGATAGAAATACTAGCACCTAGATCACATAAAGCATGGCAATCATAACCATTAACATGCATATCAATGATGGGTTCCCAACCATCTTCTAACTTCTTGGGAACAGAGGCTTTTTGCTTCAACTTTTCATCCCTAATCTTTATAAGAGCATTGGTAATATGCTTGGTAAAAACAATATTTAAAGAACTAGCATTAGGAGTCAAAGCAAGCTTTTGCAAGAACAAAATAACTTCAGATATATTGCAGCCATCAACATCAAAATCATTAAAAGAAATAGAGCTATCATCTCCCACACTCCGAAAAATTTCAGCACTCTTTTGAGAAAAAGTTTTGGCAGTTTTAGGCTTTTTAGCACAAGGAGTGGGAGTTTTCTCTACACCAATCAAAGTAAGAGGGTTGCTATCAGTAGGAGCAACATCATTAGAGGTAGTAATAGTACATACCTTCATCTCTCTAGCCATCTCATCTTCTCTTTCCCACCTGGCATGCAATTCCGCTAACAATCTAATATTTTCATCAATTCTAACTTGGGTAGCATTAGCGGCAGCAACAATATTGTTCACATTCACATCATTAGGAAACACCTTTAATTTCAGAAGTTCAACATCATGAGCAAGGCTATCAACTTTAGAAGCAAGAGCATCAATTTTGCCTAACTTTTCCTCAACAGACTTATTAAAAGCAGTTTGCTTACCGATGAAGTCCTTGAGCATTACCTCAAGCTCGGAGGGCGCGGCCCTAGTGTTTTTGTAGGAATTACCATAAGAGTTACCATAACCATTACCATTGGTAGAAGGATACGGCCTATAATTGTTACTAGCAAAATTGTTCCTATAAGCATTGTTATTAAAATTGTTGTTTCTAATGAAATTCACATCAACTTGCTCTTCTTGAGCAACCAGAGAGGCCAAAGGAACATTATTAGGATCAACATGAGTCCTATCATTAGCAAGCATAGCCATAATGGTATCAATTTTATCATTCAAGGAAGAGGTTTCCTCAACAGAATTTACCTTCTTACCTTGTGGAGCTCTCTCAGTGTGCCATTCGGAATAATTTACCATCATGTTGTCGAGTAGCTTTGATGCGGCGCCCAATGTAAGGGACATAAAAGTGCCTCCAGCAGCTGAATCAAGTAGGTTCCTTGAAGAAAAATTCAGTCCTGCATAAAAAGTTTGGATAATCATCCAAGTAGTCAGTCCATGAGTGGGGCAATTCTTTATCATAGATTTCATTCTTTCCCAAGCTTGAGCAACATGTTCATTATCAAACTGAGTAAACTTCATAATATTGCTACGCAACGATATAATCTTAGCAGGAGGATAATATCTACCAATAAAAGCATCCTTACACTTAGCCCATGAATCAATACTATTCTTAGTCAAAAACAGCAACCAATCTTTAGCCTTTCCTCTCAAAGAAAAAGGAAACAACTTGAGCTTAATAATATCACTATCAACATCCTTATATTTCTGCATCTCACATAGCTCAACAAAATTGTTGAGATGAGCTGCAGCATCTTCAGTACTAGCACCAGAAAATTGCTCTTTCATAACAAGGTTCAATAAAGCAGGCTTGATCTCATAAAAAGTGGTAGCAGGAACAGGTGGTGCAATAGGAGTGCAGATAAAATCACTATTGTTTGTGCTAGCAAAGTCACACAACTTGGTGTTTTCAGGATTGGCCATTTCAGCAAAACGAAAGTAAACAAGTAAAAACAACTACCAAGGATTCTAATTTTTTTGGGTTTTTGATATAAAGCAATGCAGGTAAAATAAAGTAAAGCAAAACAAATAACAAAGTAAAGAATGTGTGTGCGAAGAACTCCCCTCGCAGAAGTCTTCTCTTCCGTCCCCGGCAACGGCGCCAGAAAAAGTGCTGCTGACTGGTGAAAGCAGGCGTCCTTGTGCGTGGTGAATGACCAGCCCGTTGGGAACCCCAAGAGGAAAGTATGATGAGTGCAGCGGCAAGTTTTCCCTCAGTTATGAAACCAAGGTTTATCGATCAGGAGAAGGGAGACGGTGACGACTGAAGGTGTTTGTGGAACCTGCACACACACAGACAAATACTTTGTTCCCAACTTGCGATGAGGTTGTCAATCTCACCGGTTTGCTTGAAACAAAGGTTATGAGTGTATCGAGTGGAAAACAGTAGTAATATGCTAGTAAAGTAAACAGTGCGGGAATAGTAAACAGGTGATTACAATATGATTAAAATAGGACCGGGGTCCACAGTTCACTAGTGGTGTCTCTCCATAGATAAATAACATGCTGGGTAAACGAATTACAGTTGGGCAATTGATAGAATAAAGATAACGTGATATGTCAAGAAGATCACTATGAGATTCACTCTGGGCATTACAACAAAATACATAGACCGCCATCCAACTGCATCTATGACTAATAATCCACCCCCGGGGATATCATCCGAACACCCTAGAAGTATTAAGTTGCGAACAACAGATAATTGCATTAAGCAAAGTGTGTAATGTAAACAAAGCATATGCCCTCGAGCATATGAATGCTGTTTTCTCCCTAGTAGCAACAGCACATCTACCACCTTAGAGGTTTCTGTCACTCCCCCAGGTGAAATAGAGGCATGAACCCACTATCGAGCATAAATACCCCCTCTTGGAGTCACTAGCAACTACTCGGCCAAGATAGCCACTAACAACGGAGAGCATGCAAGATCATAAACATCATAGAGATAATATAAGATAAAATTCAGTGCAGCAACTTAATCATAAACACCAATATTCATCGGATCCCAACAAACCAACATCATAGTATTACATAACGGTGATCTCAATCATGTAGGGCAGCTCATGAGATCTAAACATGAAGCACATGGTGGAGAAGACAACCATCTAGCTACTGCTATGGACCCATAGTCCAAGGTAGACTACTCACTCATCGCTCCGGAGGCAATCATGGCGATGAAGGAGACCTCCGGTGGCGATTCCCCTCTCCGGCAGGGTGCCGGGAAGAGCTTCTGGACCCTCCCGATCTTCGGGTCGACGGCGGCGGCGGATCGCGATGTATTCTGGAAAACTGATCGGGCCCTTAGGTTTTTCTCGTCAGGGGGTATATGTAGGCGAAAGGGGGCTGTCAGAGGTGGAGCCACGGGCCCTCACACGGGGGTGGCGCGGCCAGGGGCCAGGCCGCGCCGCCCCTGTGTGTGGGGGCCTCGTGGCCCCCCTCCGTCAGGTCTTCGTATGTTTGGGAGCTCCCCGATGAAATATGACTTCAGAACTCGTTTCGTCCAATTCGGAGAATATTTCCTGTGTATCACTTCTGAAACACAAAAACAGCATAAAACAGGGAACTGGCACTGTGGCACTTCGTTAATAGGTTAGTTCCGGAAAGCGTATAAAAATGCCACTAAGTGTAACGAAACAATAGGCAAATGGTGTAAAACAAAGCATGGAGCATCAAAAATTATAGATACGTTTGAGACGTATCACAAGCCCATGAAAGACTCCATCTCCTCTAACAGTGTTGGGTAAAGGGTTGGGAAATCTCCCGTGGCGGAGCTTCTCGAAGATATCGTTGGTGCTCACGCCCTACGGCATCTTCGGAAGCTCCGCCTCGGAAAAATTTCCCCGCAAGCCCGTGAAAGACTCCATCTCCTCTAACAGTGTTGGGTAAAGGGTTGCAAATCTCCCGTGGCGGAACTTCTATTTTTATTTTTAATTCTATCTCTATCATCTCTCTAGCTTTATTTGAATTTTCTATTTTATATTTCTATCTATATCTCTATCTCTATCTCTATTTTTACCTCTATCTTCACCTACTTCTACACATAATCAAATGGACATCTAAATAATTGCTCCCATAAAAAAATCACAAATCTCTCTACTTCTAGAGCATTAAATGAGCTAAATTACCAATGAAAGATAAAAGCACAAAGTTCCTCACCTTTTAGTCCACTTAGACTGAAGTGGGGACACCAATTTGTGACAAAAAATGGTGGTCAAAGATGATGAACTCGAGCTAGCTTGTTGCATGAAGAACACTTGGAGAGTGGAGAGGGGGAGTGGCTGGCTCGGGGAGGAAGAAGGAGATTTTTTATATAGGAAATTCATTAGTCCCGGTTGGTAATACTAACCGGGACTAAAGGCTTGGTCTTTAGTCCCGGTTGGTGTTACCATCCGGGACTAGTGAGTCTGACAACGGTCGGATTCGACCCCAGAGACATTAGTCCCGGTTCATATTACGAACCGGGACTATAGGTTCAAAACAAACCGGGACTAATGAGTTCTGGGGTCCTGCGGCCAAAATAGCGGTGGGGTCCGGGGTATCAGTCCCGGTTCAAACAGCAACCGGGGACTAATGCCCTGGAATATTAGGCCGGTTTTCTACTAGTGGCCGCCAGGGCTCTTAGCTATGCAGAGCCCTTTATTGGAAAAAAATCGCCACCAGAGCTCTTATCATCACCATGGAGCCGATCAGTAAGAGAATGCGGGACAGATAGGCCTAGGCTATTCACTCCATATGTTTAGAGATTTGCGGGCGCTCCTCGTTATCACGGCGCGAGCCGCGCAGCAACAGTCGCCGCTCTCCGCTGGGTTCTCTCGAGTCTCGCCTTCGTACTCCCACCGTCCCACGTTAATTAGGCCTTCTACAATGCAGGTTTCTTAGTACGAGTTCATAAGCATTATGCTGACGTGTCACTATGATTAACTAGGAGAGAGAAGGTTGCTGTATGTAACGGAAGAACCGGCTCTTGCGTTTCTCTCTATGCAACGCAATTAACCGAGCGATCCCGTGTGGGTCAATCTCTATCTCTGCTTCTCTCATTCTTGCCAACTCTAGCACCTGCCTCGATCCACTTCAGTATGTAGCCACCGCCGCCGGAAAGGCTAGCTCCGGTTGCTGCCGCCTCACATTCGCTTCCACCATCGCCAGCGGCCAGCGGCTCTGGTTTTCGTCGCCCATCTCCATCGTTTACGACGCCGCTCGTTTGTTCCTCTGCCTACGTCGGCTCACTGGACAACTCCGCTGAATGATTGGGGCATGTCCAGCTGCCTGCATGGACTCCAGCAGGGAGACGGAATCTGCTTGGCACCACAGCACCTCCGCTCCTCTTCCGCCGTGGGTAGCTACAGGTGCAGCCACACTAGCAATTTTTTGCTGGCAGGTAGTATATTGCTTCGCTCGATTTGATTCATACTTTCGCTTTGTGAATATTTAGCGGAGGACCTGACGCTGGTGGTTTCTTAAATGGAATATTTAGCGGAGGTGTGCATGAATGTGGGTCCGTCAGTTGAGCTATGTGAGTCTGCATGCGCGTAGAAAGCCAAAGATCTGTGCCTAGCATAATACTGCAGCATATGTTAGTTTACGCCACAAATAGTCTACAACATTGGTGGGCAACTGGGATCCCTCGAGTAATTAAATGAAATCTCACGCTTTAGAGAGGCTGTCTCTAAAATTTTATCTTCCCCTAGGATAGAGTGCCAAGAGACGATGCACTGGGAAAGGACTTACGCGGAAGGACTTGACCGCCGCATGCGCACGTCGGTTTCAGATTTTCGACGCGGTCGGAGGTCGCTCTACTTCGAAATGAAGCTGTCATCATGTGTCGGTGCAGGCTAATTTTTCAGGCTAATAAACCCGCCACTTCTGATCTGCTCAGCTGCCTTCTAAGAGCATCTCTAATAAATGATGTAAAAGTAAAGGGGTGAAAAAAACCTAGTTTTTTACATCACCTCTAGTTACAAAAAGGTCTCAAACAGATGATCTAGAAAATTTTGGTGATATAATTTTTTTTGGCAGCCCTACATTTTTGCCCTAGGTGATGCAAATATACATCACCTGGGAGGGCTGCTCTATATTTTCTGGCTCGCGCGGGACATGCCAACCGCTAGCTGAACAATCCCCGCGTGTCTTCTTTCCCCCTTTGCCTGCAGCCGCCCATCCACTGCCACCGAATACGCGTTGCTCTGTCATTGCCGCCGCCTGCACCTGCGAACACTTATCTGCCGTTAACCCCTCAAATCAGGCCCAATTGGTCGTCGAGTTGCCGCCAAGAGCAGCACTGACTTCTTCAGTGCATGTTGTGCAAACACCGGCAACATCAGTGCACAACGAGTTGCATCTTGGTGCCCTACTTCCCCGCAGACCGTCACAAGCGGTTCTGAAACATAGTGATGAGGTTATCTCTCCTAGGTGCATGCATTTGTTCAAATCTTTGATCGTTGATTACATGCGGCGATAGGCTAGAGTGGCTCGCCAGGTCAGTTTCCATCGTCATGCATTGTTTGGACTTTGGAGAATCCTTACTATCTATACAACTCAACGCTAGTTCTTATTTTCTCAAGTGGTGACCCAAAAATTAGGCATGTCATTCAGCCGACAAGAGAGAGACGATGTTGCCACATCCACTGCGAGCTGAGCCGACTCTACTTGATGCTTTCTTTGCTAGCACCAAAATTTGTTCGATACCCTTTGATTTCTTATATAGATGCTGCTTTAACTCCTCACACAATGGAGTAAATCCAGCGGCTTGACATCTCCCACATGGCAGTAGAAAGGCCTTTTCGGAAAATAGTGATTTTTACTATCTAAACTTAGTTACTTAACTTCTGCAATGTGATTTATTTTTCTTGCATACTACCAAACATGATTTCATATCATTAGATTTAAACTATTAATGATGTTTTTGGCAAATATATACAGAAATCATCTATTACTACAACGACAATGTGTGGGGTGTCATATCAATTGTTAACACCACAGTCAATAAGTCCTTGATTGTTGTCCTACTGGTTCGCATGGGATGAAGGAGACAATATACATGTGGCCGACGTCAGCCTCGTCCCTTCTCATGGCAAGTTGAAATAAAAAAATTCACTTATTTACACTAAACACTTCTACATCATCATAACTCACCTTGTCATGAATTGTGTGTCGTTACTTATTAATACATCTTAATTACTACCATCATGTCATTAGTATAAGTAGTAACTCCAATACGAAAATAAGACCGCTCACTTATTTGTATTAATAAGAAAATTTATTATACAGTTCTAACATATGAAGTAATATATTTTCATGTGCTAATTGAAATTGTGTTTTAGTAAATGACATTTTGTTTTATGAATTCACTTCGGGTTGCCTAAGAAGCCCTTTCTTACGTTGAATTTTTGTACATTGCTCAGCAAAATAATTTTTGTCTCTTCACATTTTATAGTATGTATGTTTGTTTGTCCACATAAATATAACACATATTGGTTGTGTGTTCTAGAGTGTATAGCCACACTCGATACCAGGATCGTAGCTTCCGTGATATGCATATGTACGAGTATTTGGAATTAAAATTTTCTACATTCTAATTGCTCAGTTGATCCATTTATTTTACTTTTCGTAAATATATACTTTAACCCCTCAGTTCTGTAACTACCTCATATATTCCAATAACTTCGCAGAAGGCTCGCAACATTGGGCACCAAATTATGTGGAAGGAGTAGGAGGCATGTAGAACATACCAGAGTTACCCACGTGTTGCCAAATTGAGATTTGTAAGCAGAAGATAAAATCAGCAATAACAATTGAGTATAGAAATATAGTCAGACCAGAATACTCCTACAACCTTTCTCCAGCCTAATCAACTTTGAGCCCACGCGCCTGATGGAAAAAATGTAAGCGATCCACGCTACCGGCCGACACCATCCACATCCACATCCACATGCACCATCCATGCCTGCATATGCGGCCTGTGTCCGCTACTCGGTTCCAAAACAGTCGTGCGCGGCTTGCAAGCACCAACGGCATCAGTGCACGGTGAGTTGCATCCTGGCGCCCTACTTCCCCGTAGACCGTCCCAAGAGGTTCTGAAACAAAGCAACGAGGTAATTCTTCCTTTAGGCCTTCTTTTTCACAATGGTATTTGAGTGAATTAGGGAGTATATTATCCTAAGGCCTTGTTTTGTACTGTAGGAGAGATTACATGTGTTTTGCTGAGTATTATCTCATGGGGATTGGGTGAAAAAACTTGAAATCGCCGCCAGAGCTCTTACCATCATCACAATGGAGCCCGTCAGTTTTTTTTTTCTGAGAAACTGGAGCCTGCCAGTAAGTGCATGCGTTCAAGCCCATGGATATGTTTGCAAGTCACATAAGCTCTTCGGCCCATCGATATTCTAAAAATAAAAAAGTTGGATGATCAATAATTTCTTCTTCCCACCGTCCCACGTTACGCAGCGCCGCGCACCGTGGAATGCACGTTGTAACGCGGAAGGACTTGATCGCCGCATTCGCAAGTCAGTTTCAGACGCGGTGGGAGGTCGCTGTACTGCGAAATGAAGCTGTCATCATGTGTCGGTGTGGCCGTGCTAATTTTTCAGGCTAATGATGCTGCCTGTTTGGCTGTGGCAGTGGTTGCTCTTCCGGCTGCACGGGGGTGAGGTGACGCGCTGCCAAATTCCGTTTCGCACGCACGTAGGTACGTTGGCCTGTCACTCTCCATCCCTACCTCAAATCATTGTGCATCTATCGTTCTCTGAATCACCCGTTAATGACACATCCTCAATGAAAAACACCAACATGGAATGCAAGAAACTGAGATGCAATTGGTAGGAAACTACACTCTGCTTTCACTGTCTTCCAGGTAGATTCTGCTTGACATTCAGTTTGTCGAACAACACAATGGATACTCATTGACAGTAGCTTATACCATGTATATATAAATAGATGTAGCATTATTCTGCACAGATTCAATTCAAAAAGGGGTAAGAGATTCGACAATTATACACTATCACAGTTTGCTACTCTACGAGATTACTCCTCCTGCAAATAAGCCGTTTCACATGTTGCTCTGAACGTCGCCGTACTGACGAACGAACCCCGCCGGCGACAGAGCCCGCACACGTCGGCGTCCGCGTCAGACGTCGACGGTGCAGTACGTGGGCTGCGTGAACTTGAGCGAGACGGTCGTCCCGTTCCTCCCGCCGCCGCCGCCGCCCGCCGTGGCGGCGCTCATGGAGAAGGCGCCTCCGGCGTTGCCGCCGGTGGCGGAGAGCAGCGCGGGGCAGTTGACGAAGATGTGGTACCCGCCGGAGACCCAGCTGCCGACCTTCCACTTGACGCGGCCGTCCACCTTCACGTGCAGCAGCACGTACCCGGCGCCGATGTCCTGCTTCATGGCGTCCGCCACGTACGGCGCCACCGGCACCGAGTCCCCCGACATCACCGGCGACCACACCGACTGGTCCTTGTGCCCCTGGTAGATCGCCGGCAGCGACACAGGTATCGTCACCGGCTCGTCGCGGTACGTGGTGAACGCGTGCAGGGTCTTGTAGTAGATGCCCACCCGGTCGTTCGGGTTCCGGGACGCGATCGTCACCTGCGTGTCAAATTGGGGACAATAATTCTTTCTTCAGAAGAGCAAATGCTACAGCTTCAGAAGTTCAGACACGAAGTGCCCAAACTGTACTTTTGCGACATAATTGGATATGCTTAGACTTGCTTTTTACTACCGAGCTAGATTCCCTCTAATTGATGTTACTGATCTAAGAAAAGATTACCCTCACTGATGAGAGATTATGACTGTAAAAGGTGGTACTTAAACAAAATTGCTGACATCTCTGCTATCCTTTGTGGCAGCAAACAGTCCCGAACGGAAATAGAAACGTTGGAGAGCTGGGCCAACCTGGACGTCAAGGGAGATGGACGGATCGGCGAGGTCGATGGAGCGGAGCTGGATGTCCTGGAGGTAGAAGGAGGGCTTGGATGGGTGGAGGGCGAGGTAGATGACGAGCACGACGAAGCCGACGACCACAGCGAGCGTGAGGAAGCATGCGGCGATGGAGCCGCAGCACCGGCGGAGGATCCAGTCGTGGTGCTTGCCCTTGCTCATGGTGATCAGCTAGCTTGGCTGAGTGAGAGCTTGCTGGCTACTAGGAGAGTGTGATGACACTGATGAGCATGTGTGGGTCGATGGAAAGCTCGATGTGAGTGGGAGCGGCTGGCCTTATAATAAGTCGGGAGTTGGATTATCAGAGGTGGTGTGGTGCCGCGCATGTTTTAAAAGGCTAATCCTTTTGGGGTTAGAGGAGGTGGCGAAAGCTACGGCTCAACTGAAAGAAGATTCTTCTGCTTCTTCCTGGGCCCCGGCGGCATGGAGGCGAGCTTACCTATCTGCTCCACCAGCTGCTTAACTTGAGATCGCTGTGGAGTGATGCAGGTGCACGATTCTGACCACTGGTGCTTGCGATTCACTCCAATTCCAATCTCAGGTGATCGACTGATGCCGGGACCGGTTGGTGCTGTGCATGTGCACGCCCGATCGACGATGTGATTTGCTTGATTGACTTGCGGTTGGCTCTGTCAATCGATCATTGACCTCTGTTCTGCTGAGCATTTCATACTTGAGTAAATAAACAGACGAACGGTGTACCTAATGGGCAATGGCATGGATGATGGCGTGGTCGGTCGCGCGCATGGCGGAGACGGGCCAGATCCGGCTCGGCAATCGGCACGGCGCCAGAGAAATCTTCGGATCGAGATTTCTCCTATCCCTAGCTAGCTCCTCTCCCATCCCGCTGCAATCTTGAACAGCGAGGCACACAATGATTCGTTCCGATCGCTCGCGGCGTTGGTGCGCGCAGGTGCCCGCTCTCCCATGGCCGCCCACGCCGGGGCCGGCGGGCGCGCACGTAGTGGGAGCGGTTGGTGGCGCGTAGCACGCGAGCGTCGACGACGGTTCCGACGTCGCCTCACCCAACAGGGCAACTGCCCCTAATCAGCTGGAACAAACGCGCGTGCAGCCCTGCGACGTTCCGGCCGGGAGCGGGCGTTCGGCCGGCGCCCTCCGTTCCTTATCTCCCCACCGGCCTTCCTGTGCCCTATGGCTCCATGTGGCCGTGTTAAACAACCACGCGACATTGCCGAACCCTTACCTAATCAATTCTATTGTCAGGATTTACAAGGATCAAAGTCATGTACTCCTATACTACACAGCATTGATGCATGACGCCTTGTTTTGATCATCGGCGTCATTCATTCTATAATCGATCCCCTTTTTCCCCTTTTCGAATCGCATGCGCTTTGATCGGCGACGAGGAATATACTTCTGTAGCTCAGAAGCAGCGGTTAAGGGAATCAATAAATGGAAAACAACCAGCATTCCTGTTGAATAACTTTGTCGCATAGCAATGCATTATATGGCGCGCGCTTACTATACTATTTTCTTTCGAATTTTGGCTTTGGGATAGAAAGGCGTCCAAGCAAAAGCTGTGGAGGAGGCGCTTTCTTTGGGATCGCTAGATTCACCTCTGAACCACGATGGCCTTTGAGAGTGAGAGGCCACATCTTTGCAGAAAGGGAGAAATCGCTTGGTAAACATTATGCGCCGAAAAGAAGATGGAAAATGCCTCGCCTATCTCTTCCATTAAAGTGAGACAAAAGGGGAGCACCAAAAAGACGAAGCTGCTGCACGAGAGCTGTGTCCCTTTAACTTACTCTAGAAGTAACATTTTGATGTTGAATCGATCCGCCCTTGTTAGTGTTTGCACCGATTTTTGGTAGGCCATCGACTAAGACAAGGAGGATCCGCAAGAGACTTGGTGTCAGGTGGACGCATTGGGACTCTGGCCAAATTCAGGAGGAGTCGCAGGAAGATGAGTTGCAAGGCCTATGAGACTTAAAGATTAGGGTGTGTCTAGGGCTCAGTTTACTGAGCAATAGCTTATGGCTTAGTAGAATGACGTTATCATATCTCAGTTGCAACTTATGTTGCAACTTACTATTAGCACGAATCACAAAGCAATCCAACGATCCGGATGTATGATTCCTAGTTGCAACATCACTTGCAACTGAAAAAATCTCAGTTGCAACTCAACTTGCAACTTAATTGCACGAATCACAATACAAATCTAATAGTCTAAAATTCTACTGAGCCATAAGCTATTTCTCAGTCTACTGAGAAATAGCAAAACCGTAAAGATTAACTGTGTAAGAAGCGCTAAGCACTGAGTCAGATATGGGTAAATATGAAGACAAAAGGACCAAAGTAAGCCAGATCAAGGCCTAGAAAGCAAGGACAATTGAAAACAAAACGAAAGGACCAAACTATGGTACAAAATATGATTTGAATTTCCTAGTTTCTAGAGTCTCTATGCGGTATGCAAACAGATTTTATATCAATAGCATAGTCCATGACTTGCACAGAAAGACTAGCCGCCCCGTATAAATCTAAGGGGGTGAGAGCCGACTAATATTAAGCACATAGCAAAAATCAATATAATACATTTGCATATGTATTTACCTTGGAAACCCTTGTCACTACTTTCGTTCTTCGGCGACTTAGTGTAAAGCTTCAAAATAGATCAATAACGGAGCTAGGAGCAATTAAGTCAGCCTAGTTCAACTCGTAGTCGTCCGAACCTCCAACATGGTCTCTCCCAAGGAACTGAGGCTTCGGGTCTCAAAAGCACCTTCTAGTTGCCTTGCATATACTTGCTAGTCAGCCTCCCATGACATGAGTTGCGGAGCATCCCCCTCGGTGCCACGTGTAACCGTGAAGGCAATACGCTTGCCACACCCATACTTCGACTCTCACACGGAAGGCGTATGTGTGTCGTGATTAAGGATGACAATTTTACCCACAAGTACGGGTACCCGCATCCGCATGGGCAGGATATGGGAACACTTTTATACCCATGGATAGTACCCATGCCCTACCCGTTAAGTCATAGATATGGCATAGGTATAGCCTTCTACCCACGGGTATACTCATACCCTACCCATTTATACCAATATGTCAATCTAGAGTATCCCAATAGTATTGGTCGATAGAGGTCAAAGGAGTTGGGCATCCCACACCCTATTTACTCTAGTAATTAAGCATTGATTGTAATTCACATGTGTCCCCACATTAAAAAGATCAAAATCCCACGGTCTAGCCCCCAATCACTAGTAGAAAACATGCCTAATGTTTAGGGCGGATTTGAGCTTTAGTTCCGATCGTGTTTTGATCCAGGACTAATGTTACCGGTTCGAAAGGCGATATGAGCCAGATATCTTTAGTCCCGGATCAAATGGGACCTTTAGTCCTGGTTGGAGATACAAACCGGGACTAAAGGGTTACGGACCTTTAGTCTCGGTTGGTGTCTCTAACCGGGTCAACCGGGCCTTACCAACCCGGACTAAAGGGATGATGCCCATTTTTTTCTCATGCCTACCCCCCCCCTCCCCCCGCGCAGAAAAAACGTCTAAAATAAATAAACAAAAATGATAAAAATTTCAAATTTAAAAATCCTTTGACATGCATGTACCTCACGCAACCAAATTTTAGGGAAATATTTGAAAATTTGATATTTTTTGCAAATAAGGTTGTTCAAAATTAAAACAGTAATAACTTTTGCGTACGGACTCAAAAAAAGTGTAATATATGAAAAACTATCTACGCAAAATTTTACATCTGATTTCAACGGACATAGGCCATTTACATAAAATCTTGCTTCTCAAAATTCCAAAGGGGAAATATGAAAGCAGGAAGAATTTAGATTTTGTCAAAAAAATAAGAAAATTTATTTTTTTGAAATTTTTGAATTTATTTTGTTGTTTATTTTAGTTTTAAATTATTTTGAATGTTTCACATATTTTGGAATTTTTTTAGTGTTTTTAATTTTTTCATTATTTTGAGTTTTAAAATTAATAATTGAATTATGCATATAGATTATTTGGAATTCATTGATGCTTATTATTACTTAATTATTGTTGCTTATTTTTAAATTATTTGGATCTCAAAACCCTCAACTCATATGTTATCAAAGTATATGGGTTAATAGAATTGATAGCATTCTATTATTAAGAAGTTATAAACGCAGTGTTGAAAGCTAAGTGGAAAGGAACGAAGAAGTTAAGCGTGCTAGGGGTGGAGTAGTGTGAGGATGGATGACCGATCGGGAAGTTTGACCATAAGAGTAGGCACTTTGACATGAGAATATGGGTGATTAGATATTAGAGTGGAAACTGTCAAACAATTCAAATATCCAAAAATAGGGAAAATTCAAAAACTTCTGAAAAAATCGCAATTTTTTTTGAAAAAAAATTAAAACTTACTTTTTCCCGCAGCGCTAGCCTGCGGCCACATGGACACCCTTTAGTCCCGGGTTGTGGCACAACCGAGACTAAAAGGAGGGTTCCTTTATTCCCGGTTGAAAAACCGGGACTAAAGGCTCTTACCAACCAGGACTAAAGACCGTTTTTCTACTAATGAATGTACTATCGATGAAAGTAAAATAGTGAGTAACTTATGTAGTATTTGATCTACCCATTGGGTATCCAATGGGTACGGATACAGGTAGAATTTTGTACCCATCGACTATACGGGTATGGATATGGTATTGCTCTACCCTGCCCATACCCTGCCCATTGACATCCTTAGTCACGATTCACACGGAACACACCTTTTCGCTACTCTGTTGGGGACTTCAATCATAGATTGTTCTATAATGTATGTGTTTACGCGGAACACACCTCTCGGTGGAGGTAAAGACCTACTTCCTTCTTGAGATGTTAATATGTGTTTATGTGAAGCCCTAAAATCGAAAAAGATTAAAAAAATGACTTAGCGCGTATTCACCCCCCCTCTAGTCGCCCGTATCGATCCTTTCAATTGGTATCAGAGCAAGGGCTCTTTGATTGGGCTTTACCGCCTAAGAGATCATGGGCGACGAGGAGCCCGCCACTAAGGCGGATCTTAATCACCTCATGGCGCGAATGGATGCCATGATGGGTGCCATGGAAAGTCAAAAATCTCAACTTGATGCCCTCATTAGTGGAACGTCTAGTACCACTCCACCGACCCCGGTTGAATCCTCGGGTAAGCCCACCTTAAACGAGGATGATCCAGATGAGGATGGGGATGAGGGCGGCAAGGAACCCCCCAAGGTAGATGACACCTCTAAGGGACATAGCCCGGAAATTCCACATCCTACAAGCTATGTCTCCGGGAGACACCTTCAAATGCCACACCTTGCTTCATGCGGCCCACCGCCACCACTTGATGCTTCTAGCTTTGCCAATTGGCAAGATAACATGCGCTCTCACATAAACTTTGTGTCTATTGAGCTTTGGAGGATCATTGAGCAGGGCTTTCATCCAACTTCCAAGGACTTGACCAACTTGCTACCTTGGGAGCAAATCGACAAGCAACTCAATGCCTCCGCCTTGCATCTCATTCACATGTCTCTTACCGAGAAGGACAAGGCGTTCGTCCGCAACATCACCTCTGCCAAGGAAGCTTGGGATGTTCTCACCAACCTCTTCATTGGGAACGAGAGCATTCAAGAATCCAAGTTTGACGAAGCCTCCAATGAAGTGGACAACTTTGCCATGTTTGATGGTGAAACTCCCAAAGAACTCCATAGGCGTCTCTCAGCACTTCAAGTGAAGCTAACAGATCTTGGTTCCTCCCAATGTGATTGGAAGTGGATGAAGAGGAAGTTCATTCAAGCTCTCTTGCCCTTCCACAAGGAGACCGTGAACTCTATCAAGGGAAATGCCAACTTCCGAAAGATGTCCGCACATGATATCTTGCAAGAGATGATGGCAAGAAAGATCTCCGAGAAGAATGCGGATGATGCTCTTGCACGAGCTCGTGGTGTTCGTGCTCCTAACCTTGCCTTGAAGTCCAAAGTCACATATCATGAAGAATCAAGTTTGGTGGAAGAGGAAGAGATAATGAGTGGAAGTCCCTAGGACATGAAGTATGCTCATGCCGAACACATGGCTCTTGCTCAAAGGGCGTTCATAAAGAAGTGGAAGTCATCTAGCCCCTCCAAGCCCAAGGCTACAAGTAGAGTGAGGACTTGCTATAATTGTGGTAACACTAACCACTTCATTGCGGAGTGCCCTTATGAAAGAGTTGAAGATCACAATGGAAGACTTGCCTGCAAGGAAATGAAGTCCAAGTCATACCCAAGGAACTCCGACAAGAAAAGAGAACTCCCAATTCACGCTTTGACAACTCTAGAATAGTACCTCTCCGGGGATGATGCAAGTGATAATGAGGAAGTAGGAAGGGCCGCCATCACCATTGCCCAACCTACCCCTTCATCATCCCTATTTGCTTCCACAAATGAATCAAAGCGCACCAACCACAATGCGACATGTCTCATGGCTCACGCTACAAAGGTATCACCCCCTCTCACACCCATCATACCTAAAAGCTTATCTTTGATGGATTGTGTTGAACAAAGTGGTGATAATGATGATCTAAATGAAATGGACATTTTCATGTCAACCTTGCATGGGGAGACCAAAGCTCGCTTTGAGATTCTCCTAGATCAATGTAATGAGGCCCTCCTAATAAATGACAAAAATGATGAACGCATTTTCGAGCTTGAGGGGCATGCACGTGACTATGCCGATGAAATTGCTTCTCTTACTCAATCTCTTGAAGAAGAGCATGACCTAAGGGTAGCACTTGAGACATCCAAGTTGTGTCTTGAAGAATCTCACAATTTGGATATTGCTAAACTTAAAAGTGATCGTGATATTGCTCAATCCGTTGCTAATGAACTTAGGTTGCAAAATGAGAAACTAAATCTTATAATTGCTAATGAAGCAACCAAGTCCCTTTCTAGCACATTTGTTGCAAGTTCATGCTCAACTAACCCTTCTTGTGAGAAAGTTCCCCTAAAGGGAAATGAGAAGCTTGATGAGCTTTTGAATGCTCAAAAGCAACATGGTGACAAGACGGGACTTGGATATGCCTCCAAGTCCAAGAAGAACAAGAAGAAGAAGAAGAAGAAGAAGAAGAAGAAGAAGAAGAAGAAGAAGAAAAAGAAGAAGAAGAGTGTCCCCGCGCCTCCTCCCTCATTAAAGAGGCATGTTCCTAGTGAAATATGCTATGATGAGAATGATAATGTATTTGAGGAGGAGGTGAGGGAAGTTATTGGGAATGCCAAGAAGGCTATGCCTAATCATAATAACTTTGCGGGAAAATATAATCCTTCTTATGTTCTTTGCCGTGCACATGATGGACATGTTTATGCTAAATTTGTTGGTTCATCAAATGAATATGTTGCATGGTCTATTTGGGTTCCAAAGACCCTTGTCACTAACAAGAAAGGGCCCATTGAGAAATGGGGACCTAAAATCAAGACTTGATCTCATGTAGGGCTTTGCTTCCGGTGGTGGTAAATGGATAATTGATAGTGGTGCTACCAATCATATGACCGGGAGCAAAGAAATGGTGAAGGAGCTCTGCACCGGTTCATCCCATGCGGGCTTCGTCACCTATGGGGATTCTTTAAGGTCAAAGGTATTGGGTCTTGACAAGGTTGTTGTCTCTCACAATGTTACCGTGGAAGATGTCATGTTTGTTGAGTCCCTTTCATATAATCTTCTTTCTGTTGCTCAACTTGCTAATATGGGCTTTGCAACCTTCTTTGATGTTGGGATTGTGGTTCTTTTGTAGAGCAAGTCTCTTAATGTAGCTCATGTTGGGCATGTCGAAAATGGCTTATATGTGATCGACTTCTCGAAGGAGACCACTAAAGCCGCGACGTGCCTCATGGCTAAAGTTGACGTGGGTTGGCTTTGGCATCACCGGCTAGGCCATGTCAATATGAGAACTTTGCAAAGTCTCCACAAAGGCAACCACATCCTAGGACTAACCGATCTAACCTTTTCAAAAGATCATGTGTGTAGAGCTTGCATTGAAGGAAAGATGCATGAACTTCCTCATTCTAGCAAGACCATCATTTTATCTAAGAGGGTCCTAGAGCTCCTTCACATGGATCTCTTTGGCCCTCCCACTTATGCAAGTCTTGGAGGAAAGAAGTATTTCTTGGTGATTGTCGATGACTATTCAAGATACACTTGGGTCTTCTTCTTAGCACACAAGAGTGAGACTCAACAAACCGTCAAAGACTTCACCAATGAAGTGCAACGCCTATATGGTCAAGACATATTGATGATCCAAAGTGACAATGGTACCGAGTTTAAGAACTACACCTTGAATGATTTTCTCAGTGATGAGGGGATACGCCATCAATACTCATCTCCCTACACTCCTCAACAAAATGGTGTAGCCGAGTGGAAGAACCAGACTCTCATTGATATGGCTAGGATCATGTTAGCGGAATTCAAGTCTCCGTATAACTTTTGGGCCAAAGCCATTAATACCGCATGTCATGCATCAAACCGGTTATATCTCCGCAAGGGCTTGAACAAGACTCTTTATGAGATCCTCATTGGAAAGAAGCCTAATATCAAGTACTTCCGGGTATTCGGTTGTAAGTGCTTCTATCTTAAGAAAGGTGTACATTTGTCCAAATTTGATACAAAAGCTCTTGAGGGTACCTTTGTTGGCTATGCCGCCGAATCTCACGCCTTTAGAATCTATGACAAACTCTCCGCTCGAGTTGTTGAAGTTTCTAACGTGAGATTCGACGAGAATGACTGCTCCCGTGTGGAGCAACGTGGTGTTTTTGATGTAGGTGATAAAATACCTCCTCTTGCCATAAGAAGAATGGGTGTGGGACATCTCATACCTGTTGAGGGACACCTTTTGGCGGAAGAAGAAGGACTATGCTCTACTCAAGTGGAGCCTTCACCCTCTCAAACACAACAAGCTCCACAAGGTCCCTTTGATGCTAGCCAAAGACAAGCTCAAGACCCTCAACCAAGTGAGCATGATCAAGATCAAGACCATGAGCATGATGGTGATTCTTCACCAAGTGGTGATCAAGATCAAGCTCAAGATGAAGAGCAAGCTCAAGTTGAAGAGCAAGCTCGTATTGAAGGTCCAGGCGAGGACCAAAACCGTGGTGATGACCAAGTGGCTTATCAAAAATCTCTTGAAGAAGCTCAAGCTCGCCGTGCTATGAAGATAGCATCAACTCTCCGGAAAGGTAGCCACACCTTGGAGAGTGTGATTGGAAGTGTGAGGAAAGGGCTATCCACAAGGAGGCAATTGGCAAACTTTAGTACCCACCATGCCTATATCTCTTGTGTGGAACCTCAAAAGGTGTTTGAAGCGCTTGAAGACCCGGATTGGGTAGAGGCCATGCATGAAGAACTCAATAACTTCGAGCGCAACAAAGTATGGTCATTAGTGGAGAAGCCCAAGAATTGCCGCAATGTCATTGGAACCAAGTGGATCTTCAAGAACAAGCAAGATGCAAATGAGATTGTTGTAAGGAACAAGGCTCGTTTGGTTGCTCAAGGGTACTCTCAAATTGAAGGCATTGACTATGGAGAGACCTTTGCACCCGTGGCTCGCCTTGAGTCCATCCGCTAATGACCGACAAATTTGAGATGTCTATGATGGGAGAGTTGAAATTCTTTCTTGGTTTTGAAGTGAAGAAATTGAAGGGTGGCACCTTTATTAATCAAGCCAAGTACACTCAAGACATGCTCAAGAAGTTCAAGATGGACACCAGAGTGAAGGGAGCCAAGAATCCCATGCCTACAAAGGTCACTCTTGATCTCGATCCTAATGGTAAAGAAGTGGATCAAAAACTTTATCGCTCTATGATTGGGTCTTTGCTCTATCTTTGTGCATCTAGACCGGATATCATGCTTAGTGTGGGAATATGTGCATGATATCAAGCCGCCCCTAAGGAAAGCCATTTAATGGCGGTCAAAAGAGTCTTTCGATATTTGATTGATACTCCAACTTTTGGCCTTTGGTACCCGAAGGGATCAAGCTTTGAGCTTGTTGGGTACTCGGACTCAGATTGGGTGGGAGACAAAGTGGATAGGAAGTCAACCTCCGAAGCTTGCCAATTTCTTGGTAGGTCTTTGGTTTGTTGGTCTTCTAAGAAGCAAAATTGTGTGTCTCTCTCCACCGCCGAAGCCGAGTATGTGGCGGCCGCAAGTTGTTGTGCTCAACTCCTTTGGATGAGGCAAACGATAGAGGATTATGGTATTCACTTCGACAAGGTGCCACTCTTATGTGACAATGAGAGTGCCATCAAGATTGCTCATAATCCGGTTCAACACAACAAGACCAAGCACATCGAGATCCGCCACCACTTCATCCGTGACCATATCAACCAAGGTGAGATTAACCTATCTTATGTAGGTACACAAGACCAACTCGCCAACATTTTCACGAAGCCACTTGATGAAGCAAGATTCTGAGAGTTGAGGCATGAATTGAATATCCTAGACTCTTGCAATATGGCTTGATCGTGTGCACTCATTCCCATATGATAGTGTGTGTTCCTATCTAGGTGTGGGCATGGAGATAGGGGGAGTGCGGTCCTAATTAATTGGGCTATCCCTCCTCCCATAATGCCAATATTAAGCAATGTGTTCTTCTTGTCTTTTATGACATTTTTTAGCTTAATTGATGAGTTTTGGTTTTGGGCCCAAGATATATCTTCGCGGTGCCATACCTTTATACTCAAACATGGTGGCTTCGGCCACCGACCTCCTAAGTGGAGGTTTGTTCCCATTTGAGCTGTATTTGCATTTTATTGCTTTTTCAATGGGAATGTGTTCATGTTTGGCCTTATTTGAGCTTTATTTGCATTTTTGCAAACATGAACACTAAGTACCACTCAGTGACCTCTTTCTGACCCAAGCCTATCCCTTTCATCTAAAACTTGCTTCATCTTTCGAAGAAACATGCTCATTTACTCAGCTGTGTGATCTGGTCGAGGCAGGCCGGAGACTCCGGTGTCTGGAGGCCGAAGACTCCGGGTGACCAACCCCGGAGACTCCGGCCCTAGCGGTTTTGCCCTGGATCAAAGAGGGTTGGGGTGAGGGAAACCCTACCGGTTCCCTCATTCACCCCTCCCTCTAACTCCTCAGGGGCGCCGCCGCCTCCTCAAGATCGCCGCCGGGAGCCTCCCCGGCCCCGGATCCGCCGCTTGCCGCCGACCATCTTCCTCCACAAGCCTCTGGAGACCTTTTCCTCCGGATTGCTTACTGTTCCATGGAGCCCTCTGGTACTTTCCTCCTCCTCCCATCTAGTTTCTCCTAGATTCAAGGGATTGGAAGATTTTGCTAGTGTTTTTCCATGGGATGACTATATTTCGGCAATTAGAGTATCTAGCATCTTGTGGAACCAATTTGGTGCAAATTTTTGAGCAAAACCATGTCTCCTGTGTCTGACCTCGGGTAGCCCGGAGTCTCCGGTGCTGAAACCCCGGAGACTTTAAAGTCTCCGCCCTTTCAAAGCCGGAGACTCCGGGGTCAGAGACCGGAGAGTCTGGTGTAGATCGACAGTTTCCGTTTTGGCTCCACAAGATGCTATTTTCCTTCTTCTAGGCATGTTTTTGACTCTTCCCTTGCTACTTCGTGTCCTTCACTTTCACAGCTAGCAGTGCAGGTGGTCGTCGTAAACGTCTCCCTTGGAGGCATACGTTTGACTACAACCCGGCCAAGGACTGCTATGTGGAGAGACAGAGTGCGACTGAGATTGAGAGGGATGCTCTTAGGGAGAAAGCTCGGTTGGCTCAGTTGGCTAAGGAAGAAAGGGCCAAAAAGGCCAGGTTTGATCATTTGCCCTCTATCAAGGATTTGTCCCTTCCTGAGTTTGCTGATACGAGGAAGAGGAAGATGTATGACCTGCCAAGGAACTCCAATGACCTCAGTTTTCATCGAAGGGAGCAACAACTCATTTGCACTGAGCTCTATGCCAAGCTCACTCACAAGGTTTGCCCCCAAAAGGTTGTTGATTTTGAACATCTTTCGAAGAGTGACTACTTCAAGGAAGCCCTTTGGATCACCGGAAAGCTTGGTTTGCACCCTCTCATGCAACTCAAGCAAGACTACAACATTCTCCTTGTGCATCAATTCTTTGCCACTCTTGTGTTTGGCGATGGAGAAGAGCTTCCCATGACATGGATGACCGGTGATCAAGTTATCCACTCCAACTTCATTGAGTTTGCCGAAGAGCTTGGGTACCCATTCAAAGGGAACCATATGCCATGTGGTACAAGGATGCATCTCTCCAGAGTTGATTATAACAAGAAGGCGCTTGCCCCCCTCTATGGCAAGCTCACCAAAGATGCTATTGATCAAGGCAAGAAGATTGTTGTTGGTGACTCCTATGGTCTGAGAACAAGATACAACATTCTCCTCCGGTTGTTTCGTGAGAATATTGCCCCAAGTCTGGGTAATTTGGATGCTCTTCGTGGTGGTTTGGTCAACCTACTTGGCTATTCTCATGAAGTCTTTTGCAAGGGCCAAGAAGCTCAAATGGAGCCCATTGATGTCATGGATTTCATTCACCGGGAAATGTATGAGTGTATCCTATCCAAGAAAGCCCCGGTCTATGCTCCGTATGTGATGAAGCTTATCAAGAGGAAGTCACCCAACTATTTTCTTTGCGTTGACATCTCCAAGTTTGTTGAGCACAAATCGGTGAAGCCTCAAAATAAACCGGTACCGGGTGTGACCAATGAACCCTTTGCCGCCGCTAGTGATGATGAAGGAGATGAAGATATGGAAGGTGATGAGGATGATGTTGATGAGGAAGGAGAGGATGGTGAGGAAGAAATTGAAGAAACCCGGGCTGCTCCTCCTTCTTCACCCAAGAGGAGAAGCAAGAATGCAAGCAATGTGCCCTTTCCATCCCGCAACAAAGAAGAAGTCAACAAGGAGATCAAGAAACTTTCATGGTTCAAGAGGACCTTGCTTTGCATGGGAGTGGATATTCGCAAGGAGCAACACAACATCTATATTCAGAACAAGCATATCACTCACAACCAAGGCTTGATGGTCGATCATCTTCACGCGCTCCACAACCTTCCTCCTCCAGAGCATCCTCCTTCAAACTCAGAAGACACTCTCAGCTATGGTGCTTGGAACAGAGAGATGGGAAGCTCACTCCAGTGGGGAGATTTCGATGAAGTGTCCAACCCCAACTATCCATCTTCCTCCAGTCGCGGCAAGGGTCCTATGGGTGATGATGAAGATCCTTCCTATGAGGGCAATGACGAGGACGACGACGAGTGACTTGTTGGGACGTGTAGCATCGCTCCTTTCCCCTTTTTGGTGTCTCGATGCCAAAGGGGGAGAAGAGTTATATTAGTATGTGTTCGGGGATTTATAAGGGTCGGGCACAAGCATTCCTTTTGTTGACCTTTCATTTGCCTATGCTTGTGCTCTCTTCTAGTACTTAGAGAGCTTTCATTTGCCTATGCTTATGCTCTCTTCTAGTACTTAGTTCTTTAAAGTTGAACTTCGTTATTTGTGGTGTGTGGTACTTATCCTAATATGGTGTGAGACTTGTGATTTGTCTTATTGTAATGGTCATGCCATATTGCTCCTTATTGTTCTCTAATTATTATGCACATGTCCTTAGTTCATTATGAAGGGATTCGTAGCATAGTAAATCAAAAATTATCCTACGTAACGAACAAGAAAGCCAAGATCTAATCTAGGAGATGTAATCAACGAGAGGTAGATGAGATCTTCATACCCTTGAAGATTCGCACAGCGGAAACGTTCAAGAGAACGTGGTTGACGTAGTCGTACTCGCCGTCTCCTCCTCGCGATCCGATCCGATCCTACGCCGCAAGTGGCGGCGCCTCCGAGAGTTGCACACGTGCGGTGCAGCGACGTCTCCTCCTTCCTTGGTCCAGCAAGTATGGTGGAGAGATAGATTGGATCGGCAGCACGACGGCGTGGTGCTTATGGTGGAGAGTTTCTGCGGCAGGGCTTCGCCTACGCGCAGTCGCGAGAGAGAGAGAGGGAGGGCAGCAGTTGGCGGCTAGGGTTTGGGTTGAGGTGAGAGAGGGCTGCGCCCTTGCCCCCCTATATATAGAGGGGTGGCCGGCCAAGGCCAGCTTGGCCTCTCCCCAAACCCTAGCCGACTTGGAGTAGGAAGAGTGGGGGGCAAGTTTCCCCCCTTCCTTCTTTGAAGACTCCCTTAGGGTTTCCCCTTGGGCTGGCCGGCTGGGCCTTAGGGGCCTTGTGCGCCTGGCCCAGGGCGGCCAGGGCACTTCCCCTTAGGCCCACGCAGGCCTCCGTCAAGTGGGCCCACGTTGGTCCCACTCCGGAACCTTCTAGAACCTTCCGGTACAATACCGATAAACTCCGAAACTTTTCCGGAATCCAAAAACTGCTTTCCTTTATATGAATCTTATTCTCCGGACCATTCCGGAACCTCTCGTGATGTCCTGGATCTCATCCGAGACTCCGAACTAAAACTCATAAACCAATTATCCATTCTATCATAGCGTTGATGCACGTTAAGTGTGTGACCCTACGAGTTCGAGAATATGCAGACATGATCTTCTATCAATAATCAATAGCGGGATCTGGAAACCCATATTGACTCCCACATATTCATCGATGATCATATCGGATGAACCACGATGTCAGGATTCAATTAATCCCGTATATGTATTCCCTTCGTCACACGATATTTTACTCGCCCGAGATTTGATCGTCGGTATCACCATACCTAGTTCAATCTCGTTCACAGCAAGTACTTTACTCGTTCCGTAATCCGATATCACTTCGTGATTAACTCCTTAACCACATGCTTGCAAGCGGCTCTGATATCGATTACCGAGTGGGCCCGAAGTATATCTCTCCGACTTGGGAGGGACAAATTCCATCTCGATACATACAACTCAACAAGTACTTTCTGATCACCTGAGAGACACCTTTATTATCACCCTCACATAGGATGACGTTTGATGACTTCAAAGCTTTCTTCCGATACTAGGGAGTTGTATTATCTCATGGTCTAAGGAATACAATACATGACATAGGAAAAGCTTCGCAAAGATGAACACGATGACACGATCTAATTGCTCTGCTTTATTTGGGTCTGTCCATCATATCATTCTCCTAATGATATGATCTCATTATTAATTGACAACACATGTCTATGGTTAGGAAACCTTAACCATCATTAATCAATGAGCTAGTCCATAGAGGCGTACTAGGGACACGGTGTTGTTCATAAACCACACAAGTATTAAAGTTTCCGCTTAATACAATTCTAGCATGGAATATAAACATTATCATGAACAAGAATTATAATAATAACATCTTTATTATTGCCTCTAGGGCATAATTCCAATAGTCTCCCACTTGCACTAGAGTCAATAATCTAGTTTACATCTGGCAACAATCTAACACCCATGGCATTAAGGTGTTGATCATGTTTTGCTCGTGGAAGAGGTTTAGTCAATGGATCTGCGACATTCAGATCTGTATGTACTTTGCTAATCTTCAGATCTCCATCTGCTATATAATCTCGAATTATATGGAAACGGCGGTTGATGTGCTTGGTTTTTGGATGATATCTTGGTTCCTTAGCTAGTGCTATGGCGCCAGTGTTGTCGCACAATATCTCCAGTGGGTCCAAGGCATTTGGAACCACACCAAGCTCAGTGATGAAGTTTCTGATCCAAACTCCTTCACTTGATGCTTCTGAAGCAGCCATGTATTCCGCTTCTGTTGTAGATCCCGCGATCACGCTTTGCTTGCAGCTTCTCCAGCTCACAGCTCCACCATTCAAAATATAAACGTATCCTGTCTGAGATTTAGAATCATCCGGGTCGGTGTCGAAGCTAGCGTCGACGTAACCTTTTACGACGAGCTCCTCATCACCTCCATAGACCAAGAACATTTCTTTGGTCCTATTTAAATACTTTAGGATGTTCTTTACGGCTGTCCAGTGTTCCACTCCTGGATCACTTTGGTATCTGCTCGTCAAACTAAGAGCATTGGACACATCCGGTCTAGTACACAGCATGGCATACATAATAGAACCTATGGCCGAGGCATATGGCACTTTGCTCATAGTTTCTCTATCTTTTACCGTAGCTGGACACTGAGCCTTGCTCAATATCTTACCTGACAACATGGGCAATGAACCTTTCTTTGCTTTATCCATTCTGAACCTCTTCAGAACTTTGTCCAGATATGTACTTTGGCTTAAAGCTATTAGGCGTCTTTCTCTATCTCTATAGATTTTGATGCCTAATATATAAGCAGCTTCCCCTAGGTCTTTCATTGAAAAACATTTATTCAAATAACTCTTCACATCGTTAAGCATATCGATGTCATTTCCAATAATCAATATGTCATCCACATATAGTACTAAAAATGTCACCGAGCTCCCACTCACTTTCTTGTAGATACAAGCTTCGTAGCAATTTGGAACAAATCCAAAACTCTTGATCACTTGATCAAAACGAAGGTTCCAACTCCGAGATGCTTGCTTCAGTCCATAAATGGAACGCTGAAGTTTGCACACCTTATTAGCATCCTTAGGATCGACAAAACCTTCGGGCTGCATCATATACAACTCTTCATCAATGTTGCCATTGAGGAACGCAGTCTTGACATCCATCTGCCATATTTCATAATCATGAAACACATCAATTGCTAATAAAATCCGAATGGACTTAAACATCGCTACGGGAGAGAAAGTCTCATCGTAGTCAACACCTTGAACTTGCCGAAAACCTTTTGCGACAAGCCGAGCTTTATAGACAGTAACATTACCATCCGCGTCCGTTTTCTTCTTGAAAATCCATTTGCACTCAACGGCCTTACGGTCGCTAGGAGGATCCACCAAAGTCCACACTTGGTTTTCGCTCATGGATCCCAATTCGGATTTCATGGCCTCTAGCCATTTCTCAGAGTCTGGGCTCATCATTGCTTCCTCATAGTTCGCAGGTTCGCTGTTGTCTAACAACAAGACGGTTAAGACAGGGTTGCCGTACCATTCAGGAGTGGCACGTGACCTTGTCGACCTGCGAAGTTCAGTAGTAGCATCGTTCGAAGTTTCATGATCTTTATCATTAGCTTCCTCTCTTGTTGATGCAGGCGGCGCCGGAACAATTTCTGGTGCTGCGCTACTCTCCAACTCGAGAGAAGGTTCAATAACCTCGTCTAGCTCTACCTTTCTCCCACTCACTTCTTTCGAGAGAAACTCCTTCTCAAGAAAGGATCCGTTCTTTGCAACAAACACTTTGCCTTCGGATCTGTGGTAGAAGGTATACCCAATCGTTTCCTTAGGGTATCCTATGAAGACGCATTTCTCCGCTTTGGGTTCGAGCTTGTCCGGCATCAACTTCTTGACGTAAGCTTCGCATCCCCAAACTTTAAGAAACGACAACTTAGGTTTAGCACCAAACCATAGTTCAGACGGTGTCGTCTCAACGGATTTAGATGGTGCCCTATTTAAAGTGAATGCAGCGGTTTCTAATGCATAACCCCAAAATGATAACGGCAAATCTGTAAGAGACATCATTGATCGCACCATATCTAATAGAGTTCGATTCCGGCGTTCAGACACACCATTGCGCTGTGGTGTTCCGGGTGGCGTGAGTTGCGAAACAATTCCGCTTGCTTTAAGATGCGTGAGAAAATCATAACTCAAATACTCACCTCCACGATCGGATCGTAGAAATTTAATTTTCCTATTACGATGGTTTTCCACTTCGTTCTGAAATTCTTTGAACTTTTCAAACGTTTCAGATTTATGTTTCATTAAATAGATATACCCATATCTACTTAAGTCATCAGTAAAAGTGAGAAAATAGCGATATCCACCGCGCGTCGAAATACTCATTGGTCCGCACACATCGGTATGTATGATTTCCAATAAGTCCGTTGCTCGCTCCATTATTCCGGAGAACGGGGTTTTGATCATCTTGCCCATGAGGCATGGTTCGCACGTGTCAAATGATTCAAAATCAAGAGACTCCAAAAGTCCATCAGAATGGAGTTTCTTCATGCGTTTTACACCAATATGACCTAGACGGCAGTGCCACAAATAAGTTGGATTATCACTATCTACTTTGCATCTTTTAGCCTCAATGTTATGGATGTGTGTTTCATTGCTTTCGAGATTCAGAAGAAATAAACCATTCACAACAGGTGCATGACCATAAAAGATGTTATTCATATAAATAGAACAACCATTATTCTCAGATTTAAATGAATAACCGTCTTGCAATAAACATGATCCAGATATAATGTTCATGCTCAACGCAGGCACATAATAACACTTATTAAGGTTTAAAACTAATCCCGAAGGTAAAACTAAGGAGAGCGTGCCGACGGCCATCACATCAACTTTTGATCCATTGCCAACGCGCATCGTCACCTCATCTCTTGCTAGCCGCCGTCTATTCCGTAGTTCCTGTTTCGAGTTACAAATATTAGCAACTGAACCAGTATCATATACCCAGGCACTACAACGAGCGCTAGTAAGGTAGACATCAATAACATGTATATCAAATATACCTTTGATGGTGCCAGCCTTCTTATCTGCTAAGTACTTCGGACAGTTTCGCTTCCAGTGACCCTTGACCTTGCAATAGAAGCACTCAGTGTCCGGCTTAGGTCCAGACTTGAGCTTCTTCTCAGCAGGGGCAACGCGCTTGCCGCTGCCTTTCTTGAAAGATCCCTTTGCTCCCTTAGCTTTCTTAAAGCTAGTGGTCTTGTTGACCATCAACACATGATTGTCTTTCTTGATATCCACCTCCGCAGCTTTCAGCTTAGCGAAGAGCTCAGTGATCGTATCAGTGGAACCAATTTGATTATGAGTAACTACAAAACCTTTGTAGCTAGGAGGGAGTGATTGCAGAACTCTGTCAATCTTGAGCTCCTCTGGAATCTTGCAGTCCAGTTGCTCAAGGCGTTGAGTGTAGCCCGACATCTTAATGGCGTGCTCACTAACGGAACTCCCTTCCTCCATCTTGCAGTTAAAGAACTTCTCAGAGATCTCATATCTCTCAGAACGGGCCTGAGTCTGAAACATCGTTTTCAGTTCCTCAAGTATCTCAAAAGGCCCGCGGTACTTCTCAAAATGATTTTGAAGTTCCGGTTCCATAGAAAACAGCATGGTACTCATAATCGCATCACAATCATCTCTACGAGCATTGAAGTCAGCAAGTTCTTCAGTTTTCGCAGTTGCAGCAGGGGTGTCACCTAGCGCTTTGTCAAGTACATAGGCTTTTTGTCCGCCAGCGAGTATGATTCTCAGATTGCGGAACCAGTTGGTGAAGTTAGACCCATTGTTCTTAAGCTTTTCTTTCTCAGCAAAAACGTTGAAGTTGAAGTTGGACTTAGCCATTTGATCTACAACATTGCAAGTACAATTTAGACTATGTTCATGATAACTAGCTCAACTTAATCAAATTACTAGATGAACTCCCACTAAATTCAACATCCCTCAAGTTGTTTAGTGAACACGATCCAAATTCACCACACCTAATCCGATCTTCACGAGAAGAGATGTGGTTTCAATGGTGGACAACTCAGTGTCGATCATATCATTCATATGACTCATGTTTAACCTTTCGGTTCGTGTGTTCCGAGGCCATGTCTGTACATGCTAGGCTCGTCAAGTCAAACCCAAGTATTTTCCGCGTGTGCAAAACTGGCTTGCACCCGTTGTATGTGAACGTAGAGTTTATAGCACCCGATCATCACGAGGTGCTTGAAAACGACGATCTTTCGCAACGGCGCATACGAGGGGAGAACACAATTTTATCTTGATCTTTTTAAGTGAGGAATCATCTTATAATGCTACTGTCGCGATCTAAGCATAATAAGATACATAAAAGATAAACATCACATGCATATAATTTTATGCGACATGGTATAGCCAATCTCCGCGCCATGATCTCCATCTTGTGCGCGCCGGCATGATCTCCATCACTCCACCATGATTGCCTCCACCACGAATAGCAACTACAACTATTGCTAACTACTTAGCGATAAAGTAAAGCTATTACATGGCGTATAAGAAGTTGACACGCAGGTCATACATAATTATAAAGACAACCATATGGCTCCAGCCGGTTGTGAACTCATCGACATGCAAGTCGTGAAAGATTACAAAACATGATCATTGCATACAACTCAATTCATACACATCATGTCTTGGGCCATACCATATCACAAAACACTCCCTGCAAAAACAAGTTAGACGCCTCTACTTTGTTGTTGCAAGTTTTACGTGGCTTATGGGAGTAGCAAGCTAAGAACGATTCTTACCTACGAAAAGCCACAACGGTGATATTATGGTTGCTAACATCCGATGTAAGTCCCATGACTACTATAGTAAGAGAAACTGACATCCACCAGCCGCATGTGTGGAACAAGCCACACGTCAAGTGCGGAGCCGGTCTCGCGAACGCGGTCGCGTAAAGTTGGCCTGGATCGCTTCGATCTCACTATACCGCGCCATAAGAAATACACAACAAGAGGTTTGCAACAGAAAACATCAACGCCCGCAATAAGCATGTTGCGTTCTACTCGTGAAACACATCTACGCATAAACCTGGCTCTGATACCACTGAAGGGATTCGTAGCATAGTAAATCAAAAATTTTCCTACGCAACGAACAAGAAAGCCAAGATCTAATCTAGGAGATGTAATCAACGAGAGGTAGATGAGATCTTCATACCCTTGAAGATTCGCACAGCGGAAACGTTCAAGAGAACGTGGTTGACGTAGTCGTACTCGCCATCTCCTCCTCGCGATCCGATCCGATCCTACGCCGCAAGTGGCGGCGCCTCCGAGAGTTGCACACGTGCGGTGCAGCGACGTCTCCTCCTTCCTTGGTCCAGCAAGTATGGTGGAGAGATAGATTGGATCGGCAGCACGACGGCGTGGTGCTTATGGTGGAGAGTTTCTGCGGCAGGGCTTCGCCTACGCGTAGTCGCGAGAGAGAGAGAGGGAGGGCAGCAGTTGGCGGCTAGGGTTTGGGTTGAGGTGAGAGAGGGCTGCGCCCTTGCCCCCCTATATATAGAGGGGTGGCCGGCCAAGGCCAGCTTGGCCTCTCCCCAAACCCTAGCCGACTTGGAGTAGGAAGAGTGGGGGGCAAGTTTCCCCCCTTCCTTCTTTGAAGACTCCCTTAGGGTTTCCCCTTGGGCTGGCCGGCTGGGCCTTAGGGGCCTTGTGCGCCTGGCCCAGGGCGGCCAGGGCACTTCCCCTTAGGCCCACGCAGGCCTCCGTCAAGTGGGCCCACATTGGTCCCACTCCGGAACCTTCTAGAACCTTCTGGTACAATACCGATAAACTCCAAAACTTTTCCGGAATCCAAAAACTGCTTTCCTTTATATGAATCTTATTCTCCGGACCATTCCGGAACCTCTCGTGATGTCCTGGATCTCATCCGAGACTCCGAACTAAAACTCATAAACCAATTATCCATTCTATCCTAGCGTCGATGCACGTTAAGTGTGTGACCCTACGGGTTCGAGAATATGCAGACATGATCTTCTATCAATAATCAATAGCGGGATCTGGAAACCCATATTGACTCCCACATATTCATCGATGATCATATCGGATGAACCACGATGTCAGGATTCAATTAATCCCGTATATGTATTCCCTTCGTCACACGATATTTTACTCGCCCGAGATTTGATCGTCGGTATCACCATACCTAGTTCAATCTCGTTCACAGCAAGTACTTTACTCGTTCCGTAATCCGATATCACTTCGTGATTAACTCCTTAACCACATGCTTGCAAGCGGCTCTGATATCGATTACCGAGTGGGCCCGAAGTATATCTCTCCGACTTGGGAGGGACAAATTCCATCTCGATACATACAACTCAACAAGTACTTTCTGATCACCTGAGAGACACCTTTATTATCACCCTCACATAGGATGACGTTTGATGACTTCAAAGCTTTCTTCCGATACTAGGGAGTTGTATTATCTCATGGTCTAAGGAATACAATACATGACATAGGAAAAGCTTCGCAAAGATGAACACGATGACACGATCTAATTGCTCTGCTTTATTTGGGTCTGTCCATCATATCATTCTCCTAATGATATGATCTCATTATTAATTGACAACACATGTCTATGGTTAGGAAACCTTAACCATCATTAATCAATGAGCTAGTCCATAGAGGCGTACTAGGGACACGGTGTTGTTCATAAACCACACAAGTATTAAAGTTTCCGCTTAATACAATTCTAGCATGGAATATAAACATTATCATGAACAAGAATTATAATAATAACATCTTTATTATTGCCTCTAGGGCATAATTCCAACACATTATATATAGGGGGAGCTTTGTTTCTAGTATGTGTGCATTTGCATCAAGCTTTTGTTGTATGTTGCACACATCTAGGGGGAGCTCATCCTAGTCATATTGATCTTTTTCCTTTAACCTTAGTATTGTCATCAAACACCAAAAAGGGGGAGATTGAAAGAGCATTTTCTTGCAAAATCTATTTTTGGGTGTTTGTTGTCAATACTTAGGTATCTAACCATGTTGTCTCAGCCCAAGTCTTCGGGCCAGTTTTTCGGGGGGTGTCGCTCTTCCCAGTAATGGGGCGGAGACTTACCCCGAATTCTCTGGCCGGAAGATTTCCCTGGCCGGAGACTCCGGCCTCCCTGGCCGGAGACTCCGCCCCCGGGTCACTTAGCCCGGAGACTCCGGTCTTTGGACCCCGGAGACTCCGGTCTTTGGACCCCGGAGACTCCGGCCTAAAAGGGCGGCAACGGCTAGTCCTCCCCCAAGAACTATAAAAAGGCTTCTTCAACCTCAAGTCAAGGCTGCGGCTCCTACTCTCTCACCTCCATTGCTGCCAAGCTTCAAAGCCCTCGATCTCCACCTCTAGCCAATAGAACTTGAATCCCTTTGGGGATTCGAAGGAGGAGACCTAGCTAATCATCTTCACCGAAGGAATTTCATTTCCCCCTCCATTTGCTTGGAGGATTTGTGTCTAGGGATTCTTGGAACCCTAGGTATTGTAAGTGCTTGATTGACTCATCTCTGTGGTGTTTTCTAGCCTCCGGGGCTTTCTTGGGAGCCTCCAATTGAGTTGTGGATGTGTGCCCCAAGCTCCGTGTAAGGGATTCATGGTTCCCCCATTACCACCACTTAGTGGAACCGAGCTAGCCTCCGTGGCTTGCTCACCAGAGAACAAGGTGAGCCTTTGTGGCGTTGGTAGACTCCATGTCACCACACCTCTCCAACGTAGACATACTTCCCCTCAAAAGGAAGGAACTACGGGAATACATCCTTGTGTCTCTGGTCTCCACTCGTCGGTTATCTCTTTCCCTTACTTGTATCTTGCTAGTTACTTGTTCACTTGCATGCTTGTCACTTGTAGGAAATTCATCTAGTTGCACATCTACTGAATTTACTTTGTGTCAAGCCCTAAAATTGAAAAAGATTAAAAAAATGACTTAGCGCCTATTCACCCCCCCTCTAGTCGTCCGTATCAATCCTTTCAGCTTTTTTCACATACCACTGGTCCATTACCATCACGTCCGATTGCGAAATTATTAGTAGAGAGAGATTATTATCTCCTCTTAAGAGACTCACATAAATACATACATTCTCTTTTAGTTTACTAGTAGTTAACCCGTGCACCTGCACGGTCTAGTTGCTCTATTTTGTAGATAATACTAAATACTGATAAATTTATTAAACAAATATATTTAAAACTACAGTGTTTGGTATATTTTAAAATTTTGTTGAATTATGCATGTGAAATAGTACTAAAACACATAATAGTTTATGTTAGTTTTTTGGAATAATAACATCAAATATGAGGATGAAGAGAGTGAAATCACATTATAAATTGATTAATCTCCAATTTATAATAACCAAACATTGTAATAATATTGTTTTGCTTTCCCCCAAATTTACTCATTAATGGAAAAATGGGAAAAAAATATTTAAGCGTGAATGAGAAGTAGAAATTAAGTAGTTGTTTATGCAATTAATGTCTCAACATTAATGGATCATGCCCATGAGAACTTGTGAATTAAGTGAATGGCTCTTGAGTGATCTGGATCATCTATGTTTTTGGGAGATAAAATTGCAGTTTTCCCTCTCCGTTCCCTAACAGGAACACCTCTAGGCACTTCTCCTTCATATATACCACCTTAAGAAAAAGACATGTACATGTTATGATGACTGGATTCATGTGCTAGCAGAATACAACACGAACATTGGTATGCAATAATGAAGCTAATAGGCGCATTGTTTGTTTGAGAGAGTACTATCACAAAACCATAAATTACACCCACACAAAAAAACATAACTTGAGGGGCATCTTGCATTTGTTATGGGGGTATAAATCCTAGGTATCTTGGCCAAAGAGAAGAAATAAGTAAAGGATATTTTTGATATTTTCCTTGGTTCTAATTATAGCAAACTTTGGTTTCACCATCGTTAAATGATACAATTGTTTTCCTTTCCATTTCTAGAATATTCAAATAAAATTTAGTTTGTAAGGGCAACAACACATCACTGTGGATATTTCGACATACATAATGGAACACTATACCACATAGCCAAACGTAATATCTTGTGAAATAATATGTCATGGGGAACAATGTCAGGAGTAAACGCCAATAATTCCACCAAGTTACAGCACACAGACGTTTCTGCAAGGTGCGCTATAAATTCATGCAGGATGTATGGCAATCTATAAATTCATGATTTGGTTCAGTTCTTAGTGTTTTTTCAGGTTTCCTTATCTGCAGGGCTATAAATTCATGCAGGATGTATATCAATCTAGATGTAAATATGTGATATACATCTGCCGTTTCTTCTATGTTTTCTGTCCGACTCCTCAGATCAAACCTTCTACATGGCTGGCTCGAGCAAGGGATGCTATCAGATTGTGCATCATAAATTTATGAAACAGAAAAATGTCTGATGTACACCAATCTCGCTCATGTTAACCCAAACAATGACATGAACATAAAAGGTATGCGTCTCCTATAAGTGATGCCCAACCCTCTAGAAAACGAAACCACTCACCACTTACCATAAGTCTCATTTATTTCAGGTTAGACACATATCTTACCAAGAACCTTTAGAATGGAAAAAAACTCTCAAAAGGCCAAACTGCGGAGAAAAAATGTAACTGAAATATACCATAGAGAATATGGAAGCGGTCCTTGTTCCAGCAAATTAAAGACAATCTTGACATCATATGCGTCTCCTCATGCAGCAGTCCGGCATGGCGCTTCTCCTATTCGGAGCTAAATATGTATATAACATTTGAAATCGACCTAAAAATCATTTACATATTTATTAAAAACATTAGATTTAAATACTATTTGAGCCAAAAAAAATATATAATATTTACCTGAATGGTTACTTGGGATTATTAGGATACAACCTGGGCTATAAACGGGAAGGAGAAGCGATCCTTTTTTAACCGGCCAAAGCACATATGTAAGTCAGAGAGAAATAAGTCAAGAGCAAATGAAGAAGCTCCTTGCTAGCATTCGTTAGGGCATCCACTATGTTGGAAATAAGCAATCCACAAGAGAAAAAGTGATCCATAAGAAGTCCACATACATAGTGAAGGCTATCAACAAGAAATCCACAAGCGCTACAGCTTATAGCCAACCCACAAGCTTGTGGACAACCATAAGCAATATAATATTAATACTTTTACAGTAAAAGTATACAGAGTAGTAAAGCAACAATATTCCCTACGAATCTATTGGCCATAGAGTTGTTATTCAGACTACTTTCTCTAACGTGTGGGGCCTAGCTTAAGGTGTGCTTTTGCAACATACATTGTGGTAAAATTTGTTTGCCATAAACCTGCTCAGTGGGACCCATCTTATAGCAATTTTGACCATATACATAGGTGATGCCCTTAGTCTCAACGGCTGCTGAGTAGTACTAACCATCCAGCACGCACGTGCCATCAACATGCACCTTTTGTTCCTGCACAACATCCAACCACCATCGCCCAGCGTAAACGGGATAATATATATACCGACACTCATGCCTATACGAATATGAGTGAGAATTACCCGCTGCGGCGTCATCAGGATGGACATAATTACGGCAGCACTGAGGGCTGCCGACATGTAGAGGATACATGTAGAGCGGCTAAGCGAGAAAGTCGTTGACATCCGATCAACTCGAAAGTGGGGAGGACTGGAGGAGGACGCCTGTGGCGAGGGAATTGACTGCAGCAGGCGCAGGCGACGGCGTAGGTGGAGAAACGACCGTGGTGAAAGCCCAGGCGACGGAGCGAAATAGATCTCTACTGGAAGGGCAAATCTAGGAGCAGATGGCGTTCAGATTTTTCAGTTTGTTTTTTCGTTCCAAGAGAAACCGGGGGAGACCATGGAGACGACGACTCACGCGAGAGGGACGGAGCAGATCCGTCGCGTCTCAATATTCATCTGACGGATGCGGACGCGTTTACTTTAATCAGACGGTTAGATATTCTTGATTTCCAGAATCAACGTGGTGCTTCCTATGGTGCCTTCAATTAGTAAATATAAGATTTTGTATTTTTCACAAATGATTAATACAATGGTCATACTGCCGCTTGCTCACGATTCATGTCCATTCCAACGAATGCAAACCAACACGACGCCAGGATAGACCAGCGGCACACCATGAAGAAAGACGGTGCATCGGAAATCAAGTCCGCGCGACAAGGGGCGTGCCAGGTTCTATAAAAGCTAGTAGTGGTAGTCTATCTCAAAATGCATCTCATCACATCATCAGATAATAATAGCCACTAGATCATGATTTTCAGTTATATTTGTATGTCCATAGTTTTCACTTTGTAGCCTTACACGCCCGATTGAAAATATATATCAAGCCGCTAATTCAATATTAACCAAAATGGATTTCTTTCAATTATATTCTTACACTATCTTACTCAATGTTACTACTTCGGTTTATTAATCTGATACGTTTTGGCAGTGGAAATTGATCAACCGAAATATTTCATAACTGATTTTAATTAAAAGTGCAGGGGGCGATTTTTGTTTGTACAAAGCACAAGTATCACTGAGTATTTCCATGCAACACGCATGGTTTGAACTTTGAAGTCACCGGTGATTAACAGATTATATCTTGTAAAAATAGATGCGTAACAATGTTACTATGTCGTCACCGGTGATTAACAGTTTTTCTGAAGAAAAAAAAAAGGATTCGGAGTGTGCTAAGACCGTGTCAGGAGGTGCTTTTGCGTCCCCCACTGTGGGTGGATCGAGCTTCGTCCATCCACGGAAGTGGATCCTAGGGTCAAAGGCGCGCTAGGTTCCGAATAGCTCCCGTTCATCTGGGTCACATGACCCCGCCACCGGTCACAGCTGTCAGAATGGGCCGCGTCTCAGTATTTATGCTGGTGAAACTTCTGGTCAGTTAGCGAGGTGGGACTAAAGGCTTTTGCCTGCACCGCGGCTATCGCTCCATACCTTAGTCCCGTCGCCGCCATCCCAAATTGCCCGTGCGCCGCCGCCCCGGAGTCCCTCTCTCGCACCTTCTGCCGTCCCGTCCAACTCCAAGCGCGCCGCCTCTCGTCCAGATCCGCCGCGCTGCCATGGCGCTCCGCTGCACCACCACCCGACACCAACACAATTGAGGCGTCACTGACCCGCATCCAGCGTCCTCCTCGAAGCTGCGCCACCCGACCGTCGGAGCTCCGCCGTCGTCCTCGTGTTGAAGCTCCGTCCGTGGCCACCGTCCTGGAGGCTCCAACGTGCGCCGTCATGGCCGGCATCAGCGAACCTCCACCCTCTCCTCCGGTCACCGTCGACGTGACACTCTCCGTCCTCCTCATTTCCAAACTAGGTGCCGTGTGTGGGTAAATGGCTGTGATTTGACTCAGCCTGAGCTCCCTTCTCCTCATCGCCCCGAGCAACTTCAGGTAGGTAATTTTCTTTTACCTCGCCTCATCCACCCCTCTGATGGCTTTGTTCTATGGAATTATGTTGCTTGAAGAATGTTTGACCATGTAGTAGCGATCAGTCCTGCAAACGGATTATTGTTCGTATTAGCTAAGTGGTACAGATTCGTTCTTATCTTGCAACTGGACCGCTGCTGTGCCTTTCTTAGTTCCTTTGGTCTGTAATGCATATTGATGATTTGAATCTGTTCTGCAGATTGGAGCTGGGGACTGGGGTATATATACACCACAGTTGCAAGTTAGAAAATTACGCAACAAAGAACTTTTAGGAGGTAATAAACGTGCTGGGGACTGGGGTATACAGTTATACACCACAGTTCCAAAGTCCTGAAAGCGAGGTATTATAAGGAGGGGGATTTTCTATCGGCGTCATGTCCTAAACGTGCTTCGTACACTTGGAGGAGCATTGTTTATGGCCGGGATCTGCTGAGAGAGGGGCTGGTTTGGCGGGTTGGTGGCGGTGATCAGATTAAGGTTATGGGAGACAAATGGATTCCTAGAAGCTCGGCTCAACATCCACTGGGATGTAAGCAGAAGGAATGCCCAAAAATGGTGAAGGATTTTATCCTCCCTGGTGGTGGTGCTTGGAATGAAACTAAGCTTAGGGAGTTTTTTCATGATGATGATGTGACCGATATTCTCTGTACATCTGTTGGTAGACCGGGCTCGGAAGATTTTCTTGCTTGGAACCATACCAAGTCTGGTTTATTCTCTGTTAAATCCGCGTATCATCTGGCGGTGGATTGCAAGAGAAGAAGAGGAGGGGCTGCTGAATCTTCTAGATCGTGCACACATCATAAAGGATGGTTATCCTTATGGGGTGCTAATATACTCCAAAGCCTTTAGTTTGTTCCCTCATGCCTTGCTCTATCTCCGTTGTGGTCCCAATTTCAGGTCCTAATCCAAGCTGCCATTTTACTGTCATATTTAGGCCCATGATCTCTATTTTCAATTCGTAATACTTTGCACTTCGGTTCCTTTCTTACATGTTTTCCCATGCTGAAGTTCTCTGCAGCAAGTATGCAAGGATCTGTAAAACTTGGTTCATTATCAGATTTCCTTAAGACTATCCATCATGGAATGCAATTTTCATCGTGGTTACAGTGCTCCTTACTTCGTAGTTGATACTGAGAAATCTGAATCTTGCAAGCTTCAGTTTAGTAACTGACAAGAAGGAACTGAAAAGAGCATTATTCTGAATAGCCTTCTCTGTTTTTGCTGGCAGTATTGCATAATTCATCAGGCTATTCCCGGCCTCTTCTGCCCATGCTGAACTACAGGTACATACAAGTGAGATGTTGCCTGGAGCACACCGTGTGGGGGTCAAGAATCAAGATGGTAATGGTTGACACCAAGGAGCTTGAGCCATGGCACTCACTAATCTCATCGGTAACTCATGTAAGTGACTTGGAGCAAAATATTTATATATATTGTTCCACTTAGAGCGCACTCACATTATAATCCTATGTAAACAACCAGCTATACTCTGCCATCCAAAAGGAAACAACCTGCTATATTATGTTATGAACTCTCTTTTTTTCGCTATTGTAGCAATGCACATAGTGGAGCCCCTGACATAAGTTTTTCTTGGAGACACCCCGTGACAAGCGTGGAGAAAATCACATTAATCACTGATCTGGTTCAATTGGCTAATATGATCGGTTTAATTGGCTAATCCAACGAAGTACGGCACATATGAGTTAATAACCGGGTCAGATCTCGGAACTAAGAGTGTCACATGAAGCTTGTACATCGTAAGAGTGATGCACGTGAAAGCCTTACTTTAAGCCACCGAGACAATCCCAGCTGACACTGGTTAATTTGGCTAATATGATCAGTTCAGTTGGTTAATCCTACGAAGGACGACATGAGCGAGTGAATAACCAAGGCAAAGCGTGACGGGTCATTTCTCTGACCTAACGGTGTCACATGAAGCTTGTACATCGCAAGGGCAATACATGCGAAAGTTATTAAGCTGTAAAAGGATACGAGCAATGAGGAATCTTAGTCAACAAGAGATAACTGTTGGGTTGTTTTCTTTGATGCATATGATATTGGATTATAGTTTTTTATTGAACTACATTTTAATCAAAATAGATCTTTTTGTAATATTATGTTTCTAGTTTTATGAACATCAATTTGCATTTGTATTATATTTACATGTGTTGGGCCATGGGGGGTGTGATGGACAACATGGATTACCCTTTTTTGTAAATTCCTTTTCTCTTCTGATAGCCCTCATGGGTCATGGTTTGGGTTGGACATGTTTATTTGCATAAGATGATTTGAGATTTAAGTGGCACTGTATTTTGTCACAAGTCATCGTGTGGATGAACATGCCTCAATGCATTGGTGATGCAGGTGTAAGTCATGAATATTTTTTTCTTACTTGCTAATTTTTATGTTTTTGAAACGAGAACTAGCGAGCACTGATACGTCCAAAACGTATCTACTTTCCCGAACACTTTTGCTATTGTTTCTCCTCTAATTTGTGTGTTTTGAATACAACTAACACGGACTGACGCTGTTTTCAGCAGAATTGCTCTGGTGTCTCGTTTTTGTGCAGAAATTCAACTTCCAGTAAAAATTCGTGAAAAATCATGAAAAATCCTATTTCACCAGAAGATCCACGGAGCCAGAAGACAGGAGGCGGAAGGGGCTCGAGGGGCCGTCACACAGTGGTGGCGCGGCCCAGCCCTGGCCGCGCCACCCCTGCGTGAGGGGGCCCCAGACCCCCTCTCGACCTCCCCTCTCGCGTACATATACCCCCTGACGACATAATATCGGGGAGACGGCGTTTTTCCCAGATAGACTTCCGCTGCGCCGCCGCCATCAGAAACCGCGATTCGGAACCAGAAACTCCGTTCTGGCACCCTGCCGGGACGGGGATTCGGAGGAGATCTTCATCGCCATCACCACCGACGCTCCTCCATCGACCATCCATGACTCCCCCATCCATGTGTGAGTAATTCCCCCGCTGTAGGTGAGGGGATGGTAGGGATTGGATGAGATTGTTCATGTAATTTGATATGAGATTGATAGGGCATAGTGCCTAGTATCTTTATTTAGTGCCTATGACATTGTTGTAACTTGTTGTGCTTAATGCTTGTCACTTTGGGCCCGAGTGCCATGATTTCAGATCTGAACATGTTATTATTTCTATGATGATACTTGTTGTTTATGGTCTTACCTACAAGTTGTATACACATATTGTTGTCCGGAACCCGAGGCCCCAAAGTGACAGAAATTGGGATAACCGGAGGGGATGGCTATGATGTGAGGATCACATGTGTTCACCGAGTGCTAATGCTTTGCTCCGGTACTCTATTAAAAGGAGTACCTTAATTACCAGTAGTTTCCCTTGAGGCCCTGCTGCAACAGGCTGGTAGGACAAAAGATGTCGTGCAAGTTTCTCCTTGTGAGCACGTACGACTAGATACGGAACACATGCCTATGATTGTTTGTACTAGGATGCTTTATCTTTATTTATCTGCAATGCCCATGTCTCATTGATTTCATGAATTATCTTATCCATGCAACGCTCGTAATCCATCCCTATGCCTACAGTATTTGTTCCTACTGTTTACAACTGTTACTATTACCGCTGCTATTTTACTACTGCTGCTACTGTTTCCCTGCTGTCACTGCTATAAAACTGTTGTTACTGATAAACCGCTGCGAGTGAGACTGTTTCTAGGTGTAGCTGAATTGACAACTCATCTGTTAAGGCTTACATATATTCTTTGGCTCCCCTTGTGTCGAATCAATAAATTTGGGTAATACTTTCCTCGAAGACTGTTGCGATCCCCTATACTTGTGGGTCATCAAGACTATTTTCTGGCGCCGTTGCCGGGGAGCATAGCTTTATTTGTAAGTTCACTTGGTATTCATATTGTTCGCTGCAATCCTTTCATCATGGGTAAACCTCGTGATGAAAAAGTTCCTATATTGCCATCCACTACAAGAAGAGGTACGACTCTCAACACCTCTGTTGCTCTTGATTCGCCATCTGTTATGAGTAAGTTGCTTACACCACCACACCCACAGGCCACTGCTACTACTTCTGCTGAGATTGAAAGTGCCACTGATAATTTAGATGATGCTTCTACTGTGCTTGATGAGAGAGGTTCACTAGGTTCCTTTTTAGATGCTACTATTGCTAGAGCTAAGTTGGGAAACACCACTGTTACACCTGTTAGTTCACCTGAGTCTAGGGAATGTTCTAGTGATGATTATGATGATGATGCTTACATTGAGCTTAATGATGATTTTAGTGCAGAAGCACGTGCTGCTCGTAATGCAGGTAATGTTAAAGAACTTCTTGCTAGACGTTCTGTTAGATACAATTTGTCTCCTGATCCTAAGTTTGCTGCTTCTCCTATAAATATTAGAGACAAGGATTATGATTTCTCTTTGGATTTATCTTACATATCTATTGTTGAGAAAACTCCTTTTTGTGGTACTAAAGATGAGAGTGCTATGGAGCACATGAATGAGCTTTCTACCTTGAGTAATTTGTTTTCTGATGATATTAAGCTCCGCACTTACTTTGTTGCTAAGATTTTTCCTTTCTCATTGAAAGATGCTGCTAAAACTTGGTTTAATAGCTTGTCTCCTGGATCTCTTACTAGTCCTATTGCTTTGGTTAATGCTTTCTTTCAGAAATATTTTCCCGCTAGTGCTCAACATGCTGCTGTGCAGAAAATCTTTGATTTTGAACAGGGAAAAGGAGAGATATTGCCTGAATCTTGGACAAGGTTTTGTTCTTTAATTAGAGCTTTGCCTAAAGAACCATTGCCTAAAAATGAACTCATTGACATATTTTATAATGGACTAACGGATGAATCTAAGTCATATTTGGATAGTTGTGCTGGTTGTGTTTTCAGGGAAAGAACTCCAGCTGAAGCTGAAGAATTAATGGCTAAAATAAGCCGGAATCATCATGATTGGACTTTAGTTGAGCCAACACCAGCACCAACTCCCGCGCCATCTACAGAGCCTACGCCAAAGAAGAGAGGGATGATTGAATTAAATGATGAAGTTATGAAAGAGGCTAAGAAATCTCTTAAGGAGAAAGGTATTAAGGCCGAAGATGTGAAGAATTTACCTCCTATAGACGAATTATGTAAGCCAATCCCTCGCTCATCTACTATTGAGGTACACTCTCTCCAACGCTTTGATGAAAGAGATATTCCTTATACTAAACCTCCTGATCAATGCTTAGATGAGTTTGATAATTTTATTGTTAAGCAAGAAAATTTTAATAGAATGGTGCATAATCATCTGTTGGAGAATTCTAGAGTTATTAACAAGTTGCAGGATATTGTGGAGAGAACCGCCAATGATGTGAAGATACTTGCTAAACATTTTCAAATGGTTCAAACACAAATTGATCAGCTTACCAAGGTGCAAAAAGACTTGCTAGTTAATGCTGCAAGAGAGAAGCAAGCATGTGAAATACGCACAAGAAGTGGTGCTGCTACTCAAGACCCATTATATCCTGAAGGACATCCTAAGAGGGTTGAGCAAGATTCTCAACGCACTTCAAGTGATGATATTCCTTCCAAGAAGAAGAAGAAGCATAAAACAAATGCAGAATCCTCTGATGCAGGTAAAGATCCTAACAGTGTTTCTATTTCTGATGCTGAAACTGAACCAGGAGATGCTTCCGACAAAGAAGAAGATAAAGAAGAAGTTGAAGAAGAACCGGAAAAGAGTGATAAAAATGCAAAGTACACCAAAGAAGACTTCATTGCCAACAAGCATGGTAAGGAGAGGGAACCTTGGGTACAGAAGCCAATGCCTTTTCCTAGTAAGAAACACAAGTCCAAGGAAGAAGAACACTACAACAGGTTTTGTGAATGGATGAGACCTTTATTTTTGCAAATTCCTTTGACTGATGCTATTAGAATGCCACCTTATGCAAAATACATGAAAGATATTGTCACTAACAAAAGGAAAATTCCTAGTGAGGAAATTTCCACTCTACTTGCTAACTATTCTTTTGATGGTAAAATTCCAGAGAAGCTTGGAGATCCAGGTATACCAACTATTCCTTGCTCCATTAAAAATAACTATGTTAGAACTGCTTTATGTGATTTGGGAGCTGGAGTTAGTGTCATGCCTTTTTCTCTTTATAAGAGACTTGATCTAGAAAAATTGGTCTCAACTGATATATCCTTGCAGATGGCTGATAAGTCTACCACTATTCCTATTGGTATATGTGAAAATGTTCCTGTTCAAGTTGCTAACAGCTGTTTGATATTGACTGATTTTGTTGTGTTGGAAATGCCTGAAGATGATAATATGTCTATTATTCTTGGGAGACCTTTCCTAAACACTGCAGGTGCTGTTATTAATTGCAATCAAGGAAAAGTTACTTTTAATGTTAATGACAAAGAGTATACGGTTTATTTCCCCAAGAAAATTGATAGGAAGAATGCTCTAAATTCAATCAAGCATGTTGAAACCATCAAAGTTGGTCAAATTATTTGTTCAGAGCAAAAGCCCAAAGAAGAATATCAAATTGTTATGGTTGGGGCTATACCTATCAAAGTTGAGGTAACATAAGCATTAAGTGAAGTGCAAAGTTTTGCCTCATAAAAAGTTAGTTTGGTAACAAGACTTGATCAACCTTGTTAGCAAAGTGATTTTATATGAACGAAACTTCATTTTCACCGCATCCACTCCACCTCACTTGTATTTACTTTCATCAAATTTTATTCCTTCAGTTTAGTTGCATGATTAAGAGCATCTCAGAGCTGCTGCATGTTTAGTTTTGATTTGCCTGAAATCTTTTCATCCTCGTTTTTCTGAGTTTTATCGATATGCCAATTTCTGAAAAATCCTCGAAAATAAAGTTTCTCGAAAAATTCCAGAAAATTCTTTATAAATTTTTATGTCGAAAATGGGGCAGAGAGACACCTGGGAGGCACCAGGTGGGGCAGCCACGCCACCTCACACACAGGTGGCGCGGCCCAGCCCTGGCCGCGCCACCCAGGTGTGAGGGGGCCCCACCAGGCCCCTCACTCATCTCTTCTTCCCCTGCTCTTTCTCTCTCCCGAAAAACACCACCCCATTTGCTCAAGCTCGAGTTCTTGCTGTTCTTCACCTGGATTTTTCGATCTCCTTGTTCAGCCCAACATTTCTGCTGAAACTTGGATCATTTGCTCTCCGAGAAAGGAGATGGCCAACTTCACATATGGAGAAGTGTTTGAAAGTGATGCACCAAGGTCATCAAGGCCCTCAAGATCCACTGCTCAATATAGGATATCTTATAATGAGGATCTCATGTCACCAAACCTTGAAGGGGACGATGGAGATGCACATCCATCCGCCTTCCCTTGTTTTAACTTTTTGAGTGATGCAGGGATTCTCGATGATTTCTTGCTCCTTATTAACAGGGTTGGGTTGACCGATTACGTGGCAGATGAAAGAGACCAATATGCTTTGCTTACAAAGATTTTCGTTGAAAGTTTTAAATTTATTAATGCTCATTACAATCCTTCCGTTGCATTTAAGATTTATGATAAGTCTATCACCATGCCTTTGGGGAGGTTTTGTTCTATTTTAGGTATTCCCATGTTTGGAACGGCCAAGAAGATACAAAATCACCCCGCTGATTTGTTGGAGCTTTACCGAGGGGTGACCAATGATGATGACCGCAACGCACAGCGTGGCAAGATAAGAAATATTCAGCTCCCAGCTATTAGATATTTTACTTACTATCTTGCAACTAGTGTACTTGGTAGAGAAAACACTAGCAATATCTCCAACTATCATTTAGCTTTTCTAGCCACCGCTCTTGATGTTGGTGGGAAGTATAACCTTGGTGCTGTTATTGCTCGACGCCTAGCCGCTAGGGGGGCTATTTATGGAGGTATTATTGCCGCGCGCATTGTTGCTGAGCTAGGACTTTCTATTGCTCCTAATGATGTATTGTTGGCTCCACAGAGGCTTGATCTTGCTGCTATGAAACTCCATCACTTTGTTACTGCTAACTCATGTGCAGGGAAATTAGTTTACAGGATGTTATTCATTGATGGAGAGGAAAGGGAAATTCCCTTGCCTCAGCCTAACTTGTTCAGCATTCATATGAGGCCATGGTCGCGCACGAAGGTGGAGTTGGACGATCAGCTTAGGCTGCTTGGTTTCAATATCCAACATGGCATGGTGGTCCAGGAGGAAGAGGAGGAGCCGCCCTATCACTTCACCACGTACCACTTCGGGGCATCCTCGAACTCTTATCAGGACGATGGTGCTTCTTCGTCACACCACGAAGGCGCCACCTCATGGCCGAGTTGGCCGAGTTGGGATTGATCTCCACTTAGGCCAAAAGCCTAAGCTTGGGGGGAGGTACGCCGACGATTCACTCATCTACATATCATATTCTGTCGGTCCTTTGTATATTCATGTTTCGCTTTCTTTATTGTTCTCGTTCTTGTTTTCATTTCTTCCAAAACACAAAAAGACCAAAAATATTTCCGTTGTTTCTCTCTATTTGGTTCTTTAGTTTTCCACCCTTGGTTTGCTTTACTTGTTTTTTTCGATTGGCTACTTGAAAAACCCAAAAATATTTTGCTTTGTTTGCTATTTCCTTCCGCTTTTGCTTCAAAAATTGAAAATCCCAAAAATATTTGTTGTTCTTCTTCGGTTTTGTAAAGTTTGTTGCAGAGTTCAGTCTCCCGTTGCTCCATTGGAGCTTGGTATTCACTTTATATTATTCAAGCCACACAAGTGAAGAGCAATAATGACGATACATGACAATCCGAGATGTGGTAAGAGGCTGGTATGAACTCTATTTGTTTTCATTTTTGTACATATACTCTTCTATGTGGACATGCTTAGTCAGTTCATGTAAGGTATATGTCATCTAATGGATGCTTCGTAGTTCTTGCTTTCATATGATTAGTTCCAATTTTACTATTAGCCTGTAGCATGTCATGTAGACGCTTGCATGCATTTGTTTTATTCATAGTATGGTATGATATTGTGGTATCCACCTCTGAAAGCTTCATTTGAATCGACTTGGCACATGCTCAAGCATGCATATGACTGAACAAAAGGTCAATTAAGCCTTGATGATCTAAATTGCCTCAGAGTTCTTGTATCATTTTTATGCCTATATTAATTTTGTTCTGTCGCAAGCATGATTATGATAGTTATTGCTCTCTCGATTGTCGCTTCCCAGTCTTTTGCTAGCCTTCACCTGTACTGAGTATGAGCTCTACTCGTGCATCCAATTACCAAAAACCAAGTCTTCCAAAGAGTCCACTATAAATTCCTATGCATGGTATTTGTAAGCCATTCCAAGTAAATTTTCATGTGCTACCTTTCAAAACTTTCAACTACTTCTCATTTTGTGCCACTGTTTTTAGCTCATGGGGACGTAGTGGTCGGAATTGCTATCTTCCATATTAAATTAAGTACCCCTCGACTAGGCAGCTTCATCTGCTCGTCATTAATTTTGCAAGGGAGCTGGTCAGACCATTATAATTTTAATTCTAAAAGAAAGAAAAAAAGGCACTCCTCCAAAGGAATGTGAAAGTTGGTGGGCACCCGATGGAATCGGTTAGCCATGGTTTGAGAAAGGAAAAAGGTGGGGAGGAGTGCCAAAGCTTTATAAAAGAGCACCAATGTGCCAAATTTCAAAGAACTCGGAACCGCTCTCACTTGTTTATTATGGAAGATAGTAAGTCCCCATTGCTAGTCGTTGACATAGAACAATCACCTCTCAAAATAAACTTTTATCTCTGTTTTACAAATGAAAAGCTCTAGCACATGTTAAATCCCTGCTTCCCTCTGCGAAGGGCCATTCATTTACTTTTATGTTGAGTCACCATCTTCTAACTTTAAGCACTTCTTGAGAGCATAGCTGTTATTCTTAGTGTAATGTGCTTGTCCCAGAACACGGTTAATTGTGGTATAACCTTGATGCTTGTATCTTTGATATTTCTACTTCTAGTCTTCCCTTGGACTTCAGAGGTGCCTCAGCATCTATGTTTTGCTCTACAAATAAAGGCAAGTGGGATACCATTCTTTCATATCATTTATGCATATTACAATCTTGTGGCTTCTCATGCACATGTTACTTGTTATTAGTGCATTGGCACTCTTTCATAGCTTGTTTGACTATGAGGTGACATTAGCTGCATATTTCTTATTATGAATTGCCTGAGTATTTGATCACATAGTTAGTATATATACATCATATGAGCAAATGTGTTCGTGAAAGTTTCTTTTATCGCTCTCAGTTGTTAACTGAATTGCTTGAGGACAAGCAAATAGCTAAGCTTGGGGGGAGTTGATACGTCCAAAACGTATCTACTTTCCCGAACACTTTTGCTATTGTTTCTCCTCTAATTTGTGTGTTTTGAATACAACTAACACGGACTGACGCTGTTTTCAGCAGAATTGCTCTGGTGTCTCGTTTTTGTGCAGAAATTCAACTTCCAGTAAAAATTCGGGAAAAATCATGAAAAATCCTATTTCACCAGAAGACCCACGGAGCCAGAAGACAGGAGGCAGAAGGGGCTCGAGGGGCCGTCACACAGTGGTGGCGCGGCCCAGCCCTGGCCGCGCCACCCCTGCGTGAGGGGGCCCCAGACCCCCTCTCGACCTCCCCTCTCGCGTACATATACCCCCTGACGACATAATATCGGGGAGACGGCATTTTTCCTAGATAGACTTCCGCTGCGCCGCCGCCATCAGAAACCGCGATTCGGAACCAGAAACTCCGTTCTGGCACCCTGCCGGGACGGGGATTCGGAGGAGATCTTCATCGCCATCACCACCGACGCTCCTCCATCGACCATCCATGACTCCCCCATCCATGTGTGAGTAATTCCCCCGCTGTAGGTGAGGGGATGGTAGGGATTGGATGAGATTGTTCATGTAATTTGATATGAGATTGATAGGGCATAGTGCCTAGTATCTTTATTTAGTGCCTATGACATTGTTGCAACTTGTTGTGCTTAATGCTTGTCACTTTGGGCCCGAGTGCCATGATTTCAGATCTGAACATGTTATTATTTCTATGATGATACTTGTTGTTTATGGTCTTACCTACAAGTTGTACACATATTGTTGTCCGGAACCCGAGGTCCCAAAGTGACAGAAATTGGGATAACCGGAGGGGATGGCTATGATGTGAGGATCACATGTGTTCACCGAGTGCTAATGCTTTGCTCCGGTACTCTATTAAAAGGAGTACCTTAATTACCAGTAGTTTCCCTTGAGGCCCTGCTGCAACAGGCTGGTAGGACAAAAGATGTCGTGCAAGTTTCTCCTTGTGAGCACGTACGACTAGATACGGAACACATGCCTATGATTGTTTGTACTAGGATGCTTTATCTTTATTTATCTGCAATGCCCATGTCTCATTGATTTCATGAATTATCTTATCCATGCAACGCCCGTAATCCATCCCTATGCCTACAGTATTTGTTCCTACTGTTTACAACTGTTACTATTACCGCTGCTATTTTACTACTGCTGCTACTGTTTCCCTGCTGTCACTGCTATAAAACTGTTGTTACTGATAAACCGCTGCGAGTGAGACTGTTTCCAGGTGCAGCTGAATTGACAACTCATCTGTTAAGGCTTACATATATTCTTTGGCTCCCCTTGTGTCGAATCAATAAATTTGGGTAATACTTCCCTCGAAGACTGTTGCGATCCCCTATACTTGTGGGTCATCAAGCACCACCGAAGTGGTGAGAAAACAAGGATTGAGACTTCTACATGCATGTTACTTTTCTTTCAAAATTCTACCTGTTACATATACATAATACATTATAGTATCATGTAGAGAATGAGATAAGGAGATATGGTGAGGGAAGACGGAGATGACTGATGCACAATAGTAATGGCATGTGGTAAGAGAAAACGGAGGGAATGACTTCCGACTCCTATAATTAACATTTGGCGTTCAAGAGAGATAACACATATGATGGTTTGAGCTTATGCGACACCGCTGTTTGTCATGATACCACTATGATTGGTGGCTCTGTGTGAGCATGCGTTAAGGCATTAGTTTGGGGTGTGCTCTAACGCATGAATTCTATCTTTTCCTCAACTAAATGGTTTCCCTTTTATTATTAGAGAAACCCAGCAACCATTCGAAAAGCCGTTGTGAGTGCTGGAAAGAAAACTCATATATGATGGGTTTTTTCCGTGAAGCTAGGTTGATGAGGTTGGTTATGTGCCAAGTCAGTTGGGGTGCGGTGTGAGCCGTGAATTTTGATTTTGCCTCACGAAATGGCATTCCTTTTCTTCTGAAGCAACTACCAACCTCTAGAAAAGCCCGAGAAAACGACGATCGGAGCTAGAGCCTTCTACATGCTACAACATGGTTGCATCCCACAGAGCTCTATCCAAAATGGAAAAATCAGATCCAAAGAAAGAAGAAAAAGCTTTGCCGGAAAGGGAAGTGCTTCATTTCATTTTTTAGAAAGAAAAACGAACCAGGGAGGGAAGCGCCGTGCCAAGTCATCATCCACCACACAATCAAGATATCGCCAGGCCCACCGGGCCAAGTGTCACCATTCCAACGGTTCCGACATCTGTCGTCCCCCCTCGTGGGCCGAGCGCCCGAGCCGAATCAAAATCTCCGCCTTTCTTCCCCGTGCCCGTCCAGTCCCTTCCGCCGGACGCCACCGTCTTCTTCTTCTTCGCCCCGCACACCGTCTCCCGCCTAGCCGCTGCCCCGCGCGCTTCCACAACCCCAAAATCCCTATCCATCCAGCCGCAGATCCCAGGACATGGGCACGAAGAGCCCGCAGCCGGCCACCGGCGGCGGCGGCCGCGACGGCGGCGCATTCGCCTTCATCTCCAAGGGCTGGCGCGAGGCGCGGGACTCGGCGACCGCCGACCTGTCCCTGATGCGGGAGCGCGCCGACCGCGAGCTGGCCCACCTCATCGCCGCGTCGGCGTCCGCGCTCGCGGGGCCCGGAACGGCGTCGCGGCCCTTCGCGGAGCTGGACCTCGTGCGGAGGCGGATCCAGCCCAAGATTACGGAGCTCAGGAATCAGTGCTCGTCCACGGTGCTCGAGGGGTGGCCCCCTAAGGCCGGCGCCGGCGCCAGCCTCCGCGTCGACCTCTCGGGGCTTACGGCGATCCGGAACGCCATCGTGGCCGACGGGCGGCTGAGGGTCGCGTCGTGGAAGGGGGACAAGGGGAGGGCGGAGTGGGATGTGGTGGCGATGGTACGGAGCGGACTCAAGGAGTTCGAGCGCCGGAGCCTCCTGTCCAGCGAGATGCTCGGTGGGTTCCGTGGCCGCAGCGAGTTTCTGGACAAACTGAAGCTGAGCTTGGTAAACTCGACTATGGCCTTTAATAATGAGATGAATCGATGATGTACCCCTACAGTCTTGTTTTATTATTATTTCAGCAATAGCCTTTTGTTACTTTGTCACATGGTTAATTTCAGTTCATAAATATTTCGGCCCCTGCCGAAATCACATGAAATTTAGTGAATTTCGGATTATATCTCAACCAAAGGAGGGAAATTTCTCTCACAATTCATCAAAATATTAAAAATATTTTGAATTGGTTTTGGATCAATGTGTATTACTGAAATGACTGACCGAAACGTAATTAATTCGATATCTACTGAAATCATCAAAATTCAGTGAATTTTAATGAAAACTTATTGTCCGACTCATATCTGGGAAAAGTATGGCTGATAAGCACTCTAAAACTTTGGCATCCAAATATATGTAGCAAGAAAAAGAATTAGAGGTTTTCTTTCTCTACACTAGTTTTTAGATGTAACAGTCCAGGAGAACTGAAGGTGCAGCAGTTAGATATTTTTTATCACTTTTGTTGGCATTGCATTTCATTTTATAACGCTTCTATACAACTAACTCACTTCTTATAAAAATAAATGGACCATGTTTCTTAAATAATCCAATTTCTGGAACTGCTGAAATCAGCAAACCTTGTATGCAACCAACTGTTTTCCCAGCATGCAAGAATCCGATGAATACTGAGCAACAGTTCCACCTTCAAAAAAATAACACCTAAGTGTACAACATCATCGTACTCATGTGAGCATTGCTGCTAATTAACTTATGGGTATTACTCATTTTGTTGCAGAATTTGCTGAACAAAGAGTATCATGAACCGAAGGTAATGCCATAACAAACAATGCCTACGCTTAACTGCACAACCTTTTGTACAGTTGAAAAATTTCCAACAGTGCTTCGAATACGTTTTCCTAATGTCAATTTCTGTGCGATTCCATTTGCCTTGTAGCGTATTATGAGGAAAGCAGTTCACTAATAATGATCTGTATTGTTTTGCAAACAACAACACATACCAGTTTAACCATCAGTATTCACATAGCGCAAACATAGCCTGTTGCAGGGGAAAAAAAGGATCCAACACAAAGGATTTGATCCTTATAAGTTGTGAAGCAGTAAAAACATAGCTAGCTTGCACGTATGACTATTTTTAAATGACATGGCAGTTTAATTTCTATTAAAATTGCCATTCCTTCGAACTCATAGCCAACGAATTTGTTACTTTTGCGTGCCACTAGCTGGTATGTTTCTCAAGGCAAACCATCATTTGCTCAACATGCATTTGATTTTTCACTGACGATGTAATATCTGCTTCTATTTGATTTGATGATTCATTGTTTAAGTTGTATTTTCTCTAAACTGATTTTGGAATGCGAAGCAGGAAGTACCCCCGTTGGATCTAACTGAAATTCTGGCATATCTAGTCCGGCAGTCTGGATCATTTTTGGATCAACTTGGTGTACGAAGAGGTATAGAATATGACAGATGGTCTCTGCTCCTCCAGCTCTTGGTTCTTTTGTGGTGACATTTGCTGATTCTTGTTGATGTTATGTTACAGATCAGTGTGAAAAATTAGTGGAGACGTTGTACAGTAAACGGAATGGCCGCCTCATTTATCCATCTCTTTCAGCAGATAGTTCCTTAACTGGGAACGAGAACACAACTGATGATCTTGATCTAAGAATAGCTAGGGTGCTAGAAAGTACTGGCTATCACACAGAAGAAGGTTTTCAGAATGATCCTACAAAGTTGAAAATCTCGGACAACAGACGGCATGTTGCAATTTTCACCACGGCAAGCCTTCCATGGATGACAGGGACAGCAATCAATCCGTTGTTCCGTGCTGCTTATCTGGCAAGAAGTACAATGCAAAGGGTGACACTGGTGGTTCCTTGGCTTTGTAAGTCAGACCAGCAACTAGTTTACCCGAATAACATCATGTTTAGTTCGCCAAAAGAGCAAGAAATCTATATAAGGGACTGGCTACAAGAAAGACTTGGTTTTGAAACAAATTTCAAGATATCATTTTATCCTGGCAAGGTAAACATCCAACATGTATCATCCCAAGGTTTAAATCTCCACTTCATACTTCATATTCTGTTTTCCCCCAGAGATTTTCATTAAGGCTTGTTTGGCTCCCATCATTTGGGGCTGGAATCAAAGAATTCATTTATGATTCTATCAATTACTTGTTTGGCTGCCACGAAATTGGTTATGGAATTCATTTCGAATTCCATAGTTTTTCATCTCATGCCTAACCTTAATACCTATTGGGTACCCTATCATTTCTGTGGATTTTTCAAAATGAAATGATATCATCATTGTCATTTCATTTCATTTCTATCAAATGAAATGAAATGATAGGTGCCAAACAAGCCCTTATATGTTTTCTTCCACAGTTTTCGGAAGAGCGGCGCAGCATTATTCCTATTGGGGATACCTCACAGTTCATTTCTTCGAAAGAAGCTGATATAGCAATTTTAGAAGAACCAGAGCATCTTAACTGGTATCATCATGGAAAGCGTTGGACTGACAAGTTCAATCATGTCATTGGCGTAGTTCATACAAATTACCTAGAGTATATCAAGAGAGAGAAGAATGGTGCCCTTCAAGCTTTCCTTGTTAAACATATTAACAATTGGGTGACTAGGGCGTACTGCCACAAGGTACATTTTGTTTAGATCAGCTTTTGTGTTGAAGTTCAGGTTGCTATGGTGTACCTAATATTGGTGCCTGCAGGTTTTACGTCTTTCTGGTGCAACTCAGGATCTACCCAGGTCCATTATTTGCAACGTTCATGGTGTGAATCCAAAGTTCCTCGATGTTGGCGAAAAAGTCGCAGCTGATAGAGAGCGTGGACAGAAGGCCTTTACCAAGGGAGCGTATTTTCTTGGGAAAATGGTTTGGGCTAAAGGTTATAGAGAACTTATTGATTTGTTATCAGAACACAAAAATTACCTGGAGGGCTTCAAGTTAGACGTGTATGGAAATGGTGAGGATTCACATGCTGTCCAGGCTGCTGCAAGGAAGTTGGATTTGGGCATCAATTTTTTCAAGGGAAGGGACCATGCGGATGATTCACTCCATGGGTGAGATTAGAATCAAGCAAACTGCTAAATGAACTCTCTTTCACCTCTGTCTATAATATCGTAATTATTGACATGTTTTTTTTCTCTCTTGTTAAAATTTCAGGTACAAGGTTTTCATCAATCCCAGTGTTAGTGATGTCCTATGCACAGCAACCGCCGAGGCTCTTGCAATGGGGAAATTTGTTATCTGTCCTGATCATCCATCAAATGATTTTTTCAAGTCATTTCCCAACTGCTTGACATATAAAGCTCCAGAGGAATTTGTTTCCAAAGTGAAAGAGGCCTTGGCTGGCGAACCTCAACCTCTGACCCCTGAGCAAAGATACATTTTATCATGGGAGGCAGCAACCGAGAGATTTATGGAGTACTCAGAGCTTGACAAAGTTCTGAAAGATAGAAATGGTCACTGTGGACAGGGTGTAAAGAGAGACAGAATGAGGAAGATACCTTTACTTCCTAAATTGTCAGATATCGTGGATGGCGGACTGGCATTTGCTCATTACTGCCTAACTGGCAATGAGATCCTCCGACTGGCGACAGGAGCGATTCCTGGTACACGTGACTATGATAAGCAGCAGTGCATGGATTTGAATCTCTTGCCTACCCAAAATCAACACCCTGTATGTGGCTTCTGAACTAGTGTATAGTTGAAGGATTTTCCTCTTAGGTATGTGAATACTAAGTGCTATCCAGTTCCTGTGCTGTTGATTAGTGACTACTGACTAGAGAGTAGACCCTGTACATCTGTAGAATCTTATAGGTTTGTCTTGTTTGAACTCATTGCTTGTAATCATTCCCCTTCTATTCTCCAAATAAGCAAGTTGCACCAATAATGGATATTTGTACTGGCCTTGCATCTTGAATATATATGGCTTCATCATCTGCCAATGGCATCTTTACTATAGATCATAATATACATAACTCAATATATTCAGTAGAAGAACAGATAGCCGCAACAAAATCTATGCGCTATAGTGTGTAACTGTAGGCATGGGAAAGTTGAGTATGTATATTAACTTGCTTCAACTAGCTAAAGTGATCATGTGAGAGTAGAGATTAATTAAGGAGGATAGGGAACCATGAACTTGTACCTACTGATGTGAGAATTGAGATTCATTAAAGAGGTTATGGAACCATGCAATTTTTTTTCTTTGAATTGATGGAACCATGAACGTGAGTACCGAGTACCTCTTGTTTTTATTAACTTGGGAGGAATACTACTTCTCTGGGTCAAATAACTTGGCCTGACTGTCAGTGCTACATCAAATGGTATTTTTTCATGCTAAACTTTCAGTGCTATTGATTAAAATACTTACATTATATAGATATACACACATCAGAATTTAATATCGGTCAAGGCCTCCTTTGTATACTTCACTTTAGACATACCAAGTGCACAACGGTGCAAACAAAGATTTGGTAGACAGCAGACGTGGAAGTAATATTAGTATGAGATGAAGATTAATCTACTTCAATCACTACAAAAATTAGTGACAAGTTTCCCGATTCAACACTGGTGAAGCTTATCGTGTTCCAGCGGTATTTAGGATAATAGAGTTATCGAGGGGAGGTAATTTACATGAACGTATAGTATTAGGTTGAGCTTCACTGCAGCTGGCCTCTCCTTGATCAATATAGTCTTTTTTAGAAGGAACCACGCTCCCAATATCATTAATGAAATCACAGTTTTCAGGAACATTTAGAATTCAGATACAAAACGAAACAGGGGGAGCCAGGCCAATAGCATCCCTGTTTTTTAGAAAAATAAACACCATACAGTATGCCAGCTCACCAGTGATACATTCTCTGCAGTCGTGCCCCACATGCAAAAACAACGCAAATCAACCACAGGACAGCATTTCCTTAGGTACTACTGATTGGAGAAGATTACATGACCAAATATTTGAACCCCAGACATGTGCTCTGCTAAGAGCTTCAGGCGTGACCTCATGCAAAACTACGTGATCAATATATATGGTAGACAAAGATTCAGTGATAACCTCGGTAATTATCACTGAATTTCTAAAAGAAGGCACAGTTAGACAAACCAGCTGAAGGGAAATCTTGGGGAGCCTTAATGAGTTGTACTGATAAGTTCTTTGAGTAGATTGGTTTTGTTGTATCTCCAGTTTGTCATAAACTTCGTGCTGATCTTTTGTGAGGCTTCAACAATTTCAGGAAAACCATTATTGCACCAATGCAGCTTCTAATGTGATCTTGCAAAAGTGTATAGTGAAACCATTGATTGTTGGCTCCTCATCCTCAACCAAACAGCTCAAAAAAGAAAGAAGGTTTAGGAGAAAAGTAGCCATTAGCATCTATATGCAATAACTGTTTTTTTTTTTGCAGCACGTCTGTTGAAAAGACTGCAGTGCTTTATTATCAAAATTTAGCATCATAATTACTTCCATAGGATCGAAGAATTAATCATATGCTGTATACACAATATAATATTGTGCAATGTATACCGGCACCATATTAGTAGAATTGATGCTCCCATGGAATATTCTCTGGATAGAATAGCCACGCCGACATAAGTTCCCTCTTTGTCAACTCTGAATGTTGATTACGACTTCTTTCTGTGTTTTCTCTGGGTTCTTGAAATGGGCATGCCATGCTAGATTATCAACGGTTTCTGCAATTTTCACTATAATCGTAACCAAGTCTGAGAGAAGTGTTGCAGTAACAGCCACATGCATCACTTGCAACAGGGCGGTGTCTTCTGACAATTCATTTCTGATGCTTTTCGCAACTTTGACGGCTGCAGACATGGTGATGCTAGCTGGAGGTGGAACGGTCATTGTCTGAATCGCTGTTGATAGCTCTCTAAGCGCCTTAGCAGAGTAGGAGCTCATTTCCCCGCATGCCGTTCGGACCTTCAAGGTTAGCTCTGGATTGGCCTCAGGGTACTGTTGATCAGGAAAATTCTGTTGGTTAGTAACTTGGTTCCTTGGTCTTTTGAGATCATGAAATGGGGAGGATCTGCAATTACCTGAGTTTTCTGCAGCGTGATGACATAGGAAGCAAGAGCTTCCATTGAAGACGCGCACTGGCGACAGAGAGCTCCGAGCTTCTGGTATTGGGTCCATGGGTGTCGGAAGCCGAATTTTCCATGGCCGGGCTCCCACTTGGCAAAATTGCTCTGCGGTTTGCGAAATTACATTACAAAAACTGCTGTGTATACAAGCTGTTTTCTAGCAGATGTTTGTCGCACTCAGCATACTGTGTATATCATCAGTAAAGGAAGCTTACCAGGGAGTCCTCGGTGGCCTTGGAACTGAGGACGCCCTTGTACACTTGGAGAAAGGATTTGCCCTCCAAATTCTCACTGGCAGCCTTTTCTCCGAAGCATTCAGACTCCATCCCTGCATATAAGGGTACAGTGAGTCGGTCTGAATTCTACAAGATTAACTAAGTCCAAGTACATGGTAGTTTTCTAGTTTTTGAAATTGTTTTTTTCTTGGCAGAGTACAACGTTGTCAATATTATTTGGCAGTCTGTTCGCTGTTGGTATCCTATGTTATCAGCAAACTTGTCCCAGATTCTCTGAACAGTGTATCCACACGACCAAAAAGTGCTAGTTTTCTGTATCAATATGAAATTGCTCCAGGGACGTTTGGCAAGCAGAAATATAAAACAGAGCTTTCTGGTGACTCTAGTCAGGAAGAGTCTGCTATCTTTCTTTCTTTTTCTTCAGAGAACACAAGTCTGGTATATACTTTGACAAAGTTACAATACACAACTTGAACTAGAATGACAGAAAAGTTAGGAAATGAATGTTTGTCACGGAATATTGGAATGCATGCATGGCCAGAACACATGGCCGTGGAGCGCTCTAATTCAAATTTCTGCGGACTTTTACCTTCAAGGAACTGCGCCAGCTTATCGAGGTTGGCGGTGGCGAGCTTGTGGAGGTCCTCGCCGGCCCAGACGGGGAAGACGAAGATGGTGGTGCAGAGGCAGGTGAGGACGCCGATGACGATGGTGGAGAAGCGCTGGTGGGCGAGCTGGATGAGCTCCTCCACGCGGTAGCTCGACACGGCCACCAGGCTGAAGGTGAGTATGAAGATGGTCACGCCGTAGTCGTACTTCGCCTTGATCTCCGGGATGAACCGCGAGAACGTCGCCGCCGACGCTGCAAGATTCATCATCCATTTTAGTTATCCTGTAGCTTCAGTAAGTATGTAGAAAAGCCCGTAGAACATGCATGTATGCGTACCTAGCAAGAAGACGAAGATTGCGAGCAGTATGGGCTCCCCCTGTGCGCCGCAGCGGTTGGCTACCTGATGAGCTCCGACGGCGATGAACCCAGCCACCAGCGTCGCGAAGGCTCTGTTCAGGCCTTTGCCCAGCGTGCCACCTGTTTCACCCACACGTTCAGTTCAGGTATGGCGTGACGCAGAGATGATCGTAACATTGTATACTGTTGTACACGCGTTAGTTCATCTATGGCGTGGCGGCAGCGGCACTGGAGAGGTTATCTGCCATCCATCAAACACGACTGAAAAATGGTTCATAGCACGTACCGACGGTGTACTCCATGACGACGACGACGGTGAGCACCGCCCAGAGCGTGGAGACGCCGAAGCCCTTGAAGAGCGGCGTGACGTAGTAGAGCACGGACACCAGCGTGAGCGCCAGCCCGACCTTGAGAGAGTGCGCCACTCGCCTGGGATCCTCCCTGGCGATCCGCCCCACCTTCCTGGCGAACCCGGCGACCCTGCACCACAGCTCAATGAGCACCGAACGGAGCCGCGGCCGGCAGCCCGCGAAGAAGCCGCCGACACTGCCGTGTCCGGCCGTCGTCTCGCCGCCGTTGCCGCTGACGCTCTCCCTGATCTGGTGATCAGCCTCCATGGTAGAACCAATGGTGGAATGGATGTGTATGCAATAATCGCTCCTAGCTTAATTGAAGAGATGGATATGTGTACGCACTTGTACGTGTTATGTTTTGTGAAGCAGCTAGCTATAGCTAGTGTGAGTGGCACGGCATGGCTGTGGCTATGGCGCGCGAGGGCTTATATAGGCGGAGGGAAGAAACGCCAGCTGCACGCGGAGCCTTTTTGGATGGGATACGGTGATGCGACAGACAGGGAGGGGGTCGATCGGTAGTGGAGCAAAAGCGTAGGCATTGCGCAATCGACTTTCTCGGAGACTATGACTCGGGAGATATTGATGTTGTCGTGTTTGCTTTCGTCTCGTCTTCTCCTGCCTTCCTGCGCATACAGGTATACGTTGCTCTTGCCACTTGCTACATGCACGATCGGTCGCCGCTGATCTGCTCCAGGGACTGCAGAACGGTCGCTGATGTGAGGAAATGTGAGCATTCGGTTCTGGTTTTTAGCTGCGCGTCACGTTTTGAAATAGCAGGAAGACCATTTCTACATGTGCTGGATTCAGCTTTTGTATGTACTCCATGCAGGGACGTGTGGGATAAGTGCGTGTATGAACTTACAAAAAACCGGATGCACAAGATTTGCCTAATATCATCGATTAAGATGGCGAGTTCACAAGGTTTAAAATGTTTTGAGGGCCAAAAAGTCCGTTACTTTACCATAAATGGACTTACTCTCCCGGCATTAAATCTCCCAAATATGCCCCGGCAAGAGCTCAATGTTTTGCTATCTTTAATCTTTGCCATGATGGTTGACGACGAGATCGACGGCACATAACTTTTGTTGCGGAAAACTCCAACGCTTCCCGAGTGCTGGCATATGAGGGCCTTCCTTCGAGTGTTGGAGGCCGAAATCAAGGAAATCAACCATTCATTAACCGTTGTAGATCTCGTCCAATCGTGGACTTGCAATTCGTGAAGGCCTAGCCAATATTTTCAAATTCTAGTAGAAAAGCGGCAACCCAAGAAAAGGTGCCCACCGACTCTTGCTCGCATTTGCAAAGTTGGCAAGCTCCACAATTCGGCCATCCCCGCACTTTGTGGTGTTGTAGACAGGTGTGCGCGCATTGAGCGTGTTAATTTGTTCTAGAAGCTCTTGGTTTATGTAACTTGGCATTTCCATTCGTATTATAAGTACCACCTTTCCTAGTTCATGTTATTATATATGCTTGTGTTGCATTCTTTTGTAAGATTACGTACTCTTCCGTACGTAGCTCGGGATCGACAGATCACTTGTAGTGGTACCTAGTTTAGATTATCTGCTTTTTTGACTCGCATAGTCATACTGTCGGATGAGGTGAAACGCAACTTGTTTCTTTCCTTACAAAGGTACTCCATACGCCTGGCTTTACCAGTGCTCACCCCATGATCTCTGTAAATGATGCTTCCTCTGACTTGATAAATGGACAAAGCTGAGAAACGCGCTAAAGTAATCGTAATTTCCTATTCTTCCACGTTTATTTATATGTAAGGCCCAGTTGCTTCATTTGATTACGCAAAAGCAATTTGATGACTCGCCGTATACACTATTCCATGCCGCTAGCTAGCTGGCTATCACGCATCAAGATGTATCCTGACTTATCATTCTATCCGCTTTTCTGAGTTTTTTTTGGGCAGATCTCAACTACGGCTTATCACATCGAATTCCTTGCGTCGAAGCTCTTGTCCTGTTCCTCCAAGAATGCACGCACTTCTACATACGTCCTGACTCACCGAAATCTATGAAGTCTGGTTCAGTGCATGTAGACAAATCTATCGTCTTGTCGTCCACCGTTCGCCTGAAGCTGACGGCGGCCACCGTACCACCGCTGTTTTTTTTGTGTCTTTCTCAGGCGTGGACCTCTTGTACGGACTCAACCAGTTACCAGGTCACAGTCTCAGGCGTAAACTAATCCACACGCATCTATAGATTCATTGCGATGGTTCAGAACTTCAGATAACCTGCATATTCCGTGACGCTGAACAGCTCATGACCAGCACTATGATCTGAACTAGGGATAAAAACAGAGCGAAAACGGACGGAACTAAGTGGTGCCATATTTGTTTTCATATTTTTATATGAAAGCAGAAACGAATACAGAAACACCGGAAATAAATATAAAAACGGATAATTCCGAAAACAGAAATGGAATGAATACGGTACCAACACGAATGAAAAGCAGATAATTATCGGAACCAAAAGACCACCTGAATCATGCAGCAAAACTCAAGCAAGTTAAGTAAAACAAAAAACTTGTTCCCCAAACCTGTCAAGATTACTCACTGTAATTGGAGAGTAAGAGTGGGTTACTTTGATAGTTTAATATGACAAGGTCACATATTAGACCTGCTAAATTGGCCATGCAAAATAAGCATAAAACGGAAATTCCGTATTAGTCGGGAACGGAAACTTCCGTTTCCACATCTGTTCCACCGGAAAACGCCGTTCCGTTTCCGTTTCCATTTCCGCCAAAAAAATTCCGTTTCCATTTCCGTTCCGCAGATTTCCGTTTTTATTTTCATGTTTTCATTCCGTTTCCGTTTTTCCTCGGAAAAGTCGGAAAGTTTCCGCTCCACTTTCATCCCTAATCTGAACTCTGAACCTCATGAAGCAGCAGCGCTAGCGCTCCCGCGCTTCCTGTTTCAACTTTAAATTTCCTCTCACCGGCAGCATCCGCGTTATCGTGTTGGTTCCTGATGCAACTTCAACTCAACGTCTCTAACATCAGACGCACAATTGCTAACGACATCCAGATCGATGGGAGAGACAAGTAAGAGGGGAACTGCGAACATACGAATAACAGTCCCGTCAGGTAGCCCGAGCCCCAGGACGACCTGAGATGGCACAATCCGAGAATATGTGCCGATATATGCTTCCCAAGATTCCACCAAGTGCGTGTGCATCGTCTACCTCTGGTCTTTGTCTAAAGCAGAATCATCACCACATTACCTACTGACTATTCAACTGTCTCTTTTCTTTTCTTTCAAGTAAAATCATCGGGAAGCCTCCTTAAAAAAAAATCGCCGGGAAAGCCACTAAGCCAGAAACAGTTTCTGCGTGGCATGTGCGATTAAGCTACTAGCCTTTCAATTCGTAGGCGCATTATATATATCAGACGCATCGCATTACAGAATTATGGGAGGCGCCGGCGGAAAATGTGCTAGCTTAATGGATATATGCCTTTGTAGGCAGAAAAGAGATCCTTTTCTCCGACACGGATTAGTGTTGTCTCACAAAATCACGCGCTCACGATCTCCGTACAACTTTGTCCTGCATGCTGTGAACTTGGCCGTACTTCTCGCGTGTCCCTTTCCGCCTGTCACGCACGTATACACCATCGTCGGTGCGAGATGTTCTAGCTAGCGAGAGAGAGAGAGAGAGAGAGAGAAAACTGGGGATGTGTGCACTATTGTGGAAAAAAGAACGGCCCCTGATCAGTTTTGACGGCTGCACTTGATAGCTAGCTGTGGATTGTACATCGTGCAATGCGCATTTGGGGGAAAAAACAAAAGAGATCAAGGAGAAATAGGAAGCAGGAGCTAGATGCCACGATCATTGATCCTTTTTCCTTTTCGCCGATGGAGAACCGCCCTTCGTCGTCTCTTGAAATAGGCTTTCGCCCCGCTATATTAATATAGCAACCACACGATACAACGAGCTAGCTGGGGCCGCAGCACAAACTAGCCCAAAAGGAAAAAAGGAAAGGCAGAGAAACAAAAACGAAACAAAGAAAAGAAAAAAATGTCCACAGCGCCGGGTCGACGAAAACGATGATGATCCGCAATCGCCGCGCCCTTCGGAAAATTCCACCACAGTCTTAGTACTTTGAAGCTCCGCATACCAAGCAAGCACCTTCAGGAAGGGATGCGACGATGACGACGCTGCTGCCCGGACTAATCCTAGGGTTTCCCCCGGTACGCGGAGGGGCGCGGAAAAAAGGGGTACACCCGATGCCCTTCAAGAAGGAATGGCGGCACCCAAGGGCGTCACCGCATCGGTGTCTGGCCTTCCGACAAGGATTTCTCCTGACCCCCAAAAAAACCACGCCCGCGACGCTCCATCGCACTCCACCAAGCTCGCCGCCCACCAGCTCACGCCACCACGATCTTGCAATCACCACCGCCGTCTCACCGAAACCGAAGTAACGAGACCGACGAGAACGAAGAAGGGCATCCGGAAACAAAGAACGGCCGAACAACGGACAAGAACCGTGTTGGTACCGAAGTAACGAGACCGCCCTTCGTCGTCGACCGCGCGATTATTCCTTTTAACGAAGGGAATCACATCGAGGCACTAGCAGCAAGAACCGTGTTGGTACGGAAGACCTGCAGCTTCACCACGAAGGTTTCCGACAAGAACGTATGGCGATAGTACGGGCGAGAACTCGATCGACCAGGGAGTGTCTATCCACTACTCTCAGCACTCAGCAGAGGCCAACGTACACGGCCTGACGTACGTGACAGTGTATCCGCATTTTATCTCAAATCTAGGAGAGTCACAGTTCACCTTTTAATCCTCTTGCAAATCGTGGCTGTGAATGCATGCAGGATGGGCTGTAAAATGCAGATCAAGTTGAACAGGCGCTGGAGCCACAGACGTCGCGTCTTGGAGTACGTTTGATGCATGCAGATGCAGTAAAAGTACAAATGTGCTGGCTGGTGCAACTAGCGCTGGAGGTCGTCGACCGGATTTAGACCATGCAGGACAAATGGACAGCGTATTCGTTGAGAATAATAAACACCCGAACTAGGCAAATGTTCAGAACTCAAGCTTTCGTTGAGCAAGTGTAGGTTGAAGGCACCAGTGCAGATCCGGCAATAGCACATCTGCACATGGTTGAAGTAACTGCAGATCTAACGTACCGCTGCATGTTATAGTACGCAAGTCGTTGATAATAACGTTTGTGGAGTATCATTTTGTAAATATTATTTCTCTCAAAGTGGTATAACAGAAATATTGTGAATCTTTATAAACACTTATTATTACAACCAACATATGTATAATAGACTCCAGTCCCCACTTGTTCCAAAGAGGAACATTTGGCGACTCTAGTTCAACACTAAGTAACTTGGCTACGACAGACAGTAGTAGACTAAGCACCATGACTAATCAAACAACATTATTCTAGGGTGTTCGGTGCTGCATAAGCTACCTAACTATTCAACTACTAGTCAGCCCCCTCCTCCTAGACCTCGTCAATCCCGTAGGCGATCGTGTAGTCAACACTGGTGCTTCACTGGGCTTCTCTTGCGGGTCCTTAGAGTCTAAGCATGGGGTTAAAAGGAAAAATGAGTACGAGCGTACTCAACAAGTTCATTTTTAAAGAATAAGTATTTAATGCACCAGCTACGACCGTGAACCAAAGAGTACTAGGCTATTGCAAGTTTTTGTAATCATTTCTTCAAAAGGTTAATTTTATTATGAAAAAAGTACGTTGTTAGTCTTCACAGGTTGACCCGAGCTTCGACGAGCTCTTTTCCTGTCACGTTCGTAGTTCCTTCCTAGAACAAGAAGTATCTTGATACTTTCATACATTCTGCATAGGTGGTCACTTGTAACCGTAAGTGATTAAAGCCTTGTTGCTCAACCGACGTACTTTCCCGTCCACACCTTTTTTGTATAGGGCCTAGTCAATGATTCAAGGCAATCAATGTCCTTCTCCGTGACCCCACACACCCACCCTTTTATAGTTCCAACCTCGGTATTGATATCCACGTCGGTTGTCCTACCCTCTTGGTAGTTTCCGACCTCAGTATACAGCTTACCCGCGTTGGCCATCATACTCTTTGGTAGTTTCTGACCTCGGTACACATTTTTATTCACATCGGATGGCCTACCATTTGGTAGTTTCTGACCTCGGTATCCCCGTTGTCTGCTATAATCCATCATAGACCACCTGCCATGGAATCTTGATGGGGATTCCACGCTCATGTTGCTCCAAGAAGGACTAACAACAACTATGGTATGTCACATCCATTGATATGTAGAAGGAAGATGATACAGCTGACTAGTCTGTCCCATTCCAGATCTTATGGTGGACCATTTTTATGGTGCTAGAATCACTAGTGACATTTGTTATTAATCCTAGGTTATACTTTCCCAGTTGTAGTGGAACCTCCACCATCAACTCAAACCATGGTACCACTACCCACTATCCTAGGTTAACAACCACCGTGACTGAAAACCACATCTCAATTTAATTATACAAAGAATACCTTTGCTTTTAAATGCAGCAATTATACAATATAATAGATTTGCAAGTAATTTGATAAAAATACTTTAATAGCATGAGCAAGCGATGAACTTGCTTGAAAACTGCAAGGTAGTGCAGTTGGATACTTCGGAGTAACCCGAGACCTCGGTTTTAGAAAACAGCATCATTGTTCGATAAGGAAATGGTTAAAGATTCAAATGATGCCATGCTTTATAGTGGTGTGTGATTTATTACCATAGGTGGTGTTTTATTTATTAAAGGCTTTATATATTCCTTTTTATGACTTTATAGGAATATATGTTAGGTTAAATTCATTCAAGAATAATGGCTTCTTTATTCTTGGATGAATTCCTTAGTTAAGTTATAACTTAGTTTAAAATTATTTAATATATTTTTCTTAGATTTCTCACAAGTTTTATTTATTAAGAAAAATCCTCTAAGGGTTTTTCCTACTCAATTCATATTTTAAGAATTTTAGTTTTATAAATAATATCCTAAAAATCCACTAAGGATCATATTAGAGTTTAGAATATTAAGTTTTTCAAGTTTGCTATTTTATTTTATTTTATTTTTAAACCATTATTAGGTATTTTTAGGGATTTATTTTGTTCCTAGAATTATTTTGCCCCTTTGGCCCACTAGTCAGACCAAACCCTCTTTAGGTCTGGGTCAGTGATGGTGCGGTGTTAAGGCACCCAGTTGGGAAACCCAAGAGGAAGGTATGTGCAGCACAGCAGCAAGTTTCCCTCAGTTGTGAAACCAACGTTTATCGAACCAGTAGGAGAAAGCCAAACTTCAGAAGGTGATGCTTGCTAGCTTTGCGACACTTCGGACAGCGGCGCCAGACGAATACTGTCAGCGTGAAGCTTTTCACCAGTAGCAACGTGGAACCTGCACACAACACAACCAAGAACTTTGTCCCCAACTTACGATGAGGTTGTCAATCTCACCGGTTTGCTGTAAACAAATGATTGAGCGTATCGAGTGGTAAAAGGTAATAGTATGCAAGAATATAAACAGAGCGAGTAAAAGTAAACGATAATAGCAATGTAAAGGAAATTGGACCAAGGTCCACAGTTCACTAGTGGTGTCTCTCCATAAGATAAATAACAACATGTTGGGTAAACAAATTACAGTTGGACAATTGATAGAGTAAAGATAACGTACATATGTCATGAGGATCACTATGAGATTCACTATGGGCATTACGACAAAATACATAGACCGCCATCCAACTGCATCTATGACTAAAAATCCACTCGCGGGTAGTCATCCGAGTACCCCTTGAGTATTAAGTTGCGAACAACAGATAATTGCATTAAGCAAAGTGCGTAATGTAAACAAAGCAAATGTCCTTGGACACAAGAATGTTGTTTTCTCCCTAGTGGCAACAACACATCTACAATCTTAGAGGTTTCTGTCACTCCCCCAGATTACTAGAGGCATGAACCCAACTATCAAGCATAAATACTCCCTCTTGGAGTCACTAGCATCTACTCGGCCAAGATATCTACTAGCAACGAAAAGCATGCAAGATCATAAATAACATAGAGATAATATAAAGATATATAATTCAGCACATCAACTTAATATAGTACCAATACTCATCAGATCCCAACAAACACAATATGTAGAATTACATAAAGATGATCCTGATCATGTAGGGCAGCTCACAAGATCTAAACATGAAGCACATGGCGGAGGAGACAACCATCTAGCTACTGCTATGGACCCGTAGTCCAAGGTAGACTACTCACACATCCCTCCGGAGGCGACCATAGTGGTGGAGAAGGCCTCTGGCAGGGTTTCCCCTCTCCGGCAGGGTGCCGAGAAGAGCTCCTGGATCCTCCCAATCTCGCGACGACGACGGCGGCGGCTTTCAGTATGTTTCGTGGAAAAGCGATCCGTCCTTTAAGTTTTTCCCATCGAGGGGAACTTATAGGCGAAAGGGCAGCGTCAGGAGGTGGGCCAGCTGGCCTCACCCCCTAGTGGTGCGGGCCAGGGGTAGGCCGTGCCACCCTAGGGTGTGGCTGGTTCCTGGCCCCCCTCCGTCTCATCTTCGGTCTTCACGAAGCTTCGATGAAAATAGAAGGTTTGGCTTTTGTTTCGTCCAATTCCGAGAATATTTCCTGTGTAGCTTTTCTGAAACACAAAAACAGCGGAAAACAGGAACTGGCACTGTGGCATCTCGTTAATAGGTTAGTTCCGGAAAATGCATAAAAACGCCACGAAGTGTAACAAAACACAAAGCAAATGGTGTGTAAACAAGCATGGAGCATAAAAAATTATAGATACGTTTGAGACGTATCAAGCATCCCCAAGCTTAACTCCTGCTCGTCCTCGAGTAGGTAAGTGATAACAAAAGAATAATTTTTGAGGTAACATGCACCATCAGAATCTTGATCAACTATGTAAAGCATTGAGTGCTAGGATCAAAGAACTTAAAACATGGGCATAAAAGACATAATCTTGACAATAAAAACTTAGCAACCATGTTATAACATAAAAAGAAACACAAATGAAAGATCATGAATAATGAAACAATGAAAGTCAAACGTGTGTTCAAATCATATGGAAAAATATATCAAGTGGTTTTCAGCTTGTCCTTCATGGAATAGCAAAACATAAATGCATAGGACACCTTCAAGTTTAAGAGGGCGACTAGATACAAATAATTTAAGAACAAGCAAAACCATAATCATGAATCAATCAATGATAAACTTTGGGACTATGCACATTATACTCAGAATGGCAACTATGCTCTCTTAGACGGTGCATAAAGGTAGAAGGTGGAGACTCATCATAAAAGTAAAAGAAAGTCCCTTCGTAGAGGGAAGCAGTGATTAAACATGTGCTAGAGCTTTTCATTTGTAAAATAGAGAGATAAAGCAGTGGTTGTCTTTGTCAATGACTGGCAATAGGGTTCTTACTATCTTCCATATAAAAATGAAGCAAGTTTTTGAGAGAGAGATTGGCAATTTGGTGCTCTTTTATAAAGCTTGGCACTCCTCCCCACCTTTTTCCTTTCACAAACCATGGCTAACCGATTCCATCGGGTGCCCACCAACATTCACATACTATGGAGGACTGCCTTTTTTCTTTTTTCTTTTTTCTTTTTGGAATAAAGCAATATGGAAGATAGCAAATCCGACCACTACGTCCCCATGAGCTGAAAACCGTGTCACAAAACGAGAAGTGTCTTGAAGGTTTTTTTTGAAAGGTAGCACATGAAAATTTACTTGGAATGGCTTACAAATACCATGCATAGGAATTTATAGTGGACACATTGGAATAACTTGGTTTTTGGGAGTTAGATGCACGAGTAGAGCTCATACTCAGTACAAAATGAAGGCTAGCAAAAGACTGGAAGCGACCAACTAAGAGAGCAGTAACGGCCATAATCATGCATAGCGACAAAACATCATTAAAAGAAGCATAAAATGTCATCACAAGTCAAAAACCAAATGATCATAGAGGCTTATGTTGACTTGTTAGAGTCAAACATGTTGTAAGCATGCGCCAAGTCAACCCAAATAAAGCATCAAGGAGAAAACCAAATAAATGCTTCCATATAATAAGAATAATGCATGATTTTTTCAAAGGCTCATTAAGCAATCTCAGTCATTTGAGACAAGCCATGCTATAGCAAAAATCACTAATCATACTATCAAAATGACATCAAGCATGGAATGCAAAAGTCTAAGCCGCAGTCTAAACAAGCTCCTTTTTGTATCACTTTTTTGCATGAAACTTTTTCTCTTTTCCAACACCATTCAAACCTTTTTGAAACAACTCTTTTGATGAACACCAACATAGACCAGTGGTCAAAATACACCTTAATTCAAATATATAACAAGATCTGAACAAAAATCAAGGCAAAAAAGAAAGCTAAACGCAGTTCTAGAAAAATAGAACACTCGTTGAACGATAAGAGTGAAAATAGAGTGTTCTTGGCAAATAAAAAACGGGCTGCGTCTCCTACAAAAGAGATTTGTTGGGGTCCAACCATTTATTGCACCAAACAAAATAAAAGAAAACTCAAATCGAATGTAAAGACGCTCCAAGAAAAACGCATAGTGCATGAAGCAATAAAAATATAGTGTGTTGAAAGGTGACCTGATTTTTGCCGAGGAAGAAGGGGTGCCTCGGGGGCATCCCCAAGCTTTGACGCTTGTACCTCTTGGATATTTTTTGGGGTGACATGGGCATCCCCAAGCTTGAGCTTTTGTCCATACTTCATCTCATCTCATCACTCTCCAATCCCTACACTTGAAAACTTCCTTCATACAAAACTTCACACAATTCTATTAGCAACGTTAGCATAAGCATAATAGTAAATCAACCCTTTTGGTTCAGGTTTCAACTCAAAAACACCACATATAAAGCATACATTACTGTAGCAACTTCTTCAAAAGTCCCGTGATCAAAAGAACTCAAAAAGAAAGCGATCGAGAGGCAACCACAAATAGTGGCAGAAATCTGTCAAAACAGAACAGCTGACAAAGGTTGATTTTTTCGAGGACCTTCTGTTGCTCAAATCGAAAAGTGCAAAACTAATAAAAGTTTGGATATAACCTGGCGCATATGCACAAGAAATATCATATCAAAAATATATTCTGAGAATTTTCACGAATTTTTACGGTGTAGCACCAAAATCTGTTTCAGGACAGCAACTTCCCCAAATCTTACCTCCCTCAAATTAGAGGTTCTTCTTGGCACAACAACGAAATAAAAATGATAAGGAGAGGTCATTACAGTAGTAATAACTTCCAAGACTCAAATAAAGGAAAAAATATTTAAAAGAAAAAATTGGGTTATCTCCCAAGAGTGCTTTTCTTTAACGCCTTTGAGCTAGGCGCAGAAAGTGGAAATCACGTAATATCAAGCGATGAAGCACACAAAGTAATTTCTTCCTCCTTCTAGGGAAGTGTTTCATACCTTTCTTGAGTGGGAATTGATATCTAATAGTGCCTTCCTTCATATCAATGATGGCATCTACAGTTCAAAGAAAAGGTCTTCCCAAAATAATAGGACATGAAGCATTGCATTCAACATCCATAACAAGGAAATCAACGGGAACAAGGTTATTGTTAACCATAATAAGAACATCTTAATTCTTCCCAAAGGTTTCTTCTTAGCAACATCAGCAAGAGGAACATCAAAATAACACTTTTCAAGCGGTGGTAAACCAAGCATGTCATAAATCTTTCTAGGCATAATAGAAATACTAGCACCTAGATCACATAAAGCATGGCAATCAAAACCATTAACATGCATATCAATGATGAGCTCCCAACCATCTTCTAACTTATTGGGAATAGAAGCTTTTCGTTTCAACTTTTCCTCCCTAATTTTCATGAGAGCATTTGTAATATGATTTGTAAAAGCAATATTCAAAGAACTAGCATTAGGACTCAAAGCAAGCTTTTGAAAGAAAAAAATAACTTCAGATATATTGCAGCCATCAACATCAAAATCATTAAAAGAAATAGAGCTATCATCTCCCATACTCCGAAAAATTTCAGCACTATTTTGAGAAAAAGTTTTTGCAGTTTTGGGCTTTTTTGCACAAGGAGTATGAGATTTCTCTACACCAATCAAAGTAGGAGGATAGTATTTTCCAATAAAAGCATCCTTACACTTATCCCAAGAATCAATACTATTTCTAGACAAAGACATCAACCAATCCTTAGCTCTTCCTCTTAAAGAGAAAGGAAACAACTTAAGCTTAATAATATTACCATCTACATCCTTATACTTTTGCATCTCACATAGCTCAACAAAATTGTTGAGATGAGCTGCAGCATCATTAGAACTGGCACCGGAAAATTGCTCTTTCATAACAAGATTCAACAAAGCAGGTTTGATCTCATAAAAATTTGCCTCAGGAGAAGTTGGCGCAATAGGAGTGCAGATAAAATCATTGTTTTTGGTGCTAGTAAAATCACACAACTTGGTGTTTTCAGGAGTACCCATTCTAGCAAAACTAAAGCAAGCAAATAAAAGTAACAATAAAGGAAGCTAATTTTTTGTATTTTTGATAAAACGATGCAAGTAAAAGTAAAATAAAGCAAAACAAAAACAAAGTAAAAGATTGAGCGTGAGAGACTCTCCTTGCAGAAATCTTCTCCCCGGCAACGGCGCCATAAAAATGCTTGATGGTGCGGTGTTAAGGCACCGAGTTGGGAACCCCAAGAGGAAGGTATGAGGAGCACAGCAGCAAGTTTCCCTCAGTTGTGAAACCAAGGTTTATCAAACTAGTAGGAGAAAGCCAAACTTCAGAAGGTGATACTTGCTAGCTTTGCGACACTTCGGACAACGGCGCCAGAAGAATACTGTCAGCGTGAAGCTTTTCACCAGCAGCAACGTGGAACCTGCACACAACACAACCAAGAACTTTGTCCCCAACTTATGATGAGGTTGTCAATCTCACCGGCTTGCTGTAAACAAAGGATTGAGCGTATCGAGTGGTAAAAGGTAATAGTATGCAAGAATGTAAATAGAGCAAGTAAAAGTAAACGGTAATAGCAATATAAAGGAAATTGGACCGGGGTCCACAGTTCACTAGTGGTGTCTCTCCATAAGATAAATAACAACATGCTGGGTAAGCAAATTACAGTTGGGCAATTGATAGAGTAAAGATAATGTACATATGTCATGAGGATCACTATGAGATTCACTCTGGGCATTACGATAAAATACATAGACCGCCATCCAACTGCATCTATGACTAAAAATCCACTCGCGGAGAGTCATTCGAGTACCCCTTGAGTATTAAGTTGTGAACAACAGATAATTGCATTAAGCAAAGTGCGTAATGTAAACAAAGCAAATGTCCTTGGACACAAGAATGTTGTTTTCTCCCTAGTGGCAACAACACATCTACAACCTTAGAGGTTTCTGTCACTCCCCCAGATTACTAGAGGCATGAACCCAACTGTCGAGCATAAATACTCCCTCTTGGAGTCACTAGCATCTACTCGGCCAAGATATCTACTAGCAACAGAAAGCATGCAAGATCATAAATAACATAGAGATAACATAAAGATATATAATTTAGCACATCAACTTAACATAGTACCAATGGTCATCGGATCCCAACAAACACAACATGTAGAATTACATAAAGATGATCCTGATCATGTAGGGAAGCTCACAAGATCTAAACATGAAGCACATGGAGGAGGAGACAACCATCTAGCTACTGCTATGGACCCGTAGTCCAAGGTAAACTACTCACACATCACTCCGGAGGCGACCATGGTGGTGGAGAAGGCCTCCGGTAGGGTTTCCCCTCTCCGGTAGGGTGCCGAGAAGAGCTCCTGGATCCTCCCGATTTCGCGACAACGACGGCGGCGGCTTGCAGTATGTTTCGTGGAAAAGCGATCCGTCCTTTAGATTTTTCCCGTCGAGGGGAACTTATAGGCGAAAGGGCAGCGCCAAAAGGTGGGCCAGCTGGCCTGACCCCCTGGTGGCGCGGGCCAGGGGTAGGCCGCGCCACCCTAGGGTGTGGCTGGCTCCTGGCCCCCCTCCATCTCATCTTCGGTCTTCGCGAAGCTTCGGTAAAAATAGAAGGTTTTGCTTTTGTTTCGTCCAATTCCGAGAATATTTCCTGTGTAGCTTTTCTGAAACACAAAAACAACATAAAACAGGGAACTGGCACTGTGGCATCTCGTTAATAGGTTAGTTCCGGAAAATGCATAAAAACGCCACGAAGTGTAACAAAACACAAAGCAAATGGTGTGTAAACAAGCATGGAGAATCAAAAATTATAGATACGTTTGAGACGTATCAGTCAGACCCGCGCTAACCCTAACCCTAATTCGCTCCTCGCTCTCGTGACTCCGCGGTTACCTCCGCCGCCCTCTACCTCATTTGGTGATCCACCTCCATGGTAGAAGTAGAACTAATGGGTGGATTTATATGCAATAAGCTCTCCTAGCTTAATTGAAGAGACAGATAGAGGTAGATATGTGTACACCCTTTGTACGTGGTGTGCTTTGTGAAGCAGCTAGCTATAACTAGTGTGTGTGGCACGGCATGGCTGTGGCTATGGCGTGCGAGGTCTTATATAGGCGGAGGGAAGAAGCGCTAGCTGCACGCGACGCCTTTTGGATGAGATACTGTGATGTGATAGATAAGGGAGGGGGTCGATCGGTAGTGGAGCAAAAAGCGTATGCGTTTGAAAGGACAAGATGTCGCCTAGAGGGGGGGTGAATAGGCATTTTAAAAACTATTAAGGAATTGGCTTGAAGGAATGCGGAATTAAACTAATGTTTATTTTCTTCAAGCACAAAACCTAAATATGCTAGGCTCAACTAAGTGCACCAACAACAACTAGAGATAAGCAAGGTAGCACAACATATACTTCACTAGTGATAAACAAGATATAAGTATTTCAAGCATGAAGGATATCACAAGGAAATAAACTCGGGTATAGTGATAACCGAGGCACACGGAGATGAAGATGTATCCCGATGTTCACTTACATAAAGTAAGCTAATCACCGTTGGAGAGATGCGGCAAACCACGAAGGGCCCCAAACGCCACGAAGGCTCACCTTCTTCTCCGAGTCCCCCATGAAGATAGAGACCCCTTCTTATGGTTAGCTTTTCCTCCACTCCGGAGATGGCAAGCTCCACAACCACTTTACAACAACCACGAAGGAGAAGCCCTGGCCTCTTCACAATCTTCCACGAAGAGGTCACCGAGGCACCAACCGCCAAGCCAACTAGGAGGTCACCCTCCAAGAGTAACAAGCTCACGGTCTCTCACTCGAATAAATCATAATGGAGAGCTCAACATTATGCAAGGATGCAAAGCAAGAACACAAGGAAAAGTGCTCAAATCCTTCTCTCTCAAATCCCACCAAGGCAGCAAATGCTATGGAGGAGTTACAGAGGAAGAACAAGGGTGGAGGTCAACCAATGACTCCAAGATCCAGATCCAATGGGTTCCCCTCACTTAGAGGAGGAATTGATTGGTGGAGATTGTAGATTTAGAAATCCTCTTCCAAATCCCTCAAAAATATGCAAGAATCATAGGAGGGAAGGGAGAGGAAGCAAGCTCAAGAGAGGCAACAATGGAGGTGGAAAATATGCTCAAGAACACCCAAGAACACACCCAAACCGTTGGGGAAGAAGACCCATTTTATAGCAAATCAAAATAGGGCCATTGGGGGCAAAACTCGGGCAAATTCCGGTCAAAAGTCGGTCTCGCTGGGCTCTGTGCCGGACCTCCCGGTGCACAGCCCGGTGAGCGCCGGGCCTATGGCGGTATACCTCCCAGAGATGCTTTCTGGTGAAAACCCGGTGCTCGCCGGGACCTGCGCCGGCCGCCCCGGTGTACAGCCCGGTCACGCCGGCCCAAAACCGGCCTCCCGGTGAAAATCCCGGTTAACACTGGACCTGCACCAACTGAAAAACTCGGAAGACGAAAATGGTGATAACCTTTGCGTCCGGACTACGATTTTAGCAAACTTGGGCTTTTTGAAAAGCTAAGAGAAAGACCTATCCAATGGAGACCATAAAGCTCAAGAATTATTAAGAGGAAAAGTATCAAATAACGAGAGGTGAAAACCTCCCTTAAGAAAGAATCGGTAAATCCTCCAAACCCGAAAACGCAATAAAATAGGCATACGAATTCCATTTTAAATGAACTTAGACTTGTTGGAAAGCTAACAACAAGCCCAAGAACCTCACAAAGAGAAAAACCAATAAGCAACAAAGTAGGGAGAAGCAAAGTATGCAAAGGATTGAGCTCCCTAAGACGATGTGATCAAGTTACCCAACCGAAAGCCCCTCTTGATAGTGCGGCTATCTATCCTATAACCTGGTCTCCCAACAAACACCTTGAGACCAGTAAAAGGAAAACCTAGCAAGGACAAACCTTTTCCTTGGACACCCCGCTTGATCTTGATGACGATGCTTCATGCTTCCGTCAAGCCGGAATGCTTCACTTGATCATTGTTGCTTTGTGAAGACTTCCAATTTGCTACCCCATACACCACTATGGGATAGCTTCACTAAGGCATGTCTTCACAATTCCATTATCTCCAAAAGGATGACAAGCTTCAAGCATATGATCTTCTCGAGATGCTTATCTTGAACTTGCACTTTTCAACATTGATGACAACCATCACTTGATGTCATCTTCTCATGGGATATATGTAAAATCACTAGTGATGCATATCCATGACACAATACCTAACCCACATAGACAACACAAACACACATATGTAATGGGTTAGTTCACAAAGCATAATTGACAAACCTTACCATACCACAAGACCGATTGGTCCAATGTGGCACATTCCTTATGCTTCATGTGTTGACCAATCTAGAATTTAATCTTTAATCTTTGTCTTGGTCAACCTTGAATCTTCTCATGCTGTATCACAATATCTTGAGCCACATAAAGGATTCTTCATTTGATCGCATGCTCTAGGTATTAGTCAATCATATCTCAACTCATGAGACCATCATGACCTTGACATAGAGCCATAGATTGAATTCTTCTCTTGTAGCCAAACTCTCAAGATCTTGAGACTCCTTGGCTTAACACATAAGCTAGAGCATGGATTACTTGAGTTTTATACAAGAACTACATCTTTATTTCTTCTTCTTAATCATATTGGATTCATCTCTTCTATTCAATGATCTTGATGCCGATACTTAAGATATATCTTTATCTTCATGGCATCCAAGCCTTGAATCCAACACGTGGACTTCAAGAAATTCCTATGAACAACTCCTTCATAAAAGGCTAAATAAAAACATTAGTCCATAGGGATTGTCATTAATTACCAAAAATACACTTAGGGGCAATATACACTCACAGCGTTGCGCCCTCGGCTTTCTTGGAGAATATGACGTGGGACTTTGGAGATTTTTTTTGAAAGAGGGAAAAAGCTTTGCCCAATTCATTAATTAAGAAGGAGTTTAGAAAGTTTTACAAGCCGAGTCTAGCTCGGGAAATAAAGCCTCACTCTCACGGCATTATTGAACCAAAGTTTTTTGCCCCCGCCAAGCTCCAAAGAGCCGCCTCTCCCCTAATTTTTGCTACAATGCTAGTAGACAAAGTTGCAACCTTCCGGAACACTCTAGCGTTGCGCTCGTTCCAAATCTCCCATGAGACAAGCATGATGAGAGTGACAAGAGACTTTCTCCGCACACCATTAGAGTATATGAAGCTCTTCCAACACTCCTTCACCGTGTCGTGGTTTGCCCATGTTTCGGTGTCCACCGAAGCAAGCCCAAGCCATTGAATGATCGAATTCCAAATTCTCAAAGAGTATCGGCATTTGAAGAGGATGTGAGCCGCCGTTTCAGGCTCCCGCTTGCAAAGTTGGCAATTCTCGCAATTAGACCATCCCCGCTTTTGAAAACAGTCGGCCGTCCAAACCTGGGAGATCTTGATGTTATCGTGTTTGCTTTCGTCTCATCTTCTCCAGCGTACACTACAGGTATACGTTGCTCTTGCCACTTATTTGCAACAAGATCGGTCGCCGCTCATCCGCAGAACGGTCACTGATATGAGGAAATGGCATGCGGTTGTGTTTTAGCTGTGCGTCATGCTTTGAAAAATATAGCTGGAAGACCATTTCGACATGTGCTAGATTTAGTTTTCTTTATATGTACTCTTTGCATTGCTGTATTGGTATGACATATACCATTCATTTATAAGATAGGTTTCTTAAAAGATTCATGCTGCAACAAACTGAATAACTATTACAACAAAGGGAATGACTCTCCCAGCATTAAATCTCTCAAATGTTTGCCCCGGCAACGGCAAGAGTCCAATGTTTTGCTTCATCTTTAATCTTTGCTATGTGATAGTCGACGACATAGAACTGTTATTGAAAACTCTCGCGTTTCTTTCATTCTAAATTTCCAATGACACAAGCATTAGTGCCGAGCAGGATTTTGGTTGTCGGGCAGTAAAATTTTGTTACCGCGGTAATTTGTTTTCCGAGACCCATCGGTAAATAGAGATACTAGGCATAAAATAATGATTTTCTCCAAGATGAGGGCCTTCTAGTGTCGGAGGCCGAAATCAAAGAAATCCACCATTATTTCACAATTGTAAATAACGTCCAATCATGGACTTGCAATTTGTGAAGGCCTAGTCATATTTTACCATGTTTCAGATTCTACTAGAAAAGTGGCAACCGAAGAAAAAGCGTGTCACCGACTCTTGCTAGCATTTGCAAAGTTGGGAAACTCCACAATTCGGCCATCCACGTACTTCGTGTTGTCGTAGACAGGTGTGTGCATAATATTGGGCGTGTTAATTTGTTCTAGAAGCTTTTGGTTTATCTAACTTGGCATTTGCATTCGTATTAGTAGTACCACCTTTCCTAGTTCATGTTATTATATGTGTGTGTTGCGTTCTCTCGTAAGATTGTGTACTCTTCCGTACGTACCACAGGATCAACAGATCATTTAGTGATAAATAGTTTAGAATATCTTTTTCTCGATAAAGAGAATATATTAATATCGCGACATATAGTACATACTTACTGTCGGATGAGGTAAAACGCAACTTGTTCTTTCTTTACCAGTGCTGCTACCACTGACTTGATAAATGGACAAAGCTGACAAACGTGCTAAAAGCATTATTATTTTTCCTATTTTTTCACGTTTTTTATATGTAAAGGACCCCGTTGCTTCATTTGAAACACACAAAAGGAATTTGATGACTCGCCGTATACACTATTCCATGCCGCTAGCTAGCTGGATATCACGCATCAAGATGTGGCCTGACTTATCATTCTATCCGTTTTTCTGAATTTTTTTAGGTAGATCTCAACTATGGCTTATCACATGGAATTCCATGCGTGGAAGCTCTTGTGTCCTGTTCCTCGGAGAATGCACGCACTTCTATATACGCCCTGACTCACCGAAACTTATGAAGTCTGGTTCAATGCATGTAGACAAATCTATCGTGTAGTCGTATTTCGTCTTTTTTTGTGCCTCTCTATAAGCGATGTCTCCCGGCCCCTGCGTGGACCTCTTTGCGTGGACTCAGCCAGTTAACCATGTCATTGTCTCAGGCGTAAACTGATTGCAATGGTTCAGAGATAAGCTGTATACTCCGTGGCGCAGCTCATAACGCATGCAGCACTATATGATCTGATTGCAGTACTTGCGTGCAGCTATCTGCTAGCAAGAATCGATGCAAGTGAATAAAAAGTACAGTTTCAGAGCTTGATGAAATGCTCAACCTCAATCTTTACCACTTGCATGAATGAATGAATGAAACAGCTGATATGCACAACTGCACAGCCACAGCCCACAGGCTCTGAACCTCAAGAAACAGCAACGCTAGCGCTCCGCCGTCTGTTTCGCCTTTCATTCTCCTCTCACCACCAGCATCCGGCTTATCCTGTTGGCTCCTGATGTAACTTCAACTTAACGTCTCTCACATCACAATCACACGCACCAATGGGTATCAGGCTAAGTTGCTAGCGACATCCAGATCGCTCGGAGATACAAGGAAGAGGGGAACATACGAATAATGTCTCGTCAGGTAGCCCGAGCCACAATCCGGGAATATGTGCCGATATGCTTCCCAAGATTCCATCCAGTTGCGTGTGCATCGTCTACCTCTGGTCTCGAATCAAATTAGTAAGCTGCACCAGTGACCGACCTATGTCTAAAGCAGAATCATCACAACATTACCTACTGACTATTCAAAGTTTTCTTTCTTGGTTTCGTTCTCTCAAGTAAAATCGCCGGGGAAGCCATCCAGAGTCAGTTTCTGCGTGGCATGTGCGATTAATTAAGCTAGTGACATTTCAATTCGTAGGCGCAATATACGGCATTATAGAATTATGGGAGGCGCCGCGATGCCGGAGAAAAATGTGCTTAGTGGATATATGCCTTTGTAGGCAGAAAAGGACCCCTTTCTCCGACACAAATCTTGGCCTTTACCGATGGGTCTTCATACAATACAGTCATGGCCTTTGCAACTACGCGGTCGCGATCTCCGTACATCTCTGTCCTGCATGCTATGAACTTGGCCGTACTTCTCGCGTGTCCCTTTCCGCCTGTCATGCACGTACACCATCGTTTCGTGCTTTAATTAATTTGCAAAATATAATGTTCTAGCTAGCGAGAAGAAAGTTGGGGATGTGCACTGCACTGTTGTGGAAGAAAAGAACGGCCCTGATCAGTTTTGGCGGCTGCACTTTGTTAGGTACTAGGTAGGGTAGCGCGGCTTGCCGCGCGCTTGCCCGCCTAACGGCGAGCAAGCAAGCATAAAAAATATATTTAAAAAAAGAAGTAACAAAATATAGTTTCATAATATTATAATATAGTAATGTCAAAAGTTATAGAAACTAATCTCAAGTACATAGATGCCCATGCCCCTGAAATTCAAAGTAAAATTCGGAACAGATCTTCCAAAGTACAAAAAAGCAAGATAGGCAAATTTTGGATAACCTTGGAGGCGACAGCAACATGGATAATTTGACTTTTTTTTCTGCCTGGCATAGCTAATTTGACTTCGAATAGGTAGACAATTTAGTGAAGGAATCCACATGCTATGGGAGGCCACCAGTCTAGTGAATAAACAGACTGATATCATGAATTTGGTCCATCGATACAGGCCGCGTGATGTTTTCCCACCCCAATACAAACTAATCACCATATATTCAGAGATAGCAAAAATGAAACAAAAATTAAAACCAACTATGTGCTATAAGAAGCCATTTTAAAGGACTATATAACGTTGTTAGGAACAAAACCACCTTCATCACCAACATTGGTAGCATCTTGCCCACTTCTTCTTGCTAACAAACTGTACCAAACAACAAAAGTGTAAACTATTAGACTTTGTGAAACTACCAGCTAGAAAGTGAAAAGGATGATTAAAGAATTGAACTGAGGTTCCACCTACAGTGACAAGGACCCTAGCAATCAAAACTTTAAGTATGTGAAAATAAGCAATAAAATATTCCAAAATAATTATAAATTTATGCAAACATATAAATGAAAATAGTTCACAGAGCGCATGTCTTTCATCAGGAAAGGAGAGGAATTAGTAATATTGATCTACAGTATACTTCTAATTTCAGTGGAACAGATAAGCACAAATGTCAGTAAAATATCATGATATACTGGTATTGCCCACATGTAAAGCATGATCTGAAACTATATCCACTGGCCATAAGACATAATCGCACTGAAGCATTCTAGTCTCCATCCAGCTGATCCAAGCATCCAAAGTTCATATTAGTGTTGGCTTTGTCCAGGAGAATGGGAATATAAAAAAGAAAATATGTCATTACAAAATTACAGTCCATAACAAATGATTGTTGGCTTCTAGCAGGAAATACATGGCAGGATAAATTCTAGTTCATATTTGCAACCATATCTAACAAAATAAGTACATGATAGCAATGATCAGAGACCTTTATATCAGATAAACATGAGCGGATACACTGGACTTGATCTGTTCAACATGCTATAAGAGGATGACAGAGAGGAGGATGAGCTCATACCTCAGAAACAATATACATGACCGCCATTTGACCATTCTCACATATAATGCCACCATCCTCCCTCTGCATACACCAATTGACAAAGTAAGAAGATGCGGAGAATACACACAGTCTATGAATAAAAGAGTCCACAGTTACTTCTAAGTTATTAAATTGCCACTGTTTTAAAGCCTATACAATATAATAAGCTCACTTCTACGTACGAACGAAAAATGGTCATGTACTCTCACTACTGGACCGGACATCATAATATATATGCAAGTTGTGGCCATATCGAGTTTGCTTTGAGTCAGTGCTGCAAATCCAGTTTCTGAGTAGTTCCTATTCCTCGATAACCCCTCACCAACCTGAAGCACCAAACATAAATAGTGTGTGATACAGAGCTATTTCGATGAAAATACTGGACATCATGACCTCTGTTTGACGAAACAACAAATGGTATACTAACAGCGAGCAAGCAAGTATAAAGAAATATTGTGAAAAAGATTAAATTCAGTACAATTTTATAATAAAAAGGCCGTTGCACTGAGTTTAGCATCATTGGATGGCTATATTAATATCAGGCATGCAGCTATTTCTTCAACGGAACACAGGTTAAGGTTCAGTACATAGATTGTCCATGCGTAGATCAAAGGTTATAAAAGTACCAGCTGGTGAAGAAAGCAGGGTAACATTATTACTTAATTTCGTTTAGATAAGCCCAGGCCGATGGTTCTCAAACAGTATTAGCCCATATAATCACATGTCATTTTATCTGGGTACATGGCGCAGCTGTTCATAACATGGTTCTAAGGTAGCAACACGCGAAAGATGATTTCAATAATCCCAAGGCAGTGCATCAGAGTTGAAGTTATGCTCATACGAGCCACATTGGAGACTACTACCATATTTACAGGGATCTTTATCTGAACAATAGTAGCCTCCTGGTACACATATTAGTCACAAGACCATCCCAGGAACCATTAGCTCTTATGAGCTACTTCTCCATTTGTTCACTCTTTTGTTCCTTTTCTCTTTTTACTGTCGGTAAAAAATATGTTATCCATTTTTTTCTTTTCCAGCTCGGTGTAAATGATATCTTTCAGTATCTTCTTCTGTACAGTCTATGTATATTATTTGCGAAAACAAAGACTGTCTATGTATATGATCACTTGGAATGCGACATCACTCCCCGCCAGTTTCTACATAGTTTGACGGGCTGCTGGACAGGGATATAGTACTGCCAGACTTGAGAAAATCTAATCAAATTACATATGTCGGTGCTTTTAGGCTCTACCATTATGTAAAGATCTGAGTCCACCGAGAGAAAAAAATCCTATTAAGTATACTGATTGGGCCCATTATATGTATGTCAACCGAACTGGCTCATGCTTAAAATTCTTCCATGCTACTGCTAGGATTATATTTATTGGCATATTGGTGGCACGATAGGCATAGAATGTAGTCGACCAGCTTCAAGAGGGATATTTTTAAGATGTGCTCTTTTTGAATCACGGAATGCCCAGTTCTAGCTTGAAAAAATATAAGTGGTATTTTTAAAATATTTTCAAACTGTTTGATGTTTGCAGTTCTGCACATAATAAGCATATACAAATATGATTGGTACATGTGTTGACTATTAAACAATGGCTTGATAAAAGGCTTCCAGAAAATGGGAACAAGAACAGAAAGGATAGAAGAAAGATGAAACAATATACCTTGAGATCAATGGCTTGGTCAAGTTTTCGCGTGGCCCCTAGTACATCTTTAGCTCTATCTCATTAATCTCTAAGGCAAAGAGCAGATAATAAGCTTTAGTAGAACACCAAAGAAAGCTGCAATGGTCATTAGCAGGTACATCATGAGTTGAAAAAACAGAGTGGATCTTGACTGAGAGAAGAATAGTGGAGCAGATGACAGGAAAAAGGTGGAAGCTAAAAATTGGCACAAATGGGTATGAAAGAAAAAATTGGAGAAAGATGGTTATAAAAACATGATAGAAGAACATGAGTTGGGGCGGATGGGGACCATACCACAGGCATAGAGCGCCTTATTAAAATATTTACCATCTTAATTTAGCTTTCTTCCAGCATGTGGCCACTTTATTTGATATTAGACTGCTAACATCAGTGAAGAAACATGATACTGACTTCATCATCAAAATCATTTTTTACATGGAAGCAGCAGAACAGTGTAACATCACATTCACTATGAATTTAATTTCCTAATGGAATTTATATTGTAATGCATCTCGAAATCCTAATCATATTAATAAATTTGATGCAACTACAATCTTTAAATCGACACTCTACTTCCGACGACACATTTGTTTCTAACACCCCTAATCCTTATGCCCCAGTTGTTTCTAACACGAGCCAGAAATTGTTTTAGTACAAACCTGCTAATGCACAATGAAAAGGAATAAAGTTCTTGATTACCTCCTTTTCAAAATGGTAATTAGTACTGGACAATAAATTGAGAAAGCCATTTCATATACTAAGTAGCCAACTATTCGAACATCGAGAACCTAAAAGCACAATAATTCAGTCAAAGAAGAGAGTAACTGACCTCCCTTTGCAAGAACCGGATGGCAACATCTTGTGTTCCTTTAGAAATCCTGCTACTGAATATATATGGGTCAAATCTTACAAAAAAAGGCTACAAATCATTTGTTTAAGCTGGCTTATGAACTGAAATTGAAAGCATGCAGGCCGATATTTCCGATGAGTCTATTTAATTTTGATGTACTTCATGTTTAGCTCATACTTGCAGATTAAATCCATGATTCAAATACAAGATGCTCCAAACCAATAGATTACCAACCGAATCCAAATTGTCTATAAAAATAATTGAAAATTCAACCCAGTCAGCAAAATTACTTAATTCATAACCATTAAACGATATGCCTAGATTAATTGCAATCAAGACCTAGACCGCTCAATCACATTCAGATTAGAAAATCAAATGCTAACCAATTAAAATGTAAGACTAAAGATAATATGTTAACAGTTTTTTATTCGTCATCATAGAGGCAAGTGATCCATCTAATATTTCTCTCCCAATAATGCTTATGGACAGAACTGTGCATCATCAAACACAGGTCTCCTTCAACTGCAGAGCTCGGGTCACATCCAACACATACCTGTGAGCACGGACGACGAACAGGCATGAGCGGCCCCACCGGAAGTACAATGTGCAAGAATTGGCAGGTTGGGGAGGAGGAACTCATCGGGCAGGCAGGCGGTGGAAGTTTTCCTAGAGCATGTCTAGGAAAGCCTGCAAGATCTCCACCGCCGCCGCGGCAGTGCGTAAGCGTGCAAGAACCTGGTGGCACACCTCGATTGCATCATCAAACGCTGAGGCGTGGTGTTCATAATCGACCAAATTCCCTATTCTTGCAAAAATGGTAGATGACACTCTTCATCCTGATAAAATAAAAGGCTAAATACTTCCTGTCAAGATAAAATAGAGCCCTTATTAGACACAAATATACCATGCATAGATAATAATCTAGAACCACACCAAGAAAACACCAAATTTAAAGATGGAGCGTTCTATCTCACTGTAAATATGTTTGGAGTATTTCCTTCAAAAGTGGAGCAGGTGCCAAGGGTTACGTAAAATGGTAGGACAAGTAAATCACACTCAAATTCCGCTGATTTCTTCACATTTCCACTCTGAGATTAACCATGCACGACAAATCAACATGACCAAGAAAATCCTACTCACAGAACTGCAAAATAACAAAAGAAATTGAGTCAAGCTTCCTTCTCTCTGTGTGAACTAATAGCTACCCTTTTCAAGACAAATAACAAGAACCAGTGCATGAAAAAGACACTAGATTTAATATTAGTTCACCTTGCTAGGCTGTTGAGGAGGCGGAAATGGTGTATATTGTTTCTTCTCAGTATTCGGCTTCTTTTGCTTGACATTATTTCTGAAAAATAGCAAGTAATGAGGTGTAAGATGCAAATGTACATTTCAGAGGTAGTAACTCCTGAATAGAAATATGATGCAAGTTCTTTACTTCTTGAAGTTTGGGAGAAACCTGTCCCAACTTTCAGTGGCTTGGGCAGGTTTTTTTAGCTAACTTAGGTTTAATTAGGAGTTCCTGCTTAGTTAACATAATCGGTAAGAAATCATATTCACATTCCTTTAGAGATTATATCTCATAAACAAATCCAGTCACCATAATGTGCTATACTGGATGCTTTATGTTCTTTATGCAGTCCTCCACAACCCTTCGGACTTGTTTCAGTGCCTTAAAGGTACCCATGGCAGCAACAGTATTTCCCTTTTATGATGGAAAAATCCACAACAATGGCACCTAATAAAAACCAAGATACCAAGAAAAAGCAGGTGGACCAAAATGTAACTTTAAATGCAGTACGCAAGGTAAGAAAAATTAAGAAAACCTGAACTAAGATGTAGCTGCCAGTCAAAATCTCTATAGCCCGCAGTACATAGAAACAGCATGTTAGCAAAGGTGTGTCTATTTATGCTAAAAGAGACTCATCCATACGACATGAACCATATGAGATATTTACCTTAAGGATGGACAGATTAGGACCTAGAGGACGTTCCCTCCTTTTAACAAACCTTTCCTCTAGATAGCATGCTATTAGTTTACTGGAGCATAAAAGACAAACTCATCAAAAATCACAACACATCAAAAATAGGCCCTGATGACATAAACCAACCAGAACAGGCGTTTCTCAGTGCAAAATTTAAAAGAATCATTGCATATCATAGCTAAATCGCAAAAAGAAAGAACTTATATTAGCTTATAAAACCAACTATTATCATATTATATGCATGCCAACCCAACAAGTACATCTATAAGCATGAGAACAGTAGAGGCTTGGACAAAGGAAACCCATAGTCTAACAAATATGAAACGGACACTGCTGTAAACTCAGACAACAATCTATAAACTGACTATCTAGTTGAGTTAGATACCCCTTGTTCATTCCTAGCACCACATCACAGCAGTCCTAGCACACCCAGTTACAACAAATAGCCTAGTTTTTCAGATCCACACAAGAAACAAAACAGAGCCAGGATAGCCTGCTATTTCAGATCCAAACAGATCACAGAATAAATGAACAAAAATGCAAAACAGAGTGAGATTCAGAAATTACAAATCATCAAAATTAACAAAACATAACTTGTAGGTAATTTAGGAACATTGGAGATGGATTTACCTCCAGCACCCCACAGTCTAGCATTAAGGCTAGATTGTCCATACACAATTCTCTGCCCCTCCACCTGGCCCCCTCCAAATAGAAATCTTCTACCACAACCTGAACCAAGAATCAAGATCTGGTCGGGTTGTTGGCATGCCAAGATGAGAGAGAGAGAGCTTCTACCACGAACTGGGTCAAAAATCAAGATCTGGTCGGATTTGGTGGCATGCCAAGACGGGAGAGGGAGAGGGAGAGGGAGAGGGAGAGAGAGAGGAACCTGTCCAGCAGGCACCACCAAGCTGTGTCGTCGTCGCAGTCGCCGCCGCGCTCAGAATCGAGCGCCGCCAAACCGCGAGCCTGGCCGCCACACTTTGGGTCGAGCTTGGGGAAGACGAGGAGGCAACGACAGAGGGCAGCGGCTGGCAGCCTCCTGTGCTCCTCCCTACTAGCCAGCTTCTCCCCACCGGCCAGCGACAAGGAAAAAAATGAGATGGCGGCTAGGGTTTGAGGCAAGGAAGAGGAGGAGGAAGACGGAGAAGATGGTGCGGGAGTGGGTGGTGGCTAGGGCCGAACCTGGCCCTCCCTCCCCATCTCAAACGCGGGGACGCTCCATGACCGGCGTGCCCCGTACCCGGTGGCGAAGGGCAGGCCGCCACGCAGCGGCGACGCCGTCCTCTCCACAGACGCAGAGAGGAAATGAGGATGTGAAAAGACAATTTTGCCCCTGGCGGGCGAGGGTAACCACGGTGCGCCCAATCCCTTAAGAAGCAGGCACACAGCAAAATGAACGGCTCGGACCATGTGAGCAGGAGACAGATTCCGATCGGACGGTCGGGACTGCGCGATCTGGAAAAGGAACGGCCAGCGCACGGCCACGTCGCTAAAATGGACGGTTATGATTCACATAGCGTGGATAGACCCAGGTTCCCCCAAGAATGTTTCTTTTAGATGCTATCTGTGGTTTGTACATTGTGCAATGCACTTGGAAAAAAAAACAATGGAGATCTAGGGCAAATAGGAAGCAGGAACTAGCTAGATGCCACGATCATCGATCCGCAACCTTTTTCCTTTTCGCCGATCGAGACGAGAACCGCCATTATTCCTTTTAGGCGGGGAATCATCAGAGCACTAGCTAGCAGGCACAGTAGCTGCAAGAACCGTGGTGGTACGGAAGACCTGCTTGCAGCTTCTTCACCACGAAGTAAAAACACTTAAAGTTTCCGACAAGAACATATGGCAATTGTACGGCGCAGAACTTGATCAACCAAGAACTCGATGATCCACTACTCTCAGCACTCAGCAGAGACCAAAACGTACACGGCCTGACGTACGTGACAGTGTATCCGCATTTTATCTCAAATCTAGGAGAGTCACAGTTCACCTTTTAATCCTCTTGCAAAATCGTGGCTGTGAATGCATGCAGGATGGGCTGTAAAATGCAGATCACAGGAGGCGCTGGAGCAACAGACGTCTCGTCTTAAGAGTAGAGCACGTGGAAGATTAGAACTGCGCATGCATGCATGCAGTAAGTAGCTGGATAATGTAACTAGCGCTGTAGATCGATCGACCGGATTTAGCGAAAAAGCAAAACCACATAGGGTTGGGGGTCTTGGTCTTATCTCAGACCATACAAGCTTGCTTTGAGATCTGTGCACTGGCTTCTAGACATTGTAGAAAGCCCCCTGAATTACTACAACTTTTGATCTATCAGTCCCTACTTTTTTTGCATAAAAGCCCCGCAATTACTATCATCAGAATATGTTTTTCACGTTCATACCAACATAATGTGGAACCAATTATGTTTAACATTTAGCATAATCTGGAACCAATTTTCACCATTCATTACAAATCCTACGGAACCAACATACTCTGGAACCAACATAATCTGGAACCAATTGTGTTTAACATAATCTGGAACCAACATAATCTGGAACCAGTTCCTGAACAAATCCTACGGACTTTTCATGAATATGTCCAGATCTGGAAAAGGAAACAAAAGAAAGTCAAATCATATTTTGTGAGCAAAGATAAGGCGGGAGGCATCGGTATCCATGGCCACAAATAACGGAAGTTGAGATCGGGAAAGCCATAGGCATTCGATCGAGGAGCCAACATCGCCATCTCCTCCGTCTTCTCCTTCTCCACCCTCGACGCTCGAGCCCGAGCCTGCTGACGGGTTCGAGTTCGGCTTCACCCTCAACTACGGCGCCGACCAGGACTCCGTCAGGCTGCCTGTAGAACGGTATGACAGGTTTTGGGGGAAGCCTCGCAAGCATAAAGGCGTGGGGTTTTGGGGTATTTATATTAGCTCAGAGGCAATTAGGGTTAGTTACAATACTTGTACAACAAGTTATATCTACACGCTAACACCCCCCCCCCCCCCCCCGCAGTCTCAGCGGGAGGTTCTCGGACGCAGAGACTGGACCGAAACTCCAAGAAAAGCTGACTCGGTAGTCCCTTTGTCATGACATCGGCAAACTGAAGTGAAGAAGGAACATGAAGAACACGAACTTCGCCAAGAGAAACCTTCTCACAAACAAAATGAATGTCAGTCACTATGTGCTTGGTTTGTCGATGTTGAACTGGATTGGATGACATGTAGACAGCAGACACATTGTCACAGTAGACAAGCGTGGCGGAGTGAAGAGGGCAATGGAGCTCTTGAAGGAGTTGACGGAGCCAACAGCACTCCGTAACAGCATGAGCTACAGCACGGTACTTTGTTTCTGCACTGGAGCGAGAAACCATATTCTGACGCTTGGAAGACCAAGAGATCAAACTATCTCCGTAGTAGACGCAATATCCGGAAGTAGAGCATCGAGAGTCAGGACAGCTAGCCCAATCCGCATCAGAATAAGCTGTCAGAGCGATCGAGGAAGAGGCTCGGAGATGAACACCAAGCTCAAGCGTTCCACGAATGTACCGGAGAACACGCTTCACGAGAGCAAGGTGAGGTGCACGAGGGGCGTGCATATGAAGACATATCTGTTGCACGACATAGGAGATATCAGGATGCGTCAGAGTGAGATACTGAAGCGCACCAGCAAAACTCCGGTATTCAGCACCATCCAGTAGCAGAGAGCTTGGACTGAGTACAAATAGGAGTCGGTGAAGAGTGACACTCAGCCATACCAGCTCACTGAAGAAGATCCGCAACATACTGTCGCTGTGAGAGGAACAGACCATCCGAGGACCGGGTGACGGAAATACCAAGGAAGTAATGCGAATCACCTAAATCAGTCATGGCAAACTCACTGTGAAGACGATCCAGAATACGCTGCAGGAAACCACTGGAAGAGGCAGTGACAATGATATCGTCAACATAAACGAGCAGATAAGCAGTGTCTGAGCCGGACCGAAGGACAAAGAGGGAGGTGTCAGTGACTGATGCAGCAAATCCCAAAGTGGAGAGGTAGGAGGCAAACCGCTGGTTCCAGGCACGAGGGGCTTGCTTCAGACCATACAGTGACTTGTGGAGACGACAGACGTGGTCAGGATGAGCTGGATCAACAAAACCAGGCGGCTGCTGACAGTGAACCACTTCGTCAAGGTTGCCGTTGAGAAAGGCATTCTTGACATCAAGCTAACGGATAGGCCAATCACTGGAGACAGCGATGCTGAGGATGAGGCGTATGGTTTCAAGCTTGGCAACAGGACTGAAGGTCTCGTTGTAGTCGATGTCTGGGCGTTGAGAGTAGCCGCGGACGACCCAACGAGCTTTGCGACGAGCAAGCATGCCATCAGAGTGGAACTTATGGCGATAGATCCACTTGCCGATGACGATGTTGGCGCGAGGTGGGCGAGGAACAAGTGACCAGGTGTTGTTGTCGATGAGAGCCTGGTATTCGTCCATCATGGCAGCACGCCAAAGAGGATCCTGCATCGCCTGATGGAAGGTGGTCGGCACGGCGGGAACCGAGGTGACGATGGCGGAAAGGTTCAACCGATCTGGACACCGAAGTACACGCCCGACACGCGAAGTGCGAGAAACGGGCGGTGGAGGCACAGGGGCATCACTCGAGGCGGGCGAGGCCATTGTCGCGGCAGAGGAGCTTGACGCCGCAGTAGGAGGGCGACGCGTGGGAGGCGGAGCTGGCTGCCACGACAGCTCGGCAGAGGAAACCTCTGCCGCGGCAGAGGGCCGCGGTGCCGCCGAAGAATCTACTGCCGTGGCAGGAGAAGGGGTCCGTGGAGGGACCGTCGCGGTAGCCGGTGGCACCGTAGCCGTGGTGCGAGACCGCACGGCTGATGGCGCGTCAACATAGAGGAAGTCAAGACGTCGCGGAGAAGGCGGTGGTGACACGGCCTATGATGCTGCAAGCTGAAATGGGAAGACAGTCTCATCGAAAATCACATGACGAGAAATTAGTATCTTGCCGGAGATGGGGTTGTAAAAGCGATACCCACGATGTTGAGAGGGGTAACCGAGGAAGACACAGGGCATGGAACGGGGGCTAAGTTTATGGGGAAAAGTGGAGGCAACATTGGGGTAACAGAGACAACCGAAGATGCGAAATGTAGCGTAGGTGGGGGGAGAGCCATGGAGTTGCGTGATGGAACGCGCGAGTTTATGGCTTTCACGAACATCAGTTGACAAGGTATGTTGCCATAGCGAGTGCCTCAGCCCAGAATTTGTCAGGTAGGTGGGCTTGAAACATAAGTGTACGCATGGTGTCGTTGAGGGTGCGAATAGCACGCCCAGCCTGGTCGTTCTGCTGCGAAGTGTATGGACACGAGAGGCGGAGGGCCGTACCATTGGTGGACAGAAGTGTGTTGATACGTCTCAAACGTATCTATAATTTTTGATGCTCCATGCTTGTTTTTACACCATTTGCCTTGTGTTTCGTTACACTTCGTGGCGTTTTTATGTGATTTCCGGAACTAACTTATTGACAAGATGCCATAGTGTCAGTTCCCTGTTTTCTGCTATTTTTGTGTTTCAGAAAAGCTACACAGGAAATATTCTCGGAATTGGACGAAACAAGTTCAGAAACACCTATTTTTCCTGGACGAAGGACGAGGACCAAACGGGAGCCGGAGAGGGGCCAGAGGCTGGCCACACCATGAGGGGGCGCGGCCCAGGCCCTGGCCGCGCCCACCTATGGTGAGGAGCCCCTGGTCCACTCCTGACGACGCCCCTTCGCCTATAAGAAGCCTCCCGACGGAAAACCCTAAAGGAATCGGCAAAATTTCCAGAAGAGTTCCACAGCTCCGCCGCCACCACCGACGAATTTCGGGGGACAGAAGTCTCTGTTCCGGCACCCTGCCAGGACGGGGAAGTGCCCCCGGAGCCATCTCCATTGGTCTCCATCGCCGTCTCCGCCGTCTCCATCGACCTCACCGCCATCTCCATCAACCTTGCTGTCTCCTATGATGAGGAGGGAGTAGTTCTCCCCCAGGGCTGAGGGCTCTACCGGTAGCTATGTGGTTCACCTCTCTCTCCCATGATGTGATCTTTATGTGATCGTGAGCTTTGTATCTAGTTGAATTGGTAGATGCTATTATTCAAATATTATGCTACTCCCGTGCTTTATATTTGTAAACTCCAGAGATACCTTGTATCATGGTGTGAAGGTGACTAGTGTGCACATCATGTGTATCTTTTTGGTTAATGTCTCTATGAATTGTTGGTGTTTGTTGGAACCATCTAGTGCGTTCATGGTGATAGTGTAGGACAATCTAGTTTGGGTACATACAGACTTTGAGGAGTGCTTCGTAGCCCTACACATGATTAGTGTTCGTTTTCCATTGGAGAATTGTTTTGAGTTGCATATTGATGATAGTATCTATTGGTTCAATTATGTTATATTTGTTGAGAGTGTGTCCACTAGTGAAAGTATGATCCCTAGGCCTTGTTTCCAAGCATTGCACACCATTTCCTTTCAGTTTTGTTACATGTTTGCTCGCAGCGATACTTATTTCATATTACATTTATTACTCATAATCATCACTACTACTTGTATTTCACTGTCTCTTCGCCGAACTAGTGCACCTATACATCTGACAAGTGTATTGGGTGTGTTGGGGACACAAGAGACTTTCCGTATCATAATTGCAGGGTTGTTTGAGAGGGATAGCTTTGACCTCTTCCTCCCTAAGTTCGATAAACCTTGGGTGATCCACTTAAGGGAAACTTGCTGCTGTTCTACAAACCTCTGCACTTGGAGGCCCAACACTGTCTACAAGGATAGAAGCGTGCGTAGACATCAAGCTCTTTTCTGGCGCCATTGCCGGGGAGGTAAGGTAAAAGGTACTCACATCTTTTGGCTACTAAGTCTTTTAGTTGCTGGTGAGTGCTCGGAGTTATTTCCTTTAGATTCTGTAATTATATCTTTTTGTTTCTTGTTTTTATTTTCACTAGTTAGGCTTAATGGAAAGTAAAGAGTTCTTTAGTCTTTTTCCTGAGTTTAGATTTGAAGAGAAAATTGAAAAACCTTTGGAGCTTATTTCGCATAGCAATGTTATTAGTACGAATGCTTTGAATACTGTTATTGCTAATGCTATAGAAAAGTCTAAGCTTGGGGAAGCTGGTTTTGTGAAGCATGATATTTTTAGTTCCCCAGCTTTAGTGGAGAAAGTTTGCTCTGATGATATTTTATCTCCCATATGTGATGTTTCTAATGATGCTTGTGCTCCTCATCCTTTTAAAATACCTATGAAAATTGTCGACCGTGCTATGAATAACTGCTATTTAGGAGATGGAACTGTCCATCCTGGTGATCATTTGCTCTTTATATATGAATTATGCGAGTTGTTCAAGTGTGCAGGTATTTCAATGAACCGAGTTAAGAAGAAGCTATTCTCTTTATCACTGAAAGGCAGAGCTGAGGAATGGTATAAAACACTGAAGGATGGTCGATCTATTGACTGGGAGGAAATTGTACCTCTCTTTTATTCTAAATTCTATCCTTCTAATGAGGTTTATTTAGATAGGAATTACATTTATAATTTTCATCCGCATGAGGGAGAAAGCATTGCCCAAGCATGGGGAAGATTGAAGTTACTAATGCACAAATGTCCTATTCATGATCTTCCCCGTAATATTGTTATTAATGATTTTTATGCAAGCCTTTCAGGATATTACAAGGACTATCTAGATACATGCTTTGATGGGTCTTTCACAAGCAAGGATATTGACACCAAGTAGGATCTGCTTGAAACAATTCAAAACAATATTGAAGGTTGGGATAGCGACAAAGGTAAAGGATCAGGTATGAATTACGAGTTTGATTGCATTAAGTCTTTCGCTGAAACTGCTAATTTTCAAGAGCTTAGTGCTAAGTATGATCTTGATCCTCAAATTATGATTGATTGTTTTAAAGCCTTTGCTTCTCATATTAATGTTCCTAAAGGAAATGGGGATGTGTATCATGAACCTTTTAAGGACACTTGCATAGAAGGTGATATTGTTATTGATGATTGCAATAAACATGCTCAAATTTCTGAAAGTACTACTTCCTATAAGCATGTTAATTTTTGTGGAGTACATAGACCTTGTGAACAGAGTCACAACAAGGAAGATTGTTGCATCACCCACGGGAATGAAGAAACCAATATGTGGCTCAGGGCTCTAGATGAGCTAGGTGAAAAGGTTTGTGAGCTTTATCCTTTTCTTTGTGAACTTTGCGATAACATGGGTCACTTTAATTTTCAATGCCCATTTAATCGAATGAGTACCATAAATTTGTATTGTGATGACAAGATTACTCTCAATCAGCATGATGAGCTTACTTTGTTTTTGGAGTGTGAAGAGATATCTAGAAAGATTTCTTTGGTTGATATGAGAGATGTTGATATTAATAGCACCCTTCGTGGTTGTCGTCTCTATTGTGCTAAAGATTGCCTCGCAAATACTTACATACAAAATCTTATAAAACATGATGTTTTGCCAAGCTATGACAGGACTAATAAATGTTTCTATCTTATTAATAGAGAGGAGGAATCCTCCAAAGTTTTTTCTATTGTTTCTGTCAATAAACCAGATTATGTGGAGAAGATGCCTTTCCCTCCTAAAGGATATGTGGAGAAGATGCCCTTCAAGTCCCTCCCTCCTAAAGGAGAGAGTAAGAAGAGTATGAAGAAGAAGAAGAGGAGTAAAAGGCGAGAGGACACGGTATCTTCCCCTAAGCATTATGATCCTGCTATAGATTATGATAATTCTGATTGGGATGATGTTCCCATGCCTGTTATCTATGTTAGTGATCATGATTGGGAAAATCACTCTACTTTTGATATTGAAAATCTTTTTGGTACCAATTCTAAGGTTAATAATTGTTGTACCATTAGTACTATCCATATTCCCTCTTATGATGATATGTTTGTTGAGTATGCTTTGCGAAATAGCTGTTCTCTAGCTTGTGATGATACTAAGCCTCTAGTTTATGATGGTTATGATGATGAGTATAATATTTTTAGTTCACCTACTTTTGAGGAGAAAATTAGTTATGATTACAATATGCCTCCTGCTTTTGATGATTATGGTGATGAGAATAATTATTCTGTTGAATCTGCTCCTACTATGATTGTTCATGTGGGGAGTATTAATTCTTTTATGCATGTGGCTCATGATAGGGATGCTTTATGTGATAGTTATATTGTTAATTATATTCATGATGCTACTAAAAGTTACTATGAGAGAGGGAAACATGGTTTGATGAACCTCAACAATATTGAGTTTCCCCTCTTTTTGTTGCAATTCTTGAAGTTGTACTTGTTTTGCCTTCCTATGCTTTTTGCTTTGCGCTTTCATGACTTGTCTCTTTACAAGATTATTTTTTATAGTAAGTGGTTCAGATTTAAATGTCTTTCACATTTGCTTTTTTGATGCTCTCTATTGCTTCAAGTTCTTATATGGCGCCTTTGCCTTAAGCCCTTATATGGCGCCCACATGAGTATCTTTGCAAACTACTGCGCCTAGCTCAAAGGCGTTAAAGAAAAGCACTCTTGGGAGATAACCCATTGTTTTATTTTCAGTACTTTTTCTTTTATTTGAGTCTTTGAAGTTGTTACTACTATAATAACCGCTCCTTATCCTTTTATTTCGTTGTTGTGCCAAGGAGAACCTCTAATTTGAGTGAGGTAAGATTTGAGGATGTTGCTGTCCTGAAACAGATTTCGGTGCTGCACCGTAAAAATTCGTGAAAATTCTCAGTATATCTTTTGGACCTGAGATTTCTTGTGCATATGCCCCAGGTTATATCCAAACTTTCATTACTTTTACACTTTTTGATTTGAGCAACAGAAAAACCTCTAAAAATTATACCTTTGTCAGCTATTCTGTTTTGACAAGATTTCTGCCACTATTTGTGTTTGCCTCTCGATCGCTTTCTTTTTTAGTTCTTTTGATCCGGGAACTTTTTTAGGAAGTTGCTACAGTAGTGGATGCTTTATATGTGGTGGTTTTGAGTCGAAATCTTAACCAAAAGGGTTTATTCATTATTATGTTTATGCTAATGTTGCTAATAGAATTGTGTTAAGTTTTGTATGAAGGAAGTTTTCAAGTGTAGGGATTGGAGAATGATGAGATGAGATGAAGAATGGACAAAAGCTCAAGCTTGGGGATTCCCATGTCACCCCAAGAAATATCCAAGAAGTATAAGCGTCAAAGCTTGGGGATGCCCCGAGGCACCCCCTTCTTTATCGGCAAAAATCAGGTCACCTTTCAAGACACTATATTTTTATTGCTTCATGCATTATGCGTTTTTCTTGGAGCGTCAGTTGTTTTGCTTTCAGTTTTCTTTTGCTTTGTTTGCTACAATAAATTTTGGATCACATCATGTTTTGGAGAGAGCTATGCTCCGTTTTTCATTTCCAAGAACACTCCGTTTTTCACTCTTATCGTTTCAACGAGTGTTCTCTTTTTCTAGAACAGCGTTTAGTTTTTGTTTTTTGTCTTGATTTTTGTTCAGATCTTGTTATATCTTTTCATCAAGGTGTATTTTGACCTCTGGTCCATGTTGGTTTTCATCTAAAAGGGTTGTTTCAAAAAAGTTTGAATGGTGTTGGAAAGGAGAAAAAGCTTTATGCAAAAAAAGTGGTACAAAAAGGAGCTTGTGTAGACTGTGGCCTAGGCTTTTGCATGTCGTGCTTGATGTCTTTTTGATAGTATGCTTAGTGGTTTTTATGTAGCATGACTTATCTCAAATGACTGAGATTGCTTAATGAGCCTTTGAAAAAATCATGCGTTGTTTTAATTATTTGGAAGCATTATTTAGGTTTTCTCCTTTGATGCTTTATTTGGGTTGACTTGGCGCATGCTCACACATGTTTGACTCATACAAAGTCGCCATAAGCCTCTATGATCATTTAGTTTTTGACTTTTGATGCCATCCTTTGCTTCTTTTAATGTCGCTTTGTCGCTTTGCATGATTATGGCCGTTATTGCTCTCTTAGTTGGTCGCTCCCAGTCTTTTGCTAGCCCTCATTTTGTACTGAGTATGAGCTCTACTCGTGCATCCAATCCTAAAAACCAAGTTGTTCCAATGTATCCACCATACATACCTATTAGCAATTTGCTATTCCAAGTACATTTGACTTGCTTTTATCTATCCTTCAAATTAAACTCTTTTTGGTGTTATGTGAAAATTGGTCAGTAAAGCTCTCACGAACCTGATGGCACACTTTACTTTTCTCGCTTTAAAATTTTGACATTGTGGCTCTCTTATGTTGAGTTGTTATGCTTGCAAGTTGTAAGTTGGAAATTAGCCCAGCCATGCCGTCATGGGGCAAGCTTTCAACATTGCACTATCTTTTATTTGAGTTGATATCGTGATCTTTTGTTTATGGAAACTCGCAATGTGAAATAAGTTGGGAATCTTGCGGGATCATGGAGTTTTTATATGTGTTAGGGAAACGCCTGGGCCGCTAATCTAAGCCATGCATCATTCATGGTGGAAATTTACAGCATGCCTATAGTGGACATTCGACGACGCATCTCACAATAAAAAGCAATACCAATGGTAAATAAAAGAGATGTCGAGGTGTTTATTGTCTGTTTGTCTTGTCATTTTGATGTGGGCTTGTTCCATGTCATCGGGCAGGAGGTACCCCATTGGCGGTTCTCGATGATACACATATATTTACAATGACAAGAGCTTGCTTGGGACTCTAAGTCGAGTAGCATGAGGTTTGGGTATTCGTACTTCACGGGACACTAGGTTTTCAACTTATGATTTGTCAAGCATATGCAACATAATTGTATTCGCATTAACTTTAACCATTCAAGATGCCTATGATGGGGGCAATGAGAGCTCAAAGCCGGTAAGTACCATAATTTTTGAAGGTTTATAAAACTTGCAATCACTGCTTCCCTCCGCAAAGGGCCTTTCTTTTACTTTTATGTTGAGTCACCACCTTCTATCTTTATGCACCGTCTAAGAGAGCATAGTTGTCATTCTGAGTTTAATGTGCATTGTCCCAAAGTTTTTATTGATTGATTCATGATGTTGGTTTCACTTGTTCTCAAATAATTTGTATCTAGTCGCCCTCTTAAACTTGAAGGTGTCCTATGCATTTATGTTTTGCTCTCTCATGAAGGACAAGCTGAAAACCATTTGTATGTTTTTCCATATGATTTGAACACACATTTGACTTTCATTGTTTCATTTTCATGATCTTTCATTTGTGTTCTTTTTCATGTTATAACATGGTTGCTAAGTTACTTCTATCAAGATTATATCTTTCATGCCCATGTTTTAAGTTCTTTTGATCCCAGCGCACAACGCTTACATAGATGATCAAGATTGTGTAGGTGCATGTCACCTCAAAAATTATTCTTTTGTTATCACTTACCTACTCGAGGATGAGCAGGAGTTAAGCTTGGGGATGCTGATACGTCTCAAACGTATCTATAATTTTTGATGCTCCATCCTTGTTTTTACACCATTTGCCTTGTGTTTCGTTACACTTCGTGGCGTTTTTATGCGATTTCCGGAACTAACCTATTGACAAGATGCCACAGTGCCAGTTCCCTGTTTTCTGATGTTTTTGTGTTTCAGAAAAGCTACACAGGAAATATTCTCGGAATTGGACGAAACAAGTTCGGAAACTCCTATTTTTCCCGGACGAAGGACGAGGACCAAACGGGAGCCGGAGAGGGGCCAGAGGCTGGCCACACCATGAGGGGGCGCGGCCCAGGCCCTGGCCGTGCCCACCTGTGGTGAGGAGCCCCTGGTCCACTCCTGACGACGCCCCTTTGCCTATAAGAAGCCTCCCGACGGAAAACCCTAAAGGAATTGGCGAAATTTCCAGAAGAGTTCCACAGCTCCGCCGCCACCACCAACGAATTTTGGGGGACAGAAGTCTCTATTCCGGCACCCTGCCGGGACGGGGAAGTGCCCTCGGAGCCATCTCCATTGGTCTCCATCGCCGTCTCCGCCGTCTCCATCGACCTCACCGCCATCTCCATCAACCTTGTTGTCTCCTATGATGAGGAGGGAGTAGTTCTCCCCCGGGGCTGAGGGCTCTACCGGTAGCTATATGGTTCACCTCTCTCTCTCTCCCATGATGTGATCTTTATGTGATCGTGAGCTTTGTATCTAGTTGAATTGGTAGATGCTATTATTCAGATATTATGCTACTCCCGTGCTTTATATTTATAAACTCTGGAGATACCTTGTATCATGGTGTGAAGGTGACTAGTGTGCGCATCATGTGTATCTTTTTGGTTAATGTCTCTATGAATTGTTGGTGTTTGTTGGAACCATCTAGTGCGTTCATGGTGATAGTGTGGGACAATCTAGTTTGGGTACATAGAGACTTTGAGGAGTGCTTCGTAGCCCTACGCATGATTAGTGTTTGTTTTCCATTGGAGAATTGTTTTGAGTTGCATATTGATGATATTATCTATTGGTTCAATTATGTTATATTTGTTGAGAGTGTGTCCACTAGTGAAAGTATGATCCCTAGGCCTTGTTTCCAAGCATTGCACACCGTTTCCTTTCAGTTTTGTTACATGTTTGCTCACAGCGATACTTATTTCATATTACATTTATTACTCATAATCATCACTACTACTTGTATTTCACTATCTCTTCGCCGAACTAGTGCACCTATACATCTGACAAGTGTATTGGGTGTGTTAGGGACACAAGAGACTTTCTTTATCGTAATTGCAGGGTTGTTTGAGAGGGATATCTTTGACCTCTTCCTCCCTGAGTTCGATAAACCTTGGGTGATCCACTTAAGGGAAACTTGCTGCTGTTCTTCAAACCTCTGCACTTGGAGGCCCAACACTGTCTACAAGGATAGAAGCGTGCGTAGACATCATGTGTCCACGGTGGAGTTTATGAACTCGGTGCCATTGTTTGTCTTGAGAGAGCATATAGCGGCGCCAAACTGAGTGCGAGCGTAAGAGAAAAAAATTGTAGGGTACACGGAGCACAAGATTTCTGTTTGAGTGGGAAGGACCAATAAAGTGTGAAAAATCGTCAATGGTAACAAGATAGTATAAAAAACCAGAGGTACTTATAATTGGAGACGTCCACAAATCACATTGTATCAACTCAAAAATGGCACTAGTCGCTGAAGTAGACAAACTGAATGGCAACCGACCTTGTTTGCCAAGCTGACAAGTGTGGCAAACAAGAGAACGTCGCACCTTATTACACTTAATGAAGGATAAACGCTGAAGTGTAGACATAGCATCTTGACTGGGGTGACCGAGACATAGGTGCCACAAATTAGCAGGAGCAGTGGTGAGAAAGGCAATGGCGGACGCCGGACATGAAGATGCACCAGGAAAAGTATAGAGGTCTCCGTCACTATTTCAATGAAGAATCTCTCGAAGGGTCTTCAGAACCTTCATAGAGAAACCAAGGGCGTCAAACTCAATAGAACAATGATTATCCCGAGTAAACTTGCAAATGGAAAGCAATTTACGAATAAGATGGGGAACTAGAAGAACGTTGTTGAGTTTAAAGCTATGACCAGAAGATGACTTAAGAAGTGCATGACCAGAAGAATAGATGGGCACGGCAGCGCCGTTACCGACGGTGACAAAGTGTGGTCGAGAGAGAGGTTTGCAGCGACAGAGATTACCATCATCGGAAGTCATGTGAGAGGAGGCTCCCGAGTCCATGACCCAGCCGCCCTGCTGCATGGCGAGGTTGTTGAGGGCGGCAATGAGGGCAGAGTTGTCCCAAGTTGGCGAGGTGGCCGACGGCGTAGACTGTTACAGTGGTGCAGTCGTGGTGGTGTAGGCGGCCTGGGGGCGAGGCCCGAGGATGCCCTGACCGGAGGGAGGACGCAATTGACCCGCCCCGGGGTAGAAGCACACCCACGATCCAGCAGGGGCGGGGGTGCGTTGGCGGGTCGGGGCGGGTGCGCCACCACCTTGGCCGCCTTGGTCGCCCGTCTTCGTCTTTGGCCGGTAGTAGGATTTGGGCTTGCGTGACGTAGAGCCCTCACCACGGCAGCCCTGGCCAGTGCAAGGGGGAGCAGCGGGACAATGCTGGGCAACGAGGGCAGTGGAGGCGGCGTTGGCGGCCGCATTGGCCTGCTGCATCTCCTCCATGAGGAGCATGCTCCGGACACGGAGAAACGACGGCAGCGGGTCCGTCATGGAGGTGATGGTGGTGGCGGCGGCAAACCGAGGCCTGAGGCCGCAGAGAGTGTTGAGGACGAGGGCCCAGGCGAAGACCGGAGAGTCGTTGTCGGCGAGGGCGTTGGCGAGCTGCTTCTGGCGATGGAGGTAGGTGGTGATGGATTGATCCCCCTGGATGAGCTGACGAAAGTCGTTGTCGAGGTAGATCGCTTTGCTGGCCTTGTTCACGGAGAAGAGCTCGAGGGCAGCAAGCTAGAGTTGGCGCACCGTCTGATCCCGACGAGGACCATGTCGGCAACATCCTCGTCGATGGCGGAGTGGAGGATGTTGAGGACGGTGTAGTCAGTGGCCGTCCACTCGGAGTCGGTCGGAGCGGCGACGATGGTGTCGTCGATGTGACCAAGGAGTCCGACGCGGCCTAGGGTGGCGCGCATGAAGATTGCCCACTTGGTGTAGTTGGCGGCATCGAAGGAGAGGATGATGGGGGCGATCTGGCGGGGGGCGGCAGCGATGGGAACGGCCCCGTGGAGGGGACAATGGCCCCGGTGAGGGAGGTGAGAGAGGGGGTCTGGTCATGGTGGCGGCTAGGGCAGTGGAAGAGGGGGGCGGCGGCGGCTTAGGGTTTAGAGGGAGGAGAGGGCCGGCGGCGGTGGGGTGTGGCTAGGGTAGGATCGGTTTGTCTGATACCATGTAGAACGGTATGACAGGTTTTGGGGGAAGCCTCGCACGCATAAAGGCATGGGGTTCCGGGGTATTTATATTAGCTCAGAGGCAATTAGGGTTAGTTACAATACTTGTACAACAAGTTATATCTACACGCTAACACTGCCCCGCAAGTTTGGCTAGGTGGTCGACGTGAGGACGAACCAGGTCGTGCTGTGGATGCGCGGCGGCGCCACCGGCATATGGCCCACGGAGCTCCTCTTCGACCGCATCGGCATGCCGTACCTGGCCAGCGAGTGGAGGAGGTTTCGCCAGCGGCACGGTATCGTGGCCGTCAACCTCCTCATCTTCAACTTCGATGGCGACCATCAGATTACGGTCACCGTCTTCGATGAGGACATGTGCCGTCGGCAGTACGTCGTGCCCGCCCGCGGCAAGCCCACTGTTTCCTCCTCCGACGACGAGGACGACCAATAGCCACGGGCTACTTAATTCTATTACTTTTTATTTTAGGGTATAATCTTATATGCAATATTTACAATGTATCAAATCCAATCCAATGCAATGCAATTTACTTTATATCAACCGATTGCAAATTGGCACCATGCTAGCGGCGGACAGGATGCGTCGCCCTGCTGGGCGACACAAATTGTGTCCTGCCCTCAACGTAAACGGATCAGGTAGGACTGTTTGCTTCGGCAAGATACGTCGGCCCGCTGGAGATGCCCTAATCCAGAAAACCTAGATTTATGCAGATGTCTCACGGCATGAGGGCAGCCTGCAGTTTTGACAGCACGGATACGCTCTACAGGATGAGCTCCATCCTTGACCAAGAATTCTCCATCCTCTTTTGTGAATATGTATAGCATGTGTAACCTGCGCACATCAAAGAAGCAACGAAATAAAACTGACAAGGGTGTATGCTAAGCTGATGGTGGAGGCTAATATAGGTTTATATGTTCAAAAAATATACAATAAGAATGTTCAAGACAAACGGTTCGTAATTTGGATAAAAGGTTCTCAAGATATTTTATTTTGGAAAAAATTGTACTGTCACCCCTCCGGTGTCTCTCTCTTCTAATCTCATTTTGCTCCTCGTTACCATACTTAGCGAGCATGCAAACAGCCAGCGGGGGACCGTGCAAATGAGAATGCCACACTTGACGAAATCACATCCCATAGAGAAGGAGAACGCAAAACTTCACCTAACAACGATAACGGTCACGATACATCCAGCAGCAACAACCCATGAGCGACCGCCTCTGATCCAGGCAACACCGGACCAAAGTTGGGGAGGTGATATACACCACTCGTAGCAACGCGCTATGCCCATGCCGCCTGAAGGAGTTGCATGTAGGACTGGCCCATCGACGCAACCCAACACATCGATGTCTTCGTCTTTCTCGCGTTGCGGATAAATTTCTGCAACCTACTCGTCAATCCACCCATCGGCGCCAGCCTAACTACCGTTTCCCACCACCCTAGCGATGCCTCGCCACCCCATGCTGACTAACCCTTCACATCTGCCGGTCCTGCCCCCCTTGGCTAGACCTCCCTCTAATCCCATACTTTCTCCGGCGTCGGTGCCGGTGAGACCCCACACCCTTAACCGTAAGTCGGTGAGACCCGCGCCCCTAACCCTAATTAAGCTCGTGAGATCTCTACCCGCACTATCACACACCCCTAAGTTAAGGTTCTTACTCGCCTCCGTCAGTGTGATGGATCTGCCAGCCACGTTGTCTCAGCTTCTAGAGAGGTCTTGGCCTCACCTCCGGCAGAACCCCACGGCCAACCGTGTCGTCATGTTCTACATTTTTTTAGAACAATCTTCCTAGTCATTATTGTTGGTGGTGGTTGTGGGCCATCCCAAATCCCACTAGGTGTGTGCGGAGCGAGAAAACATCGCCCCGTTGAGCGGCTTATAATATTTTCCCTCCTGCGTTGCATGCATTTTTTTTATGTTGTTGGTATATGGGCTTCCGTTAACTCACGTAAAATATATGCTATGCCACACGGTATGTCACATTGGCATGGGCGGCACTCTCACTGGCACACCCGCCAAGTGGCCGGCAATACTTGACTTCCACACGCCTCCTGACATGCATGTCATGCAAGCACAATCTAGAAAAATGTCTCATAAAGCAGTTATTCTTTCAGTGAGAGGCAACATTCCGGTAGATGCTTCGCCAATCTCAAGACCTGACCCGCCGGCTCATAAGAATGGGGTGTGCGTTTGCGCATTCATGGGGTTGAATGTATATACGTGGTTGCAAGCGTCTTCTTTTGTACCATGTATCTAAAATAAGAGTTCAGCATCATAGTTGCTTCTATAAGGAAAAAGTCTGAAGAAATTAGTCAGTTGGTTTATACTAGTAGTACATACTACTGTAGTACCACTGCTCTGCCAGCATATAGCAATATGCCCATATCGTCTCTTACTGATGCTCTCGAGAGGTTTACTCTGCACACTGAACAACGACGTTCGGCAACGGTTCACTTCTCCCTCGTCTCAAGGTGTCGACGGCGACATCTCTCGGTGTGTCCTTATTAGGGTTCTTGAAGTGGGCGTGTGTTGCCAGAACGTCCACACATTCCGCGATTTCCTTCACCTGAGCAACCAAGTCCGCGAGAAGAGATGCAGTGACGGCCACGTGCATCACCTGCAGGATAGCTGCGTTCTCTGCAAGCTCGCTTCTGAGGCCTTCAGTTGCTTTCATGGCCGCGGACACGGTGAGATCTGCCGGCGGCGGCATGGTCATGGTTTCAATTGCCGTCGCGAGCTGCCTGAGCACCTTGGCGGAATGCGAGCTCATTTCGCCGCATGTTTTTCGAACCTTGGAGGACAAATCTGGGCTGGCTGCTGCAGGGTACTGGTTATCAAACAGGACACAAAAATCATTGATGCTGGTCAGTTATTTCGTTCGGTAGTGTTTTCAACATAATAAATATACCTGAGTTTTTGTGGTCGTGATGACATATGAAGCAAGAGCCTCCATGGAAGATGAACACTGCCGACAGAGAGTACCAAGCTTCTGGTATTGGCTCCACGGGTGCCGAAATCTGAATTTTCCATGACGAGGCTCCCATTTGGCGAAGGTACACTGCGGTTTCAAGAACAACACTGTAAATCTGGTGATCTTCTTCAGAATTTTATGATTTTTAGCCTAATTTACTAGTGTATTTTGTAGTAGTTGCATTTTCAACCATGTTTGTCGTGGGCCATAATCATTTACTGGCGACGCGGTTATGGCCATTTAAGTTTGAGTGCCAGCAAGACTGCTACCATTTGAGGCCCGACCTAACTAGTAGAATAATTAATAAAGAGAAATATTAAACCCTTACTACTTTCTCTGTCAATAATTACCTTGCATTCTAGGTTTGATCAAAGTTAAACTCTAGAAAATTTGACTAAGCATAACGATAAATATATCAACATCTATAATACAAAGTACATATAATACAAAAATATATTTTGTGATGATTCGAACAATATTTAATTTATATTGTAATTCTTGATTTTTTCTTGTATGCTTAGTAAAAGTTTACAAAGTTTGATTTTAACTAAACCTAGAATGCATGATAATTTTTGATGGAGGGAGTATAAAAAATTAGCAAATGGATCTTCCATCCCAACCCTAAGTTTTTAAGCCACCTCGGGGTCACCCTTCCCCCAGCCTATGTTTTCCTCGTCTCCCCCAACATCCTTTTTACCTCCATCGGCTCACACTAGAATAATCAAATATTCCAAAATTATGGGGATGCCGGGACCATAAGGGCCCATGTAAATGGCTTTACAATACTCTGCCATATCATGACCTTTGTATATTCTAATTTTCCAAAAATAAAGTAGAAAATGTGGGATTTTGGTGTTGGGCCAAGTGTAGGGTAGCAGCCCCGGCCCTCTGCCATGTCATGTATCCGCCAAAGCACCACACTATTAATGCATTACTCCTGGTATGTTTCTAGTATTCACCATGTTTCTAATCGCGATGCCATTATATTACTCTAGAGGCTATGGCGTACCAGAGAGTCTTCAGTAGCCTTTGAATTAATAACACTTTTGTACTCTTGGAGGAAGTCTTTTCCCTCCAAATTCTGGGTGATCGTGTTATCGCAAAAGCATTCGGATTCCAGTCCTGCATGAAGATAAATGGTTGAAGATAGATGGATTCAAAATTAGAAGATCCCCGTTTTCTTGTCTTTAACACACACAAAAACATCTTAAAAATATTTGTGCTATCAACACGGACTCTTAATGTTTCAATTGCTCGTTTTTGCTGAAAACACTTTTGTACTAATTCTCTGGTGTGCGGCTGTTCCGTACTACCAAACTATCTTGCCATGAAGTATGTATGTCGTGGAAGAATATGTTTGAGTCATAAAAATAGTGCTACTTCCGTTCCATATTACTACTTCACATATATGAATTTCGAAGGGCCTGAGACAAAACTTTATTAAGCAAGAAAGGGAGAAAGTACAGGATCGTGGCAAGGCAACGGCCGAGGTAGCCGAAAAAAGTTTATACTCGGTCAAACATACTAACATTTGACTTTGACAAAACCTTTTATACGAAGTAATATGGAATGAAGAGAGTATATGTATCATCATTGTTCCTTTGTGTGGCCTGATCTTTAATGAACACAACCTCTAGCTTTCTACTCCTTTCAAAATATAAGATGTTTTAGCCTTTTTTTGACACCATGTATCTAGACATGTTTTAGGTTAGAAGCAAATTAAGTCAACCTACACACTAGAAAGCATCTAGAAACATGTGTGTCAGTGAAAACCTAAAACATCTTATATTTTGTGAGATTAATAGCCCCCATCAAGTTGCATTAATTTATAATGTACTCCCTCCGTATCACTTTACTAGGTATGCACGTAGTTTAAGAAAATCTTTAACCATTAATTTTGGTCAATACTCCCTCCGTCAGGAATTACCCTGCATTCTGTGTTTGGTCAAAGTCAAACTTTTCAAATTTTAACCAAACATATTGGTAAAACTATCAATAACTATGAAACCAAATACATGCAATATAAAAATATATTTTATGACAATTCTAATAATGGTTATTTTATATTATAAATATTAATATTTTTTCTTATACGCTTAGTCAAAGTTTATAAAGTTTAACTTTGACTAAACCCAGAATGCAGGGTAATTCTTGACAGAGGGAGTAGAATATACTCCCTCCGTCCCAGTTTTTAAGTCTTGCACGTATACCTAGGTTGTCATTTTGATCAATATAATATAACTTATATACTACAAAATACATATCACTGAAAAGTTCAAACATTGTACTTTCTAATGGTATAATTTTTATGTTGTAAAATTTAGATAATATTTATTAAAATGACGACCTAGGTATACGTGCAAGACTTAGAAACTGAGACAGAGGGAGTATATTATATGTCACAACAATATACGATTTAAAAGTTTTTTTAAGATGAATTCAATGATATAATTTTTGTAAAATACTATGCATATTTTGCTGCCTATTAAACTGATCCGGCGGGAGTACTAGACGAGGTTGGTTGCGATAGTAATAGTCAAACCAGAATGTCAAAAGAACTACTCCCTCCGCTCGGAAATAACTGTCGGTAATTTTGTACTAGCTTAGTACAAAGTTTGTACTAAGTTCTCGACGGTTATTTCCGATCGGAGGGAGTAGAATGCAAGAATCTTTGTCATGGAATGTTGGAATGCATGTGGGAGCATGTATTGACCGGAGGCCTAACAAATTTCGAACTTGGTACTGAGATAGTGAGATACGTACCTTCAAAGAACTGAGCCAGTTTGTCGAGGTTGCCGAAGGCGAGCTTGTGTACGCCCTCGCCGGCCCAGACGGGGAAGACGAAGACGGTGGTAAGGAGGCAGATGACTACGCCCACGACGATGGTATAGAACCGATCGTGCGCGAGCTGGATGAGCTCCTCCACGCGGTAGCTCGACACGGCCACCAGGCTGAAGGTGAGTATGAAGATGGTCACGCCGTAGTCGTACTTGGCCTTGATCTCCGGGATGAACCGCAAGAACGTCGCCGCCGATGCTGCATTCGCCCGTACTTTAGGCTACTAGTTTCTGATACTATTGAGAAGAGTCTAATAAAAAGGGTACCTATGAAGAAGACGAACACTGTGAGCGATATGGGTTCTCCCTGCACACCAAAGTCTTCAGCTAATTCTGCTACCTTATGTGCTCCGACGGCGATGCAGCCAGCCACCAGCGTCGCGAAACCTCTGTTCAAGCCTTTACTCAGCGTGGCCCCTGTTACAGAAAATACGTACGTTTTCAGATGATGGACACTCTGCATTGCGCGTATGGCTAAATCATATATATAGGAGGACGCCGACGTACCGACGGTGTACTCCATGACGACGACGACGGTGAGCACGGCCCACATGGTGGAGACCGCCCCTAGGCCGTTGAAGAGCGGCGTGACGAAGTAGACGACGGACACGAGCGCGAGGGCCAGGCCGACCTTGAGCGAGTGCGCCACTCGCCTCGGGTCTTCCCTGGCGATCTCGCCCACCTTCCTGGCGAACCCAGCGGCAGCACGCCCGAGCCTGGCGAGAAGCGAGTGGAGCAGCAGACCGCAGCTGGCGATGACGCCGACCATCTCGTCGCTGCTCTCCGTGTTATTGTGGCCAACATCCATGGCGGACGGGGACCAATGGTGGCTGCCTAGAATGTGCAAGCTCAGGTGCGATGCTGCTAATTAAGTAGTAGTACCAGGTTTGTATCCTAGTATACGTACTACTGTACGTGTCTTGCTTCTGAAGCAGTTAGGCTGGCAGACAAACATATGGCACAAAAGTAGGCGCGCGCACATCTTCCTAACCCACCACCACCATCAACCACACCGTCCGAACTGCCGCGACGCGCCTGCGCTGGATACCGCCTCTCCGTGCTCGCCTTCGCCGGACCCAGCTTCCTCTGGCGACGCCGCCGCCAGGTCCGACCTCGATCGCCCGACCATCCGTACGGTCGTCCTTTCCGGGATGCATGGGGAGCATGGCTCGTGGCATGGATCGCATGTGCCGCCCAGCATTCGCCATGCCTTCTGCTGATGTGTACATGTGGGGTATGGTGCTGCCACTAGCACTGCATGTGCCGAAAGGAGATTAACTAATCAAGCTCAGAGATTCAGATAGGCTGTGTTTGGGACAGCTCCACTCTACCAAACCAACTGTGCAGCAGGTGAAGCTGCCCCAAACGCCTAAACTCCACCTATTAGCCGGAGTGAAGCTGAACTGCCCGTAGTTCATTTTACGTAAGAAAACCGAAGCGAGCGATTAGCTGCTTCGCTTGATTCACTCCACCACGCACATTCCACCAAGCCCCGAGAGTTGGAGAGAATTTACCCACCTATGCCACCTATTAGTCAAACCCGCCAAAGTGTTTTCTTCTCTTATCAATGTGGAAACCCCTTGTCGTTAGGATTCTCCCCCATGGCCATGGCTAGCGACTAGGGCACGCCGCCGTCTTGCTCTCCAGCAGGACCCCTCCCCTCTGCAGCTACTCCGACGACAAAAGAGACCCCTATTCTTCCCATCCGCCGTCCGCCCTTCTCCCCTCTACGTTTTGCCGCCCGCCCTTTTTCCTCCACCTCTTGCTTCCCGTCCGCTAGCTGCTCGACCTGCCGCCGGAACAAATCACCGCAATTGGCGCTATTCGCCACTCACTTGAAGAACTTCCGAACCAGGAGGTCACCGTCGCCCCTGTACTTGGCAACCAGCAGGCCGCTGGCGCTGTTGGAAGGCATGCAGATCCTGCGACAGGTTCAGCCTTTCCCTGTATATACGACTGAACCTGTTGTTGTTTATGTTCTACGGCTGGAGCACCACTCTGTCTACTTGTTCTCCTGCAAATATTGCCCCGTACATGTATGGATGCAAACAAGTTTAGAATTAATTAACCTGGTATCACTAGACCCCAGTGGTGTTCTTGGCCCGATGATGATCGCGTGATTGGCCCTTTTAGAAAAAAAAGGTAGACATAAATCGTGTTACGTGAGCTAACCCATAATCAGTACAAATCGGTAGAGTAAAAAAATAAACAGCACAAGAAAATAAGGGGTAGTCTAGTACTTTCACAATAACCTCCCTCTAATCTGAATCTGGAGCTCCCTCGTGAGCCAAACACCTTTTTAACTACTCTGGAGCTTGTTGGTGGAGTGGAGTTGAGAGGATGGAGTGGAGTGGAGTGAAGTGGAGTTCTCCCAAACACACCCTTAGTGTATCATGCCTCCATCTGTACATGTGTGGAGGTAAATTACCAACAAATCGCTTTCAAGGATGGGCTCCGTGGAGCCATTTTATAATTTATTTGAAATTTCAAAAAAATCGGAAAAACCTATATATTTACAATGACGTATTCTACATTCTTGCAAAATCTCAACGCAAAATAGCTTGTATTTCAGCCTACACAGAAATAACAAATTCTGATAAATCTGAGGGCCCTTGAATTTTGCACTCTTCACTACCTCAGATCTAGAAATTTATTATTTCTGCACTGCCCAAAATACAGAATATTTCTCAATGGTCTTTCGCACACGAGTAGAAGGAATCATAACATACATCTATTTTTTTTTAAGCTTAAGAATGCCGATTTCAAAGGAAAAATAGAAAAACAGAATTCATGGAGCCCACGCTCCAAATTAACTCACTCCACACACACTATGGCTAAGACTCCACCATACCAATATTCTACTACGAACACGATTCTGGAGCCCACTCATTTGAAGTACTGTGTTGTCTTCCACACATGCCCCGCTAGTTGTGTTATCACACGACGCGTTATTTAAAGTCATATATTAATATTTTTAGTGGGGCGATCCAAACAGATATCGCTCGTTCGAATGCGTCTGTGCAGATAAAAAGTTGTCCAACAGCTTGATCCAAATAGACAGCATTGTCCAAACGCGTTCGCGTGTATCCATTTGGCCTTAAATTTGGGCCGGGCATGCGTCAGCCCGGACAGCACGCACGTCTGGCCGCGCGCCCCTCTTGTCCGCCCCAGTTCCAGGTGGATGCAGCACTGAGGCATTCCCCACCCCTCCCCTAGTTTTGCCCTGCTGCTCGCGCCCACCCTCCTTTCCGATTGCCGGCGCCGCCACAGCCGCCGTTGGTTCCCACCTGCTACCCCCACCGCCAATAGGCCCCTCGTTCCACCTCTCCCCGAGCCCCCCCCCCCCCCCCCCCGCCGGCGCCGGCCGTCCACTTCAGGACCATCTGTGGGTGGCTAGGGCGAGTGCTCGTCCCTGCCCGCGCCCAACCTGTTCGGTCATTTGCCAACATGACCACCGCGATGGACAGTAGCTCTGACGGTGACATTTCCGCCATTGCAAGCCTCAACAATGAGTTCTTCTACACACATTTCTTTGAAGACTGGTCGGACTCCGAGTCCGACTATGATTCCGACTTGATGGTGGTCGTGGCAAGCATCCTCCACGAGGAAAACAAGGTCTACATGCCTCAATGGAGGGGCTCCGTGCCCGATCGAGCCGCCAATATGGACCGCAACCGGGAGGCCGGCCACGTGCAATTGTACGACGAATACTTTGACTCGGAATCGACGTTGTACCGAAACTATTTTCGGCGCTGTTTTCGAATGTCAAGGAGGTTTTTTGGGCGAATTATTGAAGGTGTTCATCTCCACGGCCCATATTTCAAATGCAAGCCGGATGCCACAGGTAAACTTGGCTTCTCTTCCTATAAAAAATGCTCGGCGGCTATACGAATGCTTGCTTATGGAGTAGCCATGGATCTTGTTGATGAGTACATGCGCATGAGCAAGTCTACATGCATTGAATCAATGTACAATTTTTTCCGAGCTGTCATTTCGGTCTTCGGCAAAGAGTACTTGCGAGAGCCCAACATGGAGGACACTCAACGGCTCTTGTCCATCAACGGGAAGAGGGGTTTCCCGGTATGCTTGGAAGCATAGATTGTATGCATTGGGAGTGGAAGAAATGCCCTTTTGCATGGCAGGGGCAGTATTCAGGACATGCTGAGGGTTGCACGGTCATACTTGAGGCCGTTGCTAGCCAAGATCTATTGATTTGGTATTCTTTTTTCGGTATGGCAGGGTCTCATAATGATATCATTGTGCTCCAGCGATCCCCTGTATTTGCTAGACTTGCAAAAGGCAATGCCCCATCGGTGAGCTATGAGATTATGGGCCATACATACACCAAGGGTTATTACTTAGCTGATGGTATCTACCCGGAGTGGCCAGTTTTTCCGAAGACACGTCGTGAACCCAAGGAGGAGAAATATAGTCAGTTTGCAAAAGAACAAGAGGCTTGTCGGAAAGATCTGGAATGAGCATTTGGTGTTCTTCAGTCCCGCTGGACCATTGTTCATCACCCAGCTAAGCAATGGAGCATTCAGCAAATGTGGGAGGACATGACTGCTTGTGTGATCATGCACAACATGATCGTTGAGGAGGAGGGTGCTGGTAGTGTCTATGATCAGGGGTGGGATTTTTAGGGTGAGTTGGTTGCTCCACACCCCGGACCAGCATCCTTTCAGGATTTTCTCCATGCACATCATGAGATTCGAGACCAGGCAACCCACTACGCCCTCCATGAAGATTTGGTGAATCATATTTGAATTCACACGAGAAGCAACCTCGTAACCAACCCCGGAAACAAGCTCGTTTGATTTTGTTCATATTTTATTTTATTTTGTTATATCTATTTTAAATTATTTGGTTGCAACTATTTGCAATGTACCTTGCAATTATTTAGAATTTTATTATGATCTATTTTTTATTTCTAACTATAAGAACTAGAGAAAAATGGATCAAGTTCGGACGCGGGCCAAAAAATGGGTCGCACCGCTGGGCACACTCCCCTACCCAAATGGACAACAGCTGTCCGCGCGAGTTTTGGTGTCCACGGGCCAAACCATACGGGCCGATTCGGACTGTTTTGGACACCAAAATAGGTCGGCCCACTGAAGATGCCCGGCTCGATTCATTTAAGACAAAAAATGTTTATGCTTTAGTCCGTTAGGTTGGGCCTTAGACATGTTTACAGCTGCTTTTTGCCCTTGACCATTTTTTTAACCTTGAACAGTAAGGAAGACCCTACTGCTTTAATATATTACAAAAACAACTGGATATTTACATGGTATTTACAAAGGCCAAAGAGGCCATGGAGATCCAGCTATGCTATGTAGAAAAGAGTGAAGTTTAGGCTTGGTTCTATGAACCAGCAATCTAAGATCACCAGTAAATCTAATTCTCTAGGAATTCAACTCTGGATCAATTCCATTGAATATTAGGTTATTTCTTTCCTACCATATATTCCAAGAAGCAAACATAAAAATCTCCATGTAATTGGCCTTCCCCAAGACTGTAAGTCTGTTGAAATAACATCCAAGAAAGCTTCTTGGCTCTGGAATCACCATAGATGGAGAGAGTATTGAGTGAACCCATGAACCTAGGTACATTGTTCCCATAAGGGTAAACTCCTTGTCTTGTCCTCTTGTATTTAGAGGATTGGGACACTTTTATTTACTATTTTGTTACCTTTTACTTTATTGCATTAAATCAATCCCCCTTATTACTTTAATTTATTTAGTGCATAAGCAACTAGAATTGTGACACTTTAGTTGTAGAGAGTGGTAGCTTTTTATTCTTGCTCCTGTAGATCGATACCCATACTTCCATATTGAGAGGTGCTAGAGTGATTTCCTGCTCTTGGGGGTTATCAACATGCTGGCAATCAGGAGTTGCCTCACGACACAATGTGTTGCCTTCGCCTATTCGCGCTGGAGACGACCATCCACCTATGCAAATATTGCTCCTCTACCACCGCTGTATTTTTTTGTTAATGGGCTTTTATTACTTAAAGTCTTAAGTAGCATTACACCCGTCCTCTGCATAACAAGATGCACACATCCGCACACACAAGGTTCATGAGGTAAAAAGTAAAATTAGGCGAATTACATATCAGAATGAGAAATTGTAAGACGTCTAAGCTGGCGGAGGGCCAATCCGTAGATTATGCTTCCATCCATGTCACGAAAAGAGGTCTCTCGCCGTATCCTCTAGGCGCGTACACACCTCTGAAAAGAGATTGTGATCCTCCGTGCGGTGAAGGTGTGACCATAGACGGAGAGTGACCGTACATCTGTAGATTACTTGCAAGAGAGAACCGTTTTTGTTATAAAAAACTTTGTCATTGTTACATAGCAATAGCGACCAAATTAATGCCATCTCTCCCGCCCTAAGAAGAATTGCTTATTTGTAATCAATACCATTTAACCAATTCCCAACGATATTGGCAATGCTATTTGGTGGATACAAGCCAGAAGCTAGAAGCTGCTTGGATAACTGACCATACGGAACACACATAGTTGCATTGGAAAAACAAGTGTTTTATTGTCTCATCGTGAGTACAAAAAACACACATCTTACTCCCATGCCAATTCCACTTAATAAGATTATCTTTAGTAAGAATAACCCCTCGGTGAAGATACCATGCAAAAAAAATTAAGCGGTATCTTCATCTTCCAGATTTTCTTGTTATCTAAGACTGATAAGTCTGGTAAGATCAAAGCATTGTACATAGAAGCAACTGAGAATTTACTATTCTCATGAAGATTCCAATGAAATTCATCTTTCCCTTCTGTTAATTGGACATGAGCCAAGCGTTGAATCAAGACCTCCCAAGAAACATGTCTAGGATCGTATAAATTCCTCCTGAACATCACGTTAGGAGGGTTAGACTCCAAAACATTGGAAATTGTATCACCCTTATGACGCACAATAGCATACAATGCCGGATACTATTCTCAGAGTGTAGTAGCACCAAGCCACTTATCCTCCCAAAAATGTACCTGAGACCCATACTTAATAAAAAAATTCCCATGGCCGAAAAATGCTTCTTTGTTGCCATGAGACCGGCCTAAAAGTTTGCATCACTAGGTTTCCAAAAAATCTATGATAAAGCTTTCGAGCCGACATATTTTCGTCTAAGAAGTGTTTGCCAAACCCCGTCCTCAGTCAACAATTTGAAGAGCCATTTTCCAAGAAGGGCTATATTCTTGACCTCAAGGTCTTGAATATTGAGACCCCTTGGTCTTTTGGGCGGCAAACCACACTCCACCTGGCCAGTCTATACTTTTTTCTTTTCACTATCACCCTGCCAAAAGAATATTGATCGTAAGAAATCCAATCTACTTAAGAATCCTTTTGGCAGAAGGAAGAAGGATAACATATACAGTACCATGTTTGACAGGACTGAATTTATGAGAACCAACTACTTAAACGCAACTGCAATCTTTCCTCAACGATTTTCCATTTAGCATTTGTTAATCTCCGAAAGCGGAACGGGATACCCAAATACCTAATTGGAAACTCACCCTGGTTGCAGCCAAATAAATCAGCGTACAACTGGATTTGATCTTGAGCCTCGCCAAAACAATGCAACTCACTCTTATGGAAGTTAATTTTTAGACCCGATAGTAGCTCAAAAGCTAAAAGTATCGATTTCAGATTTTTAGCCTTTTCCAAGTCATGTTCCATTAAAAGAAGCATATCATCAGCATATTGCCGGATTGATAAACCTCCATCAACAAGATGAGGAATCACTCCTTCAAACTGACCATCGATCTTTGCGCGCTCAATCATAATGGCTAACATATCGGCCACAATGTTAAATAACATGGGTGATAATGGGCTGCCTTGTCTTAGCCCTTTTTTTGTCTAAAAGTAATGGCATGTGTCATTGATGCATGTAAAATGCATACATCAACTTTGCACTTTATTACTTGATATTCCAACATATTTGTAACTTATAAGATGCTATGTTCATGTTTTATAATGATTTCGAGGATTTTCTAAACAACCCCACCTCTTTTGGTTCTAGTTCTATTTTTAAGAAAAACATATTTTTTAGTGTTTTGGACTTTTCGGGAGCTTTGGGACTCCAAAAAGGGCAAGGTCAAAGAGCATGGTTCATAATTTTCGAGATGAACGCTATGGGATAAAGATAGAGACCAGGAGCCCAACAGGCTGCAAATGTTAAGACCCCATGCGGTCAGATTCCCTGGCCGCATGGGGCATGCTCGTTCCCCCCTCGTAGCTCTAATGCCATCGATATTCGTCCATGTGGCTTCGTCTTGACCTAAAACCTACTATAAAAAGGGTCGCCCTATGGGTCGCGAAAGGAGGCGGCACACAGAGAGAAAACACCGAAATAGAGAGTCTGCCGGCTGTCGCCGGAGGAGATTGGAGGGGGAAACGCCACCGGAATCACCTCCGAAGGCTCCTCCATCCCCCCTTTGGCGTCTCCATCAACACCACCGTCAAGATCAGCAGCATCTCCATCACCATCTACTGCAAGATCTCATCATCCCTATTGTAATCTCTTGGCAAACATGATGTATGACGCAATATACTCGTTTCCCATGATCTATGGTGCTCCTATGTCCTTGTTTGCGTAGTAACTTATTATTGGCAATTGTGAAATTCTTTGTTGATTGGTTGCATACAAGTTTGTTATCTTCTATGATGGTCTTATGTACTGATATATGAGTGGACACATATGTTGAGGGTTGCATAAGGTTGTCACCGTTGCATGTTTTGACAGGAGGATGAACGGCCGGAGTACTAAGATAGAAACCGTGTTCAAATCCTAGATGCTTGCTATGTTAATTCATGGTTAACTAACGGGGGATTCATATAGGAGACCTTAGAACTTAAGGCTGCGGTGGGACTATGTCTTTATTATTCTCGTGTGCACATTAACTTGGCCATGAGATCCATCATAAGGGGTTTAGTTCCTTTCGTTGACTATACCTGTTTTTGGCTCCTTCCTAGAAGAAACTTTAAAAGACTCCTTTGAGCTTCACTAATTGTGACAACCACACATATGAAATAGCAATTTTCCAAGACACTTACTCCCTTGAGTTACTCCATTTTACTATACTTCACTTTGCTTTACTTTGTTTTATTTGCATTAGTTTTACTCCTTGCATTTTAATTCTAGCACCTATAGTTTGTAATAGAAATCTCTTCACACATATACACACACCATATTTCCTAGCGTTGCATAGAAGGCTATATAAGTGGGTTATAGGGCTTTAGAGAATAGATAGTTTACCTTCAGCTCCTCGTGGGTTCAACACTCAAATACTTATCAAATTGTACTACGGTGATCCCCTGCACTTGGGGGTTATCAAGATACTTTTCTGGCGCCGTTGTCAGGGAGCGTAGCGCTAGGCTTCTATTCTTTCTTGCACTACTAGTTTATTTTCAGTACCTTGCATATAAATCTAAAACCCAAAAAAATTAGATAATGGATTTTTGTATATGATCTTTTCGCAAATATGCTGAAAGCTTGAATATTCCCTTGGGCACTGACTTTTTGAATGCGAGAAATCATGTTGAAAGTGCTAAGGAAGGAGATGACAAAAGCCTAAGCTTGGGGATGTGCATGCCACCCCAAGAAGAAGAGGAAAAGGAAGAGCAAGTGGAGGAAGAATGGAGTAGCTACCCATCTCCTACACATAGCAATGGTAATGAACACATTCTTGCTAATGATGATCTTTCATTGTCTAGTAGTCCTCTATGTCGAACAATTATGACTAATATATGGGAGGATGAAAGTGATATAATTGAGTTAGATGATCCATTATGCTCATTAGATGGTAATTCTTTATGTGGTGAATCTATTCAAAATTCTGAGATTAAGTTTACTTTTGATGCTTGCAGCTATTATGAGAGAGGAAGAGATAAGAGCCCTCTTTATATTTTCATATCATTTAAAATGCAAGCTACTGATCATTATATGCATTGTATACCACTATGTTGTTGTTACTTATTCATATATGAAATGCCAATGCATAGGAAGAGAGTTAGACTTAAAAGTAAATGGTTTAATGGTTTGTGGTGTGTTCCCTATGCTTTAATTTCCTATTGAGTTTGAGCACACCTTTATATCTTCAAACCATGTAAGATAACTTTACCTACTATTTTCTAATAATTTGTTTAATGTTTTACTTAATATAATTTTTTTGGAAAGTAAATGAGAAAGATGAGCAATGGAGAAGTTGGGGTCGACCTTGAATATTTGTTGTTCATGCCAATGGAACCTTTGCAATTTCTCTATCATTAAAACTTTTCCCAAATTTTAAAAAAGAAATAGAGTGTGTATTACTACTGTAAAATCACCTTTGTATCTTACTTTCTCATCGTTGTGCCAAGAATAACTCTTTTTGAGAGGTAAGATCAAACAATTGCAACTTGCTGTCCAGAAAACAGATTCCTGAGCTTCACCGTAAAAAATGTTAAAAATGATAGAAGTAGAATTTTTACCTGCCATTTTACGTCAGCAATATTCAGTTATTATCACACATTTCATTATTTCAAAGTTTTTGATTTGAGCAACGTAAGTGCCTCGGAAAATTCGATCTTTACAGGTTTTCCAGTTTTTGACAGATTTTATTTCTATTATGCTTTAGCCTCGTTACCTTTGTTTTGTGCGGTTCCTTTTTATCAAAGAGCAATACAAAATCATAGTAACAGTAGCTAATGTTTATTTCATGATATGTCTTTGCTATACCTATTGGGATTTAATTCATGGAGGCACTAACCACTCTAATCAAGTTTCATGATGAGTTTTGTGTGAAAAGAATTTTCAAGTGGAAGAGTTGAGGGTGATGAACAAAGACCAAGAGGGACAAACACTCAAGATTCAAATAAGTACAAGAATTCAAGCTTGGGGATGCCCAATCCACCTCACTCTGACCATCTTGATAACAAGTAAGTAAGCCTAGCTATATGGCTTTAAAGAAAGCGCTTTGCAGGAGGCAACCCGATTGTTTTTGTTTTGATTTTATTTGTGTCCTCTTGCTGTAATAAGAGACTTTAGTTTTTGTTTTACTTATGGAACTTTTAATAAAGTATCAAGTTTTACCCATTTTTTATTGAAAAAGTTGCCAAAACATTTGGAGCAGGAAATTTCTGCACGAGTCTGTGCACCGTATAAATTCTCTGATTTTTTATATAACTCAGATTGAGCTCAAATTTGAACTATAGCTGCAACTTTTCATCCTCTGTATGCTCGTAAATTTTCATAATTTTATGACATGTTTAAGTAGGGTTATTAAATACGTTTTGCTGTTGCTATTTTTCTGGACAGATTCTGTCTTATTTTGTTTTATGCATTCTTTAAGCTTTGAAGTTGAATCTTTTTGATTGAATTGAGTTTACGAGAAAGCATACACCATTATATACTTTCTGGACAATTCATATGCAATTTGGTTTGGGAATTTCTTGCAGCAAGCATTCTACCTTTTATGCCTACTAATGTCACCCCACAGAAAAGAGATGGGAGAAAGTTTTGTGTTGAAGTTTTTTCACAGGGATTAGAGGAGATGCACCAAGATCTATCAAAGTATGGTGAAAACCATAATCTTAGGGATGCCCGAGGCACCCCACTAAACCAATCATTCTCACGGTTTGCACACGTCTACTCTCTATTTTTCGAGCAACATAAGATTTTCGCATAAACTTGGAGCGTTTGTATCTTACTTCCTTTATGTTAAATTTCATTTTGTTCATGTTGCCAAGACCATTATCAATATATACTTTCTGTAGAAATAAATAAATATGGATGCTATAAAAGAGTTGGAATAGGGATGTTGAAGTTGATTCAAAAAGAATACATATAGTAGCATGATTCCTATGCTTTGAATGAATATTAATTTGCAAGTGCATTATGTAGGGCTATCTTTTATTCATGTTTTGATGCTTTCTATTAATTTACATTGTTTGACATGGATTGATTAGAATTATGGACTCTTATGCATGCATGTAGGCGGTCAACTTTCTCCCTCTTGCTAGCGCAAAAATAAATCCAACAAATTAAAACTTGTTTATCCAACTCCTTCGAACCAAGTTATTCCAGATCGTCCACCATATCTACCTATTAGCATCATTGCTATTCCAAGTATATTTATCAAGCTTTATTTTTTTATCTAGCTTCTAAATTAAAATGCTTATGTTTATGTTTGTTATGAAAAAAGTGGTTTAAAGGCTCCCACGAACTTGAATGCACACTTTATTTATTATACTTAATAAATCTGAATCATTGTGATTAAAATGATGAAGTTGTGAGCTTGACAAAGTCTGAGTTAGGAGTTAGCTCATCTACGCCGTCATAGGGCACGCTTTCAACATTCCACTTGTTTGATACCATGTTCTTTTATTGTGAATGCCTATCATTTGTGAAAAGAAAGTGGAAACATTGTGAGTTCATGGAGTTTGTATAAATGGTTAGAGAGATGCCTAGGCCGCTAATCTAATCCATGCATCATTCATGGTGGAAATTTACAGCATCACATATTGAGCATTCTATGAAGCATCTCATAATAAAAAGCTATACCCATGATAAATAAAAGAGATGTTGAGATGTTCATTGTCTGTTTTTCTTGTCATTTTGGTATGGGAAAGCTCCCATACCATGGGGCAAGAGGCACCCCAGTTGACACTCTCTATGATACTATTATGCTTACAATGACATGAACTTATTTTGTGACCCAAGTTTAGTTGCATTTGGTGTAGGTACTCATGTTCAAGGGGCATGAGGCATTCAACTTATATTTTGTCAAGCGCATTACTCATATTTGCTCTCACTTTAACCTTAACCACTCAAGGTGCTAATGATAGGGGCAATGGGAGCCCAACACCAATGAATATCATAGTCCAAACATAAACATAAGAGTAAATGTTTGGAAGCTATATGAAACTTATTCATGATTAATCTCTTCTTATTACCTATATTTCTAAAGTGTCCACTTCTATATTCGGAATTAAGAAGGAAAACTCTATGAACACTATAGGATGTTTTATTTACTTTTGCTTTTGCATTTTGCATACATTTGGTCCATAACTCTATGTTGCACTTTGTGAATTACTATTGATCATCCTTTCATTGTATATGAGATATCACTTCATGATCTATCTTGCATATTGCTATTCCTTTAGAGAATGAATCATTTAACCTTGTGTAGCAATAGTAATCATCTTTGATATCTAAAATAGTTGTAAAGTACAAAGTCCATGTTAGTTTTATCACCTTCATACTCGAGGACGAGTATAGGTTAAGCTTGGGGATGTTGATGCATGTAAAATGCATGCATGAACTTTGCACTTTATTACTTGATATTCCAACATATTTGCAACTTATAAGATGCTATGTTCATGTTTTATAATGATTTCGGGGATTTTCTAAACAATCCCCCTCTTTTGGTTCTAACTCTTTTTTTTTAGAAAAAACGTCTTTTTTAGTGTTTTGGACTTTACGGGAGCTTCGAGACTCCAAAAAGGGCAAGGTCAAAGAGTACGGTTCAGAATTGTTGAGATGAACGCTATGGGCTAAAGATGGAGACCAGGAGCCCAACAGGCTGCAAATGGTAAGCCCCCACGCGGTCAGATTCCCTAGCCGCATGGGGCATGCTTGTTCCCCCCTCGTGGCTCCGATGCCGTCAATCTTCGTCCATGTGGCTTCGTCTTGACCTAAAACCTACTATAAAATGGGTACCCCTACGGGTCGCGAAAGGAGGTGGCGCATAGAGAGAAAACACCGAAATAGAGAGTCTGTCGGCTACCACCGGAGGAGATCAGAGGGGGGGGGGAAACGCCGCTGGAATCACCTCCGGAAGGCTCCTCCATCCCCCTCTGGTGTCTCCATCAACACCACCGTCAAGATCCACAGCATCTCCATCACCATCTACTACAAGATCTCATCATCCCTACTGTAATCTCTTGGCAAACATGATGTATGATGCAATATACTTGTTTCCCATGACCTATTGTGCTCTTATGTCCTTGTTTGAGTAGTAACTTATTATTGGCAATTGTGAAATTCTTTGTTGATTGGTTGCATACAAGTTTGTTATCTTCTATGATGGTCTTATGTACTGATATATGAGTGCACACATATGTTGGGGGTTGCATAAGGTTGTCACCGTTGCATGTTCTGACAGGAGGATGAACGGCCGGAGTACTAAGACAGAAACCATGTTCAAATCCTAGATGCTTGATATGTTAATTCATGGTTTACTAACGTGGGATTCATATAGGAGACCTTAGAACTTAAGGCTATGGTGGGACTTTTATGTCTTAATAATTCTCGTGTGCACATTAACTTGGCCATGAGATCCATCATAAGGGGTTTAGTTCCTTTCATTGACTATACCTATTTTTGGCTCCTTCCTAGAAGAAACTTTAAAAGACTCCATTGAGCTTCACTAATTATGACAACCACACATATGAAATAGCAATTTGCTAAGACACTTACTCCCTTGAGTTACTCCATTTTACTTTACTTCACTTCGCTTTACTTTGTTTTATTTGCATTAGTTTTACTCCTTGCATTTCAATTTCAGCACCTATAGTTTGTAATAGACATCTTTTCACACATACACACACACCATATTTCCTAGCTTTGCATGGAAGGCCATATAAGTGGGTTATAGGGCTTTAGAGAATAGATAGTTTACCTTCAGCTCCTCGTGGGTTCGACACTCAAATACTTATCGAATTGTACTACGGTGATCCCCTACACTTGGGGGTTATCAGTCATCATTGACCTTAATTGCCACACTACCTCCAGACACAAAGCTATGTGTGAGAGCAGGCCACTCATCAGAAAAACCTATTCTGAGTGTTTGCTAGAGGAAAGACCATTTGACTTTGTCATAAGCCTTCTCGAAATCAATCTTTTAAATAACCCCATTCAACTTTTTACTATGTAGTTTGTGAACAGTTTCATGCAGGATGGCCACTCCATCGAGTATATTCCTTCCTTGCATAAAGGCAGTCTGAGAGGGACGAACATCATGATCAGCCGCCAAATTCAGCCTGATAGTAGTAACCTTGGTGAAAAAAATTAAAGCTAACATTAAGGAGACAGATAGGTCTATACTGTTGGATCCTTTCTGCATCAATAATCTTAGTTAATAAAATGATCTCACCAAAATTCAGGCGAAACTACTCAAGTTGTCCAGCATGCAAAAAACTGAACAGCTCAAGGAGGTCAAATTTGATAACTTCCCAGAAGTTTTGATAAAATTCAGCTGGGAAGCCATCCGGACCTGGGGCTTTGTTGTGTTCCATTTGGAAAACAACTTTCTTAACTTCTTCCTCTGTGTAGAGGGCAGTAAGTTGTTTCCTCAATGGTAACCTGGGGTATATCATCTGTTCTGGACTCATCCATACTGAAGTTACCTTCCTCTGGAGAATCCCTTTATAATAGTTAGTAATATACGAATTTAGATTTTCATGTCCCTCAATAGTCCCCTCACCTTGAACAAGAGAGTGAATAAGTTTCTTCCGGTGTCTGCCATTAGTGACACTATGCAAGTATCTTGTGTTCGCATCTCCTTTCAAAATAAATTGACTCTTGGAACACTAGTACCATTTGATTTCCTCCTCGTGAAGAAATCTAGCTATTTCCGCATTGGATTGGTTTTTCAACTCAATCTCTTGTGGTAATAAAGGTCGAACTTCTGTGATCTCCTCGAGGTTATCAATGATAGCCAAAAGTCATACTTTTCTTTTTTAAGAATTCCTGCTGTATGTCTCGATCAACCACCCAGATGTTTCCGAACAGATCAGATTTTGTTGTTCCACCTTTCGATTGGGGATTGACCAATAGCAGGACGCTCCCATACAGACTTAACCATATCATGAAAACCATCCCTATGAAGCCAACCAAGTTAAAACTTGAATCGGCGAGCACTATGTGGTCCTGCTGAACCGGTAGTCAACAGACTAGGAGCATGATCTGACATAGCCTCAATACGTTCCAGAGCTCGTACAGAGTCCATGAGTACTCGATCCAGTTTTTCGTATGTAGGTTCTGAAAGATTATTTGCCAAAGTGAATTGTCTGCCAATCATTGCAACCTCCCTTCAATCCAAGCTGTCAATTACAGGATTGAACAAGTGATATGTCTCAAACATATCTATAATTTTTGATGCTCCATGCTTGTTTTCACCAATTGCTTTGTGTTTTGTTTACACTTTGTGGCATTTTTATGCATTTTCTGGAACTAACCTATTAACGAGATGCCATAGTGCCAGTTCCCTATTTTCTGCTATTTTTGTGTTTCAGAAAAGTTACACAGGAAATATTCTTGGAATTGGACAAAACGAAAGCCGAAGTTCCTATTTACCTCACACGAAGACGGAGTCCAGAGGAGAGACGGAGATGGACCAAGGGGCAGCTGATTGGCGGTGCTAGCCACCCAGTTGGGAACCCCAAGAAGAAGGTATGATGAGCACAGCGGCAAGTTTCCCTCAGTATGAAACCAAGGTTTAATCGAACCAGTAGGAGAAAGAAACCACTTCCGAAGGTTGATGCTAGCTGGCTTGGCAACGGCTCCAGACAATTTATATATGGCACCTTATCTGGGGCTTAGCTTTGCACCAGCAGCAACGTGGAACCTGCACACAACCAAAGTACTTTGCCCCAACTAGCAGTGAGGTTGTCAATCTCACCGGTTTGCTGTAAACAAAGGATTAAACGTATCGTGTGGTAAAAGATATTTGTTTGCAAGAAAGTAAATAATGCTTGTAGAAAGTAAACGGTAATATGAATGTAAAAGAATGGACCGGGGTCCACTGTTCACTAGAGGTGTCTCTCCATAAAGATAAATAACATGCTGGGTAAACAAATTACAGTTGGGCAATTGACAGAATAAAGAATGCAAGCAATGCATGTACATGTCATTAGGATGACTATGAGATTCACTTTGGCATTACAACATAATACTTAGACCGTAATCCAACTGCATCTATGACTAATAATCCACCCGCCGGATATCATCCGAACAACCGTTGGGTATTAAGTTGCAAGCAACAGATTATCGTCTTAAGCAAAGTGTGTAATGTAAACAATACAAATGTCCTTGAACACAAGGTTGTTGTTTTCTCCCTAGTAGCAACATCACATCTACAACCTTAGAAGTTATTGTCACTCTCCCAGATTACTAGAGGCATGAACCCACTATCGAGCATAAATACTCCCTCTTGGAGTCACTAGCATCTACTCGGCCAAGATATCTACTAGAAACGGAGAGCATGCAAGATCATAAACAACATAGAGATGATAAATCACAAATCAACTTGACATAGTACTCAATATTCATCGGATCCCAACAATCACAACATGAAGAATTACATAACAATGATCTTGATCATGATAGGCAACTCACAAGATCTAAACATGAAGCACATGGAGGAAAAGACATCCATCTAGCTACTGCTATGGACCCATAGTCCAAGGTAGACTACTCACACATCACTCTAGAGGCAGGCATGGTGATGAAGAAGGCTTCCGGTGGTGATTCCCCTCTCTGGCAGGGTGCCGGGAAGAGCTTCTGGACCCTCCCGATCTCGCGTCGATGACGGTGGTGGCTTGTAGTATGTGTTCTGGAAAATAGTTTGGACCCTAGGGTTTTCCCATCAAGGGGATTAAATAGGTGGAAGGGCGATGTCAGGGGGTGGACCAGACGGTCACACCCCCTGGTGGCGCGGCCTGGCCCTGGCCCGTGCCACCATAGGGTGTGGCTGGCCTCTGGTCAACCTCCTGCTCTCCTTTGGACTTCGTCTTCGTGTCAGGTAATTAGGGACTTCAGCTTTTGTTTCGTCCAATTCTGAGAATATTTCCTGTATAACTTTTCTGAAACACAAAAAAGCAGAAAACAGGGAACTGGCACTGTGGCATCTCGTTAATAGGTTAGTCCCGGAAAATGCATAAAAACGCCACGAAGTGTAAACAAAACACAAAGCAAATGGTGCATAAACAAGCATGGAGCATAAAAAATTATAGATACGTTTGAGACGTATCAAGCATCCCCAAGCTTAACTCCTGCTCGTCCTCGAGTAGGTAAGTGATAACAAAAGAATAATTTTTTAGGTGACATGCACCAACACAATCTTGATCAAAACGATGTAAAGCATTGAGTGCTGAGATCAAAGTACTCTAAACATGGGCATAAAAGATATAATCTTGACAATAGAACTTAGCAACCATGTTATAACATGAAAAGTAACACAAACAAAAGATTATGTGTAATAATGCATTGAAAGTCAATTGTTTGTTTCAAGCATATAGAAAAACATAGCAAAGTGGTATTTAGCGTGTCCCTCATGGAGTAGCAAAACATAAATGCATAGGACACCTTCAAGTTTAAGAGGGCGACTAGATACAAATAATTTGAGAACAAGCAAAACCATAATCATGAATCAATCAATAATAAATTTTGGGACCATGCACATTAGACTCAGAATGACAACTATGCTCTCTTAGACGGTGCGTAAAGGTAGAAGGTGAAGACTCAACATAAAAGTAAAAGAAAGGCCCTTCGCAGAGGGAAGCATGGATTGCAAGTTTTTATAAACCTTCCAAAAATTATTGTACTTACTAGCTTTGAGCTCTTATTGCCCCCATCATAGGCATCTTGAGTGGTTAAGGTTAATGCGAGTACAAATATGAGACATATGCTAGACGAATCATAAGTTGAAAATCTCATGTCCCGTGAATACGAGTACTTAAACAATGCTAGTCGACTTAGGTCCCAAGCAAGTTCTTGTCATTGTAAGTGTACGTGTATCATTGAGAACGCCAATGGGGTACCTCTTGCCCGATGACATGGAAACTAGCCCACATCAAAATGACAAGACAAACAAACAATGAACACCTCGTCATCTCTGTTATTTACCATTGGGTATAGCTTTTTATTTTGAGATGCGTCATCGAATGTCCACTATGGGTATGCTGTAAATTTCCACCATGAATGATGCATGGCTTAGATTGGCGGCCCAGGCGTTTCTCTAACACATATACAAACTCCATGAACTCCACAAGTCTCCAACTCATTTCACACAGATAAGCACCCATAAACAAAAGATCATAATATCAACTTAAATAGAAATAAGTGTAATGTTGAAAGCGTGCCCCATGACAGCATGGCTGAGCTAACTCCCAACTTACAACTTGCAAGCATATAAAGTGCAAGAAAGTAAATGTGCCGTCAGGTTTGTGAGAGCTTTACTAACTAATTTTTACATAACAAAAAGTTTAATTTGGAAGATAGATAAAAGCAAGGCGAATGTACTTGGAATAGCAAATCGCTAATAGGTAGATATGGTGGACACATTGGAAAACTTTTGTTTTTGGTAGTTGGATGCACGAGAAGTATTCCCTCTCAGTACAGATGAATGCTAGCAAAAGACTGGGAGCGACCAACTAAGAGAGCAATAACGGCCATAATCATGCATAGCGACAAAACATTATTAACCAAAGCATAAAGTGGTATCACAAGTCAAAAACCAAATGATCATAGAGGCTTGAGGCAACTGGTTAAAGTCAAACATGGTGTAAGCATGCGCCAAGTCAACCCAAATAAAGCATCAAAGGAGAATACCACAACAATATGCTCCCATATAATAAAAACAACGCATGATTGTTTCAAAGGCACATTAAGCAATCTCAGTCATTTGAGACAAGTCATGCTATAGCAAAAACTACTAATATAATCAAAATAACATCAAGCATGACATGCAAAAGTCTAAGCCACAGTCTAAACAAGCTCCCATTTGTACCACTATAGGCATGAAACTTTTTACTATTTTCCAACACCAATCAACCTTTTTGAAACAACTCTTAAAGTTGAAAACCAACAAAGACCAGAGGTCTAAACACACCTAGCTACAAAGAACTAAAAAGTTTTGAACAAACATCAAGGTGAAAAACAACGCTAAACACAGTACTAGAAAAAGAGAACACTCGTTCAACCATAAGAGTGAAAAGTAGAGTGTTCTTGGCAATGAAAAACGGAGTGTGTCTTCTCCAAAAGAATAATGTTGGGGTCCAACCATTTATTGCAGCAAACAAAACAAAATAAAACTGAAAGCAAAAATAAAGACGCTCCAAGAAAAATGCATAGTACATGAAGCAATAAAAATATAGTGTCTTGAAAGATGACCTAATATTTTGTTGATGAAGAAGGGGTGCCTCGGGGCATCCCCAAGCTTTGATGCTTGTACTTCTTGGATATTTCTTGGGGTGACATGGGAATCCCCAAGCTTGAGCTTTTGTCCATACTTTATCTCATCTCATCATTCTCCATTCCCTACACTTGAAAACTTCCTTCATACAAAACTTCACACAATTCTTATTAGCAACATTAGTGTATGCAAGATAGTAAATCCACACTTGGGTTCAATTTCAACTCAAGTATAACACCCATTAAAGAATAAGCTACTGTAGTAACTTCCTCAAAAGTTCCGTGATCAAAAGAACTCAAAAAGAAAGAGATCAAGAGGCAAACACAAATAGTGGCAGAAATCTGTCAAAACAGAACAGCTGGTAAAGATCGATTTTTTTCAAAATCTTCTGTTGCTCAAATAGAAAAGTGAAAAACTAATGAAAGTTAGAAAATAACCCGGGGCATGTGCACAAGAAATCATAGATCAAAAAGACATTCTAAGAATTTTCACAAATTTTTATGGTACAGCGCAGAAATCTGTTTCAGGACAGCAACTTCCCCAAATCTTACCTTCCTCCAATTAGAGGTTCTTATTGGCACGAAAATGAAATAAAAATGATAAGGAGAGGTCATTACAGTAGTAATAACTTCCAAGACTCAACAAAAATAAAAAGTACTGAAAAGAAAACATTGGGTTATCTCCCAAGAGTGCTTTTCTTTAACGTCTTTGAGCTAGGCGCAGAAAGTGGAAATCAAGTAATTTCAAGCGATGAAGCATCAAGTTCATAATTTTCGCTAAGGATAGAGTCAAAAATTAATTTCTTTCTCTTTTCTAGGGAAGTGTTCCATACCTTTCTTGAGTGGGAATTGATATTTAAAGGTGCCTTCCTTCATATCAATAATAGCACCAACAGTTCTAAGAAAAGGTCTTCCCAAAATAATAGGACAAGAAGCATTGCATTCAATATCCAAAACAAGGAAATCAATGGGAACAAGGTTATTGTTAACCATAATAATAACATCATTAATCCTTTCCAAAGGTTTCTTCTTAGCAACATCAGCAAGAGGAACATCAAAATAACAATTTTCAAGAGGTGGTAAACCAAGCATATCATAAATTTTTCTAGGCATAATAGAAATACTTGCACCAAGATCACATAAAGCATTACAATCAAAATCATTCACATTCATCTCAATGATGGGCTCCCAACCATCTTCTAAGTTTTTAGGGATAGAAACTTCTTGTTTCAACTTATCCTCTCTAATTTGCATGAGAGCATTCGTAATATGTTTTGTAAAAGCAGCATTCATAGAACTAGCATTAGGACTTCTAGCAAGCTTTTGAAAGAACAAAATTACTTCAGAAATATTGCAACTATCAACATCAAAATCATTAAATGTAGTAGAACTATTGTCTCCCATACTCCGAAAAATTTCAGCACTTTTATTAGAAAAAGTTTCTGAAGTTTTAGGCGATTTCGCACAAGGAGTAGGAATTTTCTCTATACCAATCACTCTACCATTAAAAGAAGGAGGCTTGCTAGCATTTGAAACAACATCACTAGTGGTGGTAATAGTACAAACCTTCATATTTCTAGCCATCTCATATTCTCTTTCCCACCTAGCATGCAATTCTGCTAACATCCTAACATTATTATCAATCTTAACCTGAATGGCATTCAAAGTCTTGCTTTCTTTAATATCATGAGGCAAAACCTTTAGTTTCATAAGTTCAACATCAAGAGCAAGGCTATCAACTTTAGAAGCAAGAACATCAATTTTACCCAACTTTTCCTCAACAGACTTATTAAAAGCATTTTGTTTACTAATGAAGTCCTTGAGCATAACTTCAAGGTCAGAGGGCGCGCCCCTATTCTTGTTGGAGGAATTACCATAACCATTACCATTGGTAGAAGGATACGGCCTATGATTGTTGCTAGCAAAATTATTCCTATAAGCACCGTTGTTGAAATTATTATTTCTAATGAAGTTTACATCAACATGCTCTTCTTGAGCAACCAAAGAGGCTAAAGGAACATTACTAGGATCAACATGAGCTCTATCATTAACAAGCATAGCCATAATGGTATCAATCATATCACTTAAGGAAGATGTTTCTTTAATAGAATTTACCTTCTTACCTTGTGGAGCTCTCTCGGTGTGCCACTCAGAATAATTTACCATCATATTATCAAGAAGCTTTGTTACGGCGCCCAAGGTGATGGATATAAAGGTACCTCCAGTAGCTGAATCCAAGAGATTTCTCGAAGAAAAAATTAGTCCTGCATAAAAGGTTTGGATAATCATCCAAGTAGTCAGTCCATGAGTGGGACAATTCTTTATCAAAGATTTCATTCTTTCTCAAGCTTGAGCAACATGTTCATTATCAAACTGTTAAAATTCATAATGTCACTTCTCAAAGATATAATCTTAGCAAGAGGATAATATTTTCCAATAAAAGCATCCTTGCACTTAACCCAAGAATCAATACTATTTCTAGGCAAAGATAGCAACCAATCCTTAGCTCTTCCTCTTAAAGAGAAAGGAAACAACTTAAGCTTAAAAATATCACCATCTACATCCTTATACTTTTGCATCTCACATAGCTCAACAAAATTGTTGAGATGAGCTGCAGCATCATCAGTGCTAACACCAGAAAATTGCTCTTTCATAACAAGATTCAAGAAAGCAGGTTTAATCTCATAAAAATTTGCCTCAGGAGGAGGTGGCGCAATAGGAGTGCAGATGAAATCATTGTTGTTTGTGCTAGAAAAGTCACACAACTTGGTGTTCTCAGGAGTACTCATTCTAGCAAGACTAAAAGCAGACAAGTAAAAATAACAACTATAAAGGAACTATTTTTTGTATTTTTGATAAAAAGATGCAAACTAAAATGAAGTAAAGAAAGTAAGCAAAACAATAACAAAGTAAAAGATTGGAAGAGAGAGACTCCCCTTGCAGAAATCCTCTCTCTCCCTGGCAACAGCGCCAGAAAAGTGCTTGATTGGCGGTGCTAGCCACCCAGTTGGGAACCCCAAGAGGAAGGTATGATGAGCACAACGGCAAGTTTCCATCAATACGAAACCAAGGTTTAATCAAACCAGTAGGAGAAAGAAACCACTTCTGAAGGTTGATGCTAGCTGGCTTGGCGACGGCTCTAGACAATTTATGTATGGCGCCTTATCTAGGGCTTAGCTTGGCACCAGCAGCAACGTGGAACTTGCACACAACACAACCAAAGTACTTTGCCCCAACCAGTAGGGAGGTTGTCAATCTCACCGGTTTGCTGTAAACAAAGGATTAAACGTATCATGTGGTAAAAGATATTTGTTTGCAAGAAAGTAAATAATGCTTGTAGAAAGTAAATGGTAATATGAATGTAAAAGAATGGACCGGGGTCCACAGTTCACTAGAGGTGTCTCTCCATAAAGATAAATAACATGCTGGGTAAACAAATTACAGTTGGGCAATTGACAGAATAAAGAATGCAAGCAATGCATGCACATGTCATGAGGATCACTATGAGATTCACTTGGTGTCGTGGGAATTTAGAGACAGTAGCCATGGGTAGGCTTATCGGAGGGGCTCGACGGTGGAGACGAGGGGCCCGGCTCGGGATTATGCCTACTGAGACACCACGGTTTACCCAGGTTCAGGGCCCTCCTGGGTGGAGGTGAAACCCCTACTTCCTGCCTGCTTCGTATTGCTTAGACAGTATCGATTACAATGCTCCTCGAGCTGTTCGAGCTAGAGGAGGAAGAAGAAGATTGGATCCCCCCTAGACTAAGGGTCCAGGCCCCCTTATATAGGTGGGGGCCTGGTTATAGGTTAGGTAACGACTCGGCCGGCTGCCGGCTCCTCGGCGGCGGCGTTCTTGGCGTGATCCTCTGGCCCTACTCTGACAAAGGCACTTTATAAAGTGCCTTTTCCCCGGGCCGGCATCTGGAAGGCATATCCCTTCTCTTTTGCCTCAGATCCCGTCGTGGGGAAGGGCCTTTGATCTCTGATTGGCTGAGGCCGGTCGTGGCAGGCGTCATCCCGTCCTTGGCCTCTGTCGCTCCTATCGGGGCCAGCCTACTTTCGGCGAAACAGCCGTTGGTGGGTTCTTGTTTTCGTCGCCCGGCTCCGGTCTTCCTCGGTGGAATCGCCAGCCGGCTGCTGGCACAGCCGGCCTTCCGCGCCGAGCCGGTCTTCTAGTCTTTGAGCCGCGGAGACTCCTGGGACGCCAGCCGGCAAATAGCTCGGCACGTGGCATGCCCCATAAGTCATCCCCCCGACACTAGCCCCCGAAACTGGCAAAGTCTCATGGGCCATCATGGGGCTTCGGCGGGTTCCTCTTCTCGCCGAAGTCTTGCTCGCTCTCGTCGAAATCCCAGGATTTCTGGTCTGGAGGTTTTCCGGTTCTAAAGTTACATCGCGCGAGACCTCTTTCGGCCTTCTCGGGACGAGCCGGTTCCAGATGCGACCCGGCTGGCGGCCACGAGCCGGTGTGCTGCCTCCTTGGAACTTGTGTCGCTTCGGGTCTTGTTCCCACGCGGCGGCCCACGCAGTGCGCCAGTAGCTGATGGCCCGTCTTGTCACTTTGACCCTTCGGCCACCGCAATGATTTCGGTAGACGTCATGTAACGGGACGGGGCTGGCGTCAGCGACGCGTCCCATCGAAGCACCACGCGTATGGTTTAATCGCATTAAACCAGCTTGGCTTTTTGTGCCTTGCCAGCCCTTAAATCTCGGAGCTCTCGAGGGCTTTCTTCACTCTCGAGCGCTTCCATTCCTTCGCCCCACCGAACCTTCGCCTCCGCTACTCCCGCTTCGATCTTGATGTCGTTGCTCGGGGCAACCAGCGGAGCCGGGGCCGGGGCCGGCGACGGGCCGGGCGAGAACGAGCGCGGTCGCCCGCTCGGAAGTCTAAATGGAGCCAGGGGCCTGGCAGTGACGCTGCCGGTGCCCCGGAAGCGCGGTCGCCCGCTGGGGAGCCGCAATAAGAAGACTCTGGTGGCGCTCGCGGCCGCGGCCGCCACCGAGCCTTTCGGGGCCGGCCGCTCCACCGCCATCGCCGCGGCCGCCAGTGGCGCCGTAGTCCCCGCGGCCGCGACCTCCGTCACCGGTCTCACCGGGACGCCCCTGGAGGTGGCGGCCACCCTTGTCGGTGCCACGGTGGCATTCGGGGCCGCCCCTCCGGGCCTCGCCGGCCTGAGTGTCGATGGCTCCGCCTGCACGGCCGCTGAAAAGGTGCGGGTGCCGCCGCCGTGCCCGCCAACCAAGCAGCGGCTCTCCTATGTCCCGAAGCACGGGTTCGCCACCGCCATGGTGCCCCTGCTGGCCGGGAGTAAGGAGCGCCTTCCGCTCCCTGCCAGCTTCATTGGCACGATGGGGAAGAACCCCCCAACGAGCTTCATGATTGAGGATGGCAGCGGCGGACAGCCGCTGTACGACGTCGAGGTTCTCCACGGCGAGGAGGGGAAGAGCTACCTCAATAGGGGGTGGGAGCGGTTCTTCACGGACTATGGCCTGGAGCGGGGATGGTCTCTCATCTTGACCCACCGCGCCAGGTCACCCATCCTCTGCATCCGCATCGTCGACAGCTTCGGCTGCGCCCGCGCCTACTCCCCCTGGCCGTGATCGGCGAGCGCCCTCGAAGCCCCCTCCTTGACGGCAGCATCGTCAACAGGAGTCTAGGGATTAGAAGGGGGAGCCCTTTTGTTGTTTCGGCCCTTAGCGTGGCCTATAATATGTAACCGCCAGCCATATGAGCAAGGACTCTTTTAATTTTCTGCAAGTCTTTGCCTGTTCTTCTTCATTTGCTGCGTGAATGTTCTTTGCGCAACTATCTTCTGCTTGTACCATAGCGCCTCGACGATTCTCCGGTTAGGATCTTTCCTTGGATGGAACTGTTGAAGCGCGAATCCGTAGATAGGGACCGCGATGGTCGCTAGATTGCGCAGACGCCTCGGGCGAGATCTTCCAGCCTTAGCGCAAAAGGAGCGGTGCTTCTGCTGGCCGGCTCTGGGACGGACGGACTAGCTCCAGCTCGGCGGGGTCGAAGTGGAAGCTGAGTCCTGTGCCGGCTCGAGCGGGGCTGGAGCCGGTATATCCCCCTACCCAGGCCTTCGCACGTCCCTTGCTGCGGTTGGGATAGATCCCCAAGTTTCTGGCTCTAGCCGTTGCTTCGCGGGTGTTAGATTTCGATTTCGTCGCTCGTTTGCTGATCAAGTCGCAACGCCAACTGATCGGACAGCCAGCGAGGTATTGGAGCCGGCCCGCTTCTGAGGGCCAATTCCCTTTCCCCCTAGCCCCCGAGTTTTGGGGTAGCTGGACTAACAGCTAGCTCGAAACTAACTTTTCGCGAACGATGCCAACGCCAAGCGAGGCAGCTCTAGCTTCAAACCTCTTGGATGTGGCTTCTCAGCCAAAGCGTCGAGAGACTGTGACTATCAACCATTCGCTGGCTTTGCCTTTGTCCGGTTCCCTCAACTTTTTCCTTAATCTTCCCACCCTTCGGCCCTTCTACCCCCAACCGACAGCCTGGTGCCGGTTGGTCTCCCTCGGGCCGGTAGCCGAATGCCGGCCTAGGGTGGGAGCGTGCCGCAGAGTGAGAAGTAGTACTTCAGTCTATCGGCCCCCGACTCGTGCTAGCCATCGCTTAGCTGATAGACACTGCCCCTGACATCTGGTTGAGCGATTTTTCTATCGTTTTATGGTTCTGCTCTGCGGCTTTCCTTCGTATGTGGCCTGCCGGCTCCTATCCGTCCGGCTGCGCGGAGCCGGAAGGCGGAGGTTGGGCTCGAGACCTTCGTCATACATAGTACTCATCCGGCTGGCGAGAGATCGATTGTTTTTCGGGGCTGCCGGCTATGGCTCGGTGCCCGGAGCCGGCTGCCGGTCAAGTGAATAATGCAGGAAGTAGAAACATACACGAAGTGTTTTCCTCGGAGCCGGCCGTAACTAGCCACTCCGTTTTCCTTTATTCATTGACACGTTTTTCGGGGTACAAGCTTTTGCCTTAGCAGAAGAAAGGTCTTAGGAGACTGACATTCCAGGGACGCTCGGTCTCCTTGTCAGAGTTATCTGCCTTGTTCTTTCTGAGCTCTTGTGCGTCGATGAGGTAATATGCCCCATTGCCCAGCACCCGGCTGACAATGAACGGTCCCTCCCAGGGAGGAGACAACTTGTGCATGCCCTTAGTGCTTTGGACCAGCCGGAGTACGAGATCTCCTTCGAAAAACGCGAGCGGGCGAATTTTCCGGCTGTGGTATCGTCGCAGCTGCTGCTGGTAGGGCGCTGATCTGGCCAGAGCCTGTTCTCGTGCCTCCTCGAGGAGGTCGACGCCATCTTCACGAGCTTCTTTTGCTTGCTTCTCTGTGTACTGGACAACTCTGGGCGCATCAAATTCGATGTCCGTGGGCAGCACTGCTTCCGCTCCATATACCAGGAAGAAGGGTGTGAAGCCAACGGAACGATTTGGAATGGTGCGCGGGCTCCAGAGTACTGAGGGTAGCTCCTCGACCCAACAGCCGGCTGAGCGTTCGAGAGGCTCGACCAGCCTTGGTTTGATGCCGGCTAGGATCAGCCCATTTGCCTTCTCCACTTGCCCATTCGTCTAAGGATGCGCCACTGATGCTAAATCCAGCCGGATGCCCTTCTTGCCACAGTAATCAGCAAAGGCTCCCTTCGCGAAGTTCGTCCCGTTATCAGTGATGATGCTATGGGGAACTCCATACCTCGTGATGATCTCGTTGAAGAACTTGATGGTGGACGAGCCGTCGAGTTTTTTGATTGGCTTGGCCTCGATCCACTTGGTGAACTTGTCCACAGCAACCAACAGATGCGTCAAGCCCCCGGGTGCGGTCTTGAATGGCCCTACCATGTCTAGGCCCCAGACAGCGAATGGCCAGGTGAGCGGGATGGTCTTGAGGGCTGCCGCTGGAGTGTTTCTGTGCTTGGAAAAGCGCTGGCAACCGTTGCACCGCTTCACCAGTTGTTCCGCATTCTGCTTGGCCGTCGGCCAGTAGAATCCATGGCGGAAGGCTTTGGCCACCAAAGCTCTGGAGGATGCGTGATGACCGCACTCCCCTTGGTGTATTTCTCTTAGCAGCTCCATCCCTTCTTCCGGCTCGATGCACTTCTAGAAGATGCCTGACACGCTGCGCTTGTACAGCTCGCTGTTGATGATGGTGTACGCCCCTGCGCGGCGTTGAATTCGCCTAGCTTCCGCTTCATCTTGCGGCAAATCCCCAGTGATGAGATAGTTGGAGAATGGCTCCGCCCAGGAAGGTATCTCCCGTATGTGGAAAACAATGGCGACCAGAGGATCAGCAGCCCCCGGGTCCATCGTCGTGCCGGCCTCGTCCGGTTGTCCGGCTGGGGGAGCGGGCGTGGAGCCGGCAGCCCCCGTGTCCTTTGTCGAGCCGGCCGCGCTGGGCTGGCCGGCTGCTCCCTTCAGCTCCGAGATGGCAGCCCCCGGGTCCGGTGGTGGTACCTGAGCCGGGGCAGGGTCTCCTGGCACGTAGATGGACATGGACTCCGGCGAAGGTTTGATAGACGGCTTGTGGATGATCTCCAGGGACACCCCAGCCGGGATATCCTGCTTGGTGGAGCCGATCTTGGACAGCCGGTCTGCTTCCTCGTTGTTTGCTCTGGGGACGTGGTGGAACTCGCAGCCCTCGAAGAATCCGCTGAGCTGTTGCACGTAGAAGCGATAGAAAGCCATGTTGGCATCCTTGGCGTCCCAATCCCCTAAGACCTGGTGCGTCACTAGGTCGGAGTCTCCAAAGCAGAGGATCCTCCTGATGCCGATCTGCTTGGCCATCTTGAGCCCGTGTACCAGGGCTTCATACTCGGCGACGTTGTTCGACGCACGAAAGTGCATCTGCAGCACGTACTATAGCTTGTCTCCCTTAGGAGAGGTGAGGACGACACCAGCTCCCAAGCCCCCGAGCAACTTGGAGCCATCGAAGTGCATGCGCCAGTGGGTGGAGTCTGGAGCCGGCGGCAGGTACTGCTGCTCTCCCCAGTCAGCGAAGAAATCCGCTATGATCTGCGACTTGATCATCGTCCTGAGCTTGTACTGAATGGTATGAGCTGCGAGCTCAATCGCCCATTTGGCCACTCTTCCTGACGCGTCCTTGCACCCGATGATCTCCGAGAGCGGAGTGGTGCTCACCACCGTGATTGGGTGCTCCTCGAAGTAGTGCTTCAGCTTCTTGGCCGCCATGTACACGCCGTATGCGACCTTCTGGTAGTGCGGATAGTTTTGCTTGGAGAGAGTGAGCACCTCACTCAGGTAGTACACCGGGTGCTGAACCGGCAGCTCTTTGCCTTCCTTAGTGCGCTCCACCACGATCACGACACTGATGACTCGCAGAGTAGCCGCGATGTAGAGCAGCATTGGCTCTCGCGGAGCCGGCGCTGCCAAGATTGGCACGGTAGACAAGGCTCGCTTGAGGTCGTTGAAGGCGTCATCAGCACGCTGGGACCAAACAAAGTGGTCTGTCTTCTTCATCAGCTGGTACAGCGGCATGGCCTTCTCCCCGAGCCGGCTGATGAACCGGCTAAGCAAAGCCAAGCAACCAGCAAACTTCTGCACATATCTGAGCTGGGTGGGCTTCTCTAGGGCCTCGATGGCTTTTATCTTCGAGGGGTTAGCCTCGATCCCTCGCTGGGAAATGATATAACCTAGGAGCTGTCCAGTCGGCACGCCAAAGGTGCACTTCTCTGGGTTGAGCTTCATGCGATAGCGCCGCAGGTTGGCGAAGGTCTCCTTGAGGTCATCCAGGAGCGTGCCGCTCTGCTTGGTCTTCACCACCACGTCGTCCACATAAGCATGCACATTCCTCCCAATCTGCCCCTGCAGACATCGCTACATGGTTCGCTGGTAAGTGGCTCCAACGTTCTTCAGGCCGAACGGCATGGTAACATAGCAGTAGGCTCCATATGGGGTGATGAAGGAGGTCTTGATCTGATCCGGCTGGAAGAGCGAGATCTGGTGGTAGCCTGAATAGGCATCCAGGAAGGACAGCAGGTCACATCCGGCTGTAGAATCGATTACCTGGTCGATGCGTGGTAACGCAAATGGATCCTTGGGGAAAGCCTTGTTGAGGCTGGTGTAATCGATACACATGCGCCAAGTGTTATTCTTCTTCAGAACCAAGACTGGGTTCACGAGCCAATCAGGGTAAAACACCTCCATGATAAAGCCGGCCGCAAGGAGCCGGGCAATCTCCTCGCCAATAGCTTTCCTTTTCTCTTCTGCAAAGCGCCGCAGCGGTTGCTTGACCGGCTTGGCATCCGGCCTGACGTTGAGTGAGTGCTCAGCCAGCTCCCTCGGCACACCTGGCATGTCCTTTGGAGACCATGCAAAGATGTCCCGATTCTCACGGAGGAAGCTGGTGAGCTCGCCTTCCTATTTAGCAGATAGGCCGGTGCCGATGATGATGTACTTGGAGGGATTGCTCTCATCCAGCAGGATCTTCTTGGTGTCGTTGGCCGGCTTGAACTGCTCCACCGGCGACTGGCGAACAGGGACATCTTGCTGGGCCAGCTCCACGCGATGTAGAAGCTGCCGCTTCTCTTCGGCGATGACTAGTGCCTCTGCCAGTTGCGAGCTCTCCTTTGCGCAGGCCAGGGATTTCTTGAAGCTTCCCATGACAGTGATCACGCCTCTAGGTCCTGGGAGCTTCATCTTCAGATAGGCGTAATGCGGCACCGCCATGAACTTGGCCAGGGCTGGATGGCCGAGTAGCGCGTGGTAGGGACTGCTGATGTCCACCACCTCGAACCAGATGGGCTTGCGGCGGCTATTCCCCTTCTTTCCGAAGAGAACCTCCAGCTGCACCTTGCCCAAAGGGGTGCAAGAATGCCCAGGCACGATGCCATGGAAGGTGAGCCGGCTCGGTTTCAGCTGAGCAAGCGGGATGCCCAACTTCTCCAGAGAGCTTCGGTAAAGAAGGTTGATACTACTACCGCCGTCGATGAGCACGCGGGAGAACCGGCATATGTGCGTATCGGAACACACAACTGGGTCCAGAACCAGAGCATATTCTCTAGGGCTGGGCATTAGCCTCGGATGGTCCTCGCGCCCCCAGGTAATGGCCGCCTCGGACCAATGCATGAACTGGGGTTCTGCAGGCATCACGGTGTTCACCTCTGCCTCATGCCAAAGGTCATTCCTTTTGTCCTTGCCGGGGGTAGTGAAGAGGTGATACTGCTCCACATCCGTCGGGAAGTCATCATCTTGATCCGGCTCGACTCCAGCCGGGCCTTGCTGTTGGTTATCCTGACCTCCAGCCGGTTGCGCTTGCGACGTACCAGGGATCTGCCGAGCGCGCTGCTCGAGCTCTCGCATGAAACGACACTGACGCGTGGAGTGGGTCACTTCCCTGCCCGGGGAGGTGTGGAACTTACACGGCTGATCAAGTGCAGCATCAAGGGTGTACTTGCCCTCTTTGCGCCCATGACCGCTGCCGGCAGCCCCCGGGCCTCCTTGGTTAGAAGCCGCTCGCTTTGAGCTAGCAGATCCTCTGGGAACGTATCGACGTGGTCAAGCCACAGGTGGATGTGCAGCGCCGATGGGCGAGCCTAGGACTCCGACCCTGGCGCTGGCACTAGGACCTGACGTGGCTCGCCTGCTCCGCCACCCTGCTGGGCGCGGCGGCCTTGCACGTCGCCACTTGGAGCACGACCGCGTTGTCGCGCCCTCCACGGCCTCGATTTGCCGATGGCGACCGCTGGATCTGGCCAGGGCCTGCGGTGGTGAAGCTGCGCCTCAGGCCACGAGTGAGCTCGGCCGGCGCGCCTCCATGCGCGTCGTAGAACTCACCGAGCGTGGAGCTCGCGTGGCGCCGGTTGATCTCGTCCTCAACCACCTTGCTGAGGAGGACGAGACGCGTCCGCTCCAGGGCCTCGGCGACCCGGGCGGGGTCGATGATGCGGTCGAGGGGAGCGCGCAGGTCCACCACGGAGACGTCCGGGGCGTCCTGCTCTGGGGGTGGAACATCTTGCTCCTGTGGAAGAAGGCGTCCGGGCGACGGGCGCTCGGGGCGCAGAGAGTCACCACCCTCCTCTTCTCCCAGGGCCATTACCTCGACCATGGCGCCAAGACTGCTGCTTTCTCCGCAGCTCGAGCCTCCGTCGCAAAGGGAGTCGAAGACGTCGGTTACCTCCTCCGGGAAGGGCTTGGCGACGTAGAAGCGGTGGCTGCCGATGTCGAGGAAGGAGCCACTGTTGCCGAAGCCGTTCTCGAAGTGGGACAAGTTGTCGTTGACGCAGTCGAAGGTGCCGAACCTCCAGACAAGGCCGGAGGCGACCTTCTCGCCGAGCGCCTATGAGGGTCCCGGCCGGAACTTGACTCCGCTCGCCGCCACGCTTTGCCCCACGGTGGGCGCCAACTGTCGTGGGAATTTAGAGACAGTAGCCATTGGTAGGCTTATCGGAGGGTCTCGACGGTGGAGACGAGGGGCCCGGCTCGGGATTATGCCTACTGAGACACCACGGTTTACCCAGGTTCAGGGCCCTCCCGGGTGGAGGTGAAACCCCTACTTCCTGCCTGCTTCATATTGCTTAGACAGTATCGATTACAATGCTCCTCGAGCTGTTTGGGCTAGAGGAGTAAGAAGAAGATTGGATCCCCCCTAGACTAAGGGTCCAGGCCCCCTTATATAGGCGGGGGCCTGGTTACAGGTTAGGTAACGACTCGGCCGGCTGCCGGCTCCTCGGCGGCGGCGTCCTTGGCGTGATCCTCTGGCCCTGCTCTGACAAAGGCACTTTATAAAGTGCCTTTCCCCTGGGCCGGCATCTGGAAGGCATATTCCTTCTCTTTTGCCTCGGATCCCGTCGTGGGGAAGGGCCTTCAATCTCTGATTGGCTGAGGCCGGTCGTGGCAGGCGTCATCCCGTCCTTGGCCTCTGTCGCTCCTGTCGGGGCCAGCCTACTTTCGGCGAAATAGCCATTGGTGGGTTCTTTTTTTCGTCGCCCGGCTCCGGTCTTCCTCGGTGGAATCGCCAGCCGGCTGCTGGCACAGCCAGCCTTCCGCGCCGAGCCGGTCTTCTAGTCTTTGAGCCGTGGAGACTCCTGGGACGCCAGCCGGCAAATAGCTCGGCACGTGGCATGCCCCATAAGTCATCCCCCCGACACTTGGGCATTACAACATAATACATAGACCGCAATCCAACTGCATCTATGACTAATAATCCACCTGCCGGATATCATCCGATCAACCGTTGGGTATTAAGTTGGAAGCAACAGATTATCGCCTTAAGCAAAGTGTGTAATGTAAACAATACAAATGTCCTTGAGCACAAGATTGTTGTTTTTTCCCTAGTAGCAACAGCACATCTACAACCATAGAAGTTATTTTCACTCTCCCAGATTACTAGAGGCATGAACCCTCTATCGAGCATAAATACTCCCTCTTGGAGTCACTAGCATCTACTCGGCAAAGATATCTACTACAATGGAGAGCATGCAAGATCATAAACAACATAGAGATGATAAATCACAAATCAACTTGACATAGTACTCAATATTCATCGGATCCCAACAAACACAACATGAAGAATTACATAACGATGATCTTGATCATGATAGGCAACTCACAAGATCTAAACATGAAGCACATGGAGGAGAAGACAACCATCTAGCTATTGCTATGGACCCATAGTCCAAGGTAGACTACTTACACATCACTCTGGAGGCAGGCATGGTGATGAAGAAGGCCTCTGGTGGTGATTCCCCTCTCCGGCAGGGTGTCGGGAAGAGCTTCTGGACCCTCCCGATCTCGCGTCGACGACGCCGGCGGCTTGCAGTATGTTTTCTGGAAAAGAGTTCGGGCCTAGGGTTTTCTTGTCGAGGGGATTAAATAGGTGGAAGGGCAATGTCAGGGGGTGGACCAGGTGGTCACACCCCCTGGAGGTGCGGCCTAGCCCTGGCCCGCGCCACCATAGGGTGTGGTTGGCCTCTGGTCCGCCTCCTGCTCTCCTTTGGACTCCGTCTTCGTGTCAGGTAATTAGGGACTTCACCTTTTGTTTCATCCAATTCCGAGAATATTTCCTGTGTAACTTTTCTGAAACACAAAAATAGCAGAAAATAGGGAACTGGCACTGTGGCATCTCGTTAATAGGTTAGTCCCGGAAAATGCATAAAAACGCCACGAAGTGTAAACAAAACACAAAGCAAATGGTGCATAAACAAGCATGGAGCATCAAAAATTATAGATACGTTTGAGACATATCAGCAGCCGCACCATAGGGTGGCGCGGGGCACCTCTGGCCATGCCACCAGGTGGTGTGACCACCTGGTCCACCTCCTGACATCGCCCCTCCGCCTATATAAAGCCTCCGATGCGAAAACCCTAAATCAATCGGCATTTCTCCCAGATAGAGTTCCGCAGCGCTGCCGCCGTCGAAGACCGATTTTGGGGGATAGAAGTCTCTGTTCTGGCACCCTACTGGGATGGGGCATTGCCCCCAGAGCCATCTCCATCGACTCCACCGCCATCTTCATCGTCATTGTTGTCTCCTATGATGAGGAGGGAGTAGTTCTCCCCCGAGGCCGAGGGCTCTACCGGTAGCTATGAGGTTCATCTCTCTCTCCCATGGTGTGATCTTTATGTGATCATGAGCTTTGTATCTAGTTGAATTGGTAGATGTTGTTCTTCATCTATTATGCTACTCAAGTGCTTTATGATTGTAATCTCTGGAGACACCTTGTACCATGATGTGAAGGTGACAGTGTGCGCATTATGTGTGTCTCTTTGGCTAGTGTCTCTTTGAATTGTTGGTGTTTGTTGGAACCATCTAGTGCACTCAAGGTGATAGTGTGGGGATATCTAGTTTGGGGAAATACGAACTAGTGCATTTCACTATCTCCATATCACTTGTTTACATTCAGTTCTGTTACATGTTTGCTCGCAGCAATATTTATTTTATATTGCATTTACCACTTATAATCATCCATATTACTTGTATTTCACTATCTCTTCGCCGAACTAGTGCACCTATACATCTGACAAGTGTATTGGGTGTGTTGGGGACACAAGAGACTTCTTGTATCTTAATTACAGGGTTGCTTAAGAGGGATAGCTTTGACCTCTTCCTCCCTGAGTTCGATAAACCTTGGGTGATCTGCTTAAGGGAAACTTGCTGCTGTTCTACAAACCTTTGCACTTGGAGGCCCAATACTGTCTACAAGAATAGAAGCGTTCGTAGACATCAAGCTCTTTTCTGGCGCCGTTGTCAGGGAGGTAAGGTAAAAGGTACTCACATGCTCTGGCTACTAAGCTATCTTCTAGTACTATTGTTGGTGTGTGAGTGCTCGAAGTTATTTCCTTTAGATTCTGCAATTATATCTTTTTGTTTCTTGTTTTTATTTTCACTAGTTAGGCTTAATGGAAAACAACAACAAAAATGAGAGAGCTTTATAGTATTTATCTTGAGTTAGGACATGAAGTGTTTGAAGAGAAATTAAAAAACCTATAGAACTTTATTTGCGTGCTAATAGCAATGTTATTAGTATGAATTCTTTGAACACCATTATTGCTAATTCTATGGAAAAGTCTAAGCTTGGGGAAGCTGGTTTTGATGAGCATGATATTGTTAGTCCCCCAAGCATGGAGGAGAAAATTTACTTTGATGATACTATGCCTCCGATATATGATGATTACAATGATGAGTGTGATATTTTCAGTCCACCTACCATTGAGGAGAAAATAAGTTATGATTGCAATATGCCTCCTATTTTTGATGATTATGGTGATGAGAATAATGTTGATAGCTATGTTGTTGAATTTTCTCCCACTACAATTAATAAGAATGACTATGTTTATGTGGAGAGTATTAATTCTTTTATGCATGTGGCTCATGATAAGCATGTTTTATGTGATAGTTATATTGTTAATTTTATTCATGATGCTACTAAAAGTTATTATGAGAGAGGGAAACATGGTTTTATGCATCTCAACAATATTAAGTTTCCACTCTTTATGTTGAAAATATTGAAATTGCATTTGTTTTGCTTTCCTATGCTTGGTACTATGTGTTTCTTTGATTTATTTTCTTACAAGATTCCTATGAATAGGAAGTGGGTTAGACTTAAATGTGTTTCATATTTTCTTTTTTGATGCTCTCTCTTGCTTCAAGTTCTTTTCTGACGCCTTTGCCTTAAGCTCTTTTCTGGCGCTTATGTGAGCATCTTTTAAAATCACTATGCCTAGTTCAAAGGCGTTAAAGAAAAGCACTCTTGGGAGATAACCCAATGTTTTATTTTCATTAATTTTTATTTTTGCTGAGTCTTGAAGTTGTTACTACTGTAACGACCTCTCCTTATCATTTTTATTTCGTTTTTGTGCCAAGAGTAACCTCTAATAGGGAGAAGGTAAGATTTGGGGAAGTTGTTGTGCTGAAACAGATTTCTGCGCTGTAACGTAAAAATTCGTGAAAATGCCCAGAACTTGATTTTGATCTGCCATTTCTTGTGCACATGCCCCATGTTATTATCTAACTTTCATTAGTTTTTCACTTTTCGATTTGAGCAACAGAATATTTTCAAAAAAATTGATCTTTCCCAGCTGTTCTGTTTTGACAGATTTCTGTCACTATTTGCATTTGCCTCTTGATCTCTTTCTTTTTTAGTTCTTTTCATCACGGAACTTTTGAGGAAGTTGCTACAGTATCTTATGTGTTAATATGTGTTGTACTTGAGTTGAAACTAAACCAAAAGTGGATTTACTATCTTGCATAAACTAATGTTGCTAATGAGAATTGTGTGAAGTTTTGTATGAAGGAAGTTTTCAAGTGTAGGGAAAGAAGAATGATGAGATGAGATGAAGAACGGACAAAAGCTCAAGCTTGGGGATGCCCATGTCACCCCAAGAAATATCCAAGAAGTACAAGTTTCAAATCTTGGGGATGCCCCAAGGCACCCTCTTCTTCATCAACAAAAATATCAGGTCATCTTTCAAGACACTATATTTTTATTGCTTCATATGCTATGTGTTTTTCTTGGAGCGTATTTATTTTTGTTTTCAGTTTTATTTTGTTTTGTTTGCTGTAATAAATGGTTGGATCACACTATTTTTTTTTTGGAGAGAGACACGCTCCATTTTCATTGCCTAGAACACTCTAGTTTTCACTCTTATTGTTCTGCGAGTGTTCTCTTTTGCTAGTACTGCGTTTAGCCTTGGTTTTTCACCTCTATTTTTGTTCAGAACTTGTTAGTTCTTTGTAGTTAGGTGTGTTTATACCTCTGGTTTTTGTTGATTTTCATCTTTAAGAGTTGTTTCAAATAGGTTGATTGGTGTTGGAAAAGAGTAAACCATTTTATGCTTATAGTGATGCAAAAAGGGAGCTTGTTTAGACTGTTGCTTAGACTTTATCATGTCATGCTTGGTATTATTTTGATTATATGCTTAGTAGTTATTGTTGTAGCATGACTTGTCTCAAATGACTGAGAGTGCTTCATGTGCCTTTGAAAGAATCATGCGTTGTTTTTATCTTTTAGAAGCATATTTTTGAGGTATTCTCCTTTGATGCTTTATTTGGGTTGGCTTGGCACATGCTTACACCATGTTTGACTTTAAACCAGTCACCTCAAGCCTCTATGATCATTTGATTTTTGACTTATGATACCACTTTATGCTTTGGTTAATAATATTTTGTCGCTATGCATGATTATGGCCGTTATTGCTCTCTTAGTTGGTCGCTCACAGTCTTTTGCTAGCCTTCACCTGTACTGAGAGGGAATACTTCTTGTGCATCCAACTCCCAAAAACCAAAGTTTTCCAATGTGTCCACCATACCTACCTATTAGCAATTTGCTATTCCAAGTATATTCGTCTTGCTTTTATCTATCTTCCAAATTATTATTTTTTTTCTTATGAGAAAATTAGTTAGTAAAGCTGTCACGAACTTGATGGCAAATTTACTTTCTTGCACTTAATAAACTTGACCATTGTGGCTCTCTTATGTTGATTACATGCTTGAAAGTTGTAAGTTGGGAGTTAGCTCAGCCATGCTGTCATGGGGCATGCTTTCAACATTGCACTTATTCTTATTTAGTTGATATCATGATCTTTTGTTTATGGATGCCTAGTGATGTAAAATAAGATGGAAACTTGTGAGCTCATGGAGTTTGTATATGTGTTAGAGAAACGTCTGGGCCACTAATCTAAATCATGCATCATTCATGGTGTAAATTTACAGCATAACCATAGTGGACATTCGACGACGCATCTAAAAATAAAAAGCTATACCCAATGGTAAATAAAAGAGATGTCGAGGTGTTCATTATCTGTTTGTCCTGTCATTTTGATATGAGAAAGCTTCCATATCATCGGGCAGCAGGTACCTGATACGTCTCAAACGTATCTATAATTTTTGATGCTTCATGCTTGTTTTACACCAATTGCTTTGTGTTTTGTTTACACTTCGTGGCATTTTTATGCATTTTCCGGAACTAACCTATTAACGAGATGCCATAGTGCCACTTCCTGTTTTTCTGCTGTTTTTGTGTTTCAGAAAAGTTACACAGGAAATATTCTCAGAATTGGACGAAACAAAGCCCGAAGTTCCTATTTTTCCCGACATGACACGGAGTCCAAAGGAGACTCGGAGGGGAGCCAGGGGCTAGCCACACCATAGGGTGGCGCGGGTCCACCCCTGGCCGCGCCACCAGGTGGTGCGGGCCACCCTGGTGCCCTCTGACATCGCCCCTGCGCCTATATAAAGCCTCCGACATGAAAACCCTAAATCAATCAGCGTTTTCCCAGATAAAGTTCTGCAGCGCCGCCGCCATTGAAGACCAATTTTGGGGGACAGAAGTCTCTGTTCCGGCACCCTGCCGGGATGGGGAATTGCCCCCGGAGCCATCTCCATCTACTCCACCGCCATCTTCATCGATGTTGCTGTCTCCTATGATGAGGAGGGAGTATTTCTCCCCCGGGGCTGAGGGCTCTACCGGTAGCTTTGTGGTTCACCTCTCTCTCCCATGATGTGATCTATATGTGATCATGAGCTTTGTATCTAGTTGAATTGGTAGATGTTGTTCTTCATATATTATGCTACTCCTGTGCTTTATTATTGTGATCTCTGGAGACACCTTGTACCATGATGTGAAGGTGACAGTGTGCACATTATGTGTGTCTTTTTGGCTAGTGTCTCTATGAATTGTTGGTGTTTGTTGGAACCATCTAGTGCGCTCAAGGTGATAGTGTGGGGCAATCTAGTTTGGGGAAATGCGAACTTTGAGGAGTGCTTCGTAGCCCTACACATGATTAGTGTTCGTTATCCATTGGAGAATAGTTTAGAATAGCATAGTGAAGATAGATATTTATGTGTTCAATTATGTTATCTTTGTTGAGAGTGTCCACTAGTGAAATTATGATCCCTAGGCCTTGTTTCTAAGCATTGAAACACCGTTTACATTCAGTTATGTTACATGTTTGCTCGCAGTGATATTTATTTCAGATTGCATTTACTACTTATAATCATCCATATTACTTGTATTTCACTATCTCTTCGCTGAACTAATGCACCTATACATCTGACAAGTGTATTGGGTGTGTTGGGTACACAAGAGACTTCTTGTATCTTAATTGCAGGGTTGCTTGAGAGGGATACCTTTGACCTCTTCCTCCCTAAGTTCGATAAACCTTGGTTGATCCACTTAAGGGAAACTTGCTGCTGTTCTACAAACCTCTGCACTTGGAGGCCCAAAACTGTCTAGAAGAATAGAAGCGTGTGTAGACATCAGTACCCCATTGGCGTTCTCGATGATACATGTATGCTTACAATGACAATAACTTGCTTGGGACCTAAGTCGGGTAGCATGCGGTTTAGGTACTCGTATTCACGGGACATGAGATTTTCAACTTATGGTTTGTCAAGCATATAGCTCATATTTGTACTCGCATTAACCTTAACCACTCAAGATGCCTATGATGGGGGCAATGAGAGCTCAAAGCTAATTAGTACCATAATTTTTGGAAGGTTTATAAAACTTGCAATCACTACTTCCCTCATCGAAGGGCCTTTCTTTTTTACTTTTATGTTGAGTCTTTATCTTCTATCTTTATGCACCGATTAAGAGAGCATAGTTGTCATTCTGAGTATAATATGCATGGTCCCAAAATTTATTATTGATTGATTCATGATTATGGTATTGCTTGTTCTCAAATTATTTGTATCTAGTCACCCTCTTGAATGTTGAAGGTGTCCTATGCATTTATGTTTTGCTACTCCATGAGGGACAAGCTGAATACCACTTTGCTATGTTTTCTATATGCTCAAAACAAACAATTGACTTCCAATGCATTATTACTCATGATCTTTTGTTTGTGTTACTTTTCATGTTGTAACATGGTTGCTAAGTTCTATGGTTAGAATTATATCTCTTATGCCCATGTTTAGAGTACTTTGATCTCAGCATGCAATGCTTTACCTTAAGTTGATCTAGATTGTGTTGGTGAATGTCACCTCAAAAATTATTGTTTTGTTATCACTTACCTACTCGAGGAAGAGCAGGAGTTAAGCTTGGGGATGCTTGATACGTCTCAAACGTATCTATAATTTTTGATGCTCCATGCTTGTTTTACACCAATTGCTTTGTGTTTTGTTTACACTTCGTGGCATTTTTATGCATTTTCCGAAACTAACTTATTAACGAGATGCCACATTGTCAGTTCCTTGTTTTCTGCAGTTTTTGTGTTTCAGAAAAGTTACATAGGAAATATTCTCAGAATTGGACAAAACGAAAGCCGAAGTTCCTATTTACCTGACACAAAGGCGGAGTCTAGAGGAGAGACGGAGACGGACCAAGGGGCAGCCGCACCATAGGGTGGCGTGGGCCACCCCCTGGCCGCACCACCAGGTGGTCCTGACATCGCCCCTCCGCCTATATAAAGCCTCCGATGCAAAAACCCTAAATCAATCGACGTTTCTCCCAGATAGGGTTCCGCAGTGCCGCTGCCGTTGAAGACCAATTTTGGGGGACAGAAGTCTCTGATCCGGCACCCTGCCGGGACGGGGAATTGCCCTCGGAGCCATCTCCATCGACTCCACCTCCATCTTCATCACCGTTGCTGTCTCCTATGATGAGGAGGGAGTAGTTCTCCCCCGGGGTTGAGGGCTCTACCGGTAGCTATGGGGTTCATCTCTCTCTCCCATGGTGTGATCTTTATGTGATCATGAGCTTTGTATCTAGTTGAATTGGTAGATGTTGTTCTTCATCTATTATGCTACTCAAGTACTTTATTATTGTAATCTCCGGAGACACCTTGTACCATGATGTGAAGGTGACAGTGTGCGCATTATGTGTGTCTATTTGGCTAGTGTCTCTATGAATTGTTGGTGTTTGTTGGAACCATCTAGTGCGCTCAAGGTGATAGTGTGGGGCAATCTAGTTTGGGGAAATACGAACTTTGGGGAGTGCTTCGTAGCCCTACACATGATTAGTGTTTGTTATCCATCGGAGAATAGTTTAGAATAGCATAGTGAAGATAGATATTTATTTGTTCAATTATGTTATCTTTGTTGAGAGTGTTCACTAGTGAAAGTATGATCCCTAGGCCTTGTTTCTAAGCATTGAAACATCGTTTACATTCAGTTCTGTTACATGTTTGCTCACAGCGATATTTATTTTAGATTGCATTTACTACTTATAATCATCCATATTACTTGTATTTCACTATCTCTTCACCGAACTAGTGCACCTATACATCTGACAAGTGTATTGTGTGTGTTGGGGACACAAAAGACTTCTTGTATCTTAATTGCAGGGTTGCTTGAGAGGAATAGCTTTGACCTCTTCCTCCCTGAGTTCGATAAACCTTGGGTGATCCACTTAAGGGAAACTTGCTGCTGTTCTACAAACCTCTGCACTTGGAGGCCCAACACTGTCTACAAGAATAGAAGCGTTCATAGACATCAAGCTCTTTTCTGGCGCCGTTGCCGGGAGGTAAGGTAGAAGGTACTCACATCCTCTGGCTACTAAGCTATCTTTTAGTACAGTTGCTGGTGTGTGAGTGCTCGAAGTTATTTCCTTTAGATTCGGCAATTATATCTTTTTGTTTCTTGTTTTTATTTTCACTAGTTAGGCTTAATGGAAAACAACAACAAAAATTAGAGAGCTTTATAGTATTTATCTTGAGTTAGGACATGAAGTGTTTGAAGAGAAAATTAAAAAACCTATAGAACTTTATTTGCGTGCTAATAGCAATGTTATTAGTATGAATTCTTTGAACACCATTATTGCTAATACTATGGAAAAATCTAAGCTTGGGGAAGCTGGTTTTGATGTGCATGATATTTTTAGTCCCCCAAGCATGGAGGAGAAAATTTACTTTGAAGATACTATGCCTCTGATATATGATGATTACAAAATGACGAGTGTGATATTTTCAGTCCACCTACTATTGAGGAGAAAATAAGTTATGATTACAATATGCCTCCTATTTTTGATGATTATGGTGATGAGAATAATGTTGATAGCTATGTTGTTGAATTTGCTCCCACTACGATTAATAAGAATGACTATGTTTATGTGGAGAGTATTAATTCTTTTATGCATGTGGCTCATGATAAGCATGTTTTATGTGATAGTTATATTGTTAATTTTATTCATGATGCTACTAAAAGTTATTATGAGAGAGGGAAACATGGTTTTATGCATCTCAACAATATTAAGTTTCCCCTCTTTATGTTGAAAATCTTGAAATTGCACTTGTTTTGCTTTCCTATGCTTGGTACTATGTGTTTCTTTGATTTATTTTCTTACAAGATTCCTATGCATAGGAAGTGGGTTAGACTTAAATGTGTTTCATATTTGCCTTTTTGATGCTCTCTCTTGCTTCAAGTTCTTTTCTGGCGCCTTTGCCTTAAGCTCTTTTCTGGCGCTTATGTGAGCATCTTTTAAAATCACTGCGCCTAGTTCAAAGGCATTAAAGAAAAGCGCTCTTGGGAGATAACCCAATGTTTTATTTTCATTAATTTTTATTTTTGTTGAGTCTTGGAAGTTGTTACTACTGTAATGACCTCTCCTTATCATTTTTATTTTGTTTTTGCGCCAAGAGTAACCTCTAATAGGGAGAAGGTAAGATTTGGGGAAGTTGCTGTAAGGAAACTTTGTGTAAAATCTCGTCTACCCGTTTCTAAAATGGCAAGAAAATATAAATGATGTTCCCGAATACAATCAGCAAAAAACAAATGTTTAGCCAAGTCACCAAGACCTCTGCTATTTGAAAACATGCCATTCATCGAGGAAAAACTAAAGGGGAAACTTTTACCGGTTTCCTAGGTTTTTTACCCTTCTTGCTAGAACATGATCTAGATTTCTGTTCTGATGCTTTTAGTTCATATAATGAACTCAGACTAGCCTCATCCATAATCACATCCGACACCTCCCCAATCAACTGTGATGGAAGCTGACCATCTGCTCTGGCAATCGCTTCCTCATCGTCAACATAGGTGGTGTTAGAAAATGCCGCAACCTTAGGAGTAACCGTGAGACGGTCAACCTCCATATGTCTCAAGACATTTGAAGAAACAGCAATTTCTTTTTCAGAACTACCAATCCTAACTACTACACTATTCAGTTTAGAAGAAATATCTGGTGTTGAAAAAGAAAGAAAAGATTTTGCTTTAGAAGGTGTAACAATACCAGAGTAGTCGAGGTTGAGCTCAGCCTTCCTGCGGATAGCCCTATGCATGGAGTCCTCGTCAGTCACTGTTGCACCATCTGCAGCAGCGCCATACCTTCCACTCCATCGTGTCGGTGTGACGAAGTCAGCAGCCACGACTGTGCAACAGGAGTAGAAGGTGGTGGTGAAGAGTGCGTCCCCGGCTGTGTAGGCGATGATGAGGAATCCCGCGAAGGCAGAATCGGAGAAGTATTAGCTGATGAGGATACTTCTCCGACACTATCACCATCCACTGCCAGCGATGCAGTACAATCGATGCCAAAGTCCTCCAGAGGCGAAGCAATGGATGCCGACGTGGACACCGGCTGCAGGCCAGGGCCTGGCAGCACCTCCTCCAGAACCGACCCACCACGCCAGTAGCGCTCGCCAGCACTTGGGCTGGCCGCGCCCAGCATAGCAATTGGCGCCCCATGCTGCGTTGCGCCCATAGACTCACCCATGCGAGCGGTAGGAATTGTCCCCACCACTGGTGGCCCAACTAGCTCGTGGCGCTCCATAGCGCGTGGGCGAGAAATGCCCAACAGCCTCGCCGGTGGGCCCTTGAGCGGCATTGATACGTCTCTAACATATCTATAATTTTTTATGCTCCATGCTTGTTTTTACACCATTTTCTTAGTGTTTCGTTAGACTTCATGGCATTTTTATGCATTTTCCGGAACTAACCTATTAACGAGATGCCACAGTGCCAGTTCCTTGTTTTCTGCTGTTTTTGTGTTTCAGAAAAGTTACACAGGAAATATTCTCGGAATTGGACAAAACAAAAGCCGAACATCCGTAAATTTACCGAAGCTTCCAGAGAACCGAAGAGGAGACGGAGAGGGGCCACAGGGCGGCCACACCACAGGGCGGCGCGGCCTGCCCCTGGCCCGCACCCCCTAGTGGTGAGGCCACCCTGGCCCACCTCTGGCGCCGCCCCTTCGCCTATAAAGACCCCCCGACGGGAAAAACCTAAGAGCCCGATCACTTTTCCAGAATACATCGCAATCTGCCGCCGCCATCGACCCGAGACCGGGAGGGTCCAGAAGCTCTTCCCGGCACCCTGCCGGAGAGGGGAATCGCCATCGGAGGTCTTCTTCATCGCCATGCTTGCCTCCGGCGCGATGAGTGAGTAGTCTACCTTGGACTATGGGTCCATAGCAGTAGCTAGTTGGTTGTCTTCTCCATCATGTGCTTCATGTTTAGATCTCGTGAGCTACCTTACATGATCGAGATCACCGTTATGTAATTCTACATGTTATGTTTGTTGGGATCCGAGGAATATTGGTGTTATGATTGAGTTGATGTGCTGAATATTATCTTATGTTATCTCTATGTTGTTTATGATCTTGCATGCTCTCCGTTGTTAGTAGCTATCTTGGCCGAGTAGTTGCTAGTGACTCCAAGAGGGGGTATTTATGCTCGATAGTTGGGTTCATGCCTCTATTTAATCTGGGGGAGTGACAGATTCCTCTAAGGTTGTAGATGTGCTGTTGCCACTAGGGAGAAAACAACATTCATATGCTCAAGGGCATATGCTTTGTTTACATTACACACTTTGCTTAATGCAGTTATCTGTTGTTCGCAACTTAATACTTGTGGAGTTCTCGGATTGATTCGCCACAAGTGGATTATTAGTCATAGATGCAGTTGGATGACGGTCTATGTATCTTGTTGTAATGCCCAGAGTAAATCTCATAGTGATCCTCTCGACATATGCACGTTGTCTTTATTCTATCAATTGCCCAACTGTAATTTGTTTACCCAGCATGTGTTATTTTATCTTATGGAGAGACACCACTAGTGAACTGTGGACCCCGGTCCTATTTCCATTATATTGCTATCACCTATTTACTTTACTTGCACTGTTTACTTTACTTGCATATTACTATCACTTTCCACTCGATACACTCATACCCTTTGATTCAAGCAAACCGGTGAGATTGGCAACCTCATCGTAAGTTGGGAACAAAGTATTTGGTTGTGTTGTGTGCAGGTTCCACGTTGCTACTAGTTGAAGATGCGCTAACACGTTATCATTAACGGCGCCCGTGTTGGAGTGTCACTAGGCTAGCAAGCATCACCTTCAGGAGTATTGGCTTTTTCCTACTGGATCGACAAACCTTGGTTTCTTACCGAGGGAAAAACTTGTTGCTATATTCATCATACCTTCCTCTTGGGGTTTCCCAACTGGCCGGTCATTTACTTCATCACCACCGCGCCATCTATAGCAATCAGGCATCTCCATAGAAGCACCTGGGTGGATGTGGCTCATCATGTTGGGTCGGCCACGTGCGGCTCCTGCGGCCTTCCTGGCAGCCGAGCCAGTCGAAGCCACCCCAGCGCCCACCACTGGCAAAACAGCAGAAACACCTCCAGCAGCAGTAGGCCGTGTCCCATCAACCTCCATATCCGAAACCTGGGAAGTCGAAGCACTATGCTCACCAACATTAGAATATTTTCTAGTAGCATCATTTAGGTCTTCCTCCTTAAGATCGTCCTCCTTACGCCTCCAGAAACAAGGAGAATACTTGATATCCGGCTGAAAGCCAGCTTTCTGCTTACGGAACCGAAAATCATAACCTTGAAACTTAAGAGTAACGGTGGTATCCACATAGAACCCTTCTCATCTTGGTGCTTGTTCAGAGTGTTAGGATTCATCATTGCCACCAGGATGCGAATGACATTCTGACTGTACATAGTGGGCAGATCAACATCAATAGTAGTACCCAATAGAGAGCCAATGGCCCAAAGACCATGAAAATGCCGTACAGTATGGGGAACCTCCTCCACATGGACCCAAAGCTGAGGGAGATCAAACTTTGGCTTAATATCCTGGATTTCCCATTTGCTAATTTTAAATTGAGCATCAAAATCCGGCACACTTATCTAAATACCATTCACCCTCTCGATATCCTGAAAGGATGGAAAATTAACCAAGAAAGAATCTGCATCATGAGAAATAGCCCCCCACTTCCACTGCGCATTAAGAGGGCAGATCCTCGCCATCACAGTCTCAATAGCAGTAGAAGGAACAGCAACCCTGGTAATAGTTACTTTTGCAACCGGGGCGCTCTTGGGTGCTAGATTTTTTGAAAAAGGGCGCTGTCATTACTCAATAAGCAATTACACCCAGCCTCTGCATAACTAAGATGCACACAGTTGTTCTGAACTTGGGTGCCAGATGCCCCTTATAAACACTATTAGGCAGCTGCAGAAAAATAGTATCCTCAGTCCCATTCCCAGTAACAAATGCCGAAGGTCTCGGAAGCTTCAGTGTAGGACAACAAACAGTGGGATGTGCTGCATTATTACAAACAAGGCAGTAGTGCTGAACCGTGCAATCCTTAGTGGCATGTGTATCAACCGAGCATTTCTAGCACTTGCCGGTTTTCTTGACCTTAGCCTGTTCAGTAGTCGGCATAATATCATGCGTGTTCCCAACAGCACTTGGAGGCAGTAAAATAGAGGGTGCCAAAGGAGCCGGAGGGGCTGTGATAGGTGTATCTGAAACCGCCATCCCAACCTAAGGTACCTGAACTGTAACATTGTATGGCAACATAGGCTGGAGCGGTATCTAAGGAGGAACAAGACCCGACTGCTGCGTCGGAACCTACTTCTTCTTCCTGCGCTTTGGGCGCACATAATTGGTTGCCCCCGGCTGCACCGGCTGGGCCACCATCGGCTGAGACTGTGGAAGAGAAGGCCCTTGCATATACTGAGGACCCTGCTGCCCGTACTGCTGGTATGGCATAGTCTGCAACTACGGATACGGCCGAGGCGGGTATTGCACATAGGGCATCTACTGTGGTGGTAAGAATGCCAGCAATCCTCCCTGCCTCGCTGGAGGCTGCAATGGCATGGGGGCGGGTGCCCCACCCGCTGAACCCGCACCCCCACTGGCCGGCCCTGATGATCCAGAGGGCATCATCCCCGGTGACAAGGGTATAGATAATAGAGCCCGTTACTTGAGTACCCCTGAGGCCCGTTATCTAGGCCCAAGTGTAATCCTAGTCGAGATACGAGTTCATGTCGTATACCGATGTTGTAATATGTATCGGACCCCTCCCGTACCTTGAGACCTAGCCACCTATATATAGGGGCCAGGAGAGGACGGTGAGGGACAGATTAAAAAGCAAGCTAAGTTCACAACCACGTTTACTTTCGACATGCACCTTGTTTGACTGAGTTTACCTTCGAGTTCATCCGACGCTCTACTCCCCCGATCCTAAGTCCTTCATATTGGACATTTGTCGAGTTAACCCTCATCAATTGGCACTGACCGTGGGGACTCTGGGCGTTGGAATCATGAATTCGACGGCTTTTTCGCTTTCAGCCAACAGCAATTCAGAAGTCGATGAAAACTAGATATCTTTCGGAACTATCGATTTTCAGCCTCACCTGCCAAACTTCACTCCAATATTCGAGAGCATGGATCAAGACATGGACCTGACGATCGGAAGCCTAAACTTCCGCGTCAGATCTTTAGGTTCGATTCGCCTTTCAGATCCGGTCTCGTCGGATCCGTCGGCAAGCGAAGCCAAGACAGCTACAATGTCAGAATCATCAGTGGGCTCTTCCAGCGAAGCAAATTCGCCGGTCAGCTTCGCAGCAACAGAAATCGCAGAAGGAAAAAATCGCAGAAGTCGATGAAAGCATGGAAAATTTTGACTTAGGAGATCGACTCGAAGACCTCATGATCTGCCATGGGGATGCTTCAGACAAGCCAATAGACACCTGGGAAACAGGACTAGAGCTTCATGAGGATAGCGACTCAATCTTCTCAAGCTTCAATAGCAAGTTCGATAATCGATATCAAGTACTCGCCATTGTAGGAGACAATTCAGAAGAATTTGATGAAAACAACAATCCAGTGCTCAACCCAGCAAACATAAATAGAGGAGCAAATCACTTAGCAGAAGGAGAAACTGCGGACTCCCTTGCAAATAGGGAGAAAATTCGACTATCAGCCGAAGAATGGAGGATAATCAAAACAGCCGTGGAACACGGCGCGCCAATACCCGCGGATGCAAGCAAGAATATGTTGTTTGGGTACCATTACGCTTTAAGACAGGAGTCAAAGCAATTAGCAAAGGAAAGAATCGAAATACAGAAGAGGAAAGATTCAGCCATCGCAGCAAGCATAGCTTATCATAAAGCACGCAACGACGCATCATACACAAATAGCAAAAGGCATCGTCGATATAGATCAAGGTTTGAAAACCTCGAACACTCCGAAAGGCAAAGCCTTTCCAAAAATCTCGACTCGTCCTTCCTATCGGTCGACGAGCAAGGCAACATCATACCAAAGACGCCAGAATCAGCGCTCGTGGCAGCACAAACATATCTATACACAACACGGCCAAGCCCAGGAGACCCAAGAGAACATATGCACCGAGCAGCACTGCAAGGCCTAAGGATGGTAGGCAATAAGTTGACAGCAAAAGAAGAAGAGGCACATCGCAACAAAGGAATGCATAAATCAAGATCACCACGCCGTCACGGCAGTCCTCGGCACAGAAGTGGCAACTGACAATCTAGGACACCATCGCCAAGGCGACACAAAAGCCCGAATCATGGAGGAACCCGAAGATCCAGGACCCCCACCAAAGCATATGACTACGAGGACGACGAAAAAGAGATGGAGGCATCGTGCTTTACTCACAGGGTTCGCACTACGCCAGTACCCAAGGGTTTCAAACTACCTCATGATCAACAAAAATACGATGGATCTCAGGAACCCCAATCATGGCTCTCGGATTACCTACAAGCAGTGAAAATATTGGGAGGAACAAAGGAAACAACAATGCAAAGCTTGCAACTACACCTTGCTGATCCCTTGTAGATGTGGAGCAGACTGTCCTTGTGCGTGGTGAATAACCAGCCCGTTGGGAACCCCAAGAGGAAGGTATGATGAGTGTAGCAGCAAGTTTTCCCTCAGTTTAAGAAACCAAGGTTATCGAACAGGAGAGGAGAGACAATGACGACTGATGGTGTTGTGGAACCTGCACACACACAAACAAATACTTTGTTCCCAACTTGCGATGAGGTTGTCAATCTCACCGGTTTGCTTGAAACAAAGGTTATGAGTGTATCGAGTGGAAAACAATATAGTATGCGAGTAAAGTAAACAGTACAAGTAAAGTAAACAGGTGATAGAAATATGATGTAAATAGGACCGGGGTCCACAGTTCACTAGTGGTGTCTCTCCATAGATAAAATAACACATGCTGGGTAAACAAATTACAGTTGGGCAATTGATAGAATAAAGATAACGTGATATGTCAAGAAGATCACTATGAGATTTACTCAGGGCATTACAACAAAATACATAGACCGCCATCCAACTGCATCTATGACTAATAATCCACTCCCGGGGATATCAATCCGAACACCCTAGAAGTATTAAGTTGCGAACAACAGATAATTGCATTAAGCAAAGTGTGTAATGTAAACAAAGCATATGCCCTTGAGCATATGAATGTTGTTTTCTCCCTAGTAGCAACAGCACATCTACCACCTTAGAGGTTTCTGTCACTCCCCCAGGTGAAATAGAGGCATGAACCCACTATCGAGCATAAATACCCCCTCTTGGAGTCACTAGCAACTACTCGGCCAAGATAGCTACTAACAACGGAGAGCATGCAAGATCATAAACAACAATATTCATCGGATCCCAACAAACCAAACATGTAGAATTACATAACGGTGATCTCAATCATGTATGGCAGCTCATGAGATCTAAACATGAAGCACATAGTGGAGAAGACAACCATCTAGCTACTGCTATGGACCCATAGTCCAAGGTAGACTACTCACTCATCGCTCCAGAGGCAAGCATGGCGATGAAGAAGACCTCCGGTGGCGATTCCCCTCTCCGGCAGGGTGCCGGGAAGAGCTTCTGGACCCTCCCGATCTTCGGGTCGACGGCGGCGGCGGATCGCGATGTGTTCTGGAAATCTGATCGGGTCCTTAGGTTTTTCTCGTCGGGGGGTCTTTATAGGCGAAGGGGCGTTGTCAGAGGAGGGGCCAGGCGGCCACACACGGGGGTGGCGCGGGCCAGGGGCTGGCCGCGCCACCTATGCGTGTGGGCCCCTGGTCCCTCACCTCCTACTCTCCTTCGTATCTCTAGAAGCTTCCGGGTAAAATAAGACTTCAGGAACTTGTTTTGTCCAATTCCGAGAATATTTCCTGTGTATCACTTCTGAAACACAAAAACAGCAGAAAACAGGAAACTGGCACTGTGGCACTTCGTTAATAGGTTAGTTCCGGAAAATGCATAAAAATGCCACTAAGTGTAACGAAACAATAGGCAAATGGTGTAAAAACAAGCATGGAGCATCAAAAATTATAGATACGTTTGAGACGTATCAAGCATCCCCAAGCTTAACTCCTGCTCATCCTCGAGTAGGTAAGTGATAACAAAAGAATAATTTTTGAGGTGACATGCACCTACACAATCTTGATCATATATGTAAGCATTGGTGAGCTGGGATCAATAGAACTTAAAACATGGGCATGAAGATATAATCATGACAATAAGAACTTAGCAACCATGTTGTAAACATGCAAATGAACACAAACAAAAGATCATGATAATGAAACAATGAAAGTCAAACGTGTGTTCAAATCATAAGGAAAAACATACAAAAGGTTTTCAGCTTGTCCTTCAAAGAGAGCAAAACATAAATGCACAGGACACCTTCAAGTTTAAGAGGGCGACTATATACAAATAATTTAAGAACAAGTGAAACCAACAATATAAATCAATCAATGAACTTTGGGACAATGCATATCACACTAAGAATGACAACTATGCTCTCTTAATGGTGCATAAAGAAAGAAGGTGGTGACTCAACATAAAAGTAAAAGAAAGACCCTTCGCAGAGGGAAGCAGTTATTGCAAGTTTTATAACCTTCAAAAATTATGGTACTTACCGGCTTTGAGCTCTCATTGCCCCCATCATAAGCATCTTGAATGGTTAAAGTTAATGCGAGAACAATTATGATGCATATGCTTGACAAATCATAAGTTGAAAACCTCGTGCCCCGTGAATATGAGTACCCAAACCTCATGCTACTTTACTTAGAGTCCCAAGCAAGGCTCTTGTCATTGTAAGTATATGCATATCATTGAGAACCGCCAATGGGATACCTCCGTGCCCGATGACATGGAACAAGCCCACACCAAAATGATAGGACAAGCAGACAATGAACACCTCGGCATCTCTTTTATTTGCCTTTTGTTTAGCTTTTTATTGTGAGATGCGTCGTCGAATGTTCACCATGGGTATGCTGCAAATTTCCACCATGAATTATGCATGGCTTAGATTGGCGGCCCGGCGTTTCCCTAACACATATACAAACTCCATGATCCCTACAAGATTCCCTATTCATTTCACACCGTGGGCATCCATAAACAAAAGATCACGATATCAACTCAAATAAGAAGTGCAATGTTGAAAGCTTTCCCATGACAGCATGGCTGGGCTAGAATCCAACTTACAACTTGCAAGCATAACAACTCAACATAAGAGACCACAATGTCAAATTATTAAGAACAGGAAAAAGTAAAGTGTGCCTTCCGATTCGTGAGAGCTTTACTAACCGAATTTCGCATAACACTGGTAAGAGTTTAATTTGAAGAGAAAATAAAAGCAAGTCAAATTTACTTGGAATAGCAAATTGCTAGTAGGTATGTATGGTGGACACAATGGAAAACTTTGGCTTTTAGGAGTTGGATGCACGAGTAGAGCTCATACTCAGTACAAGGCGAGGGCTAGCAAAAGACTGGGAGCGACCAACTAAGAGAGCAATAATAGCCATAATCATGCAAAGCGACAAAGCGACATTAAAAGAAGCATACGATGGCATCAAAAGTCAAAAACTAAATGATCATGAAGGCTATTGGCGACTTTGTAAGATTCTAACATGTGTGAGCATGCGCCAAGTCAACCCAAATAAAGCATCAAGGAGAAAACCAAAATAATGCTTCCATACAATAAAAACAACGCATGATTTTTTCAAAGGCTCATTAAGCAATCTCAGTTATTTGAGACAAGTCATGCTACAGCAAAACCACTAAGCATACTATCAAAAAGACATCAAGCATGACATGAAAAAGCCTAAGCCGCAGTCTACACAAGCTCCTTCTTGTACCACTATTTTGCACAAAGCTTTTTCTCTTTTCCAACACCATTTGAAATTTTTATAAACACCTCTTTTGATGAAAACCAATAAAGATCAGAGGAAAAAATACACCTTGATGAAAAGATATGACAAGATCTGAACGCATATCAAGGCGAAAACGAAAACCAAAAGCAGTAGCAGAAAAAGAAGAACACTCGATTTTTAATGAGAGTGAAAACTAGAGCGTTCTTTGCAAATGAAAACGAGTACATCTCCTCCAAAGAAAATTTGTTGGGGTCCAACCATTTATTGCAGCAAACAAACAAACTAAACCAACTAAGAAAACTAAAACAACTGACGCTCCAAGAAAAACACATAGTGCATGAAGCAATAAAAATATAGTGTTTTGAAAGGTGACCTGATTTTTGCCGATGAAGAAGGGGTGCCTCGGGGCATCCTCAAGCTTTGACGCTTGTACTTCTTGGATATTTCTTGGGGTGATGCATGGGCATCCCCAAGCTTGAGCTTTTGTCCATTCTTCAACTCATCTCATCATTCTCCAATCCCTACACTTGAAAACTTCCTTCATACAAAACTAAACACAATTCTATTAGCAACATTAGTGCAAGCATAACATATAATCAATCCTCTATTTGCTTCAGGTTTCAACTCAAAACCACCACATATATAGCATATACCACTGTAGCAACCTCCCCAAAAGTTCCGTGATCAAAAGAACTCAAAAGAAAGCGATAAAGTGGCAAACACAGATATTGGCAGAAATCTGTCAAAACTGAACAGTTGACAAAGGTCGAATTTTTGAGGGATTTTTTGTTGCTCAAATCAAAAAGTGTTCAACTAAGAAAAGTTTGGATATAACCTGGGGCATATGCACAAGAAATCGCAGGTCCAAAAGATAAACAGAGAATTTTCATGAATTTTTACGGTGCAGCACCGAAAACAGTTTCAGGACAGCAACATCCCCAAATCTTTACCTCACTCAAATTAGAGGCTTCTCTTGGCACAAAAACGAAATAAACAAGATAAGGAGCGGTCATTACAGTAGTAATGACTTCCAAGACTCAAATAAAAGAAAAATTACTGAATAGAAAACATTGGGTTATCTCCCAAGAGTGCTTTTCTTTAACGCCTTTGAGCTAGGCGCAGAAAATTGCGAATCAAGTAATATCAAGTGATGAAGTGCTAGTTACCTCAGTAGGCTCTTTGAAGATTCCCGAAGATGATTCAACCTGCAAGTCACCCTTAGTGGAACTAAGAGTCTTACCAATTTTAAGAACATGTTGAGATTTAAGCGCAGAAACCTTGGGAACATACATAAATTTTTGCTCTTTTCCAACAAACACTTTCTCTTTCTTAAATTTAAGAGAAGAGAAGATTAAGCTAAGAGTTTCCATAGACTCCTCTAGTTTACCAATCCTTAAGTTTTGATCGTCATGAGTAGTGCTAGCCTCTAAAATGGTAATTCTCTTACCCATGTTTTCTATTAATTCACTAACGCGGCTAGCATTTTCTAGGATACTTGGCAAACTTTTCTCTAAAGAGCTGCGCTTTTCTACCACCTCCTCCAGGGTGGTCTCAGTTTTAGCAACATGAATAGGTGGTATTCCCACTAAACTTTCAATTATAGTGCATGCTTCTCCAGCGGGAGTACCCAGAAAATTACCTCCTGTAAGAGTATCAAGAACATACCTATTCCAACTGGATATACCAACATAAAAATTTCTAAGGAGGATCGTGGTAGAGTGCTTTTTGGTACACCTATGATGAGCATTGTTAATACGGTACCAAGCATCTTTTAAACTTTCTCCCCCCTGTTGCTTAAAACTACGAACTTCTACTTCAGGATTACTCATTTTAACAAAACTAAAAGCAGATAAGTAAAAACAACTACCAAGGATTCTAATTTTTTTGGGTTTTTGATAAAAAGCAATGCAGGTAAAATAAATAAAGTAAAGCAAAACAATAAAACAAAGTAAAGAATGTGTGTGCGAAGAACTCCCCTCGCAGAAGTCTTCTCTTCTCCCCGGCAACGGCACCAGAAAAAGCTTGCTGATCCCTTGTAGATGTGGAGCAGACTGTCCTTGTGCGTGGTGAATAACCAGCCCGTTGGGAACCCCAAGAGGAAGGTATGATGAGTGTAGCAGCAAGTTTTCCCTCAGTTTAAGAAACCAAGGTTATCGAACAGGAGAGGAGAGACAATGACGACTGAAGGTGTTGTGGAACCTGCACACACACAAACAAATACTTTGTTCCCAACTTGCGATGAGGTTGTCAATCTCACCGGTTTGCTTGAAACAAAGGTTATGAGTGTATCGAGTGGAAAACAATATAGTATGCGAGTAAAGTAAACAGTACGAGTAAAGTAAACAGGTGATAGCAATATGATGTAAATAGGACCAGGGTCCACAGTTCACTAGTGGTGTCTCTCCATAGATAAAATAACACATGCTGGGTAAACAAATTACAGTTGGGCAATTGATAGAATAAAGATAACGTGATATGTCAAGAAGATCACTATGAGATTTACTCTGGGCATTACAACAAAATACATAGACCGCCATCCAACTGCATCTATGACTGATAATCTACTCCCGGGGATATCAATCCGAACACCCTAGAAGTATTAAGTTGCGAACAACAGATAATTGCATTAAGCAAAGTGTGTAATGTAAACAAAGCATATGCCCTTGAGCATATGAATGTTGTTTTCTCCCTAGTAGCAATAGCACATCTACCACCTTAGAGGTTTCTGTCACTCCCCCAGGTGAAATAGAGGCATGAACCCACTATCGAGCATAAATACCCCCTCTTGGAGTCACTAGCAACTACTCGGCCAAGATAGCTACTAACAACGGAGAGCATGCAAGATCATAAACAACATAGAGATAACAAAAGATATAATTCAGTACAACAACTTAATCATAAACACCAATATTCATCGGATCCCAACAAACCAAACATGTAGAATTACATAACGGTGATCTTAATCATGTATGGCAGCTCATGAGATCTAAACATGAAGCACATAGTGGAGAAGACAACCATCTAGCTACTGCTATGGACCCATAGTCCAAGGTAGACTACTCACCCATTGCTCCGGAGGCAAGCATGGCGATGAAGAAGACCTCCGGTGGCGATTCCCCTCTCCGGCAGGGTGCCGGGAAGAGCTTCTGGACCCTCCCGATCTTCAGGTCGACGGCGGCGGCGGATCGCGATGTGTTCTGGAAATCTGATCGGGTCCTTAGGTTTTTCTCGTCGGGGGGTCTTTATAGGCGAAGGGGCGTTGTCAGAGGAGGGGCCAGGCGGCCACACACGGGGGTGGCGCGGGCCAGGGGCTGGCCGCGCCACCTGTGCGTGTGGGCCCCTGGTCCCTCACCTCCTACTCTCCTTCGTATCTCTGGAAGCTTCCGGGTAAAATAAGACTTCAGGAACTTGTTTCGTCCAATTCCGAGAATATTTCCTGTGTATCACTTCTGAAACACAAAAACAGCAGAAAACAGGAAACTGGCACTGTGGCACTTCGTTAATAGGTTAGTTCCGGAAAATGCATAAAAATGCCACTAAGTGTAACGAAACAATAGGCAAATGGTGTAAAAACAAGCATGGAGCATCAAAAATTATAGATACGTTTGAGACGTATCACACCTCACCGGCGCAGCAAGGTCATGGTTGAGCAAGTTAGAAAAAGGAACAATTGGAAGCTGGGAGGAACTCACAAGATAGTTCACGAGTAACTTCAAGTCGACATACAAGCGGCCAACATCGATAGAGGAAGTCAAAGCCTTCATACAGCAGCGTAACGAGACACTAAGGTCGTATATCCAAAGGTGGAGCATTATCAAAAATTCCGCAGTCAAAGTTTCGGACGAAAGAGCAATAGACTCTTTCACGCTCGGGTTGCGGCGAGGAGACCTAGTCGAAGAAATGGGCAGAATCAACCGAAGACAGTGTCTGATCTAATGGACATAGCAAATAGATTTGCAGATGGCGAAGATGCATGCAACAACAAACAAACGCGATCACCAGAAGACGACACAGGAAACAGATACGGCGGCCAAAGGAGGACATCCTGCAACTACGACAACCACGGCTCCCACAGTCAAGTAGCTGCAGGATACAAAGATAATACTTATCAAGGAAGTGACCGCAGAAATTCGGGATACCGCAGCACCGGGAGAGAAGATTACAGCAAAAGGTTTCAGACAAGAGAACCTAGAGAATACAACCCATCACCAGGAGATATGCTAAACGGACCATGCCTTATACACTCCGCGTTTGTCGATGGAAAACGAGTGTCCAGACACGCAATAAAAGATTGCACAACGTTCTTGAAACTCCAGGAGGCAGCAATGAGCAAACAAGCCGAAGCAAAGAGACAAGGATACGACGGGAACACCAACAACGCGTCTACAAAAGATCAACACGCAAACAATGGAGCCTCTCAAGGTCAAGAGCAGCCAAATCAGGGACACGACAATGATGGAGGATATGTCCCATCCAAAGGGCACATCACAGCAATGATACAACCAGTACCAAAGTCGAACAAAGAAGAAAAGAGCATAACTCGCCAAGTTATCCTAGCAGTAACATCGCCTCTAGCAACAACGGAATATCTGCACTGGTCGGAACAACCCATAGAATTCAACAGGGACGACCACCTCATAATAGTACCTCGGCCGGGAAACGCGCCTCTGGTACTCAAAGCTCAAATTGGGACATATGACGTCGACAGAGTATTCATGGATGCAGGAAGTGGAATAAATCTTATATACGCAAAAACTCTCCGAGCAATGCACATATCATTAGAGTTCCTGAAACCAACAGACTGTTCCTTCCACGGAATAGTCCCAGGAAGTGCTAATTATCCACTAGGTCGAATAGCACTCAACGTTTGCTTCGGGAATCGCCAAAACTACAGAAGGGAGAAGCTCGACTTCGAAGTCATGGACTGGCCATCACAATATCACGCGATCCTCGGGTGACCCACGTTTTTGTGATTCATGGCAGTTCCTCACTACACATACCTGGTACTCAAAATGCCAGGACCCAACGGAATTATCACAATGAAAGGAAGCTTTGAACTATCGGATCTATGCGACAAGGAATTCCACAAGATGGCCCAAAATTTTGGCATGATGGCCAACTATGGAGAACCCAGAGACAAGGCAAAAAGCGTGACTACAGGAGCCGCACAACAACTCGAAGGACATCCAACAGAGCCAGAAGTGAAGAAACTGCGGGTACAGGCATCAGATCCAGGAGAAGCCACAGGAGACAAGGGAAAGACTTTGGCAACATAAGCGGCAAGTATGCAAAAGTAGAGTAGAAAACAAGGCTATTAAAAGCCACAAGCTATCCTAGGGCACTGCCCTCTAGATCCAGAACACGGGTGATTGGCCGGGTCTTTTGGGACACCCCATATATCTTACATTTCAAATATAAATAAAGAAAAAGTTCCTCCTATTCGAGTTTACGTGTCTTCAATATCTCAAAACGAAATTGCGGCAAACGCACTGAACGCAAAAAATGCCTCGAGAACGAAAAAAATTCTGGCAAAAGAACCCATAAACGAAAACTCTCGCATTTCTACATACAAAGTGTACATACAATACAAGCACTACAACATTGGCTGATCCAAATCATCTACTCCTAGGGGGTTTAAGTAATGGTGCTCGCGGAAAAATGCGGCATCCTCTTGAAGCAATTTAGCTATGATCCTCCGCGCCGGTTGAAGCGTAGCATCCATATGGACTTGCAGCCTCACGCCCCCTTGAGGAAAACTTAGCAACATGGAACTATAATTCAGCCTTGGATGCCACTTGCGTATCCATCCAAGAGCAAAATTGGCACTAGCCAGTAAGTTGAGCTCGATAAGCCGGTGAATTCTCTGGCTAGTTCTGAAAACATCGAGTAGCTGCTTAAAGCTTCCCGGCGGAGGATTGTGGGGAAGCATAACGGAGTACATGGTTGTCAAAGATCTTTGACAACCATCCACAGCCTCACCAATGTGCTGAGCACAATCCTGCAGGAGAACAACAGCACTGCGGTGCCTCGGGTCAGGCCACAAAGAAGACGCATCTTTCGATACCTTCTCCAAAGCTGCGATTCGCTCGGCAACTCGACGATTCTCATCCGCAGGATGTAAGCAAGTACCTGGAAGGTGCAAATTCATCAAAATACAAAGACAAGAGCAGCAACAAGAATTTTGAGAAGGTCCACAGGAGACTTACACTTCAACTATTCACAAGCTGATTCGATGAAATCAACAAGGAAAGAGTCGCAATCCTTCAGATGCATAACTTGGGCAACCAAATCCGACACTTTATCTTCAAGAACGGATACCTGCTTCATCAGGCCATAAGATTTACTGGCCTGGTCCATAGCAGTTTTCGCCTAACGCTTCATCAAAGACAAACGACCTTCTAGGTTCGAAATCCTTGACAAGTACTCAATACATCAGCAGGAAGAACCAGGAGTAGAAGGAGCCGCAGTGTGAAACGCATCGGCAGGAGGTGACTCACAACCATGATCTATCGATCCACCAGTACACTCATGCTGGAAGGAAAAAAGACAAGAGGAAACAACTCAGAAACTCAAATCAAGCATGACATTTCATAAAGGCAAAGTATTTACAAAGAGTACAAGTTCCCCGACTGACTTTCGAGCAAAATATGAACGAGTTCACTACATCAAAAAGAAAAGAAGACTACACGGGAAGACTAAGTCTATGCCACCTCAGCAGCAGGCTCCGTGGCGGAAGAAGGCCCGGAAGAGGTAGCACCAGCGTTTGGCGGGGGCATTGACGCGCTTGTCGCAGGAGTCCAAGAGGCCGGCGTGGAAGTCGAAGAAGGCGCCGATGGAGTGATAATCAACACGATGCCCGGCGCATACTTTTTTGCGTTCTCAAAAAAACCTTTCAGCTTCGAGAGAGGTTGACCACGAGAAGAGCTAACCTTCTCCCAATCAACCTCCTTTCCCTTGCGAACAAGCAAGTACAATGGCTCCTTCGGTGCCTCGCTTCACCGAACGGCTCTTCATCAACAGGATAGGATCTTCGACAGTGTCGAAGGCTGTAGCAAGCTTCTTGAGATCATCAGCTGGCATATCGGCTCTTTTCTTCGGCCACAACCCGACAAAAATCCGCGTTAGCACGCGGCGAGTCAGCTCGAGGATTTCCTGGACAGATAACCAGTTTAACTCCAGCAAATTCACCGCAGCCATGAGAGGATCTTCATCATCCGGCTGCAACAGCGCCAAAGGTACCCCAATTTTCTCTGCGGAAACACAAAAAACATAAATAAGGGATAATCAGCGAACATCAGCAAGTCGAAGGATGAGCAAATAGACAAGAAAAAGAGCAGCATGATACTTACCACCAGCAAGAGCCAAAACTTGATTGAGGCGCTTGGTTATGGCTTGCTCTCTCTGAACGCGCCCCTGATCAGCATAAGGAAGTGCCTTCTCTGCTTTCTTGGCCTTGGTTGTTGCTGCCTTAGCAGACTTCTCAACAGCGGCCTTGGCGGTAGTGGCAACATCCTAGGCTTTTTGGGAGGCTTCAAGTTTAGCTTCTAGGGACGCTATGCGAGCATTGGCCGTCGACAAAGCATCTGCAGTACAGAAAAGGGAAAAAAAGTCAAATAAAGAATCATGGAAAGACAAATGAGATAGGTAGAAGACACAACATAGCAAAGAGCTTACCCTGAGAAGCCCGAGCAGCTTTCAAGAACTCGACACACTCAGTGCCCACAGAGATGAATTTTTTCATCAAAGTCTGTCAAAAGGAAAACATGCGAAGAAAAGTTCAAATAGTAGAAAGAGCAAGCCACAAAAAGTAGTGCTTACATTGTCAGCAGAGCCCACTGGTCGATGGGTGTCGAGGGAAGTACTCGCCACTGGCGCCTTCTTCAGATGTTTGGAGGCACGAGAAGAGGTACCTTTTTTAACAGCGGCTTTTGGCGACTTAGCTACCACAGCAGCCTCTTGAGAGGGCGGCTCGTCGGCAGCAGGAGCATCGACGAGGGGAGCAGTGGAAGCATCCATTCTCGGGTTCTCATTGTCGCTAAAAAGGGAACAAAAAGTAGACACTTTGCATGAGTCGAAAGAATGAAAAGCAGATAAGTATTCAAGTCAGCAAAGACTCATGAGTCCAAGAGGTCGAAAATTTCCACATCATCATCAAGAGCAGAGGCCTCCCCGGCCACATTCTTGGGAGCAGAGGTACTCGAAGAGAAGAGCTCTTCGACGCGCTTCCTTTTCTCATCAAGACTAGGCTCTTCTGAGTGTGCAGGAGGAGGCGACGTAGTCGAACTGGTTCCTTCCAGCGAATCTTCAGCATCATCTCCGTCCTGGCTTTCCTCAGCCTCGGGGGCTTCGGACGCAGCAGAAACAGGATTAGCCTGAATAGGTCCTCCCTCTGGAAGAGGAGGACGAGAAACAAAGGATTGGTGACCCTGCGCAAGAGTAAGTCGAAAAGCTGTAAGCAAAGCAGCGATAAAATACAAGAAGGCGAATAAATGAGAAGTTGGTGAATGAAAAGAGCGCGTACCGCAGGCAAGGGATGCTCGGAGTCGAAGAAGTCAGCAGCTAACACTGGGATCTCGTCATCCTTTGTGAGAGTAGTCAGCGCTCTCACTCATGTGTCGAGATCCTTCTTGTCTATGTCCTCTGCGGACACTCCAGAAGAATCCTCCAATCCAGAATATGACCAAAGTTTGGAAACACGATGCTGAAGAGGCTGAATTCACCGTTGCAGAAAGAACGCCATGAGCTGCGTACCTGACTGCGCACCTCCACTTGCATCCTTCAGACTTTGGATGCGAGCCAGCAAAGGCTTGATCTCGTCCATCTCAGCTTCCGTGGGAGGAGAATCCCACGATGCTAGCTTCTGCAGCCTCTGATTGGCATCAAAAGGAGCAACCCCAAATTGATCAGAGGAGGCGATCTTTTGATCCTTGATATAGAACCACTTTTTTTGCCAACCTTGGACTGATGCAGCCATGCTAAACTCTAAATAATGCGCTTCGGTGCGCACAGACACAACAGCCCCGCCCAGTTCTGGGTTCTTCGACAAAGATACACTGGGGCGGAGGCGGAAAAGGAATTTCCATAGAGTCCAATGGGGATCGACCCCAAGGAGAGATTCACAAAGGGTGATAACGCAGGCAATGTGCAAGATCGAGTTAGGCGTGAGCTGGTGAAGCTGCACGCCGTAAACAAAAAGAAGCCCGCGGAGGAATTCATGGGCAGGAAGAGAGAGTCCGCGAAAGAGGAAAAAAAATCACCCGATAGCCGCTTGGGGGCTTGGGGATGCGTTCGGTGCTGGGGAAGATGACCTGGTCCCCTTTGGCGATGAACCCATCCTTTTGGGCCTTGGTGAGATCGGTTTGCCCAAACTCCGAGGGCACCCAGCTGGTCGACGCATTGGTGATCTTCTTCTTCCCCATCTGGTTCTTGTGGGCAAGGCTTTTTATGCGCATCTACAGCAGCTGCGACAAGGGGGCTGTGAAGGAGCTCAGAAGTGCAAAGGAGATGCAGCAATGGTGGCGGCGGAAGGACAATGAACTGGTAAACAGTAACAGCCCCACTATCCCCCTTATAAAGTTTCCTGACGAAGGAACGTGGGCTGCGACGTGGCGCAAGAAGCGGAAGCGGTAACCCACTAACGGGCAGGAAAAATTGTAAAATTACTGCGCTGCCCACGAGCAACAGTCAGCGCCCAGTCAAATCACGCACAGAGTAATTCTACTAATGACGTCATAAAGCGCTTGAGTAACGGCAAAATAAAAAGCATCAAGATACAATACGACAAGTTATGGATACTCATAGACAATTCAGCAAAAAGTCTAGCATGCTATTTTGCCTATTGGTGCCGATGAAGGAACCCGACAAAATATGTTACACAAGATACAGAGGTATCAGAGAAGACAACTCATCTTTTGAGTCTGTACCCGAAAATATTCGACTATAGCCTCGGGGGCTATTACCATCGGGAGCGCTGGGCGCGCACCCGACGATATTATCAAATAAGCTATTATATGATGATTAAAAGAAGGACAATTTATTTGATCCTATACTCGAAACACGTTTTCGACTATAGCCTCGGGGGCTACTCCCATCGGGAGCGCTGATCGCGCATCCGACGAAATTCTTAAATGCATAAAGAGAGTAGAGAAGGCGAAATAAGACTTGGATAGCGCAATTACTACCATCAGGAGGGAATTTATATTAGTCAAGGTTGGACAACCCGAAAATTTTCAGAGCTGAAACAGTCAAACAAGGCTACAACGTATGATTCTCGAGTTGCGTCATCGCGATGAAACTCGAATGCCATGATTGAAATATATCATGAAGGTAAGACCCCAGGATCCGTCCTGTGTGGCCTGGTATACGCACATGGATGCGCTCTGCTAGTAGTTATCCGTGTCTACGACGTGAAGAAAATCCTGGTGGACGCACTGGGTACCCTGAGAACCACTGGGACTCATTCTTTGTAAGTCCTAAATGCGGTAAAAGAATGGGTTTAACCAGTTTCCCGGATTCAAGTCCAAGAGGATTGAATTTAAAGTAGGTGACAAGTATCTGTTCCGGCAGTTAACTGACCTCTTGATCCATCAGAGTTGTCAGGCTTGTTCATCGAAAACCCCTTGCGTGATAATATAATGGAAGATGTTTATTTTTGAATATATGAAGAAAAAGAAGTCGAAAGATTGATCAAGTCAAAGATTTGAAGATTTGAGATTCAACCCGAATCTACAATTCTGGTAGAATCTCGGGGGCTACTGACAAGGGTATAGATAATAGAGTCTGTTACTTGAGTACCCCTGAGGCCCGTTAAGCTAGGCCCAAGTGTAATCCTAGTCGAGATACGAGTTCATGTCGTATGTTGATGTTGTAATATGTATCGGACCCCTCCCGTACCTTGAGACCTGGCCACCTATATATAGGGGCGATGAGAGGACGGTGAGGGACAAATTAAAAAGCAAGCTAAGTTCACAACCACGTTTACTTTCGACACTCACCTTGTTTGACTGAGTTTACCTTCGAGTTCATCCGATGCCCTACTCCCCCGATCCTAAGTCCTTCATATTGGACATTTGTCGAGTTAACCCTCGTCACCCGGTGTAGGCTGCTGCGGTGCAGTCTGACGCATTAGAGGGCGAATATGCCCAGAGGCATATGACCCAGCGGGCGGAGGCCGTTGCGGAGGTCCCGACATGGCCGTGGCAATGGCAACCTCGGTGAAGGACCGCTGCATAGAAGACGAACCGGGGCGCAAAACGTCGGTTGACGCGGAAGCCGACGGTGAAGAGCTTGATGAAGACTTGGCGCAGGTGACGGTGGCTGATCTTGACGTAACCAGGACGGAGACGGTCGATGGAGGCGAGACGAACGAAGTGCCGCCGCCGTCTGGAATAGGGTTCAGACATGGGACAAGAATGGCCCCGGAGAGCACCCCTACAACTTGCAATCTCCGAGTGGTGGGACGACCTTATAGGGGTAAGCCCGAGAAAGAGCAGCACCGAATAAGTGGACAAGTTTGTCCGCCGCGCGTCAACTAATCTGTACACACTCGTTGCCTGCATCTGGACCTGAAACTGAACTGAATGGCTGTAGAATCTGCGCATGCACATGGTGGAATGTGACTATCGCGTTCAAGCGGCGGCGCTACAATGTAATCTTTCTCGAGGCTTTGATAAGCTGATTGGCATGACTTCACCGATCGGCCTTCGATCAAACCAACACCTGATCGGCTTCCTTACTGCTCCGTCTCTGATCTCTAAAATAATAAAAAGGAAATAAGAAGACTTCTGCGCCATAACGTCAGTATGGCTGCATGATACGGCCTACGGGCATGGGATTGTAGTACTAATGTTCTTTTGGATACAACCGAGTATGGATGGACTGCGACTTGCTTATCTAACAATATATATTGAAGAGCCATGAATCCATGAATATGTGTGTGGCCTGCGGTATACATACGTACGTGAACGACCAATCATGCATGCATGTGTTGCAATTTTGAATCCATACAACTATCTAGTGCAAAGAATGTACGTATTTTCTTTCGCTTTCGTGTACATGATCGAACTTTAAGTTGTTCAATCCTATATATCTTGACGAAGCATGCGGAAGCAGGGACATCAATGTGAGATGCTACAAGTGGACTAGTGGAGTACAAGAAATGGAGACGTTTCAACCCTTTAATTGTACTGAGACAAGTATTAGTGCTGGAAAAACTATGCATAGTCACCTTGCAATTGCCAATTGATATACTCCGTTTATTTTCTTCCATTGACTTCGTCATATTACTCCCTCCGTTTTTTAGTTACCCTGCGTTTTGGGTTTAGTCAATGTTAAATTTTATAAATTTTGACTAAAATAAAGACAGAGGGAGTACAGTTGTAGCAAGTCTTTTATTCGGAAACACCAATTACTACATAACCTCACGCACATAGACGTAAGAGATCTACACAGTGTCCCGTTGTCAACATGGACATTAGCTCCCAATGGAAATATAATCCTTTTTCTGTAACACACGAAATCAGACAAATTTTAAGTTTGACCCCTAATGGGTGTGGATACAACCAACCTCCAATCCACCCAGAGCCAATGGTTTGTTCTCATTTGTTTCAACTTTGTACATGAATCCTATTTCGGTATTACTCTGTACGATACAAAATAATCCAGGTTTTGAGCTTCACACCATCTTTAGAAAGATGATTTGTCAACAATTTTCTTCGCTAATATGTTGCTTCAGACCAAAAACGCTAAGAAATAAAATATACGATTAATCTTACATATTTTAGTTTGTTGCTAACACAATTTCTTTTTATGTCCTCTTTGTATGGGTTGCACAAATAATTAACACAAAATGAAAAATTCACACTTATGCAAGTGTAAAGTTGAAGATTGCATAACATCATTTTTTTAAAGGAAACAGTCCATGAATAGAATATAGGAAAACATTGAAATTCCCATGAAAGTATGGCATATGAAATACGGAATATATGGAATTTTGACATCATTCCTATATATGAACTAGAGGTTATCTATAGAAACTTATCAAGAGATTATAATTGAATAAAACCTTATAGAATACCTCTACAGCTTAAACATGACATTCAACTTCGATAGACTATATGGTGCAGATTTATAATGTACATCTAATCACATGCAGCAAGCACCTTATCATGCATCCCAACCAACAAAATAATAATGAACTGAATCTAGTCGGTATAGGTCATATCTCACTATGATTATTTACTAACCACTGGTGGAAAAAGGGCCATTAATCCCGGTCTGTAACGGCCTTTAGTCCCGGTTTCCAAACCGGGACTAGCAAAGCGCGATTAAAGGCCCTCACCCTTTGGTCCCGGTTGCAAACGAACCGGGACTAATGGCCGTCCACGTGGGCACGGCTGGGAGCGCCGTCTCGGGGACCTTTAGTCCCGGTTCGTAATGAGAACCGGGACTAAAGTGTTCTGTTTTTGTTTTTATTTTTATTGTTGTTTCAGATTATAGGTTTAGGGTTTATGCTTAATTAGGGTTCATTTTAATTTCAAACGAGTTTCCGTACCTATATTCTACGACTAGTACATACACATTACACGTTGGTGCATGCATATATAATATTATACGATGTCTCGCGACTGTATATACTACAATTTCAAACAAGTGTATGTACAACTATTTTTCAAACAAGTTTCAAAACAAACTAAGTTACATGGAGATCACTAAATTACAGATAGCGTTCTTCGTTCTCCACATAGTGTTCTCCTTTCTCATCGAGGACCTCCCTCATGATGAATCCTGCCAGCTCCTCTTGAATTGCTTTTAGGCGCTGGGTTGGTACGAGCTTCTCCCGCATCACATACAACTTTAAGAAGATCGATATGGATATATATAAGTTGGATGAAACTCAACACAATTGATTATAATAAAAGAAAACTGTGAATATTATTTACGTACATCAAAGTCTGTGGTACGCGCTCTCCGCTCACTGGTGTACCACCGGATGAACTCGCAGACGTAGAATCCACAGAGATTGGTCCCCGGTGGTTGCTGCAAACCCTTTATCTTTTTAAAAGTTAGCTGTTCTTTGAATTCACCTCTTACCGACCTTCTGAAACGTGTCCAAACGCTACAGGGCAAAGAAAATGAGCAAATGAGTTATTAAATACTTGATATCAGGAAATTAATGAAAGGAGCTGATATATATAGTCGGGTAATGATTGAAATTACTTTTGCAGCATTTCTTTCATGTCGCTAAACAGTACGTCGGGCTTATCCAATGAGTCCAAGATATGAACAGTTGATGTGTCCAATTGAATCTTTAGCAGAATCCAGTGAAAACTGCAGACACGCATGCATAACTCATCAATTACACTTAACATCTAGTAAGCAAAAAAGAATGTCTAGAAGATAGAAACACTCACTTGAAGTTGTAAGGAAATAGAATTTCTCTTTTAAGACTTTGCTTGACAAAAAAATCTGAAGAGGTCCTTCTCCACGTCTCTGGGGTGATCTTTTAACATCCTTTCATTAATGATATATGGGTCAATGAACCCAACGTCATGGATTCCAATTTTTTTGCATTCAAACATCTTAAATCTGCATAATAGCATACAAAAATCATATAGTTAATTAAGATATATAGGCAATGAACGAGCTTAGCTAGATACTTGAATATAAATCACTTACAGATAATAGCAACTGATGGTAGACTTGTCGAGATCGCGCTGATTGAATATGTAAAACAATTCGTCCATTGGAATATGTACCATGTATCTTTTGAAGTAATGCTCCTCTCTAACGTCCAAGAGGATAAAACGTTTGAAGTCCTTTTTTTGTATATGCACCTTGTACCAGCCGAGCAGATTTCGCATATGTGTTGATAGACCGCGTTCCTCCTCAGGCTTGATCAGAGGCCCCCCCATTACATATTGCTCTACTACCTTTCCCAGTGGCGCTTCTTCAAGGCCTAACATAACTAGAAGAGGCACATTCAAGACGTCCGCGTTCTCTTTTGCCTCCCTTACAGTTAAACCCAATAGTTGTGCAGCTGCTACTACTCTGGGGTCCAATAACAATCGGTCCTCTTCCAAATCGGCTCTGAAGGACGTATCGATATCGGGGGGGCCGACTATGAGCGGGGCGACCGATTGATTCTTCTGTTCTCCAAGCTGGGGAATTTGTTTCCCGCTTCTTTTTGCCTTGGCCAAGTCACTTTGCCTTTCAATTTCGCGTTTATAGTCTGATGGCAGATTCATCTTATATTGGGGCTCTGCAGTAAGCATACCATAAGCCCAGTCCTTTTGTTTCTCTGTGTATGTCGGCTTGGGCTCAGGCACTTTCGGTGCAAAAAATGCCTTCACTTCGGCGCGTACTATCGCCTCGTTTTCCTCGGGAGTCCGGTCATAAGCTCTCTTGGGAAGAGGCTTTAGCGATGGCTCTGGTATCTTCGTGGTCTTATGTACTACCTTATCAGTAGTACTAACCGTAGCGGACCTGCTCCGCTTTTTCCCCGTCTGAGTAGTATTGGGGGGCGGCTTCGCCTGACGCGCTGGCGGTGCACTGGGGGACGGCGTTGGCTGACGCGCGGGAGGTGCACTAGGGGGCGGCGTCGGCTGACGCGTCGCCCGAGGTGGACTCAGGGGTGGTGTCGGCTGACGCGGCGCTGGAGGTGGACTCGGGGGTGGCGTCGGCTGACGCGGCGCCCGAGGTGGACTCGGGGGCGGCGTAGGTGGACGACGTTCACCGGGGGAGGGTGGACTTGGATTCCTCGGAGTCGGTGGCCTTGGCGCTGAGCCTGGAAACTTGATGTATTTCTTTTGCCATGAAACGATTTGGCGCTTGACATCTCCAAGTCTCCGATCCCCTTCAGGTGTAGAAAAATCAAGCTCTAGGTCCTCGAACGAGCTGACTATGTCAAGCACCGAGACACGAGCATAGCCAGCCGGTATCGGGTTCCCATGGTGGAGTGCTTCAGGTAGACAAGGTAAAGCGTCGCCGCTCGCCACCTTGATGGTCATGTTCTTCATTGGCTGATGTAGCTCACAATTTGTCATCTCCCTAACATCATCCACGGGGTAGCGAGACCCCGGTGCTTCATGCTCATCAGCTGGGACCTCCGTGGAAGCCACGCTGCTTCTCCGTTGACTATTAAGATCCAATGCTGGATCTTCCTTGGCAGGAACCCACAGCTGTAAAAGTTCATCAACTAATGGCCTTAGGTACACATCAATATCGTTGCCGGGTTGCTTCGGACCTTGGATAAGCACTGGCATCATAATGAACTTCCGCTTCATGCACAACCAAGGAGGAAGGTTATAGATGCATAGAGTCACGGGCCAGGTGCTATGACTAGAGCTCTGCTCCCCAAAAGGATTGAAGCCATCTGTACTTAGACCAAACCGTATGTTCCTTGCGTCACCTGCAAAATCTTTAAACTTATTGTCGATCTTTCTCCATTGAGACCCATCAGCGGGGTGTCTCAACATCCCGTCTGACAAACTGTCCTCTTTGTGACATCGCAATAACTTGGCATGCTCTTTGCACCGAAACAAACGTTTCAACCGTGGTACTATAGGAGCATACCACATCACCTTGGCAGGAACCCTCTTTCTGGGGGGCTCGCCCTCAACATCACCAGAGTCATCTCCTCTGATCTTATACCGCAATGCAGTGCATATCGGGCATTCAGTCAAATTCTCATAGTCACCACGATAGAGGATGCAGTCATTAGGACATGCATGTATCTTCTGAACCTCTAAACCTAGAGGGCAGACAATCTTCTTGGCTTCGTACGTACTGGTGGGCAATTCGTTATCCTTTGGAAGCATATTCCTCATCATTTTCAGCAACTTTTCAAATCCGGAGTCAGATAGACCTTCCTCTGCCTTCCATTTCAGCAATTCAAGTGTGCTGCCCAGCTTTTTCAGACCATTTTGGCAGTTTGGGTATAAGGACTTTTTGTGATCCTCTAACATGCGATCCAACTTCTCCCTCTCCTTATTAGTTTCGCATTCTCTCCGTGCATCAACAATGGTCCGACCGAGATCATCAGGGGCCTCATCATGTGTCTCTCCTTCAGCTTCCCCTTCAGCTCCCCCTTCAGCTTCTCCCATGAAAGTATCACCATATTCAGGGAAACCAGGATAGTTGTCATCATCCTCTTCTTCATTGTCTTCCATTGTAATACCTCTTTCTCCGTGCTTGGTCCAACAATTGTAGCTGGACATAAAACCGTGCTGAAGCAGATGTACGTGAAGGGTTCTTGATGAAGAGTAATTCTTCAGATTCTTACACACACTACATGGACAGACAACAAAACCATTCCGCTTGTTCGCATCAGCCACACGGAGGAAATCCTGCAAGCCCTTAATGAACTCGCTTGAGACTCGGCTACCGTACATCCATTGCCGGTTCATCTGCATTATTATATAAGTATATAATAAACCAAATTAATACAAGAAATAAACTCACATTGCATATAAATCATATATACTCCCACATTACTCTCTAACGTTACAAAAATTATTGCAAATAAATCCTACTCAAAAATTATTATTGTAAATCACATAAGCTCACAATTACTCCTACATTACTTTCTAACATTAATTACTCCACATATCCCTCTATTTTTTGAGCATAAAAAAAGCTATATATGTGCATGACAAATTTCTACTTCATACTCATTTTGATCAACATACAAGTACACCACCTCTACACATGTGCAAACTAAGGAATTAATTTAAGCTCAAATGCTATATAAATCAAATAAACTCCTATAATTACTCCCAAATTATAGCCACAAATCTCACCACATCTAGAGCATTATATGAGCTAAATTAGCAATTAAAGATGAGAGAGTAAAGTTGCTAACCTTTTGAACCAATTAGATAGATGAAATAACTCAAAATCTTGGATAATTTTGATAAAAAAATCGGGCATGACCTCTCCACTCAATCCAAGCTTCCGACCACCATTAGTGTACTGGCAGGCTCGGGGGAAGAGAAGCTCGATTTTGTAGGCGACGGCCTTTAGTCCCGGTCCGTGTTAAAGGCCGGGATTAAAGGTCGCCCTTTAGTCCCGGTCGTTAACACGGGCCGGGACTAAAGGCCGCCGCCCGTTGGGTTCCCGCCAGCCAACCCTTTAGTCCCGGTCTGTGTTAACGACCGGGACTAAAGGTCCATTACGAACCGGGACTAGGTGCTGGCCGTGCTCCAGCGGCACGAACCGGGACTAATGCCCCCTTTAGTCCCGGCCCAATTAGTTTGGGGACTAAAGGTGGCGGATAGAAGCCTCTTTTTCCACTAGTGAACATGACCACTAACTAAATAATTTGCAGTCACAACCTACGTAAACAAAGCACCTAGATAGCGCGTCTCTGGAAAAAGTAATCTAGGCATCATGCACCGTTGCACGCCAATTTTTTTTCTTCCAAATTCCAATTCCAATTCCAATGTACACTTGAATTCTCCCCAATTTTAGAGAGCTACATGTATATCAAACTTCCTGGCTGGTTGTAAGTTGTAACAATCAAGACAATCTTCACACCAAAAATGGCCAATTAGGAAGCCTAAAACCATATCTACCAAACTGCCATGCAGGCTTGATCACATGACAAGGCGAAGAAGATGTATACTTGCATGTGATATCAAGAAGGGTAGGAAGCATTCAAGTGCGACGAGAAGCACGGCGATCCCCTCCACACCCTTGCGTGCATCTTGAGCATCTCCCTCGCCCTCTCCCTCGGTCGGTCGCCGGCGGCTCCGGCCTGCACCAGGAACAGCAGCCTCCCGACCACCCCGACAGCCAGCATCTCCTGCAGCACCGCTGGTGTCGCCGAGTGCCTCGCCACGGCGTGTAGAGCGCGCACCGCGCTCTCCGTTCCCGCGGAGGACAGGCGCGTCACCGCCCTCGCCACCACCGCCAGTCCGGCCGGGTGCGCCACGAGCTCCAGACGCCCTTCGGCGCAGCCACATAGATGGTCCAGCACCACCATCGCGAGCTCGCACGCCTGCTTGCTGCCGCCGCAGCACTCGTTGAGGAGCAGCTCCACGAGCGCCGCCACCGCGCCGGCCTCGACGGCCTTGACGCGGTTCCGGCCCCACAGGCATAGCCGGCAGAGCACGTGGAGCGCGATCTTGACCGATTTCGCCGACAGCTTATCTGTCACGACTGAGACAACCCCTTCCACCAGCTCGGCGCTGGCCGATGTGAGCTGCGCCGGCGGCATCTCGGAGACCGCCGCCTTCAGGAGCTGGATACCGTACGTGCGCGAGAGGTAGCTCGGCCGCCGAAGCACGGAGGCCATGGTGTCCAGGAAGTTGTCTCCGCTCTCCAGGACTCTCTTCCAGCTCTGCTCGGAGAGCTTGAGCGAATGCAGGATGCTGAGCGCCGCGTCCTCCGGCGAGCTCGCCTTCGGCGAACCCAGCACGGCGCCGTACATCTGATCCCCATGAGAGTGGGATCCTGAAGGCTGGGGCTTGTCCAAAACCGCGGCGTGCTTCTTGACGACGGACACGAGGAAGGCGACGGCGCCGGGCGAGGCCTCGACGCAGCGACGGTTGCAGTCGCTCTCGGCGACGATGTCCGCAAGCTCCTTGAGGGACGCCGCCAGCAGGTCGTGCCCTCGCCTGGCGGCGTCCACGATGGCCGCGACGCGCGCGGCGTCGACGGGCGCGCGCGGGGTGGGGAAGCGCTCGACGGCGTGCACGGCGCACCAGCCCTGGATGAGGCGGCGGAGGGTGTGGTTGGGCGTGGGCTCCCGGTCGGCGAGGGCCAGCTGCTGCTTGGTCATGGGGCACTCGCCGTGGCCGTCGGTGAAGACCCAGCGCTCGATGCTCTCCCGGTCGTAGGTGATCCCGGAGGAGAGCGTGACGGGGTCCCGCATGATCTCCATGGAGATCGGGCACAGGAAGTAGGACGGCACGTCCACCTGCGCCGGCGATCCTGTTTCCATTGATTCTTGATGACTTGATCGTATAAAGCTCACTATGTACTGTATTTGTCTAATCTAGCTATGTACAGATGAAGCTAGGAGAAGCGATCACGAAATGTCTTCTGGAGGTGAAGGAGACGGATGAGAATGCGGTTTTATAGGGAGGAGAGAAATGGAGGCATCAAAGGTCAGCGGTGAGAGGTTGAACGGTGGAAGTCAGAGTAGTTCGATAGTAGATTCTACACGACCATGTAGTTCGCCTATAGTATTACGAATTTCGGATACGCAGTCTGGCTGCTCTTGACGGGAAATAAAAATGGAATTCAGAAGTATAAGATGAACTCATGAACATGTTGGTTGGCTGGTGTGGAAGGGAAGGGGAGAAAACAAATCGGAAAATGGTGGGCGAGGGGAATTAAAAAGAGTGGCGATCGCCATTTCCTCGCGGTGGCAGATCTCGCAGAGGTGAGTCGCGGTTGCCGGACGGGCGGGCCAGGGCGGCCACCGCCGCGCGCTGACCACGAAACGTTCTGCGCGCTGCTTTGACCTACCTTTCTTTTTTCTTTCTGTATTTATTTTTCGGAACCAGTTGCAATTTCATTCTTGTTTATCGACTCCTTTCAAACTCTTCTTCTTCTCCCATCCTCTCGATCGGATGGCTCCTGTTGGCTTTGACAATTTCATTCCTCAGCTAGCTAGCAGCCTCCGGTAGATTTTTCAGCATTCAGTAAGTTACTTCTCTACCTCACAATTAGTTCCACTTGATGCCTTGGCTCACTTCATGTGCACTACTTAGCACGAATCAGTCCCCGTGGAGCTAATACCGTTAGGGTGTAGGAATTTTAGCATGGAAATGAATAGGATCGAAAATTTCAAATCTAAGATGGATAGGAAATGGCCTCTATTTTCAATTTCCTTGTTTGGATGTGCATGGAAATTCTTGTTGGAATCAAAGAATAGCACCTAATTCCAAATCCTGTTTGGATGTACAAAACATGGAATTGAAATTTGATCTAGGGTTAGGGTGAGCTTCAAATTTTTATTTTTTATTTAAATTTTTATCAAACTTTTAAATTTGTTATATTTTCCAATTTCTTGAATTTTTGGAAGTTTTTTTAATCTTTTTTATTTTGGATTTTTATTTGAACTTTTTATTTTTTTTGAAGTTTTTGGATTCATTAAACTTTTTTTCAAGTTTGTTCTTGAAATTTTTAAAGTTTGTAGTTTTCTATTTTTTATTTTTGAAATTTGAAAACATTTTCAAATTTTCAAGCAGGCGGAAGGAGATTCCAGCCAATTCGGAGCGGGGCAGCTACGAAATGTGCGAGGCCGGAATAACACATGGTGGATTTGGCTCGGAATTTTGGCCAGTTTCCAAACTCGAATTCCATGGCCACCGAAACAGCGGAATTCGGGCCTCTAAATTCTAAATGGGCAATTCCAAGCCCCAATTCATACATCCAAACAGGCACTTAGATTTTTTAGCCTTCAATAATTCATTTCTCCATCTATTAGTATGTTTCACTATGTGCTGTATTTGACTCACTTCTTGCATTGCATCTCTACAACCGAGTGTACTCCCTCGGTTCACAATTAGTATGCGCCTTCAGTTTAATAAACTTTTATTAAATATTTATGTAAAATATTAACATCTACAATATAAAATCTATTGTAATAAAATAGTCGTAAAGAATTTTTCATCCTTCAGTAAACTACTTATGTACCTCAAAATTAGTTCCATTGGACGCAGTACTACATGACTTGCGCTTGACTCTCTTCATATGTATGACTTATGACGAATTGGTCCTTGTGGAGGTGATACTGTTAGATTCTTCAGCATTCAATAATTCCTTTCTCCATTTGTTAGTTGTTTTAGAGCTTCAATTGTTCATTAGTTTCACTGTGTGATGTTCTTGAGTGTCTAAGAAAATGGCACATAACCCTAACATTTGGCTACAAAGTTTTAGACAACACAGAGTCAAAAAACTTTTGTAGTGAGCCCCAACTTTTGCTATAATATGTTGTAGCCAGCCCAAATAGAAGTTTTAGAACCCTAAATAACATCTAACATATGGGGCCAGATTTCTATACCGTATAGCACAGTTATATGACAACTTTTATCAATTTTTACCAAAATTATACACTAATTTTAAAAATAAGTAGCATAACGCATGGAAGAATGGTATACCACAATATTTTGTATGTCTATATTTTCTACTGTTATGCTGCATATTTAAAGAAAATTATTGTATCATTGTTTTAGTTTATTTGAAACATTGTTGTAGACTTGTGGTATACGGTATAGAAAACTGGTCCCACATGTCACTACCCCAAAAGTTGGGGTCAGCTGAAAAAGATACTTTGATTTTGTGTTGTGTGCAACTATGTTACATCTGTTCACACATACTTTGAGTTCTCGATTTGGTCAAAGTCAAAGTCTGTAAACTTTGACTAAATATCTATGAAAAATATATTATTTACAATATTGAATCTATTGTACTAGAATATTCTTAAAGTATATTTTCATATTATATGTATTTTGTATTATATATATTGGCATTTTATTCTTATATTCTTGGACAAACTTTGTAAATTTTGACTTTTACTAAACCTAGAACATGAACAAAATAAAATGGAGGAAGTACCAAACATTGGAGTTATGTATAATTTTTCCTGTATGTCTAATACTACTGTGAATAAGTCACGGTTTAGCAGATGGGGGAAAGAAATGCCTCTCTTTGGTTCCCTATATTTCAAACACACCCAAAGAAAGAAAAAAGTGTAAGAAGAAGATGTATGTCATTACGTACATATAGGTCTGGAAAGTACGACTATGCTATGGAATGTACATACAAAATTTTGGTAGCCCAGAAAAAAACACAAGAATTTTTAGAAGCAATATGTGAAGTTCCATAATTGTTATTGGTATAGAATTTTTTTTGCCATGAAAAACACTTCCATGAGGTTGGACACTATGCAAAGAGAAAGTAGATGGTAGAAAAATTCATTTTGTTCCCTATAAACACATGCTGACCGAGCATCTTAATGAGAAAAAATCCTCTATATTCTTATGAAATTATCATCCAATAATTTAAGTTGTCTCTAAACGAGAGTTAGTTTCTTATGTTTTTGGATGTACCGAAACTATTCTTGTTCAACACTTACCTTTTAAATTTCAAACAAATTAGGACTCTGACCTCCCACAATCACACAAGAATGGTTAAGGATGGTAATTTTATCCATGGATCTGGGTATCCATAGAATATGACCCACTGGACATGGGTATGGAGGGCTGGTTATGTTCAAGGATTTCATGGAGTGGATATCCACTAACTCGTGAGGTGGGCACGGGTAGAGGTTTCTCCGTGGATAGATATCCAATGGAAGATATTCAGCTGACATGAGATTTGACATATTTGAAAACTATATTATTGAAATATTGTTGATTTGATATGCATTGCCCTATAATTAGTGCTAATATTGCTACTGAAATATTGTTGTACTATTGATATAGCAGCTGATATGAAGATGTAGTAGGAAACATTGTTGATATTGTTGCTGAAATGCTGCCATAATGATGAAATGTTGTTGAAGTGCTTAAATGTTGCCCAACTATAGTTGAAATGCTACTATTATGTGATGAAATGTTGTTATGGTGATCTACATAGTGCGTGCATAAATGCATGTATATCCATGGAAACCCGGATAACTGGTGGGTTTAGATTTTTTTTTTAAAGGAAATTCGGTAGGGGAAGCCCCTACAACGATTTTGTTTTTTTTAATAAGAACCCAAATTCGCGTCTGTGGAGACTTGAACCTGGGTGGCTGGGTTGTACATCCACTTCCCTAACCAAGTGAGCTAAGCTCACTTCTTATAGTGGGTTTAGATTTGGGGTGACATTCACGCAAGTGGATACCTTCATGGGCGGGGCAGAGTGAAACTGGTGGATAAGGATATAGATAGGGTTTTGGTACATCCGTCCAAACCCTCTTGACCATCCTTAAGAATGGTTGTGGTTTTACACGCGTGGCACCTAATAAGTACAATTAATTAGACTAAAAAAGACAAGATATGGAAACAAAGCCAGCTATTGACATAAAATATGTAAGATGGGACAATACCATTAAAGACACAAAAGGTTGGAGTAAATGAAAAGGAGAACAATTATGAGACAACAAAACTAACATATTTATTGATAAATATGAAATCTTGAAAAAAGGTGACTTGCAGAAAGGACGTTATAACTAGAAACTATAATTTCGGAGATTTTAACACATTACAGGTATTCAAAGATGATCTACAATAAAGAATCCATATCCACAAAAATTATCCACTTAACTAAAAAAATTAGAGCTTGCCCACCTTTCTTTGTTAGACCTTTTGGTGGGTTGTGCTCGGCTTTAGAAGACTCACCTAATTATCTTGTTTCATTTTACCAATATTTAATTTCAAAAAATGCTTATATTTCTAACAAAAAATAATAATATTGTGTACTTCCAAAATCCTGAAATTACAATATTGTGTGCAATATTGCTTATTTTCCTTGTTTCCATAGATTTTCTAATTGATATTGCTTTTATTAGATCCTAGTGCCACAACTGTGAAAAAACCATTACATCTTTGAGCATGGTTCGGTTTTTAGAACAATAATTAGACTGTATTTATTAACAAGAACATGCACAATAGATCAAAAACAAAAACACAATGAATAGAAAAGAAAATGAGACACCAATATCCATGTTAATCGACGTCCCTAATGCGTACTTTATACCTATGCATATCTCTCCATATTTTGTAACTAATGCAAAAACCAATGTGTTACAAGTTGCACTAACCAACAAATGTTTTGATGAGGTCGAGCCAGACACAACCAATGGGAGGGTGAGAATAAAATCTATATTTATATCCTACAAAGCTTCATAAATATTAGTCTATCTCAGTACGAAAACTATCCATATCATTATTCTTTCAACCATCCAATTATCCTCTTCCTCCTGAGTAATATTTGTTAATGATGTTGTATCACTACATGAAAGCTCTCCATAAATATATTGTTTTAGCCATTCAAATGTACATGTCATCCTTGTTAGCCGTCCGATTTATGAGATGACATGAACATGCTATGCTATTGCACAATTAATTCATGTAGAACAGGAGAAATACAATTATCTTGTCCTTAATTTTTTAGTCAACCAATTGAATTTTCTACAGATTGTCTTCTATGATAAAATCATGTAACTGCTATTCAAAATTATGTGCTATTTTGTATGGAACCACTCAAGACATTCTCAAAAGGTAAACGCGACAACGTGCATTGCATCGCTTCATGCACGCCATACACATCATAAATTTCTTTAGTCTAATGATTCCATCTTATTTACGACTTCATTTAATTTGTATGCAATATCAGTCAGGTACATTCCAACTCTTAACAACCTTTAGTTGGTCAAATACACAACTATTTCTCATTGATTTCCATCTTGACTACTGTAACCAACCGAATCTTGCTTATTTTTGTGGATAACCTCATCATTACACCCTTCCATTCACATAATATAGTTTGAATAATGATACCCATTGTGGTGCGCATGGTATACTTGTACTTCTGTTAACAACAACATTGTTCGTAGGTCAAACACCTCATAGGACAGACTAGTTATTGGTCAGAAGAAGATCAAAAATAGGAGGAAATTCCTTCGGAGATGGACTCTTTACTGTGGAAGAATCAGCCCCCCCCCCCCCCCCCCCCCAGTGCAAGATTTTCTCTTGGCTAATCATTTAGAACCCGGTTTGGATGGCGGATAGGTTGGATTGATGAGTGAGATGGTGGTTCACCTCCTCTTTAAATATCGCTACTATGTCTGTCTATGGATTATGTTAAAGGATTGGCTTGAACTCCAAAATCTAGAGTCTGCCTCGTGGGTTGCTTTCGATGATGTTCAAGCTTGGTGGAGCAACTTTGTTATTGGCCACGAGGGCCAAAGGAAGGCCGCAGTGTTGCTTGTGATGATGTTCGCGTGGGCAATTTCGAGAAACCAAAATACGAGAACCTTTAGGAACAAGAGCACCATGCCGATGTTTATTTTTAATGCAATTACGCTAGATGCAAAGTCCTAGTCTTTGGCGGGTGGGAAACATTTGGTCTTGTTATGCCGCGAGAGTAGTTGTTCGTGCATGCATGCTCTCTAAGTTTGAATATCGATACTCTTTTCCTTCTTACTTGGTGAATTAAGGCAAGTCTTTTGCCTTTCTTTCAAAAAAATGAGGATAAAGCCAGGAAAGATCTACTAAACCAAAACAACTTGAAACTTGACCTGGCCAGTAATCAAGGAAAAAAATGAACAAATATATTCCTATTCTTTTTACGATGAACAATATAATCTGGCAGTTACACGATATGTGTGGGTTCCTTTTCATTTAGCCCCACATGTCGGTAGAGCGGTCGTTTTGTTTAGCCCCACCTGGTTTCTAGGCATGCGAGCATTTCCTAGTGGACTTTTGGGTGTGCTTGTATAACTGCACGTGACTTCTTCGTGGTTAGGACTCAATATTACCGTTAGTATATATGCAGTTAGTTCCGGTTCAACTTAGTTTTCATGACAAATGCTCTTAATCTAAAGTGACCAGACCCTGAGGGTCTCCGTTAATTATAACTACATATGATCTGGTCATCCTACGACTCCTGCCACCCTCCGCCGTACACATCTTCGCCAAATTCAGCGTTAAGAATTACCAGAACATCACAGCACGAGCTCGTACGCAGCAAAAAGCCAGAGTTCCATAATAGAAAACGACGAGACCAGAAAGTTGCAGTGTAAACGTATGGCTCTGCAATATACACGCACGTGCCAATCGAAGATTGAAGACGGGAGATATATTAGTGGACTAAACAAAACAAGCAACCAAATTAACCCACGTGTGTTTTGGCTCGATCGTGCGATCCCTTTCCGGTCAGACGCACGCACGCACGAATGCGCATCGCATTCTGAACTCTGAAGATCGTTGAGCGGGCAGAAAGTTCAGTAGCTTTTGGTCGATTTCACTTGCTAGCTAGTACTACCTCTGTTTCTCCTTTTGTGAGATCCAAGTCATATCATATGCCGGCGCGGTCAGCAACAGTGGGCGTCCTTTAATTTGCCGGTGTTGCGTGCGGCGGTAAACTGAGACCCAGCTGCAGATTAAGCTCTGGGATTAGCGTTGCCATAGCATGGATGTATATATAATTGACCTCGTACGCCGTCAAAATTCGTTAGTCTACCATGCGTAGCGTGAAGGTTCGTGAGAAGATCAATCTCGATCGGTGATCACGCACGCAGTCGCCGACGAGGGAGAAGATGATTGAGCTGGGACAGCGAGGTACGATCGAACTGGCAACTGAAGTCGGCTGCGCGCGTCGATCGGATTCCCTGGTATCGGCTTGGTGTGAGCTGTACGTGCGCGTGGTGGTGGCGGTTGGTCGGTGATCGGAGGTGGTTTGGTTGACTTCGACAGTACAGCCAGCCTTTAGTTAATCCGGGGAGCCGATTTCTTGCGTGCATATATGGCGATTTTTTTCAGTCTTGAACTCGGAGTGGACCAACGTAGTACGATTCTATAAAATTGACCTGCCACTTGACTCAGTGAATTCCAGTACTATATGTTACTTATTTTTTTGATGCATTCGTGTTGTTCTAGTAAAAACCAACAAAGTGCCATAAGTGTTGATGCTCATTTGAGTAACAGGGCGTGTCCGACGGCCACGTTGCTGGTCGTCGGACACTAACACAAGTGACACGGATTTTTTTATTAACCGGGTTTGACTTCTGCTCATGTAAGAGAGAAGCTTTGTTCCGTTAAGCTAACCTCGAGCGTTCTCTAATGGACGGCCCGGCGACACGACGTATCGTGTAGCCCTTCCGTGGGCAATTACTTTCGAGGACTGAGAAGTCGGAGGGATTCTATGTGAGAAATCACGCTCAAACATAAAGTCTAGAAGGATCAACTTAGAAGTAGGTCTCCCATCTGAGAGAGAGAGAGAGAGCTCTAACTTCATTAGAGAGATGAGTTACATATGACCCATGGAGTCCTTATATAGGTCTAGGGCCTTATACAAAAAAGTTCACGAACATCTTGGTGGAGTGGGAAAACATGAAATGGTCTAAAAAGCCTCCAATTGGGGCAAAAGCAATGGTATTATTGTCTTCTGAGGCCCATGCCTGAGCCCAAGTGGGGAGTGCATTAATGGGCTTAGGGCTGACTTCTTCTCTTGGGCTTCTTCCTCTCTTCAGCTTCCCTTCGCCTTTTTCCTTTATGCCTTGTATTTTCTCCGTTGTTGTCTTCGTATTTTCTCCTTCGTGTTTTATGGCATAGTTGTACCAAGAAAAGCAAGCTCAACTCGGGTCTCTGTGGCAGCTACATTTGAGATATGAAAACAGAGGTAGGAATATGTCTAACAGCTGTGGAGAAAAGTGTTCCAACATACATGATCCATACTGTTAGGACGTGAAATGACTCTCAGTTCACCACTTTTTTTACTTTTGGTCCTCCCCTCCAGGGTCGCTCTCACGCGGGGCGGCTCCGGAGACACCAAAACTCTAGGAAAAAATGTCCCCACAGCCTGTCCCCCTGGTCCCTACCGGCGAAGGCGTAAGGAGCAAAGAGTGCCCCGAAGCTTGCTCGACACGCGGCGAAGCGGCGTCCTGGCGGCTGTTTCCCGTCTTGCTAGCAAGGGTGGTGGTGCCAAGCCGGTGTGACGTCGGTAGCCAGGTCGGCGGTAGAGGTGGTTGATGGCGCAGTCGAGCTCAATCTGCGCCTCACTGGCCCGATCTGGGCAATTGGGGTTGCTGCGCTTCTTCAACACGGCCTAGTCGTTGGCGACGTGGTGAAGCAAACGAGCACTCTGCTACGTTGTGCAATCCGCACATGTGATCGAATGTACGTGCTCTTCTTATTAATCCTTGCACTACAGATTGTCATTCTTTTTTGCGGAAGTACAGATTGTCAGTTGTTAGCCCGTGGGAGTAACAGACTTGACACGAAAAACAGTAGAGCACCTCGTCAGCGCCCGCTGCGTCAATTCTAGGGGCGACGTCCGAAGACGTTCTCAGTGGGCCAGCCCATGAAACATCTCGATCGCTTTGGCTTCTTTTTCTTTTTATAGCTTGTTTGCTTTCTTCTCTTTTAAATTTTGGTTCACGTTCAAATTTAAAATTGCTTAAAATCGAAAATCTTCAAATTTAAAATTGTTCAAAATCAAAAATGTTCAAAATTAAAATTATTGAAATTCGAAAATGTTCGAATCTAAAATTGTTCAAATTTGAAAATGTTCAAATTCAAAAATGTTCAAATTTATATTTGTTCAAATTTGAAATTGTTCAAATTTAAAAGTTCAAAATTCGGAATATGTTCAATTTTTTTAAAATAGTTCAATTTCAAAAAATCTGTTCAAATTCGAAAAACAAACATAAAAAATAAAACAGAAAATAGAAACAGAAACCAAAGCTGGAACAACTGAGGAAAACCAGCCCAGAAAAACCGGTTTGAACCTGTGGAAATTCGACCAGAATGATCTAGAAGGTTCTCAAAACCGAAAAAACCAAGAAACGTGGAATGCTTATCGGGCCGCTCCAAGAGAGATCGAATGGTGCGCGTCAACACTAAATTCATCACAACAGCCGATGATTAGGGATCACCACCGTTAACGCAGAGCCACGGAGGAACCCACAGCACAACTATAATACCAAAACCAGGGTGGCCTGCCTAAATCGATGTTGGAAGCAAAGGCCGTTACGGAGGAACTGATGGGCCTGTATTTACGACCAATATTTGAATAGGGCCCAGATTGTCTTGCAATTGCTACGTCAGCAAGTCCAACGATCCAACTAAGCCTCCCTAACGAAAGAAGCAAAGTGCAGTACCGCAGTAGTGCCAAGATCGAGAAGTAGTTACACAACACAACTTCAGCCGCCGCCTCTCTTGACCTAGCTCCATCTCTCCTCCTACTCCACCATAGATTGGTTCCCCTTCCTCCGGCCGGCCTCGCCGGTGTCAGGAGGAGTGGGGAACCTGATCTATGAGTGGAGGTTTTGATAAAAGTAGTCTTTTTACAAGATTAGATTAGGGTTTAGTAGCCATCTTCTTGTGGCCTCTGTCAATGGAGATGGCATCATCGACAATAATTGATCTCCGACCCTTCGATCGACGACGAGATCTTCCTCCCGGCGTCAATGGTGGTGTTGGAAGATTAAACTCTTTTAGGTATGGTCCTTCAGATCTTGCTTCGCCAGATCGATTTTGGATCTTTTCTCTTGGTTGCCGCGAGGAGAATTATCCTCGCAATATTTGTCCCGGCGGCTATATCCTCGACAATGGTGATTCGTACCCTCGACTCCCCAGCGACGGCGATCAAGTTGTCCGGTTATTTTGCCCTGACATACTGGTGTTGGTACTCTTGCCGATGTGGATTGACTACTTCAATGGTTGCGCGCGTGCACGTAGCCTTGGCATTGCGGCTTAAATTAAAATTATGGGAGAACCTCCATTGGTATTTACAGGTTTATTGTTTGGTATCTATCTTGGGCTGCTTTCAGAAAAGTACAAGATTGCGTCATGGAAGAAGAAAGAATTTGAAGACCTCGAAGATTTGCTAGTTTCTTTTAGACTTTATTTTGTAATCGTCAAAGACAGCTCGTGTAACTTTACTATGTACTATTTGTTGCTATAAATATATGTGGCATTGATTTTCAAAAAAAAAAGATCGAGAAGTAGTTTAAACTTCTTTTCTCGCATTTTTTAGAAATAGTAGAAAAATAAATTTGCGGATGCACTAGATACAATATAGTCTATGTTCCTGATTCATTTCATATTTTTTAGAAATTTGGAAATGCAACATGCAACATGGGGTGGAGGTGCAACTGGTTGCAAACTATAGTTTCCCTAAGATTGAAGCGCTCCACGTTTAACAAGTTGTCTTTCAATAAATAGTTTGAACTTCTTTTCCATTTGCTCATGGTGAAGCTGCAGCCAAATCGGCTGCCTTGTCATTGCCGAACTCGCAGACGTGCAGTACAGTCTAACGATACCTTGTCGAACTTTGCACATTTCGTTTAAGAGAAAAACAAGCATGGAGCACATAGGTTGCCGGGATGCAAGATAGGCTCTAAATAAAGTATGCATGCATCGGGGAAATCGATTGCCGGGATGATGATCCATCATGCATTTGTCGCCGGAAATGCTTGCTTAAATGTCGACCTTTAAAAAGGGCTTACTTAAACATCCGAAAACCCCTAAAACATACACCGCCGTGCTATTTAGTCAGGCGCATTGGCGGGCTTCTTCGAGGGGCGCCGCCAAGTCCAATAAGTCTATTCTACTTAAACTCGTGGGATTGGCAACGACCCTATAGTTAGGGAGCTTCGCGACTTCGCGAGAAAGTTTGTCCCATCCATTATGTGCATTGTTGAGACTCAAGTTAATAAGACTAGGGTGGAAAATTTGGCTACTTCTTTTGGTTATGATAACTGTTTTGCGGTCAGTAGCGAGGGCCGTAGTGGTGGACTGGGAATTTTTTGGAACAATGACTTGAAAGTAGAGGTCTTCCGTTTCTCTCGCTATCATATAGATGCTCGTGTTCTGGTCATAGGCGACACTCCATGGAGGTTTACATGTGTATATGGGGAAGCACAGACACATGAAAGATTCAAAACGTGGGATACTATGAAGAGAATCAAAAGTGAGAATGATCTTCCTTGGTTATGTATGGGCGATTTTAACTAAGTACTGAGGCAGGAAGAACATGAGGGGGTGGGTCAGCGTACTCAGGCCCAGATGGATGGCTTTCGTGAATCGTGATGCGGTGGATGTGTGTGGTTTCCAAGATCTTGGTTTCGTTGGGAGAACCTGGACGTTTGAGAAAAGGGTGGCCGGTGGGAGCTTCTGCCGTGTGCACTTGGACAGAGCCCTAGCGACACCAGATTGGAGTGCGTTGTACCCTACTGCAAATCTGAAGCACCTAACGGCTGCCACATCAGACCATGGTCCGATTTTGCTAGAGTTGGATGCTGCAACTATGACGAGGGAGCAATCTGAGCATCAGTTTCGATACGACATTATGTGGGAGACTCACCCTGAGCTAAAACCCCTAGTCATGAATACATGGGGTGCGCGGGGGGGGGGGGGGGGGGGGGATGCGATAACGTCCGATCTGTGCAAGAGAAACTTCAAACACTATCAAGTACCTTGGGTTTTTGGAATAGGGACACCTTTGGTAGTGTTAGAAAAGAAATAAAGTAGTTAAAGAGGGAACTGGAAAACCTGCGGAATACGTTGGGACGCACTGAACCCTCGCCAGTGGAAAAACAGATTACTGACCGTCTGGTTGAACTTTACCATTATGAAGAGATTATGTGGAAGCAGCGGTCTAGGATTGACTGGCTGGCATTAGGAGACAAAAATACACGGTATTTCCATCAAAGAGCGAGCAAACGAAAGAGGAAGAACCGTATAAAATCCTTGGTGAAGGAGGATGGTGAGGTAACTGAGGATAATTCCAAGATGCAGAATCTTGCAATGGAATTTTATAGGAAACTATATACAGCGGAGGGGACGTCGAATATGGAAGAGGTACTTGCTATGGTCCCGTGCAAAGTATCGGCTGATATGAATGCCATGTTAATGGCGCCATATACACCACTGGAGATTAAAAAATCCCTTTTCCAGATGTTCCCGACCAAAGTGCCCGGTGCTGATGGTTTTCCAGCACCTTTTTTCAAAGGAATTGGGATATTTGTGGAGATGTTGTTTCAGTCGCCGTCATGCGAATAATAAAAGGGGAGGAGAGTGTGGAGCTCATAAATAAGACGGTTCTAGTCTTGATCCTGAAGGTTCAGAATCCAAATCTTCTCTCCCAATTTAGGTCTATCAGTTTATGCAATGTTTTATACAAAATTTCATCAAAAACTATTTCTAACCGGTTGAAAAGTATATTGCCTGATAATATTTTAGAGGAACAGTCCGCTTTTGTCCCAAATCATCTGATCACGGACAATATCATTGAAGCCTATGAGTGTCTACATTTTATGAAGAGGAACAAAGATAAAAAGCACAGATCGTGTGCCTTGAAACTTGACATGATGAAATCCTATGACCGAGTTGAGTGGGACTATTTGAAGGCAATCATGCTCAAACTTGGTTTTGCGCCTGCCTGGACGGACATTATCATGGGGATGATTTCTTCTGTTTCCTTTTCAGTTCTGTTCAATGGAACCAAATTGGAAGAGTTTAAACCTTCTCGGGGTATAAGACAAGGGGATCCAATTTCACCGTACCTTTTCTTGATTGCAGCAGAGGGCCTTTTGTGCCTCCTAAATCATAGAAGCCAGTCATCAAATCATAGTGGAATCAAAGTGGCTACATCGGCACCGTCGGTGAACCACCTTCTTTTTGCAGATGACAGCATGTTGTTTCTCAAAGCAAATGGTGAGGGTGCAAGGGAGATTGCTGAGTATTTGGATCTTTATTGCAAGGCATTGGGAAAAAAAGTTAACTTGGCAATATTCTTTAGCAAAGGGTGTCCTGAAGCGGTATGGCAACAAGTAAAGAGCATCCTGAATGTTACAGCAGAGAGCCTGAGCGAGAAGTATTTGGGTATGCCAATCGATGTGGGGAATTCAAAGAATGGTGCTTTTAGATACCTTAAGGATCAGGTATGGAGTAAAGTGCAGAGATGGATGGAGATGATACTATCTGTTGGAGTAAAGGAGGTTCTTATAAAGGCAGTGGCTCAAGCAGTTCCTATTTACTCTATGGCATGTTTTAAACTACCTAGAGGATTGTGATAATATATTGATGCTTTAATTCATAAATTCTGGTGGGGTAGTAAGGCGGAAGAACGTAAAGCTTGGGTATCTTGGATTGAGATGACAAAGCCGAAGTATATGGGAGGTTTGGGTTTTCGTGATACTGAACTCTTCAATATTGCACTCCTTGGACGCCAAGCTTGGTGAATCCTCAAGGCACCGGATTCTTTGAGAGTGCCAGAATTGTGAAAGCAGTATATTACCCCAATAATGATTTTCTTGATGCTGAGCTTGGTTCACATCCATCTCAAATTTGGCGAGCTATAATTGAAGGAAAGGAGGCTCTCTCTATGGGGTTGATACGCCGAGTTGGTGATGGTACCACTACTAAAATCTGGACACACAACTGGTTGCCAAGGACTAATGTGATGAGACCTACTGCTAGTCGGGTTGTTAATCCGCCGGTATTGGTCAGTGAGCTGATTGATTCATCTTCAGCATCTTGGAATAGGGCGCTAATTATGAACTGCTTCGTCAAAGAAGATACTGATACAATTTTGGGCATGCCACTTTGTACTAGGGTTGTTGATGATTTCTGGTCCTGGAATTGTGATAAGAGGGGTATCTTTACTGTTAGATCAGCATATCGTATGCTCGTGGGAATAAAGAGAAGGAGAGAGGCCCTTTTGGATGGCCGACCGCCTCCTCCAAGTGAAGAACCAGATTCAAAGAAGTGGACAAAGATGTGGAAAGTTATGGTTCCCTCAAAGATCGAAATTTTCCTGTGGAGTTTAGCAAAACAGTCGCTTCCCACGTATGATCTGTTAAACCATCGCAATATGTCTACTACCAGTTCATGCTCTTTATGTGGTCATCTTTACTCATGGCGACACTCGCTACTGGAGTGCCCAATGGTGTTGGCTATGTGGGCTTTGGCGCAAGCGGAGACTGTGGAGTGTATGGATACTGTATCTGATCCCAGAGCTAGGGTTTGGATCTTTGAGTTGATGGAAAATTTGAATATAGAGGAGTTCATCAAAGTTCTTGTCACTTTATGGGCCATTTGGACGGCAGGCCGCAAGGCTATCCATGAAGGGGAGTTCCATAGTCCGATGGCTACACACTATTTTATTCAACGGTTCTGGATGACCTTGCTCTTGTAGCCAAACCGGTTCCAACATCAAATATGATAGCTTTACGTGTGCGTGAACCAAGGTGGATTGCGCCTCCAGATAATCTTCTCAAGGCAAATGTTGACGGGGCTGTCAATAGAGGTACCTCAACGGGGGCAGCAGCAGTAGTGTTTCGCAATAGTGCTAGACTATATATGGAATCATCGGCAATTGTCCTTCTAGGTGTTTCGGATCTAGCAACACTTGAGGCGCTCGCCTGTCGATAAGCTCTGGCGCTCGCACAAGTTGAAAATTTCTGTAAACTTCCTTCATACAAGTTGAAAACATTCATTTTTCATGCACCGCACTGGTGTAGATAGAGTAAGTCATTTTTCCTCAAAATAGGGAATCATAATTTGGAGTATCGAATTGATAACCATTCATAGTAGTATATCATCCGTTGATCCTAAAACATGCACAATTGAACTTTCGCGGAGGCTCACCATAAAAGGTGGTCCATCGCATCGCATGAATAGTGGGACATGGGAAGCAAGTCAGGCCATCGGGGTATACGTATTTTGGTGTCACTGTGGTTGATTCAATAGAGAGAATGAGTAGTAGAGATCAAGACAGTAATGGATCAAACGGAGTATTACACGGATTTGGCTAATATTTCCTTAGCTGTCACTCATGCATGATATACTTTTCACCAAGTCAACAGTGTTTCATATATGTTGGCTACATCTTCATCTTGATTTCCAATGGTAATAGCTTTGATCCTTTTAAAATTCTTCAACTTACAACAAAGTTACAAACGAAATAACAATCTCATCACTTACATTTTATTTGTATGGTGAGTTGGTTTTGGATTGCTAGACACCATGCGACATCTTGGGGTCAACCACGTCTTGCATTTTTTTATTGACTAGAGGTTGAAACAAGCTAGGTTTTCCCATCTTGTGTATCCGCCAATAGGGACGGTCCAATCAAAAATTGAACCCGAGGCATATAAATATGTTTTGTATTAAACTAGTATACTTGTTTGAACTTTTTATGAGAACATTACCGAGTATAATTATAATTAGTCTAATGAAAAAATTAACCACATAACATTTATGAAAATTAGTTACAACATTGTTTGTTATTCCATTGTAATACATATCACTCCATAGTTTGCTTGTGCTAAGTTCGAATTGCATGTTGTAATAAAATGTCTCCTTGAGTTAAATGTTCAACAGTTGCATAAATTATGCAGTAAATGTATATGAGTTTGCCTATGTGCATGTCTGTCATTATATATGTTTTAGTATCATTAGATATCATGACAAAGATATTAAAAATATATGATTGAAGAAATATCTTAGTTACTAGAGGTTCTCGGGGGGCGCAACTTTTTGGCTCTAGGGTGCATTTGCTCGCTTTATTGAAAATTATTTTGAAGTATTTTGAAATGCCAAAATTTCCAAAAACACATGTCACGCAGATATCTTCACGACCTATGTGGGTTCCAAGTCATTTCACAAGAACTGATTTTTTATGCGGACTAATTAAAAATAATTTGTTACAAAAATAAATTTTATGGCAAAATTGGGCAAAAATCCCTATCTTCAGTGGTCCTACCGAACTTTTAAAATATATTGAATTATTCGATCCCTTTGAGCTTGTGGCAACGGACTTTGAGGCCGAAAAGCAATAAGCCTCTCTTTGTGTGCATGCGTACGCTCAAGCGACCGCTAGTTGTCACTGCCACACATACTACACATACTAGCTTAGAGACCACGAACTCTGAAAACTAGACTTCTACTCTATAATTTGTTACAGATGTGACATTAAACAAGAAAATACCACAACCTGTCTTACAATAAAGAAGATCATCTTGTAATGCTTTTTTCAATAAGGAGCATATATTAATATCCAGAAGATACTAATTACACACAGCCTCTATAACAACGCAGTGTCCTGATGGCGCGGTGATGATGGTGCCAGAAAACTTGTTGGCGTGTAGTTGATGAAGTAAATGACCGACCAGTTGTAAACCCCAAGAGAAGGTTTGATGAATATAGCAGCAAGTTTTCCCTCAGTTATGAAACCAAGGTTATCAATCCAGTAGGAAAAAGCCAAATGACTGAAGGTGATGCCCGCTAGCTTCGCGACAGCTCCGGACAATTTATAGGGCGTCTCATCCAATCTTTGCTTTGCGAGCGGCAACATGGAACATGCACACAACACAACCAAATACTTTGTTCTCAACTTACGATGAGGTTGTCAATCTCACCGGTTTGCTTGAAACAAAGGGTATGAGTGTATCGAGTGGAAAGTGATAATAGTATGCGAGTAAAGTAAACAGTGCGAGTAAAGTAAATAGGTGATAGCAATATAAAGAAAATAGGACCGGGGTCCATATTTCACTAGTGGTGTCTCTCCCTAAGATAAAATAACACATGCTGGGTAAACAAATTACAGTTGGGCAATTGATAGAATAAAGACAACGTGCATATGTCGAGAGGATCACTATGAGATTTACTCTGGGCATTACAACAAAATACATAGACCGTCATCCAACTGCATCTATGACTAATAATCCACTTGTGGCGAATCAATCTGAGAACACAAGTATTAAGTTGCAAACAACAGATAACTGCATTAAGCAAAGTGTGTAATGTAAACAAAGCATATGTCCTTGAGCATATGAATGTTGTTTTCTCCCTAATGGCAACAACACATCTACAACCTTAGAGGTTTCTGTCACTCCCCCAGATTAAATAGAGGCATGAACCCACTATCGAGCATAAATACCCCCTCTTGGAGTCACTAGCAACTACTCGGCCAAGATAGCTACTAACAACGGAGAGCATGCAAGATTATAAACAACATAGAGATAACATAAGATAATATTCAGCACATCAACTTAATCATAACACCAATATTCATCGGATCCCAACAAACACAACATGTAGAATTACATAACGGTAGTCTCGATCATGTAAGACAGCTCACGAGATCTAATCATGAAGCACATGGTGGAGAAGTCGACCATCTAGCTACTGCTATGGACCCATAGTCCAAGGTAGACTACTCACTCATCGCGCCGGAGGCAAGCAAGGCGATGAAGAAGACCTCCGGTGGCGATTCCCCTCTCCGACAGGGTGCCGGAAAGAGCTTCTAGACCCTCCCGATCTCGGGTCGACGGCGGCGGCGGATCTCGATGTATACTGGAAAAGAGATCGGGTATTTAGGTTTTTCCCGTCGGAGGGTCTTTATAGGCAAAGGGGCAGCGTCAGAAGTGGACCAGGGGGCCCACACCACAGGCCGGCGCGGGCCGTGGGCAGGCCGCGCCCCCTGGTGGTGTGGCTGCCCTGTGGCTCGTTTCCGTCTCCTCTTCGGTTCTCTGGAAGCTTCGGTAAATATCTGGATGTCTGGCTTTTGTTTCGTCCAATTCCGAGGAAATTTCCTGTGTAACTTTTCTGAAACACAAAAACAACAGAAAACGGGGAACTGTCACCGTGGCATCTCGTTAATAGGTTAGTTCTGGAAAATGCATAAAAATGCCATGAAGTGTAACGAAACACTAAGCAAATGGTGTAAAAACAAGCATGGAGCATCAAAAATTATAGATACGTTAGAGACGTATCAGCATCCCCAAGCTTAACTCCTGCTCGTCCTCGAGTAGGTAAGTGATAACAAAACAAATAATTTTTGAGGTGATATGCACCTACACAATCTTGATCATATATGTAAGGTTGTACGCTGGGATCAAAAAAACTTAAAACATGGGCATGAAAGATATAATCTTCATAAAAGAAACTTAGCAACCATGTTATAACATGAAAAAGAACACAAATGAAAGATCATGAAAATGAAACAATAAAAGTCAAATGTGTGTTCAAATCATATGGAAAAACATACAAATGGTTTTCAGCTTGTCCTTCATGAGAGAGCAAAACATAAATCCATAGTGAAAGGACACAGATGTCGCCTAGAGGGGGGGGGTGAATAGGCGATTAAAACTTTTACGAAAGGCTTGTACAAATGCGGAAATAAACTAACGTTTAATTTGACAAGCTTATAAAACCTAATAAACTAGGCTCACCTATGTGTACCAACAACTTATGCTAAGCAAGACAAGTAGCAAGGTGATAGCAAGATATATAACTTCAAGCACGATGGCTATCACAAATGTAAAGTGCATAAGTAGTGGAGCTCGGATAAGAGTTACCGAGGCACGAAGGAGACGAAGATGTATCCCGAAGTTCACTTCCAAATGAAGCTAGTCTCCGTTGGAGAGGTGTGGCGGCTTAATGCACTCCGAACGCCACAAAGGCCTCACCTTGAGATGTGGTAGCACAATGCACACCAAATGCCACAAAGGCTCACCTTATTCTCCTCGCGCCCTCGCACAAAGCAAGATGCCACGATCCACTATGGGACACTTGAAGGCGGTCACCGAACCCGTACAAGCTTGGGGCAATCTCCACAACTTAATTGGAGGCTCCCAAGAATCGCCACAAAGGCACCACAAAGGTTGGAGAATCTCCACAACTTAATTGGAGGCCCCAAGAATATGCCACAAAGGCCACTAAGCCGTCTAGGGTTCCAAGAACCCAAGAGTAATAAGCTCACAACTTCCACTTACCCGAATCTCCGAGGAGAACTCAAACCGATGCACCAAATGCAATGGCAAGAGCACACAAAGTGCTCAAATCCTTCTCTCCCAAATTCTACCAAAGCAACAAATGCTATGGAGGAATATGAGAGGAAGAACAAAGGAAATCCACAAAGAACTCCAAGATCTAGATCCAATAGGTTCCCCTCACTTAGAGGAGATTTTTATTGGTGGAAAGATAGATCTAGATCTCCTCTCTCTTTTCCCTCAAGAAGATGCAAGAATCATTGGAGGGATTGAGAGATAGAGCAAAGCTTCAAGGTCAACAATGGAGGAGAGAGAGAATAGGAAGCCACACAGCCCAAGGAGGAAGAAGGGGGCCTTTTATAGGTCCCCCACGAAAACTAGCCGTTGCTGGGCACTTACCCCGGAGTCTCCGGCCTTAGGAGGACGGAGACTCCGGGCATGGGCTAAAAAGCCTCCGCCCCCATCTCTGCGCTGAGCGACACCTTGAGTTTTCGAGGTCCGGAGACTTGGGCCGGAGTCTCCGGTCCCTAGGGGCCGGAAACTTTGACCTGGAAAAGTACCCGGAGGTTCCGGGCCAAATCTCCGGACGAAAAACGGCGAAAACACATTTTGGGCCAGAGTCTCCGGCCCTCCGAGTCCGGAGTCTCCGGCCCTGGAATAGGCAGAAACAGCTGAAACCAAAACGATCATAACTTGAGCATCCGGACTCCGTTTTTTATGATCTTGAGCTCGTTGGAATCACAACAATGAGCTCTATAAGTATATGCATAGAAACATCATAGTCCAATAAGGGAGGATAAAACCAAATAATGAAAGTTTTAACCTATCTATAAGTGATGAACCGGCAAAACCATCAACATCAAAAACTCAATAAGAATTTCATCCAAAATCCGTTTTTGATGAGTTAGAGCTTGTCATGGAATTAACCACAAGCTCTAAAACCTCACATGGATAAAAGCCAAATAAGAACCAAGAAAGATGATGGCAAATATGCAAAGGTTTGAGCTCGCTTCGAACGATGCGGTTAAGTTACTCACTCGAGAGCCCCTCTTGATAGTACGGCTACCAATCCTATAACCCGGTCTCCAAACTAACACACGAGACCGGTAGAAGAGAAAACCTATCAAGAACAAACCTTTGCCTTGTATTCCACTTGAGCTTGATGAAGACGATCTTTTCCACCTCAAGATGGAATTCCTTTCTTGATTGCGCTAGCTTGATGAAGTCTTGTGGATTGCTCCCCCATAAATCAATATGGGAAAGACTCTCTTAGGAATATCTTCACAAAGCCATTACCACCAAATAGAATACATGCATCAAGCATATAATCTCCTTGAGATGGCACATCTTGAACTTGACTTCTCATCCATGAAGACGATCACCACTTAATAATATCCTAGCCCGAGATCACAAGATCCCACTCGATACATTATGTATGCTTTGAGAGTTGATCAACTTGAATCCCATCTTTGCACTTTGACTTGATCAACCTTGTATCCTTCCTTCTTCCATCATGATGATGATGTCTTGAAGGTAAACACAAATGTCCACTCAATTATATTCTTCAAGACATAGTTGCAATAAGCTCAATTCTCATATGACCATTCTTCCGATATTTCCTTGAATAACACATTGGTCATCACTTAAAGTTCTTTATTTGATCCTTCTTACAACCTTGAAGCCAACATATGGTTCAAGCATTGTCTATGGACATGTCCTACAAATATAACTCAATACAAACATTAGTCCATAGAGATTGTCATTAATTACCAAAACCACACATGGGGGCTCCATGCTCTTTCAATCTCTCCCATTTTGGTAATTGATGACAATCTCTTTGAGAGGGTTTATATAATGAATTTAAGGAACCAAAATGGTTGCACTAACATCAAATACTACAAAAGTATGTGATGTTAGTAAAACCACCATATATAGAGCAAACTCCCCCATAATCTATGCACGTGTGAATGATCTTGATTTCATTGCATATATTGCCAACCAAGGTTGTTGGTGGAGTTTCCTCTATATACTCAACCATGCAAAGCATGAAAGGCAAATGCTTAAGAACAAAACCAAAGCATAAAACCCAATTCCCTTTAAACCCTCGAAACTTCTCCCCCATTGGCACCAATTGCCGAAATGGGCAGAAAAACTTAGAAGGCCAATATAGTGAGAGTTCCTCCATAATGTGTGCATAAACCAAAAGTATAATTGAAAATATATGCACATATCCAAATATGAAAACTCAGAGGAAATCAACCTATATTGAGGATCAAAGATTGCAAATAAAATAAGATCACATGGTGGATAAACTTCAACAAATGAAGAGAGCAATCAATCGATCCAAAGAACAAATTGAATAAAGATATTATGATAAGACCAAAAGGGTGCTCTAAATAATATGAGGAAGCTCCCCAAGGTTTGTGCACAAAATATTCTATTTGAATTAAAGTATGATGTGCATAAACATGGAATCATCACTCCCTCAAGATTATTCAAAACAAAATGATACCAAGTGAAGTCAATCACTATGATAACCGCAAAATGGTGCTTTAAATGAAATGAGGAAGCTCCCCAAGGTACGTGCAAAAAATGGAATGTTTGCATTTGAATACAATTTGCACAACATGGAATCCTCACTCCCTCAATAACATTTAAAACGCAACCATTTGCAAGAGATCATAGAGAAGAAATTAAGCTTAACACTTGCATCAAACAAATGGTTGAGCAACAAGCAAGGGACAACATATTAAAAGGCTCAACCAAAGGAATGTGTGATATGAATGACAAAGCATATTATAAGACTAATACAAGGATAAGCATAGAGCATCCACATAGTCTTCAATGAATGAAATTGCTTAGCATTCCATCCCAACACATAAGGTTCAAATAAGATATCAAATAAGGAGATATCATCTCTCATGTGTATAAGTTTCTAAGTAGACAACATCACAAAGATAAGTATCACAAAGAAACATGTACACACAAAATAGATACTAAGAATAGAACATGATATCCAAAATGAAGTCATGCAATATACCAATGAGATTTTTTGCTTTTAAAGCACGGCCAAAGGCTCAAATTTTCTTATTGTATATTGATGAACTTCAACCACAAACAAGTCAAAGACATCACAAATATCAACAAGGGAAAGAAGATAGTTGGGATGCTTTGAGAAAAGCAACAAGTATCACAAAGATGAATACCAAAAGAAAGTAATAAATTTACACTTTCAACCATATTGCACATGTGAGAACTTGAGGAATTGATATGCAATAAAATTGCTAAATTGACATATATGGGATAGGAGAATCATGAGAATGATTTTATATGTTCCCAATAATATGCACTCATCTCAAATTACTCACAATTGCAATAAAGAGGTTTCATTAAGACCTTTGCAAGAAGCACAACATTTGCAAATAATGATTTTCCATGCCATGAAACAACCTACACAAGGTTGGATACTAGAAAAGTATGCATGATAAGATACTTGTTACCGAGATATTAAAGGTAGGATGTAGTAGATAGGAGTTCTTCAATAATCCTAGCTTGCCTCAAATTATCATTTAGTCACCACTTCATCCTTATTATTGAGACAAGCACCAATATATCTTCATGTACCTAAAACAAAGTTCAAGTACAAGATGGTCCCCAAACTCATTGGGTCCAAAGTAGTTAGGAACTACAACATATAGGACTGCTACTCGTGTGATGGCGCCAGAAAAGACTGTGGCGTTTAGTTGACGTGGGAGCAGTAAGTCCTTGTGCGTGGTGATGACCAGCCCGTTGGGAACCCCAAGAGGAAGGTATGATGAGTGTAGCGGCTAGTTTTCCCTCAGTTAAGAAACCAAGGTTTATCGATCAGGAGAAGAGAGACGATGATGACTGAAGGTGTTTGTGGAACCTGCACACACACAAACAAATACTTTGTCCCCAACTTGCGATGAGGTTGTCAATCTCACCGGTTTGCTTGAAACAAAGGTTATGAGTGTATCGAGTGGAAAACAGTAGTAATATGCGAGTAAAGTAAACAGTGCGGGAAAAGTAAACAGGTGATTGCAATATGATTAAAATAGGACCGGGGTCCACAGTTCACTAGTGGTGTCTCTCCATAGATAAAATAACATGCTGGGTAAACAAATTACAGTTGGGCAATTGATAGAATAAAGATAACGTGATATGTCAAGAAGATCACTATGAGATTCACTCTGGGCATTACAACAAAATACATAGACCGCCATCCAACTGCATCTATGACTAATAATCCACCCCCGGGGATATCATCCGAACACCCTAGAAGTATTAAGTTGCGAACAACAGATAATTGCATTAAGCAAAGTGTGTAATGTAAACAAAGCATATGCCCTCGAGCATATGAATGTTGTTTTCTCCCTAGTAGCAACAGCACATCTACCACCTTAGAGGTTTCTGTCACTCCCCCAGGTGAAATAGAGACATGAACCCACTATCGAGCATAAATACCCCCTCTTGGAGTCACTAGCAACTACTCGGCCAAGATAGCTACTAACAACGGAGAGCATGCAAGATCATAAACAACATAGAGATAACAAAAGATATAATTCAGTACAGCAACTTAATCATAAACACCAATATTCATCGAATCCCAACAAACTAACATCATAGTATTACATAACGGTGATCTCAATCATGTAGGGCAGCTCATGAGATCTAAACATGAAGCACATGGTGGAGAAGACAACCATCTAGCTACTGCTATGGACCCATAGTCCAAGGTAGACTACTCACTCATCGCTCTGGAGGCAAGCATGGCGATGAAGAAGACCTCCGGTGGCGATTCCCCTCTCCGGCAGGGTGCCGGGAAGAGCTTCTGGACCCTCCCGATCTTCGGGTCGACGGCGGCGGCGGATCGCGATGTATTCTGGAAAACTGATCGGGGGCCTTAGGTTTTTCTCGTCAGGGGGTATATATAGGCGAAAGGACGATGTCAGAGGAGGGACCACGCCCCCTCACACGGGGCTGGCGCGGCCAGGGGGGTGGCCGCGCCGCCCCTGTGTCTGGGGCCCACGTGGCCCCACTCCGTCAGGTCTTCGGATGTCTGGAAGCTTCCCCGTGAAATATGACTTCAGGAACTTGTTTCGTCCAATTCCGAGAATATTTCCTGTGTATCACTTCTGAAACACAAAAACAGCAGAAAACAGGAAACTGGCACGGTGGCACTTCGTTAATAGGTTAGTTCCGGAAAATGTATAAAAATGCCACTAAGTGTAACGAAACAATATACAAATGGTGTAAAAACAAGCATGGAGCATCAAAAATTATAGATACGTTTGAGACGTATCAAGCATCCCCAAGCTTAACTCCTGCTCGTCCTCGAGTAGGTAAGTGATAAGAAAAGAATAATTTTTGAGGTGACATGCACCTACACAATCTTGATCATATATGTAAGCATTGGTGAGCTGGGATCAATAGAACTTAGAACATGGGCATGAAAGATATAATCATGACAATAAGAACTTAGCAACCATGTTGTAAACATGTAAATGAACACAAACAAAAGATCATGATAATGAAACAATGAAAGTCAAATGTGTGTTCAAATCATAAGGAAAAACATACAAATGGTTTTCAGCTTGTCCTTCAAAGAGAGCAAAACATAAATGCATAGGACACCTCAAAGTTTAAGAGGGCGACTAGATACAAATAATTTAAGAACAAGTGAAACCAACAATATGAGTCAATCAATGAACTTTGGGACAATGCATATCACACTAAGAATGACAACTATGCTCTCTTAATGGTGCATAAAGAAAGAAGGTGGTGACTCAACATAAAAGTAAAAGAAAGGCCCTTCGCAGAGGGAAGCAGTGATTTAAACATGTGCTAGAGCTTTTCATTTGTAAAACAGAGATAAAACTTGATTTTGAGAGGTGGTTGTCTTTGTCAACGACTGGCAATGGGGTTCTTACTATCTTCCATACAAAAATGAAGCAAGTTTTTGAGAGAGAGAGATTGGCACTCTTGTGCTCTTTTTATAAAACTTGGCACTCCTCCCCACCTTTTCCTTTCACATACCATGGCTAACCGATTCCATCGGGTGCCCACCAACATTCACATTCATTGGAGGAGTGCCTTTTTCTTTCTTTTTTCCTTTTTTTCTTTTTTGGAATAAGCAATATGGAAGATAGCAAATCCGACCACTACGTCCCCATGAGCTGAAAACAGTGTCACAAAACGAGAGGTATTTTGAAGGTTTTTGAAAGGTAGCACACGAAAATTTTACTTTGGAATGGCTTACAAATACCATGCATAGGAATTTATAGTGGACACAATGGCAAACTTTGGCTTTTAGGAGTTGGATGCACGAGTAGAGCTCATACTCAGTACAAGGCGAGGGCTAGCAAAAGACTAGGAGCGACCAACTAAGAGAGCAATAATGGACATAATCATGCAAAGCGACAAAGCGACATTAAAAGAAGCAGACGATGGCATCAAAAGTCAAAAACTAAATGATCATGAAGGCTATTGGCGACTTTGTAAGAGTCTAACATGTGTGAGCATGCGCCAAGTCAACCCAAATAAAGCATCAAGGAGAAAACCAAAATAATGCTTCCATACAATAAAAACAACGCATGATTTTTCAAAGGCTCATTAAGCAATCTCAGTTATTTGAGACAAGTCATGCTACAGAAAAACCACTAAGCATACTATCAAAAAGACATCAAGCATGACATGAAAAAGCCTAAGCCGCAGTCTACACAAGCTCCTTCTTGTACCACTATTTTGCACAAAGCTTTTTCTCTTTTCCAACACCATTTGAAATTTTTATAAACACCTCTTTTGATGAAAACCAATGAAGATCAGAGGCAAAAATACACCTTGATGAAAAGATATGACAAGATCTGAACGCAAATCAAGGCGAAAACGAAAACCAAAAGCAGTAGCAGAAAAAGTAGAGCGCTCGATTTTAAATAAGAGTGAAAACTAGAGCGTTCTTTGCAAATGAAAACGAGTACATCTCCTCCAAAGGGAAATTTGTTGGGGTCCAACCATTTATTGCAGCAAACAAACAAACTAAACAAACTAAGAAAACTAAAACAACTGACGCTCCAAGAAAAACACATAGTGCATGAAGCAATAAAAATATAGTGTTTTGAAAGGTGACCTGATTTTTGCCGATGAAGAAGGGGTGCCTCGGGGGCATCCCCAAGCTTTGACGCTTGTACTTCTTGGATATTTCTTGGGGTGAGGCATGGGCATCCCCAAGCTTGAGCTTTTGTCCATTCTTCAACTCATCTCATCATTCTCCAATCCCTACACTTGAAAACTTCCTTCATACAAAACTAAACACAATTCTATTAGCAACATTAGTGTAAGCATAAAATATATTCAACCTCTTTTAGCTTCAGGTTTCAACCCAAAACCACCACATATAAAGTATATACTACTGTAGCAACTTCCACAAGAGTTCCATGATCAAAAAGAACTCAAAAGAAAGCGATAAAGTGGCAAAAACAAATATTGGCGGAAATCTGTCAAAACTGGACAGCTGACAATGGACGAATTTTTGAGGGATTTTCTGTTGCTCAAATCAAAAAGTGTTCAACTAAGAAAAGTTTGGATATAACCTGGGGCATATGCACAAGAAATCTCAGGTCCAAAAGATAAACAGAGAATTTTCACGAATTTTTACGGTGCAGCACCGAAAACAGTTTCAGGACAGCAATAACCCCAAATCTTTACCTCACTCAAATTAGAGGCTTCTCTTGGCACAAAAACGAAATAAACAAGATAAGTAGCGGTCATTACAGTAGTAATGACTTCCAAGACTCAAATAAAAGAAAAAGTACTGAAAAGTAAACAATGGGTTATCTCCCAAGAGTGCTTTTCTTTAACGCCTTTGAGCTAGGCGCAGAAAAGTGCGAATCAAGTAATATCAGCAGAAGCATTAAGATCAACAGAAGAGGTCTTATCAATAAGGCATTGTATTTCATCCACATAAGTTTTTGAAGACCCTTTGTGATCATGCTTTGGTACACTATTCTCATCAAAAAGATTTTCAGGACAAATCCAGGCAAAATTGTTTTCGAAAGCATCATTCAATCCCAAAAGCTTGCAAGGTATAGGTATTTCGGTTACCTCATCATGAGTATCAATAACCTTTATAGGTGAACCGAGTTTATTAAAACGTTTAAGAACTTTCCTAGCTTCAACAACGACATCCTTAAATTCTAGGCGCAAAGTTTCCAAGATAAAAGCTTTCTTTTCGGGATCCTTAATTTCATGAAGCTTAAGGAACATGTATTGCATAAAAGGATTAAGACTAGCAAACCTAGTTTCCAACATGTCAATTAATATAACAGAAGCAACTTCAATACTAGGAGCAAGTTCAACCCAAGACTTTTCCTCATCTTCCTCATGCATACTAATGTGATTAAAGAACTCCTCAATGTTACTTTTGCCAATAATCGAACCACTCCCTACAGAGAGGTCCTCCAGAACGAACTCAGGGAACAACATGATAAACTAAGGTAAAGAAATAACAACTACCAAGGATTCTAATTTTTTTTTGGGTTTTTTGATATAAAAAGCAATGTAGGTAAAATAAAATAAAGTAAAGCAAAACAAATAACAAAGTAAAGAATGTGTGTGCGAAGAACTCCCCTCGCAGAAGTCTTCTCTCTTCCCCGGCAACGGCGCCAGAAAAGAAGCTGCTACTCGTGTGATGGCGCCAGAAAAGACTGTGGCATTTAGTTGACGTGGGAGCAGTAAGTCCTTGTGCGTGGTGATGACCAGCCCGTTGGGAACCCCAAGAGGAAGGTATGATGAGTGTAGCGGCTAGTTTTCCCTCAGTTAAGAAACCAAGGTTTATCGATCAGGAGAAGAGAGACGATGACGACTGAAGGTGTTTGTGGAACCTGCACACACACAAACAAATACTTTGTCCCCAACTTGCGATGAGGTTGTCAATCTCACCGGTTTGCTTGAAACAAAGGTTATGAGTGTATCGAGTGGAAAACAGTAGTAATATGCGAGTAAAGTAAACAGTGCGGGAAAAGTAAACAGGTGATTGCAATATGATTAAAATAGGACCGGGGTCCACAGTTCACTAGTGGTGTCTCTCCATAGATAAAATAACATGCTGGGTAAACAAATTACAGTTGGGCAATTGATAGAATAAAGATAACGTGATATGTCAAGAAGATCACTATGAGATTCACTCTGGGCATTACAACAAAATACATAGACCGCCATCCAACTGCATCTATGACTAATAATCCACCCCCGGGGATATCATCCGAACACCCTAGAAGTATTAAGTTGCGAACAACAGATAATTGCATTAAGCAAAGTGTGTAATGTAAACAAAGCATATGCCCTCGAGCATATGAATGTTGTTTTCTCCCTAGTAGCAACAGCACATCTACCACCTTAGAGGTTTCTGTCACTCCCCCAGGTGAAATAGAGACATGAACCCACTATCGAGCATAAATACCCCCTCTTGGAGTCACTAGCAACTACTCGGCCAAGATAGCTACTAACAACGGAGAGCATGCAAGATCATAAACAACATAGAGATAACAAAAGATATAATTCAGTACAGCAACTTAATCATAAACACCAATATTCATCGGATCCCAACAAACCAACATCATAGTATTACATAACGGTGATCTCAATCATGTAGGGCAGCTCATGAGATCTAAACATGAAGCACATGGTGGAGAAGACAACCATCTAGCTACTGCTATGGACCCATAGTCCAAGGTAGACTACTCACTCATCGCTCCGGAGGCAAGCATGGCGATGAAGAAGACCTCCGGTGGCGATTCCCCTCTCCGGCAGGGTGCCGGGAAGAGCTTCTGGACCCTCCCGATCTTCGGGTCGACGGCGGCGGCGGATCGCGATGTATTCTGGAAAACTGATCGGGGGCCTTAGGTTTTTCTCGTCAGGGGGTATATATAGGCGAATGGACGATGTCAGAGGAGGGACCACGCCCCCTCACACGGGGCTGGCGCGGCCAGGGGGGTGGCCGCGCCGCCCCTGTGTCTGGGGCCCACGTGGCCCCACTCCGTCAAGTCTTCGGATGTCTGGAAGCTTCCCCGTGAAATATGACTTCAGGAACTTGTTTTGTCCAATTCCGAGAATATTTCCTGTGTATCACTTCTGAAACACAAAAACAGCAGAAAACAGGAAACTGGCACTGTGGCACTTCGTTAATAGGTTAGTTCCGGAAAATGTATAAAAATGCCACTAAGTGTAACGAAACAATATACAAATGGTGTAAAAACAAGCATGGAGCATCAAAAATTATAGATACGTTTGAGACGTATCAAGGACAAACTCCACATAAATATGTGCATATATAAATGAAATTGAATTTCATGCACATCTTAGCCGATTTAGGATTTGATGAAGCTTCTCCTATATATTAGATCAAAGAAAGCAAAAGCATGCCATACAATATACATTTAGTAAATATGCATGCACAAGACTTTCAAGAGCCAAAGGAGATACAATTTGGACAAAACACCAAGAAGGACAAGCGAGCACACGAAATTGTGAAGCTACAAAAGGTTGTCCAAATTATATCAAAGAATCAAATCAACACAAGATTGACTCCAAAGTTCAACTAGTGAACTAAGCAAAAGCCAATGAGCATAAAGGATAACTAAAACACACATGCTCAAAGACATATCTCATTTTAAGAGTGAAAAACAAATTACAAGGAATGAGATAAGCAACTCCCAAAGAGAGCAAGGTTCCAACAACAAACCAAACTCTCCACACTTTTTATGATGGCACACTAAGTACCAAAAAGAAAAGATTTGACTTCCAACAATAATCAAAACCAATTGAAATAAGCACAAGAGTGTGTTATAACAAATATAGGAGAGCTCCCCCAAGATTAGTGCATTATTTATGATTTTGCATTTGAATACAAAATGCACACAAATGGGATCATCACATCTACCTACATAGAAATAACACAAAATAAGTTCAACCAAATCAAATGGAATCACAAGAGTCAAGAAAGACAATGGGAGTTAAAGCAAATACATTTCTTGGCGAGAGATAAGGCAATTAAAAGCAATAGCCAAAGTGAAGATGATCAATATAAAAAATACCACATGATAGATTACCAATTTTCCAAGGAGAAGAGGTATATGGAGTTATTTCCGGTGGTAGTTTACACATAAATCCAAGATCATCTTCACAACAAATGAGCATATGAAAAGGATAAGAATTAAGCACCATGCCAAACAAAGATATTCTTGATAGACTCAAATAGTTAAACAATCACGCAAAGCAATGATTAGGATAGCTTGAAGCAAATGGTTTTCCAACTTTGATGTAGTATTCCACATTTTAGGAAAACCCTATCAAGAAAGTATCTCACAAACAAGATCCAAAACAAGAGCAATAAACAATTTGGCAAATTGGAACTTGTTCGAGAAAACATGCCACATAGAAGCAAGATAATTTACAATATCAACACTATGTGACACAACCTCAAATATACACATTTCATGGATTTGTAATATGCACAAAGCACAATACTCCCCCATAATGTGATAAAACCAATTTTCAAATAAGTTGTTAAAGTCAATTTCCATAGGGCCCAGAAATTCCGAGGGGGACCGGAGTCTCCGGGGTTGAACCACCGAGTCTCCGGAGTAGAACCACCGGAGTCTCCGGGGTAGAACCAACGGAGTCTCCAAACCTAGAAAATTAAATTTTACCAACAAGAGGCAAATAGAATCCAACAAGATGATTAATGGACATTATAGAATTTGAATTTCTCATGAAAATGACATACCACATAGAGACTAGATAATATTTAAATATCAACACTAAGTGGTATTCCTCATGTACACACATTTTTAGGATTGTGAAGTGCCAAAGCATATCACTCCCCCAAAATGGGATGGTCCATTAATCACTCACAAGAGCCAAGTAAGATAGATCAAGATGCAATGTGCTCAACGATAACAACCGTACATGGTGTGCAAACCAACATGCACATACTTGATTACTCAAAATAAAGCATTTAGGGAGCACAACATATACAAACACATGCAAGATACAAAACCACACACATGCGAAGGGGCGAGTAACTTTCAATGTAGATAAGTTGAATACATGTTACCGCAAGGAGGAACAATGAATATATGATAGAAATAAGATAATCCAATTGACTTGACTTGAGACAATATAATTAATGAAGATCCCTTAATTCTTCATGATATAGCCAAGTCTCCAATGCCCTCCATTAGACACCTATTGATCAAGTTTTGGCTTGTTGGTCCCCAACCAAGTTGGGTCCTAAGAGGTTAGTCACAATAGGTTTGGCAACCCAAATGGTTCTTTTCTTGACATCACTTTGAGTACCAACAAATTTGGCAAACACATTTCCAACCTTATCCTTGCAAAGTGAATAAGCATCATTGATTATGATAGGGTTGGATGAGTTACCAATAGAGCAGGTAGAAGAAAGGTGACCCTTCTCACGGCATATGTAGCAAGATCTTATGTTTCCTTTCTTCTCATTTGATTTCTCCACAATGGGAGCATTGGGTTGATTCTTCTTAGGAGGAAGCTTTTCTTCATCTTGAGGAAGGACTTGAGTTTGAGCTTGAGACCGCTTCCCTTGTTGCTTCTCACTTAGATGCTTCTTCTTCAATGGGCAAGACCTAACATGATGCCCTTCAATTTTGTACTTGAAGCAAACAATCTTGGCCGGATCCTTGACTTGCTCTTGGCCCTTCTTCTTCTTGAAGAGTTTGGACTTCTTCTTATTGTTGGAGATAAATCCAAGTCCACTATTGTCATTGGGGGATTTTTGTGCACTCAACATCTTGTCAAGTTTGGACTTCCCTTCATGACTTTTTACCAAGTCTTTCTTCAACAAAGTGACTTGGGCCTCGAGCTCTTTAATTTCCTCTACATGGTTAGTTACAACACAAGTACTAGAGGAAGTAGAAGCTATATTGTTAGAGCAACAAGGCAAGGAGAGTAATTCATCACAAGATGTAGCAATAGTATGAGTGGATGAATTACAAGGACTAGCACATGGCAATATAGCATTTTGGGAAGTAGTGCTAGTGACCACATGAGGTTCACAAGATGTTACCTTTGTAGACATATCCTCATAAGCTAACTTTAGGCGAGCATGGGACACTAGAAGATCCTCATTAGAGCTAGATAGCTTTTCATGACTTTCTTCCAATATCCCATACTTGCTTGTTAGCAACTCAAGTTGAGCCCTTAGCTCAACATTCTCCTTCAAGATAGATGCCTCACAAGAAGTAGAGTTAGTAGCACAAGCATCATGATTAACCAAAAGAGGAGAAGGCAACTTGGAACACTCTTTTAAATAAGAAGCTTTTAGTTGCTCATGTGACTCGGTGAGTTTGGTGAGCACACCCTCAATGTCCCTAGAGCCATTTTTGAGGTGCTCAAGATCCTCAAGAAGTTTAGCATTAACAAAAACAAGCTTATCATTTTTTAATTTTAAATCATTTGCCACCTCAAGAGCTCTATCATGGGTTTCCTTTACTCTAGACAATTCTAGAGCAAAATTCTCCTCAAGAGCTTCGTTGGTGCATTGTTCTTTTAAAAGAGTCTTTTTAAAATCATTGGCAAGACTATGAAGATTCTCAATAGTTTCTTCTTGCTCTTCGTCATGAGATTGAAGCTCAACGATAATTTTTTGGCTCTCAATAGCAGCAACCAAAATATGAACGAAGTTAGAGCAAGCAATTTTGTTCTTACCAATAGCATGAAAGACTATTTCTCCCTTCTTTTTTAAAGAGGCAACATAATCATCCTCTTCTTCATGATCACTAGATATAGTGGGTTCCAAAGAAGGAGTTACCTTTGAATCCCTAGCCATAAGACATATGTGGGAATCGAGAGATGATGATGAGGATGAATTACTTGAAGCTCCAATCAAAACTTTGTCTTGGCCAATAGAATCTCCGGTTTCCTCTACATTGTTAGCCACACAAAGACTAGAGGAAATAGAGGCATTTTTATCATGGCCACTAGACAGAGCAAGCATATCATCATGAGATTTATTTAAGCAACTTACACATGATATGCAAGGACTAACACAAGCATGTAAAGCATTTATGGTGCTAGAAGTGTTAAAGTCCAAAGATGAAGCATTGCAATGAGATCGAGATGAATGATTATCAAAAGTAAGCTCACTATCAACATTGCAATTTCCATCACCACTCACCATGTCATTACCTTGTGTCTTGCCACACATCGGTGAAGTGGAAGAAAGTTCATCACGGCCGGAAGTGGAAGGAATACACTCATCCTCAATAAACTTGGACACATCATATTTTTCTTGAATCTTTGTCCATAACTCATGAGCATTCCGAAAAGGCATAATGGACATCACAACTACAATGCTCACAACATTGGATAAGACATTAATAGCTTGGGCATTGAGATAAGAGTTCTTCTCATCCTCTAAAGATAGATTTGTGGGATCCTTAGGAGGAGAAAAACCCATATCTACAATTCGCTCTATATTTGGGTCCATGACCCGAAAATGATTAAGCATGCGAATTCTCCAAGTATCATAATTTGTGCCATCGAATATAAAAGTGTCATTGTGCACTAATCCCCTAGCCGACATCTTTGCTCTCAAGGCGGTGAAGCCTAAAATGAGAGACCTAGCTCTGATACCAATTGAAAGGACACAGATGTCGCCTAGAGGGGGGGTGAATAGGCGATTAAAACTTTTACGAAAGGCTTGTACAAATGCGGAAATAAACTAACGTTTAATTTGACAAGCTTATAAAACCTAATAAACTAGGCTCACCTATGTGTACCAACAACTTATGCTAAGCAAGACAAGTAGCAAGGTGATAGCAAGATATATAACTTCAAGCACGATGGCTATCACAAATGTAAAGTGCATAAGTAGTGGAGCTCGGATAAGAGTTACCGAGGCACGAAGGAGACGAAGATGTATCCCGAAGTTCACTTCCAAAGGAAGCTAGTCTCCGTTGGAGGGGTGTGGCGGCTTAATGCACTCCGAACGCCACAAAGGCCTCACCTTGAGATGTGGTAGCACAATGCACACCAAATGCCACAAAGGCTCACCTTATTCTCCTCGCGCCCTCGCACAAAGCAAGATGCCACGATCCACTATGGGACACTTGAAGGCGGTCACCGAACCCGTACAAGCTTGGGGCAATCTCCACAACTTAATTGGAGGCTCCCAAGAATCGCCACAAAGGCACCACAAAGGTTGGAGAATCTCCACAACTTAATTGGAGGCCCCAAGAATATGCCACAAAGGCCACTAAGCCGTCTAGGGTTCCAAGAACCCAAGAGTAATAAGCTCACAACTTCCACTTACCCGAATCTCCGAGGAGAACTCAAACCGATGCACCAAATGCAATGGCAAGAGCACACAAAGTGCTCAAATCCTTCTCTCCCAAATTCTACCAAAGCAACAAATGCTATGGAGGAATATGAGAGGAAGAACAAAGGAAATCCACAAAGAACTCCAAGATCTAGATCCAATAGGTTCCCCTCACTTAGAGGAGATTTTTATTGGTGGAAAGATAGATCTAGATCTCCTCTCTCTTTTCCCTCAAGAAGATGCAAGAATCATTGGAGGGATTGAGAGATAGAGCAAAGCTTCAAGGTCAACAATGGAGGAGAGAGAATAGGAAGCCACACAGCCCAAGGAGGAAGAAGGGGGCCTTTTATAGGTCCCCCACGAAAACTAGCCGTTGTTGGGCACTTACCCCGGAGTCTCCGGCCTTAGGAGGGCGGAGACTCCGGGCATGGGCTAAAAAGCCTCCGCCCCCATCTCTGCGTTGAGCGACACCTTGAGTTTTCGAGGTCCGGAGACTTGGGCCGGAGTCTCCGGTCCCTAGGGGCCGGAAACTTTGACCTGGAAAAGTACCCGGAGGTTCCGGGCCAAATCTCCGGACGAAAAACGGCGAAAACACATTTTGGGCCGGAGTCTCCGGCCCTCCGAGTCCGGAGTCTCCGGCCCTGGAATAGGCAGAAACAGCTGAAACCAAAACGATCATAACTTGAGCATCCGGACTCCGTTTTTTATGATCTTGAGCTCGTTGGAATCACAACAATGAGCTCTATAAGTATATGCATAGAAACATCATAGTCCAATAAGGGAGGATAAAACCAAATAATGAAAGTTTTAACCTATCTATAAGTGATGAACCGGCAAAACCATCAACATCAAAAACTCAATAAGAATTTCATCCAAAATCCGTTTTTGATGAGTTAGAGCTTGTCATGGAATTAACCACAAGCTCTAAAACCTCACATGGATAAAAGCCAAATAAGAACCAAGAAAGATGATGGCAAATATGCAAAGGTTTGAGCTCGCTTCGAACGATGCGGTTAAGTTACTCACTCGAGAGCCCCTCTTGATAGTACGGCTACCAATCCTATAACCCGGTCTCCAAACTAACACACGAGACCGGTAGAAGAGAAAACCTATCAAGAACAAACCTTTGCCTTGTATTCCACTTGAGCTTGATGAAGACGATCTTTTCCACCTCAAGATGGAATTCCTTTCTTGATTGCGCTAGCTTGATGAAGTCTTGTGGATTGCTCCCCCATAAATCAATATGGGAAAGACTCTCTTAGGAATATCTTCACAAAGCCATTACCACCAAATAGAATACATGCATCAAGCATATAATCTCCTTGAGATGGCACATCTTGAACTTGACTTCTCATCCATGAAGACGATCACCACTTAATAATATCCTAGCCCGAGATCACAAGATCCCACTCGATACATTATGTATGCTTTGAGAGTTGATCAACTTGAATCCCATCTTTGCACTTTGACTTGATCAACCTTGTATCCTTCCTTCTTCCATCATGATGATGATGTCTTGAAGGTAAACACAAATGTCCACTCAATTATATTCTTCAAGACATAGTTGCAATAAGCTCAATTCTCATATGACCATTCTTCCGATATTTCCTTGAATAACACATTGGTCATCACTTAAAGTTCTTTATTTGATCCTTCTTACAACCTTGAAGCCAACATATGGTTCAAGCATTGTCTATGGACATGTCCTACAAATATAACTCAATACAAACATTAGTCCATAGAGATTGTCATTAATTACCAAAACCACACATGGGGGCTCCATGCTCTTTCACATAGGACACCTTCAAGTTTAAGAGGGCGACTAGATACAAGTAATTTAAGAACAAGTGAAACCAACAATATGAATCAATCAATGAAAACTTTAGGACAATGCACATTATACTCAGAATGACAACTATGCTCTCTTAGACGGTGCATAAAGATAGAAGGTGGTGACTCAACATAAAAGTAAAAGAAAGGCCCTTCGCGGAGGGAAGCAGTGATTGCAAGTTTTATAAACCTTCAAAAATTACGGTACTTATCGGCTTTGAGCTCTCATTGCCCCCATCATAGGCATCTTGAATGGTTAAAGTTAATGCGAATACACTTATGATGCATATGCTTGACAAATCATAAGTTGAAAACCTCGTGTCCCATGAAATACGAATACCCAAACCTCATGCTACTCGACTTAGAGTCCCAAGCAAGCTCTTGTCATTGTAAATATATGTGTATTATCGAGAACCGCCAATGGGGTACCTCCTGCCCGATGACATGGAACAAGCCCACATTAAAATGACAAGACAAACAGACAATGAACACCTCGACATCTCTTTTATTTACCATTGGTATAGCTTTTTATTGTGAGATGCGTCGTCGAATGTTCACTATGGGCATGCTGTAAATTTCCACCATGAATGATGCATGGCTTAGATTAGCGGCCCAGGCATTTCCCTAACACATATAAAAACTCCATGATCCCGCAAGATTCCCAACTTATTTCACATCGCGAGTATCCATAAAAAGTGAGAAAAGTAAAGTGTGCCATCAGGTTCGTGAGAGCTTTACTGACCAATTTTCGCATAACACCAAAAAGAGTTTAATTTGAAGGATAGATAAAAGCATGTCAAATGTACTTTGCAATATCAAATTGCTAATAGATATGTATGGTGGACACATTGGAACAACTTGGTTTTTAGGATTTGGATGCACGAGTAGAGCTCATACTCAGTACAAAATGAGGGCTAGCAAAAGACTGGGAGTGACCAACTAAGAGAGCAATAACGGCCATAATCATGCATAGCGACAAAGCGACATTAAAAAAAGCATAAGATGGCATCAAAAGTCAAAAAATAAATGACCATAGAGGCTTATGGCGACTTTGTATGAGTCAAACATGTGTGAGCATGCGCCAAGTCAACCCAAATAAAGCATCAAAGGAGAAAACCAAAATAATGCTTCCAAATAATTAAAACAACGCATGATTTTTTTCAAAGGCTCATTAAGCAATCTCAGTCATTTGAGACAAGTCATGCTACAGCAAAACCACTAAGCATACTATCAAAAAGACATCAAGCATGACATGCAAAAGCCTAGGCCGCAGTCTACACAAGCTCCTTCTTGTATCACTTTTTTGCATAAAGCTTTTTCTCTTTTCCAACACCATTCAAACTTTTTATAAACAACTCTTTTGATAAAAACCAATATGGACCAGAGGTCAAAATACACCTTGATAAAAAGATATAACAAGATCTGAACACAAATCAAGGCGAAAAACGAAAGCTAAACGCAGTTCTAGAAAAAGAAGAACACTCGTTGAAATGATAAGAGTGAAAAAGGAGTGTTCTTGGCAAATGAAAAGCAAGGCAACTTCTCCAAAAGAAATTTGTTGGGGTCCAACCATTTCTTGCAGAAAACAAAACTAAACAAAACTGAAAACTAAAAACAACTAACGCTCCAAGAAAAATGCATAATGCATGAAGCAATTAAAATATAGTGCGTTGAAAGGTGACCTGATTTTTGCCGATGAAGAAGGGGTGCCTCGGGGGCATCCCCAAGCTTTGACGCTTGTAATTATTAGATAATTCTTGGGGTGACATAGGCATCCCCAAGCTTGAGCTTTTGTCCATTCTTCAACTCATCTCATCATTCTCCAATCCCTACACTTGAAAACTTCCTTTATATAAAACTAAACACAAATCTATTAGCAACATTAGTGTAAGCATAACATTGAATCAACCATTTTTTGCTCCAGGTTTCAACTCAAAACCACCACATATAAAGCATATACTACTGTAGAAACTTCCCCAAAAGTTCCGTGATCAAAAGAACTCAAAAAGAAAGCGATAAAGCGGCAAACACAAATATTGGCAGAAATCTGTCAAAACAGAACAGCTGACAAAGGTCGAATTTTTGGAGGATTTTATGTTGCTCAAATAAAAAATTGTTCAACTAATGAAAGTTTGGATATAACCTGGGGCATATGCACAAGAAATATCAGGTCCAAAAGACATACAGAGAATTTTCACGAATTTTTACGGTGCAACACCGAAAACAGTTTCAGGACAGCAACATCCCCAAATCTTACCTCACTCAAATTAGAGGCTTCTCTTGGCATAAAAACGAAATAAAAAGGATAAGGAGAGGTTATTACAGTAGTAATAACTTCCAAGACTCAAATAAAAGAAAAAGTACTGAAAGTAAAAATATTGGGTTATCTTCCAAGAGTGCTTTTCTTTAACGCCTTTGAGCTAGGCGCAGAAAGTGCGAATCAAGTAATATCAAGTGATGAAGCATCAAGCTCATAATTTGCTCTAAGAATAGAGTCAAAAAGAAATTTCTTTCTCTTTCTAGGGAAGTGTTCCATACCTTTCTTGAGTGGAAATTGATATTTGATGGTGCCTTCCCTCATATCAATGATGGCACCTACAGTTCAAAGAAAGGGTCTTTCCAAAATAATAGGACATGAAGCATTGCATTCAACATCCATGACAAGAAAATCAATGGGAACAAGGTTATTGTTAACCATAATAAGAACATCATTAATCCTTCTCAAAGGTTTCTTCTTAGCAACATCAGCAATAGGAACATCATAATAACACTTTTCAAGCGGTGGTAAATCAAGCATGTCATAACTCTTTCTAGGCATAATAGAAATACTAGCACCTAGATCACATAAAGCATGGCAATCAAAACCATTAACATGCATATCAATGATGGGTTCCCAACCATCTTCTAAATTCTTGGGAATAGAGGCTTTTTGCTTCAACTTTTCATCCCTAATTTTCATGAGAGCATTGGTAATATGCTTAGTAAAAGCAACATTTAAAGAACTAGCATTAGGAGTCAAAGCAAGCTTTTGCGAGAACAAAATAACTTCAGATATGTTACAGCCATCAACATCAAAATCATTAAAGGAAATAGAGCTATCATCTCCTACACTCCGAAAAATTTCAGCACTCTTTTGAGAAAAAGTTTTTGCTGTTTTAGGCTTTTTAACACTAGGAGTAGGAGTTTTCTCTACACCAATCAAAGTAAGAGGATTGCTAGCATTAGGAGCAACATCACTAGAGGTAGTAATGGTACATACCTTCATCTTTCTAGCCATCTCATCTTCTCTTTCCCACCTGGTATGCAATTCTGCTAGCATCCTAACATTTTCATCAATTCTAACTTGGATAGCATTAGCAGTAGCAAAAAGATTGTTCTCCTTCACATCATTAGGAAACACTTTTAATTTCAGAAGTTCAACATCATGAGCAAGGCTATCAACTTTAGAAGCAAGAATATCAATTTTGCCTAACTTATTAAAAGCATTTTGCTTACCGATAAAGTCCTTGAGCATTACCTCAAGCACGGAGGGCGCGGTCCTAATGTTGTTGGAGGAATTACCATAAGAGTTACCATAACCATTACCTTTGGTAGAAGGATACAGCCTATAATTGTTCCTATAAGCATTGTTGTTGAAATTATTATTTCTAATGAAGTTTACATCAACATGCTCTTCTTGAGCAACCAAAGAGGTCAAAGGAACATTATTCGGATCTACATGAGTCCTATCATTAGAAAGCATAAGCATTATAGCATCAATCTTATCACTCAAGGAAGAGGTTTCTTCAATAGAATTTACCTTCTTACCTTGTGGAGCTCTCTCGGTGTGCCATTCAGAATAGTTTACCATCATATTGTCGAGAAGCTTGGTTGCGGCGCCCAAGGTAAGGGACATGAAAGTGCCTCCAGCAGCTGAATCAAGTAGGTTCCTTGAAGAAAAATTCAGTCATGTATAAAAAATTTGAACAATCATCCAAGTAGTCAGTCCATATGTGGGACAATTCTTTATCATAGATTTCATTCTTTCCCAAGCTTGAGCAACATGTTCATTATCAAACTGACTAAACTTCATAATATTGCTACGCAAAGCTATAATCTTAGCAGGAGGATAGTATCTACCAATAAAAGCATCCTTACACTTAGCCTATGAATCAATACTATTTTTAGGCAAAGAAAGCAACCAATCCTTAGCTTTTCCTCTCAAAGAAAAAGGAAACAACTTAAGCTTAATAATATCACCATCAACATTCTCATACTTTTGCATCTCACATAGCTCAACAAAATTGTTGAGATGAGCTGCAACATCATTAGTACTAGCACCAGAAAATTGCTCTTTCATAACTAGGTTCAACAAAGCAGGCTTAATCTCATAAAAATTTGCAGCAGGAGCAGGTGGCGCAATAGGAGTGCAGATAAAATCACTATTATTCGTGCTAGTAAAGTCACACAACTTGGTGTTTTCAGGGTAGCCATTCTAGCAAAACTAAAAGCAGACAAGTAAAAACAACTATAAAGGATACTAATTTTTTTGTGTTTTTGATAAAACGATGCAAGTAAAAATAGAGTAAAGCAAAACGTAAAACAAAGTAAAGGATATGCGTGCGAAACTCCCCTTGCAGAAGTCTTCTTTTTCCCCGGCAACGGCGCCAGAAAAGTTGTTGATGGCGCGGTGATGATGGTGCCAGAAAACTTGTTGGCGTGTAGTTGATGAAGTAAATGACCGGCCAGTTGGAAACCCCAAGAGAAGGTTTGATGAATATAGCAGCAAGTTTTCCCTCAGTTATGAAACCAATGTTATCAATCCAGAAGGAAAAAGCCAAACGACTGAAGGTGATGCCCGCTAGCTTCGCGACAGCTCCGGACAATTTATAGGGCGCCTCGTCCAAGCTTTGCTTTGCGAGCGGCAATGTGGAACATGCACACAACACAACCAAATACTTTGTTCCCAACTTACGATGAGGTTGTCAATCTCACCGGTTTGCTTGAAACAAAGGGTATGAGCGTATCGAGTGGAAAGTGATAATAGTATGCGAGTAAAGTAAACAGTGCGAGTAAAGTAAACAGGTGATAACAATATAAAGGAAATAGGACCGGGGTCCACAGTTCACTAGTGGTGTCTCTCCCTAAGATAAAATAACACATGCTGGGTAAACAAATTACAGTTGGGCAATTGATAGAATAAAGACAACGTGCATATGTCGAGAGGATCACTATGAGATTTACTCTGGGCATTACAACAAAATACATAGACCGCCATCCAACTGCATCTATGACTAATAATCCACTTGTGGCGAATCAATCCGAGAACTCCATAAGTATTAAGTTGCGAACAACAGATAACTGCATTAAGCAAAGTGTGTAATGTAAACAAAGCATATGCCCTTGACCATATGAATGTTTTTTCTCCCTAATGGCAATAGCACATCTACAACCTTAGAGGTTTCTGTCACTCCCCCAGATTAAATAGAGGCATGAACCCACTATCGAGCATAAATACCCCTTCTTGGAGTCACTAGCAACTACTCGGCCAAGATAGCTACTAACAACGGAGAGCATACAAGATTATAAAAAACATAGAGATAACATAAGATAATATTCAGCACATCAACTCAATCATAAAACCAATATTCATTGGATCCCAACAAACACAACATGTAGAATTACATAACGGTAGTCTCAATCATGTAAGGCAGCTCACGAGATCTAATCATGAAGCACATGGTGGAGAAGATAACCATCTAGCTACTGCTATGGACCCATAGTCCAAGGTAGACTACTTACTCATCGCGCCGGAGGCAAGCATGGCGATGAAGAAGACCTCCGGTGGCGATTCCCCTCTCCGGCAGGGTGCCAGGAAGAGCTTCTGGACCCTCCCGATCTCGGGTCGACGGCGGCGGCGGATCTCGATGTATTCTGGAAAAGTGATCGGGTATTTAGGTTTTTCCCATCGGGGGGTCTTTATAGGCGAAGGGGCAGCGTCAGAAGTGGACCAGGGGGCCCACACCACAGGCCGGCGCGGGCCAGGGGCAGGCCGCGCACCCTGGTGGTGTGGCCGCCCCGTGGCTCCTTTCCGTCTCCTCTTCGGTTCTCTGGAAGCTTCGGTAAATATCTGGACGTCTGGCTTTTGTTCCGTCCAATTCCGAGGATATTTCCTGTGTAACTTTTCTAAAACACAAAAACAGCAGAAAACAGGGAACTAGCACTGTGGCATCTCGTTAATAGGTTAGTTCCAGAAAATGCATAAAAATGCCATGAAGTGTAACGAAACACTAAGCAAATGGTGTAAAACCAAGCATGGAGCATCAAAAATTATAGAGACGTATCATGTCCTAGTGGCAATACAGATGCACACAGCAAAAAAAAGAGCTACAAAAAAAGAAAAATCCCTCTACGGTGAACAATTCCTTGTAGCAGTAGGGCTGAACACCACGAAGACAACAACAGAAGTCTAACTTCTCTAAAAGCGACGCCTTTAAGAATGGAAAAGCGCACAAGCGCGTTGTCGCCTGATCATAGACCTTAGATTTTCATCCTAGAGAAAGTCCTCACTTACAAAACAATATCTTTAACAAGGCCATTGCCAGACACAACATACTATGGGAAGATCTTTGATTTTCACCCTGTGGTACGTCTCAAACGTATCTATAATTTTTGATGCTCCATGCTTGTTTATACACCATTTACTTTGTGTTTTGTTTACACTTCATGGCATTTTTATGCATTTTCCGGAACTAACCTATTAACGAGATGCCACAGTGCCAGTTCCCTGTTTTCTGTTGTTTTTGTGTTTCAGAAAAGTTACACAGGAGATATTCCCGGAATTGGACGAAACAAAAGCTGAAGTCCTTAATTATCTGACATGAAGACAGAGTCCAAAGGAGAGCAGGAGACGGACCAGGGGCCGGCCACACCTGGTGGTGGCGCCCCCCCCCCTTGGCCGCGCCAGCAGGGGGTGTGACCACCTGGCCCATCTCCTGACATCGCCCTTCCACCTATTTAATCCCCTCGACGGGAAAACCCTAAGGCCCGAACTCTTTTCCAGAAAACATACTGCAAGCCACCGCCGTCGTCGATGTGAGGGAGGGTCCAAAAGCTCTTCCCGGCACCCTGCCGAAGAGGGGAATCACCACCGGATACCTTCTTCATCACCATGCTTGCCTCCGGAGTGATGTGTGAGTAGTCTACCTTGGACTATGGGTCCATAGCAGTAAATAGATGGATGTCTTCTCCTCCATGTGCTTCATGTTTAGATCTTGTGAGCTGCCTATCATGATCAAGGTCATCGTTATGTAATTCTACATGTTGTGTTTGTTGGGATCCGATGAATATTGAGTACTATGTCAAGTTGATTTGTGATTTATCATCTCTATGTTGTTTATGATCTTGCATGCTCTCTGTTGCTAGTAGATATCTTGGCCGAGTAGATGCTAGTGACTCCAAGAGGGAGTATTTATGCTCGATAGTGAGTTTATGCCTCTAGTAATCTGGGAGAGTGACAATAACTTCTAACTTTCTAAGGTTGTAGATGTGTTGTTGCTACTAGAGAGAAAACAACAATCTTGTATTCAAGGATATTTGTATTGTTTACATTACACACTTTGCTTAAGGCAATAATCTGTTTCTTGCAACTTAATACCCAACAGTTGTTCGGATGATATCCGGCGGGTGGATTATTAGTCATAGATGCTTTTAGATTACGGTCCATGTATTATGTTGTAATGTCCAAGTGAATCTCATAGTGATCCTCATGATATGTACATGCATTGCTTGCATTCTTTATTCTGTCAATTGCCCAACTGTAATTTGTTTACCCAGCATGTTATTTATCTTTATGGAGAGACACCTCTAGTGAACTATGGACCCCGGTCCATTCTTTTACATATATATTACCATTTACTTTCTACAAGCATTATTTACTTTCTTGCAAACAAACATCTATTACCACACGATACGTTTAATCCTTTGTTTACAGCAAACCGGTGAGATTGACAACCTCACTGCAAGTTGGGGAAAAGTAGTTTGGTTGTGTTGTGTGCAGGTTCCACGTTGCTGCTGGTGCCAAAGCTATGCCCCAGATAGGCGCCATATACAAATTCTCTAGAGTAGACGCCAAAGCTAGCTAGCATCAACCTTCAGAAGTGGTTTCTTTCTCCTACTGGTTCGATTAAATCTTGGTTTCATACTGAGGGAAACTTGCCGCTGTGCTCATCATACCTTCCTCTTGGGGTTCCCAACTGGGTGGCTAGCACCGCTACCAATCAAGCATTTTTTGGCGCCGTTGCCGGGGAGAAAGAGGATTTCTACGAGGGGAGTCTCTCGTTTCCAATCTTTTACTTTGTTATTGTTTTGCTTACTTTCTTTACTTTATTTTTATTTGTATCTTTTTTATCAAAAATACAAAAAAATTAGTTCCTTTATAGTTGTTATGTTTGCTTGTCTGCTTTTAGTCTTGCTAGAATGAGTACTCCTAAGAAAACCAAGTTGTGTGACTTTACCAGCACAAACAACAATGATTTCATCTGCACTCCTATTGCGCCACCTGCTCCTGAGGCAAATTTTTATGAGATTAAACCTGCTTTGTTGAATCTTGTTATGAAAGAGCAATTTTCTGGTGTTAGTACTGATGATGTTGCAGCTCATCTCAACAATTTTGTTGAGCTATGTGAGATGCAGAAGTATAAGGATCTAGATGGAGATATTATTAAGCTTAAGTTGTTTCCTTTCTCTTTAAGAGAAAGAGCTAAGGATTGGTTGCTATCTTTTCCTAGAAATAGTATTGATTCTTGGGTTAAGTGCAAGGATGCTTTTATTGGAAAATATTATCCTCTTGCTAAGATTATATCTTTGAAAAGTGATATTATGAAGTTTAAATAGTTTGATAATGAACATGTTGCTCAAGCTTGGGAAAGAATGAAATCTTTGATAAAGAATTGTCCCACTCATGGACTGACTACTTGGATGATTATCCAAACCTTTTATGCAGGACTAAATTTTTCTTCAAGAAATCTCTTGGATTCAGTTGCTGGAGGTACCTTTATGTCCATCACCTTGGGCGCCGCAACAAAGCTTCTTGATAATATGATGGTAAATTATTCTGAGTGGCACACCGAGAGAGCTCCACAAGGTAAGAAGGTAAATTCTATCGAAGAAACCTCTTCCTTAAGTAATAAGATTGATACCATTATGGCTATGCTTGTTAATGATAGAGTTCATGTTGATCCTACTAATGTTCCTTTAGCCTCTTTGGTTGCTCAAGAAGAGCATGTTGATGTAAACTTCATTAGAAATAATAATTTCAACAACAGTGCGTATAGGACCAATGTTGGTAGCAACAATTATAGGCCGTATCCTTCTACCAACGATAATGGTTATGGTAATTCTTATGGTAATTCCTACAGCAACAATAGGGGCGCGCCCTCTGATCTTGAAGTCATGCTCAAGGATTTCATTAGTAAACAAACTGTTGAGGAAAAGCTTGGTAAAATTGATGTTCTTGCTTCCAAAGTTGATAGCCTTGCTCTTGATGTTGAACTTCTGAAACTAAAGGTTTTGCCTCATGATGTGAAAGAAAGCAAGACTTTGAATGCCATTCAGGTTAGAATTGATGATAATGTTAGGATGTTAGTAGAATTACATGCTAGGTGGAAAAGAGAAGATGAGATGGCTAGAAATATGAAGATTTGTACTATTACCACCACTAGTGATGTTGTTTCAAATGCTAGCAAACCTCCTTCTTTTAATGGTAGAGTGATTGGTGTAGAGAAAATTCCTACTCCTTGTGCAAAATTGCCTAAAACTACAGAAACTTTTTCTAATAAAAGTGCTGAAATTTTTTGGAGTATGGGAGATAATAGTTCTACTACCTTTAATGATTTTGATGTTGATGGTTGCAATATTTCTGAAGTAATTTTATTCTTGCAAAAGCTTGCTAGAAGTCCTGATGCTAGTTCCATGAATGTTGCTAAGAAGAAACCTTTCAGAAGGATTAATGATGTTCTTATTATGGTTAATATTAACCTTGTTTCCGTTGATTTCCTTGTTTTGGATATTGAATGCAATGCTTCTTGTCCTATTATTTTGGGAAGACCTTTTTTTAGAACTGTTGGTGCTATTATTGATATGAAGGAAGGCACCATTAAATATCAATTCCCACTCAAGAAAGATATGGAACACTTCCCTAGAAAGAGAAAGAAATTACGTTTTGACTCTATCCTTAGAGCAAATTATGAACTTAATGCTTCATCACTTGAAATTACTTGATTTTCAATTTTTGCGCCTAGCTCAAAGACGTTAAAGAAAAGCACTCTTGGGAGATAACCCAATGTTTTTTTTTCAGTACTTTTTCTTTTTGTTGAGTCTTGGAAGTTATTACTACTGTAATGACCTCTCCATATCATTTTTATTTCGTTTTTGTGCCAAGAAGAACCTCTAATTGGAGGAAGGTAAGATTTGGAGAAGTTGCTGTCCTGAAACAGATTTCTGCGTTGTACCGTAAAAATTCGTGAAAATTCTCAGAACGTCTTTTTGATCTGAGATTTCTTGTGCACCTGCCCCAGGTTATTGTCTAACTTTCATTAGTTTTGCACTTTTCTATTTGAGCAACAGAAGATTTTCAAAAAAATCTATCTTTACCAGCTGTTCTGTTTTGACAAATTTCTGCCGCTATTTGCGTTTGCCTCTTGATCGCTTTCTTTTTAAGTTCTGTTGATTATGGAACTTTTGAGAAAGTTGCTATAGTAGCTTATGCTTTAATGGGTGTTATACTTGAGTTGAAACTGAACCAAAGTGTGGATTTACTATCTTGCATACACTAATGTTGCTAATAAAAATTGTGTGAAGTTTTCTATGAAGGAATGTTTTAAGTGTAGGGAAAGGAGAATGATGAGATGAGATGAACTATGGACAAAAGATCAAGCTTGGGGATGCCCATGTCACCTCAAGAATTATCCAAGAAGTACAAGCGTCAAAGCTTGGGGATGCCCCATGACACCCCTTCTTCATCAACAAAATATCAGGTCATCTTTCAAGACACTATATTTTTATTGCTTCGTATGCTATGCGTTTTTCTTGGAGCATCTTTATTTTTCTTTTAGTTTTATTTTGTTTTGTTTACTACAGTAAATGGTTGGACCCCAACATGTTTCTTTTGGATAAGACACACTCCATTTTCATTGCCAAGAACACTCTAGTTTTCACTCTTATTGTTTAACGAGTGTTCTCTTTTTCTAGTACTGCATTTAACTTTTATTTTTCGCCTTGATTTTTGTTCAGAACTTGCTAGTTCTTTGTAGCTAGGTGTGATTAGACCTCTGATCTATTTTGCTTTTCATCTTTAAGAGTTGTTTCAAAAAGGTTGATTGGTGTTGGAAAAGAGTAAAAAGTTTCACGCTTATAGTGGTACAAATGGGAGCTTGTTTACAATGTGGCTTAGACTTTTGCATGTCATGCTTGATATTATTTTGATTATATGCTTAGTAGTTTTTGTTGTAGCATGACTTGTCTCAAATGACTGAGATTGCTTAATGTGCCTTTGAAAGAATCATGCGTTGTTTTTATTATATGGGAGCATATTATTGTGGTATTCTCATTTGATGCTTTATTTGGGTTGACTTGGCGCATGCTTACACCATGTTTGACTTTAACCAGTCGCCTCAAGCCTCTATGATCATTTGGTTTTTGACTTGTGATACCACTTTATGCTTTGGTTAATAATGTTTTGTTGGTATGCATGATTATGGCCGTTATTGCTCTCTTAGTTGGTCGCTCCCAGTCTTTTGCTAGCCTTCATCTGTACTGAGAGGGAATACTTCTTGTGCATCCAACTCCCAAAATCCAATGTTTTCCAATGTGTCTACCATATCTACCTATTAGCAATTTGATATTTCATGTACATTTGACTTGCTTTTATCAATCTTCCAAATTAAACTTTTTGTTATGTGAAAATTAGTTAGTAAAGCTCCCACGAACCTGACGGCACATTTACTTTCTTGCACTTAATAAACTTGACCATTGTGGCTCTCTTATGTTGATTATATGCTTGCAAGTTGTAAGTTGGGAGTTAGCTCAGCCATGCTGTCATGGGGCGCGCTTTCAACATTGCAGTTATTTCTATTTAAGTTGATCTTATGATCTTTTGTTTATGGATGCTTATCTATGTGAAAGGAGTTGGAAACTTGTGGAGTTCATGGAGTTTGTATATGTGTTAGAGAACCATGCATCATTCATGGTGGAAATTTACAGCATAACCATAGTGGACATTCGACGACGCATCTCAAAATAAAAAGCTATACCCAATGGTAACTAAAAGAGATGCCGAGGTGTCCATTTTCTGTTTGTCTTGTCATTTTGATGTGGGCTAGTTTCCATGTCATCGGGCAAGAGGTACCCCGTTGGCGTTCTCGATGATACATGTATACTTACAATGATAAGAACTTGCTTGGGACCTAAGTCGATTAGCATTGTTTAAGTACTCGTATTCATGGGACATGACATTTTCAACTTATGATTTGTCAAGCATATATCTCATATTTGTACTCGCATTAACCTTAACCACTCAAGATGCCTATGATGGGGGCAATGAGAGCTCAAAGCTAGTAAGTACCATAATTTTTGGAAGGTTTATAAAAACTTGCAATCCCTGCTTCCCTCTACGAAGGGCCTTTCTTTTACTTTTATGTTGAGTCTTCACCTTCTACCTTTATGCACCGTCTAAGAGAGCACAGTTGTCATTCTAAGTATAATGTGCATAGTCCCAAAATTTATTATTGATTGATTCATGATTATGGTTTTGCTTGTTCTCAAATTATTTGTATCTAGTCGCCCTCTTAAACTTGAAGGTGTCCTATGCATTTATGTTTTGCTACTCCATGAGGGACAAGATGAATACCACTTTGCTATGTTTTTCTATATGCTTGAAACAAACTATTGACTTTCAATGAATTATTACTCATGATCTTTTGTTTGTGTTACTTTTCATGTTATAACATGGTTGCTAAGTTCTATTGTCAAGATTATATCTTTTATGCCTATGTTTAGAGTACTTTGATCTCAGCACTCAATGCTTTATATCGTTTTGATCAAGATTGTGTTGGTGCATGTCACCTTAAAAATTATTGTTTTTCTATCACTTACCTACTCGAGGACGAGCAGGAGTTAAGCTTGGGGATGCTTGATACGTCTCAAACGTATCTATAATTTTTGATGCTCCATGCTTGTTTATACACCATTTGCTTTGTCTTTTGTTTACACTTCATGGCGTTTTTATGCATTTTCTGGAACTAACCTATTAACGAGATGCCACAATGCCAGTTCCCTGTTTTCTGCTGTTTTTGTGTTTCAGAAAAGTTACACAAGAAATATTCTCGGAATTAGACGAAACAAAAGCTGAAGCCCCTAATTACCTGACACGAAGACGGAGTCCAAAGGAGAGCAGGAGACGGACTAGGGGCCGGCCACACCTGGTGGTGGTGCGGGCCTCCCTTGGCTGCGCCACCAGGGGGTGTGACCGCCTGGTCCACCTCCTGACATCGCCCTTCCGCCTATTTAATCCCCTCGACGGGAAAACCCTCAGGCCCGAACTCTTTTCCAGAAAACATACTGCAAGCCACCGACGTTATCGACGCGAGATCGGGAGGGTCCAGAAGCTCTTCCCGACACTCTGCCGGAGAGGGGAATCACCACCGGAGGCCTTCTTCATCACCATGCCTGCCTCCAAAGTGATGTGTGAGTAGTCTACCTTGGACTATGGGTCCATAGCAGTAGCTAGATGGATGTCTTCTCCTCCATGTGCTTCATATTTAGATCTTGTGAGCTGCCTATCATGATTAAGATCATCGTTATGTAATTCTACATGTTGTGTTTGTGGGGATCCGATGAATATTGAGTACTATGTCAAGTTGATTTATGATTTATCATCTCTATGTTGTTTATGATCTTGCATGCTCTCCGTTGCTAGTAGATATCTTAGCCGAGTAGATGCTAGTGACTCCAAGAGGGAGTATTTATGCTCGATAGTGGGTTCATGCCTCTAGTAATCTGGGAGAGTGACAATAACTTCTAAGGTTGTCGATGTGTTATTGCTACTAGAGAGAAAACAACAATCTTGTGTTCAAGGACATTTGTATTGTTTACATTACACACTTTTCTTAAGGCGATAATCTGTTTCTTGCAACTTAATACCCAACAGTTGTTCGGATGATATCTGGCGGGTGGATTATTAGTCATAGATGCAGTTAGATTACGGTCTATGTATTATGTTGTAATGCCCAAGTGAATCTCATAGTGATCCTCATGATATGTACATGCATTGCTTGCATTCTTTATTCTGTCAATTGCCCAACTGTATTTTTTTTACCCAGCATGTTATTTATCTTTATGGAGAGACACCTCTAGTGAACTGTGGACCCCAGTCCATTCTTCTACATATATATTACCGTTTACTTTCTACAAGCATTATTTACTTTCTTGTAAACAAACATCTATTACCACACGATACGTTTAATCCTTTGTTTACAGCAAACCGGTGAGATTGACAACCTCACTATAAGTTGGGAAAAAGTACTTTGGTTGTGTTATGTGCAGGTTCCACGTTGCTGCTGGTGCCAAAGCTACGCCCTAGATAGGCGCCATATACAAATTCTCTAGAGCAGACGCCAAAGCCAGCTAGCATCAACCTTCAGAAGTGGTTTCTTTCTCCTACTGGTTCGATTAAACCTTGGTTTCATACTGAGGGAAACTTGCCGTTGTGCTCATCATACCTTCCTCTTGGGGTTCCCAACTAGGTGGCTAGCACCGCTACCAATCACCCTGCAAGGTAGGACTTTAAACTTCTCCAATGTTGTCGTCCCCACTTATCAATGCCACTGCTACAAGTCAAAAATCACCAATCAAGTTCTTCATCGTCACAAGGACTCGAACCACCGTTGCTAGTCATCAGAAACTCGTCTTTCGTGTCATTCTCCGCCTCTGACTTCACTATGGACCGTAAGATGTGTCCATGGTGTCAACATATAACATAGCTTTGCCACGCTCCCTCTGAAACCAAACGGTCAGAAAAAAAACAAGGGTGTTCACGACCGAATACCACCCGATCCAGCAATCTCTAGGCATGTCGCTCAATGGAATTTGTCGACAGAACCCTCCAGAACACAACACTCCAGCCAAATCGATGGGATGAAACGTTCTGCGGGGACCAGGTGACACCCAAGCGGCGATTGGATCTCAACGTGCCTCCCGCCGGTGCTGGCGCAAATCGCCCCGTATCTGTGGCCTTTTGGCCGTGGAGGCGCGGTGGATCTTGGCCCTTATCGGTGGGAGGGCTCCGTCCCCTGTTTTGAGAGCTTCATTCATCGTTTTTTTAGGGTTAAGGTTTGTAGGGGCAGTGCTCAGGTGGTGGTGGCGGCACCTCGTGCAATAAGGTCTCCCCCGACTTCAACCCTATCTCAGCGGCAACGTCAAGAGGCTTGTGGGAGTGTTGTGGTTTTCGAGGATTTCGTCAGGCTGTGGGGATCTTCGGATCGTCAAGGAGCTTCAGCGACAGTTCTTCCTTCTTCTTCGTCTCTGGGACAGATGTGGCATTCTTGACCCGTTTGGCGACTTCCTGTCCGCAACCAACAATGTCAGGCCGACTCAGGGAGGAGCGGCAGCAGCGGCGCGCCGTCGACACGTTCTAGAGGTTGAAGATGAAGGGCTTCTCAAGGATCTTATTGTAATTTTCGTTTTCTTAGGATGCTTTGTACTGTTTGCTGTTTCTTTTAATGTCAGAGTCCTATTCGTAAAAAAAAAAGGAAAGCAAAATCATCCTAACCCCTGCATTCGCACATCCACCAAAGCCAACCAATTCAATATATAAAAGTAAAAAAGAAAATAAACAACACCATATATCGGCCTTGCGACTATCATGTTCTCCGCTATCTACCACGTGCATATAGGCAACTGCCCGAGAATTTACTAGCCATTGAAGTTTCAGTGTGATAAGATCGAATCCTTTTAATATTTATGTCAAGTTGATTCCCAACGTATACTACATTGATTTTAAAGTTGAACAAAGCCATGACAAAGATCACATAGCTATCTAGGACATCGACCGAGGCAATCAACAAAGCTTTCCACAAATTTTGTGTTGAGGTGCACCCAAGCTCGGCAAACGCTTTCCACGAATTGCGATGATCTGTCATTCCGGTGTCGCTAAAAGGGCTTACTCACATTTCGATCTAAAAAAGGACTTCCTTAAGCATCCCAAAACCCGAAAACCTACCCCATCGGGGACGCAGCTAAGAAGGTTTTCACGAATTTTATTGGGGTCAGCTGACCCTAGTGGTTCTATAGCAGCTCCGGCCCTGTGCACCACCACTCTATTCAGTCTGCGTAAACGTGTGCCAATAATGCATTACTCTTTACCATATTCGCCTCCCTATTTTTTCAACTATATTCTCAAACTTATCACACAAAATGGCAAGAAATGGGAGCACCTCATAGCATTAGTATTGGTGGGGCCTAAAGAACGGATTTGACTAATATTTGCAGAGTATTTTTTTCGGACCAATTTGTCAAATAATATTTTTAGAAAAAAAATCTTCATACTAAGTTCAAAGCGGCCATTTTTAATGCAAAACAGGTAGTAATGACTTAAATTATAGAATTGATATCCATTCATAGGATTGTGACATACGTGGATCTGGAAACATGCATAATTAAAATTTTGCAGAGGTTCGGTGCAAACGTGGTCTGCCACATCGCATGAATAGGCATGTGCAGCAGGTCGGGCCTCCACATGTGCGATTTCTGCGGCAGGGGCTACTACCCACGTACTACGTGGCGTCCTTGTGGTTGATTGAAATCATTCCGAGAATGAGTGGCTGATCAGGCCGATCAAAATAAACAAATATTTCGCCGGACCAGCTGGTATACACCGATGGTGCTCTGCTCGGTACGGTGACTACCAGGACAGACACTACCTTTCCGAGGCCATCGGAACGACCAAAACTTCTTCTTCCCAAGTATGTACGGTACACTCTGCCTGTACTGTACTGGAAACCCTGCCGTACTCTTTGTTGTGCACGGCCACCGACGGGACCCGTTCAACCTCGGGCACATTTGGCTCTCCCGTATTCCGGCAAACGTCACCGTCAACCAATCCCGCAGGCCGCAGCGAAAAAACAATCACCGGCGACGCGGAGCGGCGGTGGGGCGCGAGCGAGCCCAGTCCACTGCCGTCTTGCCGTCCTGCCGCAGGAGAACCAGTCCGTAGATCGCCTCGCCTACAAACCCTCCACCGGACCGGCCGTGGAAATTCCACCTCCGTTCTGTGAAACCCACACAGCACAGCGCAGCGCAGCGCAGGCCGCTCGATTGACTTTCCACTCCCCTGCCGAGCTCACACACCCACACACTCACATGTTGAACCATCCTCCCCACCCCCATTCCCATCCCCGTCACGGTCAGGGCACCCTCCTCCGCCTCCTCTCCCGCCCCCGCGCCGTCGCCGTCGCCGGGGGGCCGTCCCCGCCGCTGCCCTCCGAGCACGCCCGGGCCAGGCTCACGGCCCGCCCGCGGATGGACCCGCCCTCCTCCTCGGGCCGCCCCACCACGCCGCGCCGCCAGCTCCAGCTCCAGGGCCCGCGACCGCCGCGCCTCAACGTGCGCCCCGAGTCGCACGCCATCAAGAAGCCATCCGGTGCCCCGGCTCCCGCGCAGACCCAGCACGGCCGGCGGGAGGACAAGCAGGGGCAGCAGCAGCAGCCGCCGCGGGAGCCGGTGATCATCTACGACGCCTCGCCCAAGATCATCCACACCAAGCCCAGCGAGTTCATGGCGCTCGTGCAGCGCCTCACCGGCCCCGGCTCCATCTCCATCTCCAGCACCCTCCCCTCCTCCTCCGCCCACACCCAGGACTACCAGATGATAGACGACGACGACGACGACGCCGCGGAGCCGATGTACCTGCCCCCAGAGCTGCTGCTCTCCCCGTCCGCCGCGATGTCCCCGGCGGCTCGGCTGGCGACAATCGAGCGGTCCGTGCGCCCCACGCCCGCGCCGGCGCCCCCGGAGTACATGGACTTCTCTGCCTACAGGTTCGACGACGGCGGCCTGGCGGCGGTGGTCAGCTCGGCCCGGCCCGGCATCCTCTCCCCCCTGCCGTCGTCGCTGCCGCCGGCGGCCTCCTCGGGCCAGTTCTCGCCGCTGCCCTTCGACGCCAGCTGCATCAGCTGGCTCAACGAGCTCAGCCCCATCCTCCGGACCGCCTCCACGGGCGCCGCCTCGTCCGGCAGCGGCGGCGGCGGTGCCGGAGCCGCGCGGCCCCCGGCGTCGTACTACTCCGACCCCTTCGTGCCCAGCCCACGGAACCTGCTCGCCACGCCCACCGTGCCGTCGCCCAGGACCTTCGCGGAGCTCCTCAGCAACCTGCCGGATCTCTAGGGGGGAGGCCGCCGCCTCCGTCAAAAAGTTCTCTTTTTTCTTCCTCTGCATTTTTTGGGGAGGGGCAACCCGGCGTGGTGGGGCCCCCATACTGATGACACCTTAATTAGTTAGAGATTCATCCTTTTTATTTTGTTATAATTGTGTTCCTGGGCAACCACTAGCCCACTAGGCAGTGAGGAAAGGGGAAGGAAGGCAATGCTATAGCCAGTCAACAGTAGTGGAGTAGCAGATGATTAGTAGGATCTTCTCGTCAAGATTTTGTTTTCTTTGGATTTACATCTCTTGTGTAAGCCGAAGAAATATTTGTTTGTTCAAAGCTCTATCCTGCTGTGTTCGGATTAGGTCATGCTGGCTTCGCATTACGTTTGGCAACTCCTCGTCCTCATCCACGAAATGGTAGCATCTCGCACTGTCATGGAAGATTTCTGTTTTCTTCTGCAGCGGTGATCGAACTGGCCATGTCCTCGTCTGGACTGACTGTGTCAGTGATGGTGTTGCTAGTTTTCTGTCGGGCGGAGAAGACGAGAGGGGAATTGGAGGCTTCGTTCCGTCGCTCGCACGTGCTCTGCCAAGATTCGGTTTACAGGGGAGAGGAATGTGGAGCTCTCACGTGGCAGTGGATCACACTTTCTTTCCCAATCGTCTCCGTTGCACATATTCGGGCCAACCGCCGACATCGTGCTTGATTTGAGCAGTACTACTGTTTTCAGGTCTCTAATTCTACCCTTGCCGATTTTCTACGAGGTATTAGCACCGGGTATACGAGCTTGTTCAAGAGGAGCAAATTCATGTAGTAAAAAACTTGCAAAATGGGGCAAGCTTTGTACACGAGCTTGTGCATTTGTAGACCCAGAAATAGAGTAGTGATAATCGGCATGCAAAAGCACGGTGTGATTATGAAGAATCTGTGGTGAACAACGATTGCAGGGATAGGAGGATGGTTAGACAACCTGGTGAATATCTTACTCACACAAGAGAATGCATCACTAGAGGATGTGATTTTAAGATGAAAGGAGATATGAAAATATTAGGGATCGCTACGCAAAACAAACAAACAAAATTCCTACCGCTTAAACAAAGATCAAGCTTGCAGGGTGAAGGCAACGGATCATGTACCTCGTTGATCGAACTAGCGGAAGAGTGTGCCGACGACGAGGTTGATGTAGTCACGAGTTGATTCTCGCAACTAACCTCGGTTAGTCGCGAGAAGATGTATTATCCTTCCTCGACTCCCACGATCTAGTGTCGCACGTGCAACACCTTCAATGGTATCCACAGGTACGAGCTTAGCACCGCCGCGTTGAATGTGTGATCAAGCACACCGACAAAGCGGAATATGCCAGTGAAGATCCGGCAGCACTTTCGCGTCCCCGATGGAATCAGAGTAGTAGACGGGCAACACTATGTGGGGAGAGAGAGAGAGAGAGAGAGAGAGAGAGAGGAGAGTCGATGAAGATGAGGCAGTGGCGACGTGGGCGACGATGGTAGCCCGGCGATGGCGGGCGGTGGCGGCAGGCGGTGGTGGCGGTGGTCGGGCCGGGGCTAGGGTTTCGGGCACGGGGGGCTCGTGGCTTTGAGTGCTCTAGGATGCCCCCGTCTCCCTTATAAAGGCGACCAACCCTAGTTGGCCGGCCCCTTGCCCAAACTGAGTAGGGGGAGTTGGAGTTCTACCCAAACTACTTCCCCCAAACTGACCTAAGGGGGGAAGTGGAGTTTGAGGTGAACTCGACCCCCAAAACCGACTCCTAGAGGACTCCTCTCTCCTTGGTGCGGCCGGCCACAGGGTGGGCCCTGATGGGGATATGCCCACCGAGGTATGCCTAGATGGTGGAAACCTCTAGAGAAGTCAAGGTGGGATCCTTGAAGGCCCAGGAACGGTGGGTCCCTCTTAAGGCGGTTGGAAGCATCAAGGCACAAGCAAGTCGCCGTGGAGACCAAGACAAGGCCCAATCGGCCCAATCATTCGTACAAACTTTGTAAACCCTAGCAAAGTTTGCTATATAAGCGTCCGTGGGGCATTAGGTCATTAACGTTTTGATACACCTCATAGACGCATGTAGCGGCCCGGGAAAATCCAATACTAGAATTGTTTGTTCTTTTTATCTTTTCGCGTCATCTTGACGTCATTCATCATCATGCATTATATCACCTTGCATGTTTTTGTTAAAACTAAACTTATTTTGGAATAAACCTTATAATTATTTTTCTCATATGGTTCTATAGAAACCATTCCTCTCATTTTTTTATTGCAATGAAACTAAAACTATAATGTGTGTAAACCTTTGACTTTGTTTTGAGATAAAAATCAAGCTTTCAAAATGTTTGCAACCTATTTTTAAATCTTTTCTAAACCCTCTTTGCCTTCCCTTCTTGGCTCTGAGAAGAATTCAGCAAGATAAAGAAAAGAAGAGAAGCAATCAAAAAAAAGGGTGTCGAAGCAAAGAAGCCCAGCCGGCCCATTCTACCCGAGCCAGGAGAAAACGCTCCAGGCTCCACCTCTTCGTTGTGGTCTTCTTCCTCGTACGGCATTCATCTGGTCGCTACACGTCGCGGTCCTGATAGATGGGATGGCTGCAAGTGCGCAGCACCCTTCCTTAAAACCCTAGGTCGCCCTAGCCCTGCAAACCCTAGACTTCCCCTACGTGTTCCCTTGTCGCTGCCGCCACTCTCTTTCTCTCCCTCCGCTTTCTATTTCTCGCTCCCGAGAACAACCACGTTCACCTCGCCATGGCCCCATACTCCGGAGCTCCCCCTTGACAAGACAAGCTCGCCATCGACTTCACCTTGCTGCCAGGATCGTCTCTGCATGAAGAATCTACACGAGCCACCAAGAATCGATGATATAGACCTCTTTGTCCCATCGGGTCACCGGCGGAATTCGGCAGCTCAGGTCCTGCTTCGGCTTCCCAGAACACGCGCTCGTCCTCCTGGTGAGCTCGCCTTTCTTTTCCCCTTCTCCTCCTTCAATTTCGTGCACGGTAGCCGCCACGCTGTTGTCTTCCCGAGCGCATCCGCCATGGAGAGCACGTCGTTGCACTCCAGCCCGCCCCCATGTTCTATTGCTGATGTTATTGTTGTGCAGCATCACGCGTGCCTTCTCTTCCTTGCCCAAAGGACCTCATGCCGCCTCTGCTCTGGGCGCCTCAGGCCGTGGTCGACGTCTTCGTCTCCGTCCGTCTCTGCATCCTCGCTTGTCCGGCCGAGTCTGTCTGAACCGAACTCCTCAACGCTGTCCAAAAATTCAGTTTCGTCAGGTAAAAGAGTTCACTTTCAGAGCTCTAAAGTCATCTGCTTCCTGTTATTTTCAAACACGATCAGCAGACCAACCGGTTCGATCCATTGTTCTCGACCGAGTGATCCTGAGTTCGAATCTCAGCTGTGGCAAATAAAGCCCCATTTTTTTATCATTTGTTTTCCTCATCATTCTGACATGTGGCCCCTCCTCATCAGTGATCCCGGCGCCAGAGCAGCAGTCAGTGACCCAGTCAGCTCCGCCTGGTCCCGCCGTCAGCCTCCTGGGCTCGTTCCGTTTGGTGAGAAAAGGCGCAGCAAACATTCTGTTTTCTGAAAATTGCTGCAACTATATAAATCTTGCTAAATTCATATCTTTTAAACCGTCACTCGGAATACAAAGTATTTTATATGTTTTTGGATCAGAAAAATGTGTAGAATCTAAATATGCCATCCATACTACTGTTTGCATCTCGCATCATGTCATGACGTGGTATTTTGCATCTCACTTAATACATAACATATGGAGTAATTGGGATATGCCAAATATGGTATCCCCACTTCATTTAATTTTGTGTAGCTCACCCATGTCTTGTCTTTGCCACGCTAATCAACATCTAAATTTGCCGAGTAGTAAAATAACTTGAACCATATGTGTGTTTCGGAATTCCGAATTCCGCATAATTTGGATAAGTTGCATTGCATCATATTTGCCATGTCATGCATACATGCTTCACATGATCATGCCGATTCTTTTGCCGTAGTAGTAAGTGTTGCATCCATTGATTGTTGTAGCGTTTTGCTTCTTCTCGGATAGGCCGATTCGTGGTGATGTGAGCAACGACAAGTTCTTCAGAAGTTTCTCGACAATCTTTTCAGGCGAGCCCTTTTCTCTCTACCCATTTAATACTTTTGCTCTCGCTAGCTCTATATTCTAGCCTTGTGTCATGATGCTTTGTTCAAGTCCCGTGTCCTATCCACCTGTTTATCCAAAGCAAAGCCGTAAAACCTTCCATACATCCTATTACCTCGTGTGCTTGTTGTTCGAGTTGGCCTTGCGAGTCGTAGGCATCTTCAGGTTGTTGGAGTTGTTTTATCTCATTGGGTTGGGAAAGTTATCACATGCTCTACTTTATGGATATATGATGTTGGAGATAATCATGGCTTACCTTACTATTAATACTTAAAATTGAATTTAGCAGAGGCATTGGTGAGTCATTTTTGCCAGTTTTCCGACGGCTCACTTGTGTCCCCTAGGACCCCGAGATCGCATGAACTGTTCTGAGACTGAGCGCTCTAACCAGACGTGGGTACGTTTACGGGCCTCCCCTCGATCACTGCCGGAATCTACACACTTGTCCAGTGGCCACAACTAGTTTGAGGTTTTCCATTTGGTTCTTGCGTGCATGCAGCTCTTGTATCTTATGGTCCGATTTACTTTGGGGGAAGCCGTGGGTGCCTTGTAACCCCTTGTTTGCTTTCTGCATGCACGCATAGGTTTGCGGCGTGAGCGTTTACCGCATGCTGAAGCGGGTCGTCTCCCGTGGGTGGAGTCGGGCCTCCGAAGCCGTGCACGCAACAACTAGGTCCGTCTCAGAGATTCGGCCGAACTCTTGAGCGGGTTAAACTTAGTTAGGTGGCTTCCTGGACTTGTTTGTAGTGAAGGAGAGTGCGAGTCGTGACTATCCTGATGGCGCACCCGTTTTTATTAAGGGTGCGAGATTTGCCGGAAGGATTGATCGAACGTTTGGGTACATTTGGGCACCCCTGCAGGGTTAAATCTTTTCGAAAAGCCGTGTCCGCGGTTATGGACGACTTGGAGCTGTACTACTCGATCATAGAACAACTTGCACCTGCTATTTCAATACTAATAAACTTGTGTAGTAAGCTAGCACAACTACAACAATAAACCTGCAATAAAACTTGGTAACTGTGTGAGTGCCTTTGATACTTGCTTCTTCATTTGGTCACGAGGAGGTGATTCATCGGCTGGGTTATGTTTGGTGTTAGTTTCTAGTTGGTTACTTCTATGCGCTCTATTATCTTATTCTAATTAGACGAAAGTTGTAGTGTCTCTCTGTAGTATGATTCGTTTGTTGCCGCTAAGTCCACCATACAGCCTGTAGGCGAGCACAGCTGAATTCCAGTCTCGCGAGTACGTGCCTCGGTACTCACCCTCGTTTTTTCCCCTTTTCTCTTTCTCCCTCCTTGTTCGGCAACCATTGGCCCGACGATGTTCACAGGTATGGGAGCGATGACGTTAGCAAGGTTACCCTTCCGGCTTGGCCTGGGCAGGGTTATGGACGCCATCGTTTATCTTCAGGCCTCTTAGGCCCATTTGTATTCTTGTCCGTACTCGGATGCTATTTGCTTTATGTATGATTTGGATCTTTGTATGTATATATTTGGATTCTTGACTCGTGGAGTCTTTGTGGTTATATATTCTTTTGTGGGTTCTATCGTGAACTTGTGTAACTGTTGCTACCTTGATTCCACCCGCATCGCGTGCATGTTGCGACGTGCATGAGGCGTTTGGTGGTGCGTTCCAAAGCGACACCATGTAGATTGTGGCAGAAGCGCTATAATCTGCAAGGTGCCGATTTTGGGGTGTCACAAGTGGTATCAGAGCCCAGGTTTTGTCGATACCCACAGGTCCAGTCTGCCTGTAGGATAACCTTGCCAACGGACGTTGTAGAGTCTAGTGTCAAAACTATTTTGCTAAAAATGCGTTGGATAGATCTGATTAGGTCTGCATTTTACTCCTTACCTTCTATGCTACTCTCCTCTTACCTTTGCGAGTTTTGAGTCTTCTCTCTTGCCTACTTCTCTAAGTTTTAGGATCCTACGTGGGTGGACGTTCTCTTGCCTTTTATCCTAATAGGTCCGATCTCTGGAAGTTCATCATCGTCAACGTGAGAAGAAATCTCTTGTTAGTGGTGTCGAGAAAAATAGATCCACGTTAAGGCCCTGGAATGTTAACACGAAGCGCGAAGACTCGATAGTTTCACCAACTCTTTCCCCCTACACGAGTGTGGATCTCGGGGCGAGATCCCTTGTTAGTGGTGTCGATTGTAGCGGCCCGGGAAAATCCAATACTAGAATTGTTTGTTCTTTTTATCTTTTCGCGTCATCTTGACGTCATTCATCATCATGCATTATATCACCTTGCATGTTTTTGTTAAAACTAAACTTATTTTGGAATAAACCTTATAATTATTTTTCTCATATGGTTCTATAGAAACCATTCCTCTCATTTTTTTATTGCAATGAAACTAAAACTATAATGTGTGTAAACCTTTGACTTTGTTTTGAGATAAAAAAATCAAGCTTTCAAAATGTTTGCAACCTATTTTTAAATCTTTTCTAAACCCTCTTTGCCTTCCCTTCTTGGCTCTGAGAAGAATTTAGCAAGATAAAGAAAAGAAGAGAAGCAATCAAAAAAAAGGGTGTCGAAGCAAAGAAGCCCAGCCGGCCCATTCTACCCGAGCCAGGAGAAAACGCTCCAGGCTCCACCTCTTCGTTGTGGTCTTCTTCCTCGTACGGCGTTCATCTGGTCGCTACACGTCGCGGTCCTGATAGATGGGACGGCTGCAAGTGCGCAGCACCCTTCCTTAAAACCCTAGGTCGCTCTAGCCCTGCAAACCCTACACTTCCCCTACGCGTTCCCTTGTCGCTGCCGCCACTCTCTTTCTCTCCCTCCGCTTTCTATTTCTCGCTCCCGAGAACAACCACGTTCACCTCGCCATGGCCCCATACTCCGGAGCTCCCCCTTGACAAGACAAGCTCGCCATCGACTTCGCCTTGCTGCTAGGATCGTCTCTACACGAAGAATCTACACGAGCCACCAAGAATCGATGATATAGACCTCTTTGTCCCATCGGGTCACCGGCGGAATTCGGCAGCTCAGGTCCTGCTTCGGCTTCCTAGAACACGATCTCGTCCTCCTGGTGAGCTCGCCTTTCTTTTCCCCTTCTCCTCCTTCAATTTCGTGCACGGTAGCCGCCACGCCGTTGTCTTCCCGAGCGCATCCGCCATGGAGAGCACGTCGTTGCACTCCAGCCCGCCCCCATGTTCTATTGCTGATGTTATTGTTGTGCAGCATCACGCGTGCCTTCTCTTCCTTGCCCAAAGGACCTCATGCCGCCTCTGCTCTGGGCGCCTCAGGCCGTGGTCGACGTCTTCGTCTCCGTCCGTCTCTGCATCCTCGCTTGTTCGGCCGAGTCTGTCTGAACCGAACTCCTCAACGCTGTCCAAAAATTCAGTTTCGTCAGGTAAAAGAGTTCACTTTCAGAGCTCTAAAGTCATCTGCTTCCTGTTATTTTCAAACACGATCAGCAGACCAACCGGTTCGATCCATTGTTCTTGACCGAGTGATCCTGAGTTCGAGTCTCAGCGGTGGCAAATAAAGCCCCATTTTTTATCATTTGTTTTCCTCATCATTCTAACATGTGGCCCCTCCTCGTCAGTGATCCCAGCGCCAGAGCAGCAGTCAGTGACCCAGTCAGCTCCGTCCGGTCCCGCCGTCAGTCTCCTGGGCTCGTTCCGTTTGGTGAGAAAAGGCGCAGCAAACATTCTGTTTTCTGAAAATTGCTGCAACTATATAAATCTTGCTAAATTCATATCTTTTAAACCGTCACTCGGAATACAAAGTATTTTATATGTTTTTGGATCAGCAAAATGTGTAGAATCTAAATATGCCATCCATACTACTGTTTGCATCTCACATCATGTCGTGATGTGGTATTTTGCATCTCACTTAATACATAACATATGGAGTAATTGGGATATGCCAAATATGGTCTCCCCACTTCATTTAATTTTGTGTAGCTCACCCATGTCTTGTCTCTGCCATGCTAATCAACATCTAAATTTGCCGAGTAGTAAAATAACTTGAACCATATGTGTGTTTCGGAATTCCGAATTCCGCATAATTTGGATAAGTTGCATTGCATCATATTTGCCATGTCATGCATACATGCTTCACATGATCATGCCGATTCTTTTGCCGTAGTAGTAAGTGTTGCATCCGTTGATTGTTGTAGCGTTTTGCTTCTTCTCGGATAGGCTGATTCGTGCTGATGTGAGCAACGACAATTTCTTCAGAAGTTTCTCGACAATCTTTTCAGGCGAGCCCTTTTCTCTCTACCCATTTAATACTTTTGCTCTCGCTAGCTCTATATTCTAGCCTTGTGTCGCGATGCTTTGTTCGAGTCCCATGTCCTATCCACCTCTTTATCCAAAGCAAAGCCGTAGAACCTTCCATACATCCTATTACCTCGTGTGCTTGTTGTTCGAGTTGGCCTTGCGAGTCGTAGGCATCTTCAGGTTGTTGGAGTTGTTTTATCTCATTGGGTTGGGAAAGTTATCACATGCTCTACTTTATGGATATATGATGTTGGAGATAATCATGGCTTACCTTACTGTTAATACTTAAAATTCAATTTAGGAGAGGCATCGGTGAGTCATTTTTGCTAGTTTTCCGACGGCTCACTTGTGTCCCCTAGGACCCCGAGATCGCATGAACTGTTCTGAGACTGAGCGCTCTAACCAGACGTGGGTACGTTTACGGGCCTCCCCTCGATCACTGCCGGAATCTACACACTTGTCTAGTGGCCACAACTAGTTTGAGGTTTTCCATTTGGTTCTTGCGTGCATGCAGCTCTTGTATCTTATGGTCCGATTTACTTTGGGGGAAGCCGTGGGTGCCTTGTAACCCCTTGTTTGCTTTCTGCTTGCACGCATAGGTTTGCGGCGTGAGCGTTTACCGCATGCTGAAGCGGGTCGTCTCCCGTGGGTGGAGTCGGGCCTCCGAAGCCGTGCACGCAACAACTAGGTCCGTCTCAGAGATTCGGCCGGACTCTCAAGCGGGTTAAACTTAGTTAGGTGGCTTCCTGGACTTGTTTGTAGTGAAGGAGAGTGCGAGTCGTGACTATCCTGAAGGCGCACCCGTTTTTATTAAGGGTGCGAGATTTGCCGGAAGGATTGATCAAACGTTTGGGTACATTTGGGCACCCCTGCAGGGTTAAATCTTTTTGAAAAGCCGTGTCCACGGTTATGGATGACTTGGAGCTGTACTACTCGATCATAGAACAACTTGCACCTGCTATTTCAATACTAATAAACTTGTGTAGTAAGCTAGCACAACTACAACAATAAACCTGCAATAAAACTTGGTAACTGTGTGAGTGCCTTTGATACTTGCTTCTTCGTTTGGTCACGAGGAGGTGATTCATCGGCTGGGTTATGTTTGGTGTTAGTTTCTAGTTGGTTACTTCTATACGCTCTCTTATCTTATTCTAATTAGACGAAAGTTGTAGTGTCTCTCTGTAGTATGATTCTTTTGTTGCCGCTAAGTCCACCATATAGCCTGTAGGCGAGCACAGCTGAATTCCAGTCTCGCGAGTATGTGCCTCGGTACTCACCCTCGTTTTTCCCCTTTTCTCTTTCTCCCTCCTTGTTCGGCAACCATTGGCCCGACGATGTTCACAGGTATGGGAGCGACGACGTTAGCAAGGTTACCCTTCCGGCTTGGCCTGGGCAGGGTTATGGACGCCATCGTTTATCTTCAGGCCTCTTAGGCCCATTTGTATTATTGTCCGTACTCGGATGCTATTTGCTTTATGTATGATTTGGATCTTTGTATGTATCTATTTGGATTCTTGACTCGTGGAGTCTTTGTGGTTATATATTCTTTTGTGGGTTCCATCGTGAACTTGTGTAACTATTGCTACCTTGATTCCACCCGCATCGCGTGCATGTTGCGACGTGCACGAGGCGCTTGGTGGTGCATTCCAAAGCGACACCATGTAGATTGTGGCGGAAGCGCTATAATCTGCAAGGTGCCGATTTTGGGGCGTCACAAGTGGTATCAGAGCCCAGGTTTTGTCGATACCCACAGGTCCAGTCTGCCTGTAGGATAACCTTGCCAACGGATGCTGTAGAGTCCAGTGTCAAAACTATTTTGCTAAAAATGTGTTGGATAGATCTGATTAGGTATGCATTTTACTCCTTACCTTCTATGCTACTGATACGTCTCAAACGTATCTATAATTTTTGATGCTCCATGCTTGTTTTTACACCATTTGCCTTGTGTTTCGTTACACTTCGTGGCATTTTTATGCGATTTCCGGAACTAACCTATTGAGAAGATGCCACAGTGCCAGTTCCCTGTTTTCTGCTGTTTTTGTGTTTCAGAAAAGCTACACAGGAAATATTCTCGGAATTGGACGAAACAAGTTCCAGAAGTCTTATTTTTCCCGGAATCTTCTCGAAGACCGAAAGAGAGCCGGAGAGGGGCCAGAGGCCGCCCTCACACATAGGTGGCGCGGCCCAGGCCCTGGCCACGCCACCCTGGTGTGAGGAGCCCCAGGCTGCTCCCTGACGACGCCCCTTCGCCTATAAGAAGCCTCGGGACGGAAAACCCTAAAGTAGTCGGCGAAATTTCCAGAACAGTTCCGCAACGCCGCCGCCGTCGAAGCCAAATTTCGGGGGATAGAAGTCTCTGTTCCGGCACCCTGCCGGGACGGGGAAGTGCCCTCGGAGCCATCTCCATCGGTCTCCATCGCCGTCTCCGCCGTCTCCATCGACCTCACCGCCATCTCCATCAACCTTGCTGTCTCCTATGATGAGGAGGGAGTAGTTCACCCCCGGGGCTGAGGGCTCTACCGGTAGCTATGTGGTTCACCTCTCTCTCCCATGATGTGATCTTTATGTGATCGTGAGCTTTGTATCATGTTGAACAAGTAGATGTTATTATTCAGATATTATGTGTACTCTAGTGGTATTATTAAAGTAATCTATTCCTCCTGCCATGGTGTAACGGTGACAGTGCGTGCATCATGGTGGTACTTGGTCTAGGCTACGATTGTGATCTCTTATGGATTATGAGAATAATTATCGCTATGATAGTATTGAAGTGATCTTTTCCTCCTTTCATGGTGTAATGTTGACAGTGTGTGCACCGTGTTAGTACTTGGTCTAAGTTGCAATAATATCTATCTTGAGTTGTGCTTTGATTTGGATATCTCTATGAGTGGTGTTTGTCAAGTACTTGATGAACTTTAAGGGGTGCTTCTGTAGCCACTACGCAATGATTAGTGTTGTTCAATAGGAGAGTAATTCAGAGTACCATAGTGAAGAGAAGTTGTTTATTTGTTCAATTATGTTATATTGTTGGGAGTGTGTTCACTAGTGAAAGTATGATCCCTAGGCCTTATTTCCAAGCATTGCACACCGTTTACTTCCTGTTTTGTTACATGTTTGCTCGCAGCGATACTTATTTCATATTACAGTTACTACTCATAATCATCTATACCACTTGTATTTCACTATCTCTTCGCCGAACTAGTGCACCTATACGTCTGACAAGTGTATTGGGTGTGTTGGGGACACAAGAGACTTTCTGTATCGTAATTGCAGGGTTGCTTGAGAGGGATAGCTTTGACCTCTTCCTCCCTGAGTTCGATAAACCTTGGGTGATCCACTTAAGGGAAACTTGCTGCTGTTCTACAAACCTCTGCACTTGGAGGCCCAACACTGTCTACAAGAACAGAAGCGTGTGTAGACATCAAGCTCTTTTCTGGCACCGTTGCCGGAGAGGTAAGGTAAAAGGTACTCGCATCCTCCTGTGTGAGTGCTCGGAGTTATTTCCTTTAGATTCTGCAATTACATCTTTTTGTTTCTTGTTTTTATTTTCACTAGTTAGGTGATACGTCTCCAACGTATCTATAATTTTTGATGCTCCATGCTTGTTTTTACACCATTTGCCTAATGTTTCGTTACACTTCGTGGCACTTTTATGCATTTTCCGGAACTAACCTATTAACGAGTTGCCACAGTGCCAGTTCCCTGTTTTCTGCTGTTTTTGTGTTTCAGAAGTGATACACAGGAAATATTCTCGGAATTGGACGAAACAAGTTCCCAAAGTCTTATTTTACCCAGAAGCTTCCAGAGATCCGAAGGAGAGTAGGAGGGGGGCCACCAGGGCACCACACGCCAGGCTGGCGCGGCCAGGGGCCTGGCCGCGCCGCCATAGGGTGAGGGGGCCTGGCCCCTCCTCTGACATCGCCCCTTCGCCTATAAAGACCCCCCGACGAAAAAAACCTAAGTACCCGATCACTTTTCCAAAACACATCGCGATCCGCCGCCACCGTCGACCCGAAGATCGGGAGGGTCCAGAAGCTCTTGCCGGCACCCTGCCGGAGAGGGGAATCGCCACCGGAGGTCTTCTTCATCTCCATGCTTGCCTTCGGAGCGATGAGTGAGTAGTCTACCTTGGACTATGGGTCCATAGAAGTAGCTAGATGGTTGTCTCCTCCACCATGTGCTTCATGTTTAGATCTCATGAGCTGCCCTACATGATTGAGATCACCATTATGTAATTCTACATGTTTGGTTTGTTGGGATCCGATGAATATTGGTGTTTATGATTAAGTTGCTGTACTGAATATTATATTTTGTTATCTCTATGTTGTTTATGATCTTGCATGCTCTCCGTTGTTAGTAGCTATCTTGGCCGAGTAGTTGCTAGTGACTCCAAGAGGGGGTATTTATGCTCGATAGTGGGTTCATGCCTCTATTTAACCTGGGGGAGTGACAGAAACCTCTAAGGTTGTAGATGTGATGTTGCTACTAGGGAGAAAACAACATTAATATGCTCAAGGGTATATGCTTTGTTTACATTACACACTTTGCTTAATGCAATTATCTGTTGTTCGCAACTTAATACTTGTGGAGTTCTCGGATTGATTCACCACAAATGGATTATTAGTCATAGATGCAGTTGGATGGCGGTCTATGTATTTTGTTGTAATGCCCAGAGTAAATCTCATAGTGATCTTTTTGACATATCACGTTTATCTTTATTCTATCAATTGCCCAACTGTAATTTGTTTACCCAGCATGTGTTATTTATCTTATGGAGAGACACCACTAGTGAACTGTGGATCCCGGTCCTATTTCCATCATATTGCTATCACCTGTTTACTTTACTCGCATACTCTATTGTTTTCCACTCGATACGCTCATAACCTTTGTTTCAAGCAAACCGGTGAGATTGACAACCTCATCGCAAGTTGGGAACGAAGTACTTGGTTGTGTTGTGTGCAGGTTCCGTGTTGCAGTTAGCAAGCAAAGCTTGGATGAGGCGCCATATATAAATTGTCCGAAGCTGCCGCAAGCTAGCAAGCATCACCTTCAGTCGTTTGTCTCTCCTCTCCAAGAACGATAAACCTTGGTTTCTTAACTGAGGGAAAACTAGCTGCTATACTCATCATACCTTCCTCTTGGGGTTCCCAACGGGCTGGTTATTCACCACGCACAAAGAATCTTCTGGTGCCGTCACCCACGCGCCAGCAGCTAATTTTCTGGCACCGTTGCCAGGGAGGAAGTAGAAGACTTCTGCGAGGGGAGTTTTCACACGCACATCCTTTACTTTGTTTTATTGTTTTGCTTTACTTTATTTATTTTACTTGCATCGTTTTATATCAAAAAACCAAAAAATTAGAATCCTTTGTAGTTGTTTTTACTTGTCTTGCTTTATCATGCTTTCTATCAATGGTTGGTTTCTTAGAAACTAAATCTTTTTGGCAAGGTGGGTTCACGGAAGAGCGGCAAAATTATTATGAGGAACACCGCTTGTCACAAAAAGGGAAACACTTATGGGAACAAATCAATAGATTGTATATCATTGCTAGAAATGTGTGCTCTACTTATAATGTTACTTATTGCTTTGATAGATCTTGTTGCTGTAGGAGGTATAAACACCTCCCTTTTCAATGTGAGTATAATGATGATGTTACCATATCTTCTTATATTAATGGAAATTATGACTTTTATGATGTGGAACAAATTGAAGAATTTATTGCTTGGAAGGGTGCATTTGAACTTGCTTATTTGCTTGAAAATATTGACGATGCACCTTATAAATATGAGGTTTATGATATACTTACATTTTGCTTTGATAATTACAAGGAAGGAAATGGTTATATTCTTAAATATCTTAATAGATGCTCTCCAACGGAAGAGACTAATGCCATGAAGGAGCCTATGGAAGAAGAAATTGCTGAAACTAGAAGCTCATTGGATGAAAAAGAGGAGGAGAGTGATGACCAAGAGGAGGAAGAATGGAGCTACCCATGTCTACCTCCCAATAATAGTAACTCTCTAACTAATACCTTATTTGATCGCCCTCCATGCTTAACAAAAGAGGGTGAGTGTGATATTTATATTGTTGAGTTTGTTCATGATGCTACTGAAAATTATTATGAGAGAGGAAAATATGGTTGTTGGAATTCTCATGTTACTAAAACACCTCTCTATATTGAAAGTTCTGAAGTTGCTCTTGTTTTATCTACCCATACTTGTGACTATGTGCTTCTTTGATTTATTTTCTTACAAGATTCCTATGCATAGGAAGTGGGTTAGACTTAAATGTGTTTTATATTTGCTCCTTGATGCTCTTTTTGGCTTCCATTCATATTTCTTATGTGAGCATCTTCTCAAATTACAGAGCCTAGCTCAAAGGCGTTAAAGAAAAGCACTCTTGGGAGATAACCCAATGTTTTTATTTTCAGTACTTTTTCATTTATTTGAGTCTTGGAAGTCATTACTACTGTAATGACCGCTCCTTATCTTGTTTATTTCGTTTTTGTGCCAAGAGAAGCCTCTAATTCGAGTGAGGTAAAGATTTGGGGATGTTGCTATCCTAAAACTGTTTTTGGTGCTGCACTGTAAAAATTCGTATAAATTCTCTGTATATCTTTTGGACCTGCGATTTCTTGTGCATATGCCCCAGGTTATATCCAAACTTTTGTTAGTTGAACACTTTTTGATTTGAGCAACAGAAAACCCCTAAAAAATTCGACCTTTGTCAGCTGTTCAGTTTTGACAGATTTCTGCCAATATTTGTGTTTGCCACTTTATCACTTTCTTTTGAGTTCTTTTGATCACGGAACTTTTGGGGAGGTTGCTACAGTAGTATTTGCTATATATGTGGTGGTTTTGAGTTGAAACCTGAAGCAAAAAAGAGGATTGATTATATGTTATGCTTGCACTAATGTTGCTAATAGAATTGTGTTTAGTTTTGTATGAAGGAAGTTTTCAAGTGTAGGGATTGGAGAATGATGAGATGAGTTGAAGAATGGACAAAAGCTCAAGCTTGGGGATGCCCATGCATTACCCCAATAAATATCCAAGAGGTACAAGCGTCAAAGCTTGGGGATGCCCCCGAGGCACCCCTTCTTCATCGGCAAAAATCAGGTCACCTTTCAAGACGCTATATTTTTATTGCTTCATGCACTATGTGTTTTTCTTGGAGCGTCAGTTGTTTTAGTTTTCTTAGTTAGTTTAGTTTGTTTGTTTGCTGCAATAAATGGTTGGACCCCAACAAATTTCTTTTGGAGGAGATGTACTCGTTTTCATTTGCAAAGAACACTCCATTTTCACTCTTATCGTTCATCGAGTGTTCTTCTTTTTCTGCTACTGCTTTTGGTTTTCGTTTTCGCCTTGATTTGCGTTCAGACCTTGTCATATCTTTTCATCAAGGTGTATTTTTTCCTCTGGACCATGTTGGTTTTCCTCAAAAGAGTTGGATTTAAAAAGTTCAAATGGTGTTGGAAAAGAGAAAAAGCTTTATGCAAAAAAAGTGGTACAAGAAGGAGCTTGTGTAGACTGCGGCTTAGGCTTGTTCATGTCATGCTTGATGTCTTTTTGATAGTATGCTTAGTGGTTTTGCTGTAGCATGACTTGTTTCAAATAACTGAGATTGCTTAATGAGCCTTTGAAAAAAATCATGCGTTGTTTTTATTGTATGGAAGCATTATTTTGGTTTTCTCCTTGATGCTTTATTTGGGTTGACTTGGCTCATGCTCACACATGTTAGACTCTTACAAAGACGCCAATAGCCTTCATGATCATTTAGTTTTCGACTTTTGATGCCATCTTATGCTTCTTTTAATGTCGCTTTGTCGCTTTGCATGATTATGGCCATTATTGCTCTCTTAGTTGGTCGCTCCCAGTCTTTTGCTAGCCCTCGCCTTGTACTGAGTATGAGCTCTACTCGTGCATCCAACTCCTAAAAGCCAAAGTTTTCCAAAGTGTCCACCATACATACCTACTAGCAATTTGCTATTCCAAGTAAATTTGACTTGCTTTTATTTTCTCTTCAAATTAAACTCTTACCAGTGTTATGCGAAATTTGATCAGTAAAGCTCTCACGAACCGGAAGGCACACTTTACTTTTTCCTGTTCTTAAAAATTTGACATTGTGGTCTCTTATGTTGAGTTGTTATGCTTGCAAGTTGTAAGTTGGATTCTAGCCCAGCCATGCAGTCATGGGCAAGCTTTCAACATTGCACTTCTTATTTTAGTTGATATCGTGATCTTTTGTTTATGGATGCCCGCGGTGTGAAATGGATTGGGAATCTTGTGGGGATCATGGAGTTTGTATATGTGTTAGGGAAACGCCGGGCCGCTAATCTAAGCCATGCATAATTCATGGTGGAAATTTGCAGCATACCCATGGTGAACATTCGACGACGCATCTCACAATAAAAGCTAAACAAAAGGCAAATAAAAGAGATGTCGAGGTGTTCATTGTCTGCCTGTCCTGTCATTTTGGTGTGGGCTTGTTCCGTGTCATCGGGCACGGAGGTACCCCATTGGCGGTTCTCAATGATATGCATATACTTACAATGACAAGAGCCTTGCTTGGGACTCTAAGTAAAGTAGCATGAGGTTTGGGTACTCGTATTCATGGGACACGAGGTTTTCAACTTATGATTTGTCAAGCATATGCATCATAATTATTCTCGCATTAACTTTAACCATTCAAGATGCTTATGATGGGGGCAATGAGAGCTCAAAGCCGGTAAGTACCATAATTTTTGAAGGTTATAAAACTTGCAATCACTGCTTCCCTCTGCGAAGGGCCTTTCTTTTACTTTTATGTTGAGTCACCACCTTCTTTCTTTATGCACCATTACGAGAGCATAGTTGTCATTCTTAGTATAATATGCATTGTCCCAAAGTTCATTGATTGATTCATATTGTTGGTTTCACTTGTTCTCAAATTATTTGTATCTAGTCGCCCTCTTAAACTTGAAGGTGTCCTATGCATTTATGTTTTGCTCTCTTTGAAGGACAAGCTGAAAACCATTTGTATGTTTTCCTTATGATTTGAACACACGTTTGACTTTCATTGTTTCATTTTCATGATCTTTTGTTTGTGTTCATTTTCATGTTTACAACATGGTTGCTAAGTTCTATTGTCAAGATTATATCTTTCATGCCCATGTTTTAAGTTTTTATGATCCCAGCTCACAAATGCTTACATACATGATCAAGATTGTGTAGGTGCATGTCACCTCAAAAATTATTCTTTTGTTATCACTTACCTACTCGAGGACGAGCAGGAGTTAAGCTTGGGGATGCTATAATTTTTGATGCTCCATGCTTGTTTTTACACCATTTGCCTAATGTTTCGTTACACTTCGTGGCACTTTTATGCATTTTCCGGAACTAACCTATTAACGAGTTACCACAGTGCCAGTTCCCTGTTTTCTGCTATTTTTGTGTTTCAGAAGTGATACACAGGAAATATTCTCTCAATTGGACGAAACAAGTTCCTGAAGTCTTATTTTACCCGGAAGCTTCCAGAGATCCGAAGGAGAGTAGGAGGGGGGGCACCAGGGCCCCACACGCCAGGCTGGCGCGGCCAGGGGCCTGGCCGCGCCGCCATAGGGTGAGGGGGCCTGGCCCCTCCTCTGACATCGCCCCTTCGCCTATAAAGACCCCCCGACGGAAAAAACTTAAGTACCCGATCACTTTTCTAGAACACATCGCGATCCGCCGCCGCCATCGACCCGACGATCGGGAGGGTCCAGAAGCTCTTTCCGGCACCCTGCCGGAGAGGGGAATCGCCACCGGAGGTCTTCTTCATCGCCATGCTTGCCTCCGGAGCGATGAGTGAGTAGTCTACCTTGGACTATGGGTCCATAGCAGTAGCTAGATGGTTGTCTCCTCCACCATGTGCTTCATGTTTAGATCTCATGAGCTGCCCTACATGATTGAGATCACCGTTATGTAATTCTACATGTTTGGTTTGTTGGGATCCGATGAATATTGGTGTTTATGATTAAGTTGCTGTACTGAATATTATCTTTTGTTATCTCTATGTTGTTTATGATCTTGCATGCTCTCCGTTGTTAGTAGCTATCTTGGCCGAGTAGTTGCTAGTGACTCCAAGAGGGGGTATTTATGCTCGATAGTGGGTTCATGCCTCTATTTAACCTGGGGGAGTGACAGAAACCTCTAAGGTTGTAGATGTGTTGTTGCTACTAGGGAGAAAACAACATTCATATGCTCAAGGGTATATGCTTTGTTTACATTACACACTTTGCTTAATGCAATTATCTGTTGTTCGCAACTTAATACTTGTGGAGTTCTCGGATTGATTCACCACAAGTGGATTATTAGTCATAGATGCAGTTGGATGGCGGTCTATGTATTTTGTTGTAATGCCCAGAGTAAATCTCATAGTGATCTTCTTGACATATCACGTTTATCTTTATTCTATCAATTGCCCAACTCTAATTTGTTTACCCAGCATGTGTTATTTATCTTATGGAGAGACACCACTAGTGAACTGTGGATCCCGGTCCTATTTCCATCATATTGCTATCGCCTGTTTACTTTACTCGCACTATTTACTTTACTCGCATACTCTATTGTTTTCCACTTGATACGCTCATAACCTTTGTTTCAAGCAAACCGGTGAGATTGACAACCTCATCGCAAGTTGGGAATGAAGTACTTGGTTGTGTTGTGTGCAGGTTCCGCGTTGCAGTTAGCAAGCAAAGCTTGGACGAGGCGCCATATATAAATTGTCCGAAGCTGCCGCAAGCTAGCAAGCATCACCTTCAGTCGTTTGTCTCTCCTCTCCAAGAATGATAAACCTTGGTTTCTTAACTGAGGGAAAACTAGCTGCTATACTCATCATACCTTCCTCTTGGGGTTCCCAACGGGCTAGTTATTCACCACGCACAAGGAATCTTCTGGTGCCGTCACCCACGCGCCAGCATTAGGCTTAATGGAAAACAAAGAGTTCTTTAGTCTTTTTCCTGATTTTAGATTTGAAGAGAAAATTGAAAATCCTTTGGAGCTTATTTCGCATAGCAATGTTATTAGTACGAATGCTTTGAATACCGTTAATGCTAATGCTATAGAAAAGTCTAAGCTTGGGGAAGCTGGTTTTGTTAAGTATGATATTTTTAGTCCCCCAGCTTTAGTGGAGAAGATCTGTTCTGATAATATTTTATCTCCCATATGTGATGTTTCTAGTGATGCTTGTGCTCCTCATCCTTTTAAAATACCTACGAAGATTGTTGAACATGTTAGGGATAACTGCTATTTAGGAGATGGAACTGTCCATCCTGGTGACCATTTGCTTTTTATACATGAATTATGCGAGTTGTTCCAGTGTGCAGGTATTTCAATGAACCAAGTTAAGAAGAAGCTATTCTCTTTTTCACTGAAAGGCAGAGCTGAGGAATGGTATAAAACATTGAAGGATGGCCGATCTATTGATTGGGAGGAAATTGAACCTCTCTTTTATTCTAAATTCTATCCTTCTAGTCAGGTTTATAAAGATAGGAATTACATTTATAATTTTCATCCGCATGAGGGAGAAAGCATTGCCCAAGCTTGGGGAAGATTGAAGTTACTAATGCATAAATGTCCTATTCATGATCTTCCCCGTGATATTGTTATTAATAATTTTTATGCAAGGCTTTCAGGACATTACAAGGACTATCTAGATGCATGCTTTGATGGGTCTTTCACAAGCAAGGATGTCGACACCAAGTGGGGTCTGCTTGAGAGAATTCAAAACAATATTGAAGGTTGGGATAGCGACAAAGGTAAAGGATCAGGTATGAATTACGAGTTTGATTGCATTAAGTCTTTCCCTGAAACTGCTAATTTTCAAGAGCTTAGTGCTAAATATGGTCTTGATCCTCAAATTATGGTTGATTGCTTTAAAGCCTTTGCTTCCCATATGAATGTTCCTAAAGGAAATGGGGACGTGTATCATGAACCTTTTAAGGACACTTGCATAGAAAGTGATATTGTTATTGATGATTGCAATAAACATGCTCAAACTTCTAAAAGTCCTATTTCTTATAAGCATGTTAATTTTTGTGGAGTACATAGACCTTGTGAACAGAGTTACAACAAGGAAGATTATTGTGTCCACCATGCAAATGAAGAAAACCGAATGTGGTACAAGGATATAGGCGAGATCGGTAAGAAGGTTTGTGAGCTTTATCCTTTTCTTTGTAAACATTGCGATGACATAGGTCATTTTAATTTCCAATGCTCAAGCCCTAATAGTTACTCTTCTAGTACCCTAAGTTTGTATTGTGATGACAAGATTACTCCCAATCAGCATGATGAGCTCACTTTGTTCTTGGCGTGTGACGAGATATCTAGAAAGATTGCTTTGATAGATATGAATGATGTTGATATTAATAGCACCCTTCGTGGTTGTCGTCTCTATTGTGCTAAAGATTGCCTTGCAAATACTTACATACAAAATCTTATAAAACTTGATATTTTGCCAAGCTATGACAGGACCGATAGATGTTTTTATCTTATTAATAGAGAGGAGGAATCCTCCAAAGTTTCTTCTGTTATTTCTGTCCGCAAACCAGATTATGTGGAGAAAATGCCTTTCCCTCCTAGAGAATATGTGGAGAAGATGCCCTTCAAGTCTCTCCCTCCTAAAGGAGAAAGTAAGAAGAGTATGAAGAAGAAGAAGAAGAAGAAGAGGAGTAAGAGGCGAGAGGACACGGTATCTTCCCCTAAGCGTTATGATCCTGCTATAGATTATGATAATTCTGATTGGGATGATGTTCCTATGCCTGTTACCTATGTTAGTGATCATGATTGGGAAAAGCACTCTACTTTTGATATTGAAAATCTTTTTGGTACCAATTCTAAGGTTAATAATTGTTGTACCCTTAGTGCTATCCATGTTCCTTCTTATGATGATATGTTTGATGAGTATGCTTTGCGACATAGTAGTTCTCTAGCTTGTGATGATGGGTATAATATTTTCAGTTCACCTACTTTTGAGGAGAAAATTAGTTATCATTACAATATGCCTCCTGTTTTTGATGATTATGGTGATGACAATAATTATTCTGTTGAATCTGCTCCTACTACTATTGTTCATGTAGGGAGTATTAATCCTTTTATGCATGTGGCTCATGATAGGGATGCTTTACGTGATAGTTATATTTTTAATTCTATTCATGATACTACTGAAAGTTATTATGAGAGAGGGAAACATGGTTTGATGGATCTCAACAATATTGAGTTTCCCCTCATTATGTTGCAATTCTTAAAGTTGTACTTGTTTTGCCTTCCTATGCTTTTTGCTTTGCGCTTTTATGACTTGTCTCTTTACAAGACTATTTTTCATAGGAAGTGGTTTAGATTTAAATGTGTTCCATACATACTTTTTGATGCTCTCTTTTGCTTTAAGTTCCTATATGGCGCCTTTGCCTCAAGCTCTTATATGGCGCCCACATGAGCATCTTTGCAAATTACTGCGCCTAGCTCAAAGGCGTTAAAGAAAAGCACTCTTGGGAGATAACCCATTGTTTTATTTTCAGTACCTTTTCTTTTATTTGAGTCTTGGAAGTCATTACTACTGTAATGACCGCTCCTTATCTTGTTTATTTCGTTTTTGTGCCAAGAGAAGCCTCTAATTCGAGTGAGGTAAAGATTTGGGGATGTTGCTGTCCTGAAACTGTTTTCGGTGCTGCACCGTAAAAATTCGTATAAATTCTCTGTATATCTTTTGGACCTGCGATTTCTTGTGCATATGCCCCAGGTTATATCCAAACTTTCATTAGTTGAACACTTTTTTATTTGAGCAACAGAAAACCCCTCAAAAATTCGACCTTTGTCAGCTGTTCTGTTTTGACAGATTTCTGCCACTATTCGTTTTTGCCGCTTTATCGCTTTATTTTTTAGTTCTTTTGATCATGGAACTTTTGGGGAAGTTGCTACAGTAGTATATGCTTTATATGTGGTGGTTTTGGGTTGAAACCTGAAGCAAAAAGAGGTTGATTATATGATATGCTTACACTAATGTTGCTAATAGATTTGTGTTTAGTTTTGTATGAAGGAAGTTTTCAAGTGTAGGGATCGGAGAGTGATGAGATGAGTTGAAGAATGGACAAAAGCTCAAGCTTGGGGATGCCCATGCATCACCCCAATAAATATCCAAGAAGTACAAGCGTCAAAGCTTGGGGATGCCCCCGAGGCACCCCTTCGTCATCGGCAAAAATCAGGTCACCTTTCAAGACACTATATTTTTATTGCTTCATGCACTATGCGTTTTTCTTGGAGCGTCAGTTGTTTTTGTTTTCAGTTTTCTTTTGTTTTGTTTGCTGCAATAAATGGTTAGATCACATCATGTTTCTTTTGGAGGAGATGAACTCGCTTTTCATTTGCCAAGAACACTCTAGTTTTCACTCTTATCAAAAACCGAGTGTTCTTCTTTTTCTGCTACTGCTTTTGGTTTTCGTTTTTTGCCTTGATTTGCGTTCAGATCTTCTTATATCTATTTATCAAGGTGTATTTTTGCCTCTGGACCATGTTGGTTTTCCTCAAAAGAGTTGGATTTAAAAAGTTCAAATGGTGTTGGAAAAGAGAAAAATCTTTATACAAAAAAGTGGTACAAGAAGGAGCTTGTGTAGACTGCGGCTTAGGCTTTTGCATGTCGTGCTTGATGTCTTTTTGATAGTATGCTTAGTGGTTTTGCTGTAGCATGACTTGTCTCAAATAACTGAGATTGCTTAATGAGCCTTTGAAAGAGTCATGCATTGTTTTTAATTATTTGGAAGCATTATTTTGGTTTTCTCCTTGATGCTTTATTTGGGTTGACTTGGCGCATGCTCACACATGTTAGACTCTTACAAAGTCACCAATAGCCTCTATGATCATTTAGTTTTTGACTTTTGATGCCATCTTATGCTTCTTTTAATGTCGCTTTGTCGCTATGCATGATTATGGCCGTTATTGCTCTCTTAGTTGGTCGCTCCCAGTCTTTTGCTAGCCCTCATTTTGTACTGAGTATGAGCTCTACTCGTGCATCCAACTCCCAAAAACCAAGTTTGCCATTGTGTCCACTATAAATTCCTATGCATGGTATTTGTAAGCCATTCCAAGTAAATTTTCATGTGCTACCTTTGAAAAAACCTTCAAAATACTTCTCATTTTGTGACACTGTTTTCAGCTCATGGGGACGTAGTGGTCGGATTTGCTATCTTCCATATTGTCTTATTCCAAAAAGAAAAAAAGAAAAAAAAGAAAGAAAAAAGGCACTCCTCCATGGAATGTGAATGTTGGTGGGCACCCGATGGAATCGGTTAGCCATGGTTTGAGAAAGGAAAAAAGGTGGGGAGGAGTGCCAAGCTTTATAAAAGAGCACAAAAGTGCCAATCTCTCTCTCAAAAACTTGCTTCATTTTTGTATGGAAGATAGTAAGAACCCCATTGCCAGTCGTTGACAAAGACAACCACCTCTCAAAACCAATTTTTATCTTTTTGTTTTACAAATGAAAAGCTCTAGCACATGTTTAATCATTGCTTCCCTCTGCGAAGGGCCTTTCTTTTACTTTTATGTTGAGTCACCACCTTCTATCTTTATGCACCATTAAGAGAGCATAGTTGTCATTCTGAGTATAATGTGCATTGTCCCAAAGTTTTCATTGATTGATTCATGATGTTGGTTTCACTTGTTCTCAAATTATTTGTATCTAGTCGCCCTCTTAAACTTGAAGGTGTCCTATGCATTTATGTTTTGCTCTCCATGAAGGACAAGCTGAAAACCATTTGTATGTTTTTCCTTATGATTTGAACACACGTTTGACTTTCATTGTTTCATTTTCATGATCTTTTGTTTGTGTTCATTTTCACGTTATAACATGGTTGCTAAGTTTCTACTATCAAGATTATATCTTTCATGCCCATGTTTTAAGTTCTTTGATCTCAGCACTCATTGCTTTACCTATATGATCAAGATTGTGATGGTGCATGTCACCTCAAAAATTATTTCTTTTGTTATCACTTACCTACTCGAGGACGAGCAGGAGTTAAGCTTGGGGGTGCTGATACATCTCAAACGTATCTATAATTTTTGATGCTCCATGCTTGTTTTTACACCATTTGCCTTGTGTTTCGTTACACTTCGTGGCATTTTTATGCGATTTCCGGAACTAACCTATTGACAAGATGCCACAGTGCCAGTTCCCTGTTTTCTGCTGTTTTTGTATTTCAGAAAAGCTACACAGGAAATATTCTCGGAATTAGACGAAACAAGTTCCAGAAGTCTTATTTTTTCCGGAAGCTTCCCGAAGACCGAAAGAGAGCCGGAGAGGGGCCAGAGGCCGCCCTCACACATAGGTGGCACGGCCCAGGCCCTGGCCACGCCACCCTGGTGTGAGGAGCCCCTGACTGCCCCCTGACGACGCCCCTTCGCCTATAAGAAGCCTCGGGACGGAAAACCCTAAAGTAGTCAGCGAAATTTCCAGAACAGTTCCGCAACACCGCCGCCGTCGAAGCCAAATTTTGGGGGACAGAAGTCTCTGTTCCGGCACCCTGCCGGGACGGGGAAGTGCCCCCGGAGCCATCTCTATCGGTCTCCATCACCGTCTCCGCCGTCTCCATCGACCTCACCGCCATCTCCATCAACCTTGCTGTCTCCTATGATGAGGAGGGAGTAGTTCACCCCTGGGGCTGAGGGCTCTACCGGTAGCTATGTGGTTCACCTCTCTCTCCCATGATGTGATCTTTATGTGATCGTGAGCTTTGTATCATGTTGAACAAGTAGATGTTATTATTCCGATATTATGTGTACTCTAGTGGTATTATTAAAGTAATCTATTCCTCCTGCCATGGTGTAACGGTGACAGTGCGTGCATCATGGTGGTACTTGGTCTAGGCTACGATTGTGATTTCTTATGGATTATGAGAATAATTATCGCTATGATAGTATTGAAGTGATCTTTTCCTCCTTTCATGGTGTAATGTTGACAGTGTGTGCACCGTGTTAGTACTTGGTCTAAGTTGCAATAATATCTATCTTGAGTTGTGCTTTGATTTGGATATCTCTATGAGTGGTGTTTGTCAAGTACTTGATGAACTTTAAGGGGTGCTTCTGTAGCCACTACGCAATGATTAGTGTTGTTCAATAGGAGAGTAATTCAGAGTACCATAGTGAAGAGAAGTTGTTTATTTGTTCAATTATGTTATATTGTTGGGAGTGTGTCCACTAGTGAAAGTATGATCCCTAGGCCTTATTTCCAAGCATTGCACACCGTTTACTTCCTGTTTTGTTACATGTTTGCTCGCAGCGATACTTATTTCATATTACAGTTACTACTCATAATCATCTATACCACTTGTATTTCACTATCTCTTCGCCGAACTAGTGCACCTATACGTCTGACAAGTGTATTGGGTGTGTTGGGGACACAAGAGACTTTCTGTATCGTAATTGCAGGGTTGCTTGAGAGGGATAGCTTTGACCTCTTCCTCCCTGAGTTCGATAAACCTTGGGTGATCCACTTAAGGGAAACTTGCTGCTGTTCTACAAACCTCTGCACTTGGAGGCCCAACACTGTCTACAAGAACAGAAGCGTGTGTAGACATCAGCTACTCTCCTCTTACCTTTGCGAGTTTTGAGTCTTCTCTCTTGCCTACTTCTCTAAGTTTTAGGATCCTACATGGGTGGACGTTCTCTTGCCTTTTAGCCTAATAGGTCCGATCTCCGGAAGTTCATCATCGTCAGCGTGAGAAGAAATCTCTTGTTAGTGGTGTCGAGAAAAATAGATCCACGTTAAGGCCCTGGAATGTTAACATGAAGCGCGAAGACTCGATAGTTTCACCAACTCTTTCCCCCTACACGAGTGTGGATCTCGGGGCGAGATACCTTGTTAGTGGTGTCGATTGTAGCGGCCCGGGAAAATCCAATACTAGAATTGTTTGTTCTTTTTATCTTTTCGCGTCATCTTGACGTCATTCATCATCATGCATTATATCACCTTTCATGTTTTTGTTAAAACTAAACTTATTTTGGAATAAACCTTATAATTATTTTTCTCATATGGTTCTATAGAAACCATTCCTCTCATTTTTTATTGCAATGAGACTAAAACTATAATGTGTGTAAACCTTTGACTTTGTTTTGAGATAAAAATCAAGCTTTCAAAATGTTTGCAACCTATTTTTAAATATTTTCTAAACCCTCTTTGCCTTCCCTTCTTGGCTCTGAGAAGAATTCAGCAAGATAAAGAAAAGAAGAGAAGCAATCAAAAAAAAGGGTGTCGAAGCAAAGAAGCCCAGCCGGCCCATTCTACCCGAGCCAGGAGAAAACGCTCTAGGCTCCACCTCTTCGTTGTGGTCTTCTTCCTCGTACGGCGTTCATCTGGTCGCTACACGTCGCGGTCCTGATAGATGGGACGGCTGCAAGTGCGCAGCACCCTTCCTTAAAACCCTAGGTCGCCCTAGCCCTGCAAACCCTAGACTTCCCCTACGCGTTCCCTTGTCACTGCCGCCACTCTCTTTCTCTCCCTCCGCTTTCTATTTCTCGCTCCCGAGAACAACCACGTTCACCTCGCCATGGCCCCGTACTCCAGAGCTCCCCCTTGACAAGACAAGCTCGCCATCGACTTCGCCTTGCTGCCAGGATCGTCTCTGCACGAAGAATCTACACGAGCCACCAAGAATCGATGATATAGACCTCTTTGTCCCATCGGGTCACCGGCGGAATTCAGCAGCTCAGGTCCTGCTTCGGCTTCCCAGAACACGCGCTCGTCCTCCTGGAGAGCACATCCGCATCCGCCATGGAGAGCACATCGTTGCACTCCAGCCCGCCCCCATGTTCTATTGCTGATGTTATTGTTGTGCAGCATCACGCGTTCCTTCTCTTCCTTGCCCAAAGGACCTCATGCCGCCTCTGCTCTGGGCGCCTCAGGCCGTGGTCGACGTCTTCGTCTTCGTTTCCGTCCGTCTCTGCATCCTCGCTTGTCCGGCCGAGTCTGTCTGAACCGAACTCCTCAACGCTGTCCAAAAATTTAGTTTCGTCAGGTAAAAGAGTTCACTTTCAGAGCTCTAAAGTCATCTGCTTCCTATTATTTTCAAACACGATCAGCAGACCAACCGGTTCGATCCATTGTTCTCGACCGAGTGATCCTGAGTTCGAATCTCAGCGGTGGCAAATAAAGCCCCATTTTTTTATCATTTGTTTTCCTCATCATTCTGACATGTGGCCCCTCCTCGTTAGTGATCCCGGCGCCAGAGCAGCAGTCAGTGACCCAGTCAGCTCCACCCGGTCCCGCCGTCAGCCTCCTGGGCTCGTTCTGTTTGGTGAGAAAAGGCGCAGCAAACATTCTATTTTCTGAAAATTGCTGCAACTATATAAATCTTGCTAAATTCATATCTTTTAAACCGTCACTCGGAATACAAAGTATTTTATATGTTTTTGGATCAGAAAAATGTGTAGAATCTAAATATGCCATCCATACTACTGTTTGCATCTCGCATCATGTCGTGGCGTGGTATTTTGCATCTCACTTAATACATAACATATGGAGTAATTGGGATATGCCAAATATGGTCTCCCCACTTCATTTAATTTTGTGTAGCTCACCCATGTCTTGTCTTTGCCACGCTAATCAACATCTAAATTTGCCGAGTAGTAAAATAACTTGAACCATATGTGTGTTTCGGAATTCCGAATTCCGCATAATTTGGATAAGTTGCATTGCATCATATTTGCCATGTCATGCATACATGCTTCACATGATCATGCCGATTCTTTTGCCGTAGTAGTAAGTGTTGCATCCGTTGATTGTTGTAGCGTTTTGCTTCTTCTCGGATAGGCCGATTCGTGCTGATGTGAGCAACGGCAATTTCTTCAGAAGTTTCTCGACAATCTTTTCAGGCGAGCCCTTTTCTCTCTACCCATTTAATACTTTTGCTCTCGCTAGCTCTATATTCTAGCCTTGTGTCGCGATGCTTTGTTCGAGTCCCGTGTCCTATCCACCTGTTTATCCAAAGCAAAGCCGTAGAACCTTCCATACATCCTATTACCTCGTGTGCTTGTTGTTCGAGTTGGCCTTGCGAGTCGTAGGCATCTTCAGGTTGTTGGAGTTGTTTTATCTCATTGGGTTGGGAAAGTTATCACATGCTCTACTTTATGGATATATGATGTTGGAGATAATCATGGCTTACCTTACTGTTAATACTTAAAATTGAATTTAGCAGAGGCATCGGTGAGTCATTTTTGCCAGTTTTCCGACGGCTCACTTGTGTCCCCTAGGACCCCGAGATCACATGAACTGTTCTGAGACTGAGCGCTCTAACCAGACGTGGGTACGTTTACGGGCCTCCCCTCGATCACTTCCGGAATCTATACACTTGTCCAGTGGCCACAACTAGTTTGAGGTTTTCCATTTGGTTCTTGCGTGCATGCAGCTCTTGTATCTTATGGTCCGATTTACTTTGGGGGAAGCCGTGGGTGCCTTGTAACCCCTTGTTTGCTTTCTGCATGCACGCATAGGTTTGCGGCGTGAGCGTTTACCGCATGCTGAAGCGGGTCGTCTCCTGTGGGTGGAGTCGGGCCTCCGAAGCCGTGCACGCAACAACTAGGTCCGTCTCAGAGATTCGGCCGGACTCTCGAGCGGGTTAAACTTAGTTAGGTGGCTTCCTGGACTTGTTTGTAGTGAAGGAGAGTGCGAGTCGTGACTATCCTGATGGCGCACCCGTTTTTATTAAGGGTGCGAGATTTGCCGGAAGGATTGATCGAACGTTTGGGTACATTTGGGCACCCCTGCAAGGTTAAATCTTTTCGAAAAGTCGTGTCCGCGGTTATGGACGACTTGGAGCTGTACTACTTGATCATAGAACAACTTGCACCTGCTATTTCAATACTAATAAACTTGTGTAGTAAGCTAGCACAACTACAACAATAAACCTGCAATAAAACTTGGTAACTGTGTGAGTGCCTTTGATACTTGCTTCTTCGTTTGGTCACGAGGAGGTGATTCATCGGCTGGGTTATGTTTGGTGTTAGTTTCTAGTTGGTTACTTCTATGCGCTCTCTTATCTTATTCTAATTAGACGAAAGTTGTAGTGTCTCTCTGTAGTATGATTCTTTTGTTGCCGCTAAGTCCACCATATAGCCTGTAGGTGAGCACAGCTGAATTCCAGTCTCGCGAGTACGTGCCTCGGTACTCACCCTCGTTTTTCCCCTTTTCTCTTTCTCCCTCCTTGTTCGGCAACCATTGGCCCGACGATGTTCACAGGTATGGGAGCGACGACGTTAGCAAGGTTACCCTTCCGGCTTGGCCTGGGCAGGGTTATGGACTCCATCGTTTATCTTCAGGCCTCTTAGGCCCATTTGTATTCTTGTCCGTACTCGGATGCTATTTGCTTTATGTATGATTTGGATCTTTGTATGTATCTATTTGGATTCTTGACTCATGGAGTCTTTGTGGTTATATATTCTTTTGTGGGTTCCATCATGAACTTGTGTAACTGTTGCTACCTTGATTCCACCCGCATCGCGTGCATGTTGCGACATGCACGAGGCGCTTGGTGGTGCGTTCCAAAGCGACACCATGTAGATTGTGGCGGAAGCGCTATAATCTGCAAGGTGCCGATTTTGGGGCGTCACAACGCATCTCTACGCCCAGCGCTTGAGGTCGCCGCCTTTGTAAAATCTACCCAAATCAATACAAGGAAAGGTAGGATGTAGGCCTCTAACCTCCTGGGCCCAAACCCGGGTAAATTCTTGTGTCTTTGCAATTTTGATCCGCAGATGGCTAACTCTCCCTTGCCCTATGCTCTTCAATCGCTACCCCCTTTAGCACCTGCCATGTTTATTCCCACAACAATGGTGCCCACCATGGGGCATGGGTTGTCCAGCCTCAGATCTGCTGTCGTGGGGATGACTTAGGGGGCGCATCACGGGCCAGGCAGTATGCTGGCTGGCGTCCCAGGAGTCCCCGCGGCTTCAGCACGAGAAGACCGGCTCTGTCCGAAGGGCCGGCTGCGTCAGCAGCCGGCTGGCGAGTCCACCAAGGAGGGCTGGAGCCGGGCGATGAAGACAAGGCCACTCAACGGTAGTCTGGCCAAAAGCGGAGCGGCCCCGACAAGATCGGCAGGGGCGCAGGACAGGAGTGATGAGAGCCACGACCACGTCCAACCAATGAGAGATCGAAGACCCTTCCCCACGACGGGATCCGAGGCAAAGGAGAGGGGATATGCCCTCCAGATGTCGGTCCAGGGAAAAGACACTTTATAAAGTATCTTTGCCAGAGCAGGGTCAGAGGATCACGCCAAGGACACCGCCGCCGGGGAGCCGGCAGCCGGTCGAATCGCCACCTAAACCTGTAACCAGGCCCCCATCTATATAAGGGGGCCTGGACCCTTAGCGTAGGGGAGATCCGATCTTCTTCTTCCTCCTCTAGCCGAACAGCTCAAGGAGCCCTATAATCGCTACTACTCGATCAATACGAAGCAGGCAGGAAGTAGGGGTTTACCTCCAACCGGGAGGGCCCTGAACCTGGGTAAACCGTGGTGTCTCTGTTGGCACAATCCCGAGCCGGACCCATCGTCACCAACGTCGAGCCCCTCCGATAAGCCACCCCATGGCTACTGTCTCCAAATTCCCACGACAGTTGGCGCCCACCGTGGGGCAAAGCGTGGTGGCGAGCGGAGTCAAGTTCCGGCCGGGACCCTCCGGCGAGAAGGTCGCCTCCGGCCTCGTCTGGAGGTTCGGCACCTTCGACTGCGTCGACGACAACTTGGCCCACTTCAAGAATGGCTTCGGCAACAGCGGCTCCTTCCTCGACGTCGGCAGCCACCGGTTCTACGTCGCCAAGCCCTTCCCGGAGGAGATCACCGACGTCTGCGACTCCCTCTGCGACGGAGGCTCGAGCTGCAGCGAAAGCAGCAACCTTGGCGCCGTGGTCGAGATGATGACCCTGGGAGAGGATGAGGGCGGCGACCTACCGCGCCCCGAGCGCCCGTCGCTCGAGCGCCCACCTCCTCAGGAGCAAGACGCTCCACTCCCAGAGCGGGACGCCCCGGACGTCTCCGTGGTGGACCTGCGCGCTCCCCTCGGCCGCGTCATCGATCCTGCCCGGGTCGCCGAGGCCCTGGAGCGGACGCGCCTCGTTCTCCTTGGCAAGGTGGCTGAGGACGAGGCCAACCGGCGCCGCGCGAGCACCACGCTCGGCGAGTTCTACGACGCGCATGGAGACGCACCAACCGAGCCCGCTCGCAACTCGTACCTCAGCTTCGCCACCGTCGTCCCCGGCCAGATCCAGCGGTCGCCGTCGGCAAGCCAAGGCCGCGGAGGGCGTGGACAGGGCGGTCGTGCTCCAAGTGGCAACGCCCAAGGCCGCCGCCCCCAGCAGGGCGGCAGAGCAAGCAGACCACGCTTGATCGCGGAGTCAGCGCCAGGGTCGGAGTCCCAGGCTCGCCCGCAGGCACTGCACATCCACCTGTGGCTCGACCACGTCAAGACGTCCTCTAGGGGACCTGCTAGCTCAAAGCGAGCGGCTTCAGACCAAGGAGGCCCGGGGGCTGCAGGCAGCGGTCGTGGGCGCAAAGAGGGCAAGTACACCCTCGATGCTGCACTTGATCAGCCGTGCAAATTCCACACCTCCCCGGGCAGGGAAGCGACCCACTCCACGCGTCAGTGCCGTTTCATGAGAGAGCTGGAGCAGCGTGCTCGGCAGATCCCTGATGCGTCACAGGCTCAACCGGCCGGAGGTCAGGAGGACCAACAGCGCGACCCGGCTGGAGGCGAGCCGGATCAAGATGATGACTTCCCGACAGATGTGGAGCAGTATCACATCTTCACTACCCCCGGCAAGGACAAAAGGAGCGACCTTTGGCATGAAGCAGAGGTGAACGCCGTAACGCCTGCAGAGCCCCAGTTCATGCACTGGTCCGAGGCGGCCATTATCTAGGGGCGCGAGGACCACCCGAGGTTGATGCCCAGCCCTGGAGAGTACGCTCTGGTCGTGGATCCTGTCGTGTGTTCCGATACGCACATGTGCCGTTTCTCCCACGTGCTCGTCGATGGCGGTAGTAGTATCAACCTTCTTTACCGAAGCTCTCTGGAGAAGTTGGGCATCCCGCTTGCTCAGCTGAAACCTAGCCGGCTCACCTTCCATGGCATCGTGCCTGGGCATTCTTGCACCCCTTTGGGCAAGGTGCAGCTGGAGGTTCTCTTTGGAAAGAAGGGGAATAGCCGTCGCGAGCCCATCTGGTTCGAGGTGGTGGACATCAGCAGTCCCTACCACGCGCTACTAGGTCGCCCAGCCCTGGCCAAGTTCATGGCGGTTCCGCACTACGCTTATCTGAAGATGAAGCTCCCAGGGCCTAGAGGTGTGATCACAGTCTCGGGAAACTTCAAGAAGTCCCTGGCCTGCGCAAAGGAGAGCTCGTAGCTGGCAGAGGCGCTGGTTGTCGCCGAGGAGAAGAGGCAGCTTCTGCATCGCGTGGAACTGACCCAGCAAGACGTACCGGTTCGCCAGTCGCCTGTGGAGCAATTCAAGCCGGCCGACGACACCAAGAAGATCCTGCTGGACGAGAGCGACCCCTCCAAGTACGTCATCATCGGCACCGGCTTGTCTGCCAAATAGGAAAGCGAGCTCACCAGCTTCCTCCGTGAGAATCGGGACATCTTCGCATGGTCTCCAAAGGACATGCCTGGTGTGCCGAGGGAGCTGGCTGAGCACGCACTTAACGTCCGGCCAGACGCCAAGCCGGTCAAGCAGCCGCTGCGGCGGTTTGCAGAAGAAAAGAGAAAAGCTATTGGCGAGGAAATTGCCCGGCTCCTCGCAGCCGGCTTCATCATGGAAGTGTTTTACCCTGACTGGCTCGCGAACCCAGTTTTGGTTCTGAAGAAGAATAACACTTGGCGAATGTGTATTGACTACACCAGCCTCAACAAGGCCTGACCCAAGGATCCTTTTGCGCTGCCACGAATTGACCAGGTGATCGACTCCACAGCCGGCTGTGACCTGTTGTCATTCCTGGACGCCTATTCAGGCTACCATCAGATCCCGCTCTTCCAGCCGGATCAGATCAAGACCTCCTTCATCACCCCGTACGGAGCCTACTGCTACGTTACCATGCCGTTCGGCCTGAAGAACGCTGGAGCCACTTACCAGCGAACTATGCAGCGATGTCTGCAGGAGCAGATTGGGAGGAACGTGCACGCTTATGTGGACGACGTGGTGGTGAAGACCAAGCAGAGCAGCACGCTCCTGGACGATCTCAAGGAGACTTTCACCAACTTGCGACGCTATCGCATGAAACTCAAACCTGAGAAGTGCACCTTTGGTGTGCCGGCTGGGCAGCTCCTAGGTTACATCGTTTCCCAGTGAGGGATCGAGGCTAACCCCTCGAAGATAAAAGCCATCGAGGCCCTAGAGAAGCCCACCCAGCTCAGAGATGTGCAGAAGTTCGCTGGATGTTTGGCCTCGCTTAGCCGGTTCGTCAGCCGGCTCGGGGAGAAGGCCATGCCGCTGTACCAGCTGATGAAGAAGACGGACCACTTTGCTTGGTCCCAGCGCGCCGACGATGCATTCAACGACCTCAAGCGAGCCTTGTCCACCGCGCCAATCCTGGCAGCGCCGGCCCCTCGGGAGCCAATGCTGCTCTACATCGCAGCAACCCCACGCGTCATCAGCGTGGTGATCGTGGTGGAGCGCACTGAGGAAGGCAAAGAGCTGCCGGTTCAGCGCCCGGTGTACTACTTGAGTGAGGTGCTCACTCTCTCCAAGCAGAACTACCCGCACTACCAGAAGATCGCGTACGGCGTGTACATGGCGGCCAAGAAGCTGAAGCATTACTTCGAGGAGCACCAGATCATGGTGGTGAGCACCACACCGCTCTCGGAGATCATCGGGTGCAAGGATGCGTCGGGAAGAGTGGCCAAATGGGCGATCGAGCTCGCAGCTCATACCATTCAGTACAAGCCCAGAACAACGATCAAGTCGTAGATCATTGCGGATTTCTTCGCTGACTGGGGAGAGCACCAGTACCTGCCGCCGGCTCCGGACTCCACCCACTGGCGCATGCACTTCGATGGCTCCAAGCTGCTCGGGGGCTTGGGAGCCGGCGTCGTCCTCACCTCACCCAAGGGAGACAAGCTGCAGTATGTGCTGCAGATGCGCTTTCACGCGTCGAACAACGTCGCCGAGTACGAAGCCCTGGTGCACGGGCTCAAGATGGCCAAGCAGATTGGAATCAGGAGGATTCTTTACTTCGGAGACTCTGACCTGGTAACGCACCAGGTCTCAGGGGACTGGGACGCCAAGGACGCCAACATGGCCTCCTATCGCTTCTACGTGCAGCAGCTCAGCAGATTCTTCGAAGGCTGCGAGTTCCACCATGTCCCCAGAGCCAACAACGAGGAAGCAGACCGGCTGTCCAAGATCGGCTCCACCAGGCAGGATATCCCAGCCGGGGTGTCCCTGGAGGTCATTCACAAGCCGTCTATCAAACCTTCGCCGGAGTCCATATCCATCTATGTGCCTGGAGACCCAGCCCCGGCCCTGGTACCGCCGCAGGACCCGGGGGCTGCCGTCACGGATCTGAAGGAGGCAGCCGGCCAACCCAGCACAGCCGGCTCGGCGAAGGACGAGGGGACTGCCGGCTCCACGCCCGCTCTCCCAGCCGGACAACCAGGCGAAGCCGGCTCAACGACGGACCCGGGGGCTGCTGACCCTCTGGTCGCCAGTGTCTTCCATATACGGGAGATACCTTCCTGGGCGGAACCATTCTCCAACTACCTCATCACTGGGGACCTGCCGCAAGACGAAGCGGAAGCTAGGCGAATTCAGCGTCGAGCTGGGGCGTACACCATCATCAACAGCGAGCTGTACAAGCGCAGCGTGTCAGGCATCTACCAGAAGTGCATCGAGCCGGAAGAAGGGACAGAGCTGCTGAGAGAAATACACCAAGGGGAGTGCGGACATCACGCGTCTTCTAGAGCCTTGGTGGCCAAAGCCTTCCGTCATGGTTTCTACTGGCCAACGGCTAAACAGAACGCGGAGCAGCTGGTGAAGCAGTGCAACGGCTGCCAGCGCTTCTCCAAGCACAGAAACACTCCAGCGGCAACCCTCAAGACCATCCCGCTCACCTGGCCATTCGCGGTCTGGGGCCTGGACATGGTGGGGCCATTCAAGACCGCACCCGGGGGCTTGACGCATCTGCTGGTTGTTGTAGACAAGTTCACCAAGTGGATCGAGGCCAAGCCAATCAAGAAACTCGATGGTTCGTCCACGATCAAGTTCTTCAATGAGATCATCACGAGATATGGAGTTCCCCATAGCATCATCACCGACAATGGGACGAACTTTGCGAAGGGAGTCTTTGCTGATTACTGTGGTCAGAAGGGCATCCGGCTGGACTTAGCGTCAGTAGCGCACCCTCAGTCAAATGGACAAGTGGAGAAGGCAAATGGGCTGATCCTGGCCGGCATCAAACCAAGACTGGTCGAGCCTCTCGAGCGCTCAGCCGGCTGTTGGGTCGAAGAGCTACCCTCAGTGCTCTGGAGCCTGCGCACCACTCCAAACCGCTCTGTTGGCTTCACACCTTTCTTCCTAGTCTATGGAGCAGAAGCGGTGTTGCCCACGGACATTGAGTTCGACGCGCCCAGAGTTGTCCAGTACACGGAGAAGCAAGCAAAAGAAGCTCGCGAAGATGGCGTCGACCTCCTCGAGGAGGCTCGAGAGCAGGCTCTGGCTAGATCAGCATTCTACCAGCAGCTGCTGCGACGATACCACAGCCGGAAAATTCGCCCGCTCGCGTTTCGCGAAGGTGATCTCGTACTCCGGCTGGTCCAAAGCACTAAAGGCATGCACAAGCTGTCTCCTCCCTGGGAGGGACCGTTCATTGTCAGCCGGGTGCTGGGCAATGGGGCATATTACCTCATCGACGCACAAGAGCCCAGAAAGAACAAGGCAGATAACTCTGACAAGGAGACCGAGCGTCCCTGGAATGTCAGTCTGCTAAGACCTTTCTTCTGCTAAGGCAAAAGCTTGTACCCCGAAAAATGTGTCAATGAATAAAGGAAAACGGAACGGTTAGTTACGGCCGGCTCTGAGGAAAACACTTCGTGTATGTTTTGCTTCCTGCATTATTCACTTGACCGGCAGCCGGCTCCAGGCTCCAGGCACCGAGCCACAGCCGGCAGCCCCGAAAAATCGATCTCTCGCCAGCCGGATGAGTACTACGTATGAAGAAGGTCTTGAGCCCAACCTCCACCTTCCGGCTCCGCGCAGCCGGATGGATAGGAGCCGGCAGACCACATACGAGGGAAAGCCGCAGAGCAGAACCGCAAATGATAGAAAAACCGCTCAACTAGGCGTTAAGGGCGGTGTCTGTTAACTAAGCGTTGGCTAGCACGAGTCAGGGGCCCGACAGACCGAAGTACTACTTCTCACTCCGCGGCATGCTCCCACCCTAGGCCGGCATTCGGCTGCCGGCCCAAGGGAGACCAACCGGAACCAGGCTGCCGGTTGGGGGTAGAAGGGCCGAAGGGTGGGAAGATTAAGGAAAAGGTTGAGGGAACCAGGCAAAGGCAAAACCAGTGAATGGTTGATAGACACAGGCTCTCGACGTTTGGGCTGAGAAGCCACGCCCAAGAGGTTCGAAGCTAGGGCTACCTCACTTGGCGTTGGCATCATTCGCGAAAGTTCAGTTTCGAGCTAGCTGTCAGTCCAGCTACCCCAAAACTCGGGGGCTAGGGGGAAAGGGAATTGGCCCTCAGAAGCAGGCCGGCTCCAGTACCTCGCCGGCTATCCGTTCAGTTGGCGCTGCGACACGATCAGCAAGCGAGCAACGAAATCGAAACTTAACACTCGCGAAGCAACGGCTAGAGCCGGAGACTAGGAAGTTTATTTCAATCGTGGCTTGGGACGTGCGAAAGCCTGGGAGGGGGAACGTGCCGGCTTTGACCTCGCCCGAGCCGGTACAAGACTTAGACTCCGCTCCAACTCCGCGGAGCCGGGACTATTCCATTCCCCCCGGAGCCGGCAAGCGGAAGCACCGTTCCCTCCGCGTTGAAGCCGGAAGAGCCCGCCCGGAGCGTCTGCGCGGGCCAGTGACCATCGCGGTCCCTATCTACAGTTTCGCCAAGAGAAGAGTCATTGCATCACAACGGTGTCGAGCGGGAGATGCTTGCTCGATGGCAAGGGCACACAGTGAAGAAAAGACATTCACACAGCAAGCGATGAAAAGCAAGTAAAGATTTGCGCAAAATTAAAGAGGTTCTTTGCCATACGGCTGGTGGTTACATAATAAGGGCCACGCTAAGGGCCGGAATAGCAAAAGGACTCCCCCGCCTAACCCCTAGACTCCTGTTGATGACGGCGTCGCCGAGAGGGAAGCTTCGGGGCAGCTCGCCGATCATGGCTAGGGGGAGTAGGCGCGGGCGCAGCCGGAGCCGTCGATGACGCGGACGCAGAGGATGTGCGACCCGGCGCGGTGGGTCAGGATGAGAGACCACCCCCGCTCCAGGCCGTAGTCGTGGAAGAACCGCCCCCACCCCCCGGTGAGGTAGCTCTTCCCCTCCCCGTCATGGAGGACCTCGACGTCGTACAGCGGCTGCCCGCCGCTGCCGTCCTCGATCATGAAGCTCGTCGGGGGATTCTTCCCCATGGTGCCGACGAAGCTGGCAGGGAGCGGTAGACGCTCATTGCTCCCAGCCAGCAGGGGCGCCAAGGCAGTGGCAAACCCATGCACCGGAACATAGGAAAGCCGCTGCCTGGTGGGCGGCCGTGGCGGCGCCTTCCGCACTTTCCCGGCGGCCGCGCTGGAGGAGCCGCCGACGTCCAGGCCGGCGAGGCCCGGAGGAGCAGCCCCGAACGCCATCGCGGCGCCGACGAGGGCCGCTGCCGCCTGCAGGGGCGTCCCGGTGAGGCCGGCGATAGAGGTCGCGGCCGCGGGAACCATGGCGCCGCCGGCGGCCGCGGGAACCACGGCGCCGCCGGCGGCCGTAGCCACGATCCCGCCAGGGGCCGCGGCAATGTTGGAAGGGCGGCCGATCCCGAGAGGCCGGGTGGCGGCCGCGGTGCCAGCTGCTACCGCGAGCGCGGCCAGGGTCTTCTTGTTCCGGCTGCCCTGCGGGTGACCGCACTTTCGAGGCAACGGCGGCGTCGCCGCCGGGCCTCCAAGTGGACGGCCGCGCTCGTGCTCACCCGGTCCCTCGCCGGCTCCGGCCCTAGCCCCGCCGGTCGTCCCGAGTGACGACATCAAGGTCGCAGCGGGAGAAGCGGAGGCGACGGTTTGTTGGGGGAGAAGAAGTGGAGACGCTCGGGAGTGAAGAAAACCCTCGAGAGCTCCAGGATTTAAGGGCTGGCGGGGCACGAAAAGCCGAGCCGGTTTAATGCGATTTAATCGCACGCGCGGCGTTTCGATGGGACGCGACGCTGACGCCTGCCCCGCCCCGTTATGTGACGTCCGCCGAAATCATCATGGCGGCCAAAGGGTCAAAACGATTAGACGGGACACTGGCGCGCTGCGCCGGCCGCTGCGTGAGAACGAGTTTCGAAGCGGCGCAAGTTCCCAGGAGGCGGCACGCCAGTTCGCGGCTCACCGGCTCGCGGTCGCCAGCCGGGCCATCACCGGAGCCGGTTCGTCCCGAGACGGCCGGAGGGACTCCGCGAGGCCCAGCCTCGGCAACTAGGGCGACCAAGCCGAACCGGGGATCCTGGGACTTCGACGAGGGCGAGCAAGACTTCGGCGAAAAGAAGAACCCGCCGAAGCCCCATGCAAGCCCATGAGACTTCGCCAGTTTCGGGGGCTAGTGTCGTGGGGATGACTTAGGGGGCGCATCACGGGCCAGGCAGTATGCCGGCAGGCGTCCCAGGAGTCCCCACGGCTTCAGCACGAGAAGACCGGCTCCGTCCGAAGGGCCGGCTGCGTCAGCAGCCGGCTGGCGACTCCACCGAGGAGGGCTGGAGCCGGGGAATGAAGACAAGGCCACTCAACGGTAGTCTGGCCAAAAGCGGAGTGGCCCCGACAAGATCGGCAGGGGCACAGGACAGGAGTGACGAGCGCCACGACCACGTCCAACCAATGAGAGATCGAAGACCCTTCCCCACGACGGGATCCGAGGAAAAGGAGAGGGGATATGCCCTCCAGATGCCGGTCCAGGGAAAAGACACTTTATAAAGTATCTTTGCCAGAGCAGGGTCAGAGGATCACGCCAAGGACACCGCCGCCGGGGAGCCGGCAGCCGGTCGAATCGCCACCTAAACCTGTAACCAGGCCCCCGTCTATATAAGGGGGCCTGGACCCTTAGCGTAGGGGAGATCCGATCTTCTTCTTCCTCCTCTAGCCGAACAGCTCAAGGAGCCCTGTAATCGCTACTACTCGATCAATACGAAGCAGGCAGGAAGTAGGGGTTTACCTCCAACCGGGAGGGCCCTGAACCTGGGTAAACCGTGGTGTCTCTGTTGGCACAATCCCGAGCCGGACCCATCGTCACCAACGTCGAGCCCCTCCGATAAGCCACCCCATGGCTACTGTCTCCAAATTCCCACGACATCTGCGATGAGACCCTACTCGCCAATTGGCCGGTTAATCGACGTCGACAGCACCCTCCGTATTGAACCAACCAGCTTCATGTCGACGATAAGACTAGTCACCAACGCGATCATGGTGCCGGTTGGCGTGTTCAACTTCTTCGTCGGCTTTACCGACATTTACGATCCAACCGACTGCTAGATCTGGCTGAGCATTTCCTCGACACCAGGAGGCAGTTGTGACGCGAACGCCAAAGCTCTCACCGGCAGCTCATTCCTGATGTCACCTCCTACCCCGGCCGAGTCGAAATCCCGCCTTGACGGGAACCCCGTCGCCCTCGTGCCCTATGACTTCGACTCCGAATTGGACTCCGACCCAACATCAGAGCCATCATTTTGCCAGATTCCTCACAGCAGGCACCATGAAGAAAGTGAAGCCGACTGCTGCACCACTCCCTTAAGCGGCAATAGTAACACAACTCAACCCTGACATCAAGTGCAACCTCACGCGCGCGGCCGGGCCCCAACTCTGCTGTAATGGTCTACCTGAAGTCAATCAGCTAGCGCCTTTCGCCCTACTCCAAGATATTATCCACAATCGGGACACGGCCGAGCGGGTCGCCAAGTGGGCAGCCGAAATTGGTGCCCACAACATCAAGTACGAACCGCTGCAAGGCAGTAAAATTGCAGGCCCTTGTGAAATTCTTTGCTGACTGGGAAGAGGCACAACAGCCTGAGAAGCTGCCACATCAACAGAGCTGGACACTGTTCTTTGATGGGTCCAAGAAAATAGAAGGTGCAGGTGCCAAAGCCATCCTCATCTCTCCAAAAGGGGACAAACTTCACTATGCACTGCAGATAACCTTCACGCCCTGCACCAACAAGGAAGCCGATGCACTCTCCTGAATTGGCTTGACCCGCCAAACTCCGTCGTCTTCCTCGACGACCTCGATCGTCCATCGGTCACGCCACCAATAGAAATCGACATGGGGATCCCCCTCGCCCCCAACTCAATCCTGGTCGCCATCACCGAGGACTCCAACGACTGGACTCAACCATATGTCACCTACCTCGAATGCAAGATATTTCCAAAGGACAAAGCTGAAGCCCGCATGATTGTCCGACGGTGCAAGTCCTTCATACCAATCAATAATGAGCTCTACAAGCGCAGTGTGACCAGCATCTTCCAATGCTGCATCTCACCAGAAGAAGGGCGCAAGATCCTCTATGACACCCACGTCAGGGATTGTGGCCACCACATTGTCTCTCGTTTGCTGGTTGCCAAGGCCCTACAACATGGCTTCTATTGGCTTACCGCCCATGCCGACGCCATCGACATTGTCCAACGCTGTGTTGATTGCCAGAAATATGCCAACTAGACGCAACTACCCGGCTCGGTGTTGAAAACAATCCCCCTTACCTAGCCACTTGTGGTATGGGGACTCGATATAGTGGGTAGGTTCAAAACCGCTCCTTCTGGCTATATTCACCTCCTAGTCACAGTCGACATATTCACCAAGTGGGTAGAAGAAAAGCACATCAGAAAGTGAGACGGGGAGACTGCCACCAAGTTCCGCGCTGTAGTGAATCCTTGTTGTGTGACAAGATTACTTATTGACAAGGCCGCACACTTTTGATGTGTTTGCTAATTTGCTAGCCAAGGTCAGATATTTCGGTGCAAATGGTTGCAGCATTCAGTCCCCTCAATTTTATTACAAAAATTCCACCGATTCCATTAATAATCATCAACAACAGTATAAAGAAACCTAAAAGTAATAAAAATTAAAAATAGGTCATTAGGCCACCTAAATACGATTACAAACACTAGAACGAGCCGAGGACGCGCCGCCATCCTCGCGCCTCCATCACCGGAGCTGAGAAAAACTTATCGTAGTAGAGTTTGTTGTAGTAGACAGACGAAAAGTCGTCGTGCAAAGGCCCCATAGAACCAGCTCATGAGAGCACCAACCAAACAAAGAATTAGCACCATGATTTGAAAAAAATAACAAAAAATTCATCAGGACATGCCCACACCAGCTGCGTAAAATGCTTAGAATTGGCCCTTTTTGAAAACTTCAACAAAAAATAACCAGATTTGTAAAAATTTCATGATCTGACCTTTTCGCACGGCGCCCAACCATAGGGCGCCATTGTTACATTGTATGGCGCCGTAGACTAGAGCGCCATGGTAGCATGATGTCGTGACTTTTTGCAATTTTTAGCATCATGCAAAACCATGGGTAACACGACACCTTGCAATGTAAGAGCATCTCCACCGACGCCCCCAAAATGGTGGCCGACAGGGCGCCGGATGGGCCATTTTGGGGGCGCCGGCAGGCCCTCCCAAAATTTTGGGACCAGGCTCCCATACTGTCAGCCCCAAAACGCCAGCCCCAAAAAAAGTTGTAATTTATATTTGCTAAATCTTCACTAAACTTACTAGATTTCATCAGAATTAGACATATTTTACATATTCGAGTTCGGAGCCAAAGTACCCCAAACTGGTATTCAAGCGGAGTATAGACCTCTTGAACTTCTAGTTATACTACCTACTGCTACTAGGCGCCGGAGCCGCCCGCACCGGAGCCGCCCGAGCTGGAACCGCCGGAGCCGCCATGGTTGCCTGTATCCAGGCGACGGCGGAGACGTGCCTCCCGCAGCTGCTGCCGCCGGTGTTGGGCATCTTCTATGATGCGGGCGTCGGCGTAGTAGGAGGGCAGGGGAAATTGGTGTTCGCGCATCCTTGCCAACTCCGCCGCCCTCGCACGCTCATACTGCAGCCATCGTTCTGCCTCAACCCTCGAGCGGTCCTCCTGGGGCTGCCGTCCCGCTGCTACCGCCCTCGTCTCATCCGTCGCCACCAAGTTATGGAGATATGCCGATTGGCGCGCACTTTGGTGCACCGCCGCCAGGTCGTCCAATGCCGCCCTTCTCTCGGCCGCCACGAGACGTCAGACAGTCTTGTCGCGGAGCTGCGTCTTGAACGACGCCGTCAGCGCCCTCTGCTCGGCAGCGGACTCCACGGCTTCCTTGTCGGTGGGGAGCTCAAGGTAGTCGAGGTCATCGTTGTCGAGGTGCACGTACTCCTCCTCAGTGCCGCCGGCGCTAGAGCCCTCTGCCCGCTGTTCCTCCCAGAGCTCGCCCCTGAGGCATGTGGTGGCGCGCGCCGTGTCGAGGACACCCTGCTCCTCCGCCCGTGCGCCCAGGTCGGTGGCGTATGAGGTCGCCTCCTCGGCATCAAAGAGCGCCCTAGCTGCGGCCTCGGCCGCCAGGTCGTCGTCGGGGTAGCGCTGTCGTGCCACATCCCTTAGCCTCGCCCAAGTCGCCCGGTGGTCTGCCATTGTTTTTTGGTGTCTTCCCTCCGCCGACGGAACCTCTATTTATAGCTACCGCCCGACAGGAAGCCGGATCCTCGGTGGGAAACAACGGCGGGAAAGGAAGCGGCAAAAAAAGCGGTGGGACATTTCTGGCAGGAGAATCCGGCGGGAAAGCGGTGGTGTCACTGGCAAGGGGGGGCCGGGCGTCAGATTGGCGCTACCGCAAGGTGCCGGCACTCCCGATAGGATCCTGCCACACAGGGGCCGGCACGGGAGTGCCGGCTCATTTATTGGGCTCGCCCACGCGCCAGCACGATTTTGGGGATGTTGAAATATTGGGCCTTTTTCCCATAGGCCCATAATAGATTTTAGAAATTCCTAGAAATCTCAAAGCCCATGTGTGTGAGCCCATGTGATATGCAACCCAAGTTTTTGGCTGCACAAAGGCAAGAGGTGGGAGCTAAGTTTAGTCCCACATGGAAAGTTGGGTGAGATGTAGACTAACATATAAGGTGTGGTGTTGGACCACTTGGTAAGTGAGTGAGAAGAGAAGTGCCACACGCGCGGTCCTCCTCCTCCTCCTCGCTTGATCGTCTCGTCTTGATATGACACGTCATGATGCCCGGGCGCGCGCGCCGTGGTTTGCGGACTTGAGCCTCGGAGCTGAGCTTATCTTTTTGCTGCATAGGAAAACCGAGTGTTTGACCGAGTCTTTGACGAACGCGTCACAGCTAGCCGGTTCGGGTTGCTCCCGAATCGTGGGCTGCTGTAACCAACTCGGGCGTGCGACGTGGGCGTGGCCCATGGTTCCTAGGGTTTCTCCACTGTGCGCCTATATAAACTCTTGCCTGGCTACCGCCGCACACAACCTGAAACCAATCTAGGTTTTGCCTCTCGCTACTTGCGCCGCCACCATAGTCTACCTCATCCCGAGCGCCGGCGTGCACCGGCGAACGAGAGAGCAGGTGTCCAGAACCATTCGCCTTTGCGATCCTGTATGGGAGAGAGCGAATTAGGTTTTTGGAAAGCGCCCTACGCGACTACTCGAGTTCTTCATCACGGGTCCTCTTCCTTCCAAGTCGGGCGGTGTTGCCTACCGCCTTCTTTATCGCCGGCTGCTTCGACCGATCTTCTCCAACGTTATCATCAACAACGTTACTGCTGTGACTTTACCTGCAAACGAATGGTATGTGTGGTGTACTACTATTTGTCTATTCATCATGTTCTGTGAGTACATGTTTAGTTGCTGCTTATGTCTGTTCATCTTGCTTTTTAGTACATCTAGTATGTTCGAGTTACATGTGATAGTAGCTAGTATTGTCATGTTTAATATTCTAGAATTAATCATGGAAATTGTGCCTAATTCTCCAACAATCCAAAAACCTAATTGTAGGCAATTTCCTAAATTATCAATGGCTGGTTTTACCGATGCACTGAGGCCAGATAAATTTACCGATGTGCACTTTAAGAGGTGGTAGTACAAGGCTAAGCTTTGGTGACCATGATGAAAGTGTTCCAGATTAGTAAAGGCAAACCTGAAGGAACTATGTCTGAGAATGATCAGAAAAAGTTCGAGGAAGCCAATACTATCTTTGTGGGATGCATTCTGAGCATTCTTGCCGACCGTCTGTGTGATGTGTTTATGCACATAAAAGACGGGAAGGAGGTTTGGGACGCACTGGACGCAAAGTTTGGTGCTGCAGATGCTGATAGTGAAATGTACATCATGAAGAGCTTTCATGATTTTAAGATGACTAAGGACCTTCCTGTGGTTCAACAAGCTCATGAGATACAGTGCATTGCCAAAGAGCTCGAGCTCCTTAAGTGTGTGTTACCCGACAAGTTTGTGGCGGGTTGCATTATTGCTAAGTTGCCCCCTTCATGGAGAAACTTCGCCACAACTCTCAGACACAAGACACAGGAGATATCAGTTGAAATCTGATAGCATCCCTTGATGTTGAGGAGAAGGCTCGGGCTAAGGACACTACTGAGAAAGGAGAGGGTCATGCTACTTCTAACTTTGTGCAGAAAGGTAAACCCTCAGGCAAGAACAAAGGGAACTTCAAGCCCTCTTTTAACAAGCCTGTAAAGACTACAACCTTCAAGAAGAAGAAGCCGAACAGGGATAGGAGTGATCTGACTTGTTTCACTTGTGGAGAGCCCGACCACTTTTTCCAAGGACTGCCCAGATCACACAGACCGTAGAGGGAAAAAGGCCAACAATGTCAATATCGTGACTGCTAGCAATACTGATGGGTATGGTAATTTATTTACTGTTCTTTCGATATTTCAATCTCCCTCTTAGTGGATTGATATGGGTGCTAATGTTCATGTGTGTGCTGACATCTCTATGTTCACTTCTTACTAGGCCGTATGGTATTCTTCCATCCTAATGGGCAATGGGTCACATGCCTCTGTTCGTGGTGTTGACACGGTAGATCTGAAGTTCACTTTGGGGAAGATCGTGCAGCTGAGGAACGTGCAACATGTCCCTACTATGAACAAGAATCTTGTTAGCGGTTCCCTTATTTGTAGAGATGGGTTTAAGGTTGTATTAGAGTCGAATAAGGTAGTCATTTCCAAGCATGGATAATTTATTGGAAATGCCTATGAGTGCGGAGGCTTGTTCCGCTTTTCACTTTCAGATTTCTGTAATAAATCAGTGAACCATATTTGCGGTGGTGTTAATGATGATACCAGTGTTTCGCATTCTTGTTTATGTCACATTAATTTTGGTTTGATGTCTCGGTTATCCAGCATGAGTTTAATTCTGAAATTCACTATTGCCAAAGGTTCTAAGTGACATAGTTGTGTGCAATCAAAGTAACCTCGTAAGCCTCATACGGCGGCCGAGGAGAGAAACTTGGCACCCCTAGAACTGATACATTCTGATCTATGCAAGATGAATGGTGTGTTGACAAAAGGTGAAAAGAGATATTTCATGACATTGATTGATGATGCGACTAAATTTTGCTATGTTTACTTGTTGCGAACTAAAGATGAAGCTTTAGACTACTTTAAAATTTATAAGGCCAAAGTTGAAAATCAACTAGAGAGAAAGATAGCGTTTTAGGTCGGATCGCGGTGGAGAGTATTTTTTCCTAAAATCTTTGATGAATTCTGTGAGGAACACGGTATTATTCATGAGAGGATGCCTCCCTACTCGCCCCAATCCAATGGGGTGGCCTAGAGGAAAAACCGCACACTGTTTGACTTGGTGAATTCCATGCTCGACACTGCTGGTTTACCGAAGGCATGGTGGGGGAGGCTTTGTTGACTGCATGTCATGTCCTAAATAGAGTTCCAAATAAGAATAAAGAGAAAACCCCTTATGAGGAGTGGGTTAGGAGAAAGCCATCACTTTCGTATTTGCGCACTTGGGGATGCTTGGCGAAGGTCAACATTCCCATCCCAAAGAAATGCAAACTCGGACCAAAGACTATGGATTGCATCTTTCTAGGTTATGCTCAGCAGAGCATTGGTAATAGCTTGTAGTAGTTAAATCCGAGGTACCTGATATGCATGTTGACACTATAATGGAATCTCGTGATGCAACATTTTTTGAGAATATGTTTCCTATGAAAGATATGCATAGCACTGCTAGATTTTCTTCTGAGATAATTCCTGAATCTAGTACACCTGATGATTATTTTGAGCAACCACATGAGAATGTCTTTGAGGACGGTCGTGAGAAGGATGACAATGAAGCTCCTACAAGGAGCAAGAGACGGAGGACTCCAAAGACCTTTGGTGATGATTTCATTGTGTACCTTGTGGATGATACTCCCACGTCCATTGCTAAGGCATATGCATCACTAGATGTAGATGATTGGAAAGAAGCTGTCCATAATGAGATGGACTAGATTCTTTCTAACGGAACATGGTTGTTATCTGAGCGCCCCCATGGCTGTAAGCCTGTGGGCTGCAAAGTGGGTATTCAAGAAGAAGCTAAGGCCTGATGGTACTATTGAGAAGTACAAGACGAGACTTGTAGCGAAAGGCTACACACAAATAGAAGGCAAAGATTACTTTGACACATATTCACCTGTCGCTAGACTAACCACCATTCGAGTACTACTTTTGATGGCTGCCTCTTATGGTCTTATCGTTCATCAAATGGACGTAAAGACAGCTATCCTTAATGGAGAGTTGGAAGAGGAAATCTATATGGATCAGCCTAATGGATTTGTGGTAAAAGATGAAGAGAGAAAGGTGTGCAAGTTGCTAAAATCTTTATATGGCCTGAAACAAGCACCTAAGCAATGGCATGAGAAGTTTGATAGAACTTTAACTTCTGTTGGCTTTGTCATAAATGAGGCTGACAAGTGCGTCTACTATCGCCATGGTGGGGGCGAAGGTGTTATATTGTGTTTGTACATTGATGATATTCTCATCTTTGGTACAAACATGAAAGTAATACATGAGGTCAATTCTTTCTTGTCAAAGAGCTTTGATATGAAAGATCTGGGACAAGATGATGTAATTCTAAACATCAAGCTGATTAAGAACGAGAGTGGGATTACTTTATCGCAATCCCACTATGTTGAGAAGATCTTGAGCCGGTTTGGCTTTATTGATGGCAAGTCTTCTCCAACACCTTATGATCCCAGTGTGATACTATGTAAGAACAAGAACGAACCAACAGATCAATTGAAATATTCTCAGATCATTGGTTCACTCATGTACTTAGCAAGCACGACAAGACCTGACATCTCTTTTGTTGTGAGCAAGTTGAGTAGGTTCATGACAAACCTGAGTATTGATCATTAGCATGCACTTGAAAGGGTCATGCGCTATCTATGTGGTACAATGAGTTACGGGATTCACTATTTAGGGCACCCTGCTGTGCTTGAAGGATATAGTGATGCGAATTGGCTCTCTGATATAGATGATATCAGAGCAACTAGTGGGTATGTATTTACCTTTGGAGGTGGTGCAGTATCATGGAGATCATGTAGACAAACCATATTGATGAGGTCAACTATGGAAGAAAAACTAACTGCTTTAGACATAGTCACTGTAGAGTCAGAATGGCTGCGTGAGCTCTTGATGGACTTGCCGGTGGTTGAAAAACCTGTGCCGGCCATCCTCTTGAATTGTGACAACCAAACAGTTATTGTTAAAGTGAACAATTCTAAGGATAATGCGAAGTCACCAAGACACGTAAAAAGACGTTTGAAGTCTGTTAGGAAATTGCAAAACTTCGGAGTAATAATTGTTACGTATATTCAAATAGACAAAAACCTGGCAGATCCCTTTACCAAGGGACTATCACGTAATGTGATAGACATTGCATCGAGGGAGATGGGTTTGAGACCCATAGATGTTATGCCATAGCAGTAACCCAACCTTTGTGATCGGAGAACCCATGAATTAGGACCTGGGAAAAACAAGCTACTCCCTCCGACCCATATTACTCTTTGCTAATACAGATGTATCTACCGCTAAAATGTGTCTAGATAAATCCGTATTAGCGAAGAGTAATATGGGTCGGAGGGAGTAGTGGTTTAACTGAGGAGAGTATTCTGTAACCCTCTCTATGTGAAGATGCATAACTATCAAAATCTATAAGGCAGGTTGGCAACATGCCTTAATGTATTTTTGTTGGCTATGATTAGCAAAGATGTTGTCCTACAAAGCATTCTTGAAAGAACATACCTATATGAGCCTGACTGTTAAACGTCGCAGTCTATGAGATTTGGGTGATCTCTAGGAAGCTCATGAAGAGACCAGGGAGTACGACACATATGCTCCAACCCGCGGGATAGGCTACTGGCAGCCATGTACTGGTTATGACTTTGAGTGAAATCTTGACGCACCAAACTTGCAATTCAAGGCGTAGTCCATTGTTCAAGTTGCTGATAGACATAGCTTAAGGTTCTAGGCGGAAGTTTAACTTAACAGTCTCTGCTAAAACACTGGTATATAAACAAGTAGTGTGGTTTGACAAATCTCTAAATGCGCATTTGAGATCTAGTGGGGGATTTTTGAAATATTGGGCCTTTTTCCCATAGGCCCATAATAGATTTCAGAAATTCCTAGAATTCTCAAAGCCCATGTGTGTGAGCCCATGTAACATGCAGCCCAAGTTTTTGGTTGTACAAAGGCAAGAGGTGGGAGCTAAGTTTAGTCCCACATAGAAAGTTGAGAGAGATGTAGACCGACATATAAGGTGTGGTGTTGCACCACTTGGTAAGTGAGTGAGAAGAGAAGTGCCACACACGCGCTCCTCCTCCTCCTCCTCCTCGCTCGCTCGTCTCGACTCAACACGTCATGACGCGCGCACACGCGGGGTTTGCGGAATTGAGCCTCGGAGCCGAGCTTATCTTTTTGCTGCACAGGAAAACCGAGTGTTTGACCGAGTCTTTGACAGACGCGTCACAGGTAGCCGGTTCGGGTCGCTCCCGGATCGTGGGCTGCTGTAACCGACTCGGGCGTGCGACGTGGACGTGGCCCACGTTGCCTAGGGTATCTCTGCTGCGCGCCTATATAAACTCTTGCCTGGCTACCGCCGCACACAACCTGAAAACCAATCTAGGTTTTGCCTCTCGCTACTTGCGCCGCCACCGTAGTCTTCGGAACCACTAGCCTTTGCGATTCTGTACGGGAGAGGGCGAATTAGGTTTTTGGGAAGCGCTCTGCGTGACTGCTTGAATTCTTCATCACGGGTCATCTTCCTTCCAAGTCGGGTGGTGCTGTCTACCGCCGTCTTCATCGCCGTCTGCTTCGACCGGTCTTCTCTAATGTTGTCATCAACAACGTTACTGCTGTGACTTCACCTGTAAACGAACGGTACGGGCGGTGTACTGCTGCTGTGACTTCACCTGTAAACGAATGGTGTTTGTCTGTTCATCATGTTCAGCGAGTACATATTTAGCTGCTGCTTGCTTCCGTTTATCTTGTTGTTTATTACATCTAGTATGTTTGAGTTACATGTGATAGTAGCTAGCGTTCTCATGTTTAATATTCTAAAATTAATCATGGAAATTATGACTAATTCTCTAACAGGGGACGCCGGTGCGGGCCGATTTTTGGCCCCGAGCCTAATTTCCACGCTGGCCACATTTTGGGAGGCGTTTTGGGGCTGCCGGTGGAGATACTCTAACTATGATGCCGTGTCCCATGGCAAAGTCAATTTATAAACCTTTTATAAATTTGGTTTTTTTCTGCTTAAGTTTCAGAAAAGGGTTAATCTATCTACTATATACTAAAAGCACAATACGGAGGTCTAAAATAGAGACACCACATTAATCCACATCATTAGAATTATTTTGACGGTTAGATCTATTAGAACTTTAAATCACAGCCGTAAGTTTTATGTAACAGATTAATTGTACAATGTGTTGGGTCACGTTACATGCAAACTATTGACTCACGCATGCACCTCGAACCATAGGTTACGCTGTTATGTTTTACAAGATTTTTTTTTGTAGAGTCCATACTAAAACAAATACTATTAAAGAAAGAGTCCATGCCATGTACATGTACATGTCTTTATATACAATCGGTAGAACATCTACCATATAGTGCACTTTATGGGTCCAAGGTATAGACCACAGAATCAACTTGGTGTATAGGCAAATATGAGTGAGTATGTCAGAAAAGTTAGCTGAAACATGTTCGCTAGAAGCAAAAAAACAAAAGTTTGGCTGGAACATCATGGTCAACGATAGGAGCTGATGGCTATGGGTATAGGAATATGAAAATTTAAAAATAATATTTATATAGTATAAATTTATTAGTATGTACATTGTTTAGAGATTACAGATAAAAGAAATATTTATTCAACTGCCATTGGACCCATAGACTCACAAAATGCTTGGAAAAGATTGGAGTACTAAAATTTTAATATTAATGTAGCGACATTAGTCGCACTATCGACGGAGCATACAACATACTAAACATAATTATCGGGTTCACGATACACAAAGGGCTAAGGCAACATGGATTCTGGTGAGAATGAGAATGATCCTACGGTGAAAAAATATTTTGAAGTGTTAAAATTAATAAGAAACAATGTTAGTCGAGGCATTATGGATGGACTCACATTATAAACTATTTTAGCTTAGTGATAGATAGAACTAAGTCATCAAAGTTTCTCCCTTGATATGTTTCATATTTAGTACTCTATTTATCTTAAAATATGATGCATATAGTTTTAGTCAAAGTTAAATTTTTCAAAGTTTGACCAACCATATTGAAAAAAGTATCAATATGAACATCATGGTCAACGCTAGGAGCTTATAGCTATGGGTATAGGAATATGAAATTTAAAAATAATATTTATAAAGTGAAATTGATCAATGTGTACATTGTTTATAGATTACAGATAAATGAAATATTTATTGGACCCACACACTCACAAAACGTTTGGAAAAGTTTGGAGTCGTGAAATTTTAATATTAATGAAGTAGCAACATTAGTCGCACTATCGACGGAGCATACCACATACTAAACGTAATTATCGTATTAATGATACACAAAGGGCTGAGTCAACATGGATTCACGCGAGAAGGAGAATGATCCTACAGTGAAGGAATATTTCAAACCTTTAAAATTAATAAAAAACAATAGTTGTCAAGGCATTATGGACGGACTCACACTATAAACTATTTAAACTTAGTGATACATACAACTAAGTCATCAAAGTTTCTCTCTTGATATGTTTCATATTTAGTACTCCCTCTATCTCAAAATATGATGCATTTGGTTTTTAGTCAAAGTCAAACTTTTCAAAGTTTGACCAACTATATTGGAAAAAGTATCAATATTTATATTTCTAAATTAATATTGTTGTAACCATCATGAAATATGTTTTGTATTATGGATGTTGATATTTTTCAATATAATAAGTCAAATTATAAAAAGTTTGACTTTGACTGGAAACTCTTTTTGGAATAGAGAGAGTACGAGACTAGCTGTAAGCAACAAAAAAAACTTTGTTAAAACGTGATGACCAAGACTAGGAGATGCTAGGGAATTTAGTAAAAAAAATAGAAAGTACAAACTGATCAATGCCACACGTTATTTCTATGATTAAGTATACATAAATGCTAAATTTATTGGACTACAATTAGACCAACATAAACAGTCAAACAAACAGCATGAGGAGTTCTGAGCCAAGAATTTTCAGGCTATCGAAGTCACGACATTATACGAACTCATAGTAATAAATATTATCGGCTTAATTATACCTATATGTCTAAGTGAACAAAAAATCTCGTGAGGTTGAGAATATTCCTATGCTAAAGGTATATTCTAACTTAACGAGACACATGACGTCAAACTTCCAAATTTGATGAAGATAGAACATTAGTCGATGCATTGCTGACATATTCTCGCTTGATATGTATCATGTTTAGTATCACATAATCGTGTCAATACTATTTTTAATCAGAGGGACTCAAAAGGTACACTTGAATATTATGAATTTGTATGGCGGATATTGTTTCTTTTTATAGTTGACATATTTAGACCATTATATGTGTCTTCATCTTACTTAATTAAATCAACATAAGAGAATGTGTCATATCAATTGCACATTAAAATTGATCATTGACTGAGAGTCTTGAACTATGCTATCCATGCCGCATATATTTTGCATAACATAGAAAATACATGTGACTAGCTATGTAGAACCATTAAACGAAGATGAGAATATGTTGGAGAAACAACTAAAAAAAATTCTATTATGGAAAACCTAGAGTCATACTTCTATAACTTTCACTACCGAGGCATAAACATGTTAAAAGAATAAATTTGAAAGAAAATAACTTCTTGTACAAAAATAATGGCCAAAGTTTGTCCACAATCATGTTTCTAAAATGTTGCAAATTGTGACATGGAGTGAGTAATGAGAAAAACATACATTAAAACAAGATAATGCTCACTATATAGTGTGACCTATATATTAAGGAGGATAGACCATTTTATTTTTAATTCAACATATTTTTTGTCAAAGTTAATTAATGAATAGTTATCAGTAAGAATTGCAGTCCTGTTTACAGATCTTATATCACTTAATTACATGGGTGTTCCAACCAGACCAACATATAACATAATAATTATTTTTTCATAAATTTCTGATTGCCAAAGATGTCATGGATCTTATATCACTAACGTGATATATCATCACTGTAGTTGTAGAACATTTTGACTTTTGACACATGATAAGAAGTAATGCGGCATCGTTGAAACTATTAGTTTATTTTCTTGAACACATTCAACGCACTACAGATTATGCCCTCGCATTTGAGAGGGCCACCATGCTAGTTCTAGTAATTTTCACAGCAGCTGCAGTGTCCGCAGCCACGTCTCTCTCTGTTGGCGCCCCCGTGGTGGCCGGGGCCTAGTGACGGCTGCGAGTGACGCCACCGAGATCGAAACGTGCGGCTCTCCACTGCGTTGAGCCGGAGCTTTTCCGGCCACCAAACCCACGCCTAATTCGAATGGCGCTTTCTGTAACAAAACGCGCAATAGCCACCACAGGAAAATTGCATGTTGAGTGCAGTGAAATAATGTCCTGATCATGACCAGAAGAAACCGATGGGAGTTCCCCTCACAATCTTGACTGACTTGAGCTATACTAATATGGAGCCAAAACACAAGGACCTGGATGGTCTGGTGTTTTTGGAATCAAGGATGAAAACATAAACAGGGACAACAACTCGAAAGAAAAGAATTTTGAGAACTTATAGACAAATCATCAGCAATGATTAATCTCCTTTTCAGAAGTTCAGGACCCCCAGGATACACAATTTCCTCTTTCTCTTGGTGCTATATCAATCCCCCTCCCACCACACTCCTAACACTATTGACAAAAACCTCAAGGTCGTTAGTAGATCTAATAATATCCAAACTTACAGTTCTTAGCCTCAATAGGCAGTCTCTCCTAGGCTGCAGTTCACAATGTCACAGGCAAGCCGTAGTTGTGGAACGACCGGATCACTCCACCGTGGCTCGCCGTCACGATCACCATGTTCCATGCAGCCGATATCGCGGAGAGACAATCAGCCAGCCTGGGGCCATTCACAGGCTTCACAGAAGAGAGCTTCTCCTCTGGACATGTTACAGACCCCCTGATACCATCAGTGAAGAACCATGCCCCAGGGGAACGGCTTTCTCCGTGGGGGCGCAAAGTGGGTGCGCTAACAGACTTCTCAGTCAAGCAGGAAGGCTTGGCATGTCTGTCTCGACGCACTCCCGGCCATGGTACTGCGGTTGTCACATCCTTGGAGAAGAACATTTCACATGAACTGACCGATCTGCCTTCGCTTTTTCGTATTTTGCTGCTTGATTCAAAATTCCATATGTACACATTCGAATCCTTGCCGGAAGATATAAGATATCTGCCATCTGATGTTAGAGATGGTGATGACAGAGCCTTTGACTTCCAAGGCCCTGCAGCGCAAGGTAGAAAGGGACGTGTTATGATTGCTAAGGTGAAAAATGATTGTTTTTCTAAGCAAATAAAAGGACGGGAACTTCTGCACAAAAATACCTTTAAACTTCTGGACGATATCCACACCATCAGCAACTCGAATCTTAGAATCTGTTGATGTAACCAGAAATCTAGGGGAATCACTTGTACATAACTGCAGAGTGGCAATCACAAATTAGCACATCCACGTAACTGTTTCACAAAGTGCTGGCATAGAAACACCAACTTATCAAGGCAAAAACCATACCTGCAGACTCTTGATCCGACTGCCAGCAGACTTTTTCTTCCCTTGCATAAACAATTCTTTGTCTAGCTGAATGTCTTCACCTATAAAAACAAGCTGCTAAGTTAATAGAGTACTAATACACAACTAGAGACATCGAAAGCAAGAGAAACCACATGAATGGTAAGTGATGATCTCTATGTACCTGATTGACCATAGAAACGGCATACTCCTGCAGTCGTGCCAACAACAAAACCCTGATTTACACCATCATGAATTAGCATCCAATATGCAAAATAATGTGCAATAACATTTTGATTAGATCCGAACCTTTCCATCTGATTGGTAGCTCACAGCAGTGATGATATTCCGCGTATCAGCCCAGTTGACTACCCTCTTGTCTACAACATCCCAAATGCGGACTTTACCATCTATTGAACCACTGATGAAGTATCTCTCATCAGTAGGACTGAATTGAACACACGTCACTGTTGACACAATTTCAAAGGAAAATCAAACTCTTTTCCCAAAAAATATTGAAAATGCAATGGCTCAAAATTTGCAAAATATAATAAATACTCTTTACAACTACAAAAACAAGACTTCCAGAGTAAAGTATGAAATCACCAATAGGCACAGTCTTGGGGCATCAAAGCAAGCATAATAGTTTTATTACGAAATGTCTGCTTACCGTAGTCTTTGTGTCTGAATACTCCAAGACAACCATCAGAGCCAACTTTCCACAAGCGGACTGTCTTGTCTTTTGATGAAGTCAACAAACACTACAGTGAAAAAATCAATGAAGGTAAGCAAATGAAACAAACAAAAAGGAATCCAGTTATGTTCATAATACATGAAACATGTTAACAGATAATCATGACAATTCAGGTGAAAACATTAATTATGAACATGAGAAATATGGCAGCTTTAGAGAATCAAGAGAGAAACTTACATCTGACTTTGACCATGTCATATCCAGGACATCACCTGTATGGCCATGAAATTCATGTAATGGGCTCTCGGTAATATGGAAGCCCTTATTGGGCACTACTGCAAGTGTGTGGCTCTGTCCCTCTGCTTGCTTGGGTTTAAGGATTTTAATTTTCTCTACATACTCATGAGGGTGGTTCTCTCCACCATACATTTTAGAATATGCATCCACTTCTGTAATCTTCCATATTCTAACAACACAATCCTCACCCCCAGTTGCTAAATACCAGCCAGACGGACTAAATTTCATCACTCTAATTAAGCCATCATGGGCTCGGATTTCTTGACCCATATAGACAGCAGAGAATTCGGCATTCTTTTTCTTCCGGTGCTGAACTTTTGTTCTGGATGGTACACTTGTTGTGGAGTTTTTTACATCGACATCAGACTTGCATATTCCACCAAAACTCCTCTTCTTAATGAAGTGTTTGCACACACTTTTGATATCCTTTTTCTTAGTGGCAATAGCCCCTTTGGTCTCTCTTGCAGGACTGTGAGAATATGCCCGTCGTAATAACTTCTGAACAGATCGAGAAACACCAACCAAGCTTTCAAACTCCAGAAGAGATAACACCTTATCGGTTGCAACCTCCTTCAGAAAGCTAGTTAGTCCATCATGCCCACCATTGTGAACTACATATCTCTTTCCACTATCCAGATCCCTTATGCAACAGTCTGCATCAAATGTTGACTCACTCTCAGGAATAGATGAATCCAAAGAAGAGATGTTGCTGATAGTTCTTTCCTGCAAGTCAGCACGAGAGTCGATAGATGTTATTTCTTCTTGGCATCGAGAAAGAGCCATTTTAGCATCACCTAAGTCATCAAATCCCATTCCCTGCAGGAATCTTTGCCGCCTTTCTTGAACACTCATAGGCTCACTTGCCCAGATATCATACTCGAGTGTCCCCGGCACTAATCCTTCACCACTTGTGCTGCAATCATCTGACGATGAAGGCTCCCTGGCTGATCTAATGTCATCAAATGCATCAAAGAAAACATCATCCCTATCTGAATCGGATCTTGGCATACTGCTACTAGACTGAGAAAACAAGAGGTCTTCTCAACCACTGTGAAGGCTGGGTACTTGTCAAAACGTCATCTGCAATTGACAACACAAACGTCAGCGTCATGATATAGGGACTACATCGCAACGCGAGAACACGAGATAAACATGATATAGTGCAATGAAAACGAACTGGACGCAAGAGAAAGGAATGTGTGCCCGATATGGCAAGTGACAATGAGATTTTACTATGAGGATAATTGATCAACTTTCTTACACTAAATTCTTTGTGCAGGTTTCAGGGAAATGAGTATACAATGAGATAACAAATTTGATTACTATGTACATGACATTAGCGGTTGCATAGTAACAATCAATCAATCACTTGTACAGAGAAACCAAAAAACCATATGATAAACCGAAGAAACCACCACAGACACAAAGGCTTCTAGACGAACTCAAGACAAGCGAACTGAACAATCAGCAAGGACCATTGCAGTCAGTCAACTGGTATTTCCATGAAGAAGAAACAGCTTACCAGGTCCACAAACAAGTCTGATGAAAGAAAAGACCAAACAGAAGAGCGCACAAGCACAGCCGCACAGTCTCTCCCTGTGTCTCTCCCCCCACCTCCAACTAAAATCACCAAGCTCCTTGCTGAACCCGTCTGACGCCCCAAGGCTGCAAGGCATGACACCCTGCGTCCTGCTCACCAACAAGGCAACAACTCGGCAGCCCAGCGCCGCCAAACCGTACTACTACCCACGTTGGGCGCCCCGCCGGCTCCCAGAGGAAGCAGGCGACCAACCCGCACGGGCGGGCGGTGGAGGCAGCAAGGCAGCATGGCGCGCAGCCGCGCAGATCCCGAGGAAACAGCTAGGAACAGCGCAGAAAGGCTAAACACTAAACAGACAAAAGTAAAAAGAAGGGTAGTACTAGTAGCACTTTCGTTTCAGTTGCAGGAGGACGGCCGCTACGCCGTAGCGTGTACTGTGGCTGCCGCGTGCGACGAGGGCGGCGGACAAAGCACGGGCCCAGCCAGCGACGTGCGACGCCGCCGAGCGCCGGCTATCCCATTAACTGCTACGCCGACGGCCGGAGAAAAGGCTCGGGCGTAGGCGCGTGGTTGGCCATTAAAGGCCGCGTCTTTATGCTGCCCATCATCAAAGGGTGAAAAGACGGAGGAGCGATCTACCGTATCTGGTCAGAGAGAAGAGATTTCCCGAAGATTTTGTAGCGAAGGAGAGCTTTTTTTTTGTTGCAGTAATAACTAATTCTCGGCCTCTTCCTCGCCCCATTTCTCGAATATGGTATGGAATCGGGGGATTTTACTTCCGCAGATTCCAATCGTCTCCAGTACTGGCGGTATTGAAGTAGCAGTACTAAAATCCGGAAAGGATAGTAAATGCGATGTGAATGAGAACGGTTCGTCTGGGTGCGATCTCGACTAGCACACGGCGCCCATTCATGGGGAACAATCCGATCGCGAAATGGTAGTATGATTATGTGAAAAAAGGGCAAGTTTCAAAATGAAATAAATGACAAAAATCTCGCCTTTTTCCCAAAATATACGTGCTTAATTTTGTCGTTGGGCGGTGCTTTGATCTACATGCGGATTTACCGTTTCTACTGAATAAATTTCGAGTTGAATCTCGCGCGGCGCGAGCGAAAACGAGGGCTACGATCCAAAAATCGAGAAGAAAACAGGGCGAAATAGCCCCGGAAAGAACGAAGCATGCCGCACCCCCCCCCCCCCCCCCCCCCACACATGAACTGTTCCATTAAAACAGGAACACGCACGCAGAGGGAGAAGAGCAGAAATGGCAAAGCACTGTGCCATTCCCCCCACAGAGGAAGCACGGATCGACACTCCAAGGAAAGATAACAAAGAAGGAGCACGCGAATCGTAATCACCTTCTCCGCGGGTGGACGGAAGGGGCCGGCGAGAAGAATCGGTTCTCCCCGGCTTCTCCTCCGGCCGCCGACGCTTCCGTGGCCGGCCGCGCCCGAATCCGAGACAGGGATCCGGGGCCCGGCGGAGGGTTCGAGGGGACAGGGGGAATGAGGGTTGGAGGAGCTTGGGATTGGGGGTGTTCTTGGGGACTCTTCCGCTCGGTGGCTGGCTTTGTACCTTGCGGTGGTCTTGGTTTCCTAGGCGTCCTTGTTGTTTCCTTCCCCTTCTAATCGAATCGAGCTCATCCCGACGAGGTCTTAAATCGTCTCAGTCGCATTCTACGGGCCGGGTCGTCTTTTCCCTTCTAATTTCAACTGCTAATTTGCCGCTGCGTCCGTCTGAAACGGCGTGAAAACCCACGGAATCACCGGCCGAATTTGCTACATTCCAAAACAAGTTGGCAAAGGGTGGTTTATTTGGTCCCTCGAATTATTTTCAAACTTCTCACCGGTCTTTGGGATAACAACACCCGTCCCTGGGATGCTGACATGGAAACTTGGCTTATTTGGTTGATGACTCGTAAAGTGAAATGTCTTACGTATCGTTCCTACTACATAATTTTCCACTTGATGATTTCAAAATATATTCAAAATGTATATAAAGACAGTAAAATAGCTGTTGGATGTAAATAGAGGTATTGTCATTTTTTGGGCACGATATAGACCATAATACGTGCTTCAGAAAATGATATATATCTGGGATGCAAAAAAAATGTGTAACCCATATTTTGGCTCGTCGTGATGCAAATATGAGGCACCGAAAGGCTGCTCCAAATTAAATCTCGGCCACGAGCATAGCCCTACCGCCACCATGAAATCTCCTGTTTCCCCCTCTTGGGGCCCGCCATGCCGCTGCCGATTATAGTCTTTATCACTCCACCCTGCTGCATTCACACCGGATAGACATATCAGGAGCACCGCGCCGTTGTATTCCCCCAAGAATCTTGGTCGAATCGATGCCGCATTGCCTTGTAATTTGAACTATCAATTTGCCGTTGTGTGCATGTGAAAGGGATGAAAACCCACAGAATCGTCGGCCGAATTGCTATGTTCTAAAACAAGTTGGCAATAGTTTCTACATTGATGATGTGCTGTTTTTTTTGGTCAATCCAATGTTTCCAAACTTCTCTACGTTTTTGTCCATTTGGATAACACCGGTCCTAGGGATGGCATGACATGGACCCAACGTAGGTATGCTGACATGAAACCTTGGCTTTTTTAGTTGATGACTGCTTAAAGTGAAATGTCTTACGTGTCGTCCTTACTACTTAAAAGAAACTCAAAAAGTATATAAAGCAGACAAAATAACTGCCAGTATTTATTGTATTCTCCAATCTATATCTGTCTTTTATAGGCTATATACATCGATTGATGTAGAGGCTGGGCTATGTCTCCATTTCGGAAAAAACCTCTAGAAATGCCACATTCCAAAATAAGTTGGCAAATGTTTCTACATTGATGGGCGGCATTTTTAGAGGATTATATTTGTTCACTTGATTTTATTTCAAACTTACGTAGTACCGTTTTAAGTTAGCTAGCTTTGTTGATGACTCTGTAAAGTGAAATGTCTTACGTGTCGTCCTTACTACTCAAAAGAAGCTCAAAAAGTATATAAAGATAAACAAAATAACTGCCGGTATTTATTGTACTCTTCTATCTATCTTTGTCTTTTCTTGTCGACTGATGCAGAGGCTTGGGCTTTCCTTTCTCGAAAAAATATCTGCCTACTCACTACTTTACACAAAGAGACCGAGACTTGGTACCAAGTAGTTATTATGTACTCCCTTTATTTCCTTTATAAGAAATTTTAGCAATGGCAATCCTAACTTTGCCAGATTAGATACCACAGAATCACCGCTGGAATATCCACATTCCAAAATAAGTTGGCAAATGTTTCTACATTGATGTGCGGTATTTTTAAAGGATTATATTTGCTCCCTAAATTTCATGTCAAACTTACGTAGTACCATTTTGGATAACACCAGTCCTTTTGGATGGCATGACATGGACTTTCCAACGTAGGTATGCTGGCATGGGACGTTGGCTTATTTGGTTGATGACTCCGAAAAGTGAAATGTCTTACGTGTCGTTATTATTACTTGATGACTTCAAAAGAGACTCAAATTATGTATGAAGATGTCCCTTCGGGGACATCCGATAAAAAAATATGTATGAAGACAAACAAAATAACCGCCAGTATTTATTGTATCCGTATTTGCCATTTTGTTAATAAAGACAAAAACAAACAAAGAGATTCACACTTAATACCAAGTTGTTATCAGTTAATACATCTTATGTTACGCAACAGAGGTAATATACCCACCCATAGAACACATCCCTGTTCATCTTCACGCATCTATCTAGAATTCTAGATAAAACCTTTTTGTAAACCTCTTTGCTAAGCTTCTTGATTTGGAACAAGTGGAATACCGCAACGGATAACAAAGGGGAAGTGGGACAGTGATCCATGTGACTTGACTGGAGCTAAAGAGCAAGTGGCCTGGATTACGATCACATTAGCATCAATCTATCTCTTCACCCCCTCCAGTTGGACGCTTTTCTTCAGATAACCCTTACGTCTTTAACGGAATGACGGATGGTTCGACTTAGACCTTCTTCTCATCGTCTTCTCTGGACTGCTCTCTCTTCCTTCCCAGTGCCGGTCTCTCCGTGCGTGCGTTCACATGTTTGGGTACAGTACAAACGTGTACTGCTACTTCACGGGGAAAAATGGCTGGCCGGTGGTACTACAGAGTCTCCGTTCCCAGGTATGATCGATGTGGACGTGTAGTGCTTGGAAGTGGTCAGTTTAAGGCAGCGTTCGTGGTTGCACAAATTTGCTTTGGCAAATAATATTGCTCCAGCACACGCGTTGCCGGATCTAATCTGGCAAAGTTAGCAGCTTGCATAATATACAAGTTGTATTTAGCGGCATATACTATGGGTGTCTCTGTGCTGGACACACCTTCCTCCGATTTCTTCCGCTCCTGCTACAGGTTGCCATATGGATGTTCTATACTATTTCAGGTATTCGTTGGAGAAGTCGATGATTACGACAACGGAAAAAGCAGTAGAAATGCAAGACTTTTCGAGATGAAGAGAATATATGTATGTTTTGGCTGGCTGGCTGGCTGGGTGTCGAGTCTTGACAAGGAAATGCTGCCAAGCTACTGGCCACAGGATTTAAGGCGTCGGTCGTCTCTAGTCGGAGCGTCAGAATGCACGCTCGAACAAGAAATATAGAAATCTAGGCAGATAGTTCCGTTCAAAAAAAAGAAGAAGTCAGATAGTTATGCTATGCACGGCAGGCAAGCAGCTAGCTCTGAGAAATCGAGAAGGAGTCGGACAGAGATTAACCCAAGCTGCAACAGATGGAGCTCTGAAAAGACACCACCGATCAGGGTCTGAATGAGTTTTCAGATCATCGCACAGGCTGAGCGATGAGAGCAAATAAGAAGCTAAACTTTTAATGACCATAACATGACTGGAAATTAATCGCATCTGTTAAAAGGGGAAGGAAGGAGCACGCACCTAAGCTTTTTTCAGAGGAGCAGAGCAGACGGCTGGCTTATTTTCTGAGGAGCTGCGAGAACAGAAGCTGTGCAGCTGCAGATTACCGGTGTTCAGAAGGATGGGTTCAGGTTCAGGAAGGGCAATCAGTTTGTTTTGGGCACGGATGAAGAGGAAGCATCCCTTAATATAGCCCTTAGTTTGTACTTTGTAGGGTAGCGACTGAACACGACAACAAAACACCACTGGACAAATATACTACTGGTAGGGTAGAGTGATGCCAAAGCTTCTCTGCAGAAGTCAGAAGCTGCCCTCCAAACAGCGCGGAGGGCACTAAGATAAGCTTGTGGTTCTCGGCTTGACCCGTCCAATCCCGGGCTTGGCTTAGCTTAGATTAAACTCCACAGAAGATTCCGGAGCTTTGACATGGATCTCCTCAATAACTCCCAAAAGTTTTCTGGTGCGAGATGGTTTTGTTTAAGGAGCCGTGTGCTACAGTGGTTAGGCCAACTTTAATGATTCAAGACGGATATCAGATCTGTCTAATCTGGTTGGTCTGGGTTGGGCCACGGGTACAAACCGCGTGGTTGTCCTATGTTTACACGCCGGTGCACTCAAAAGCAAAAAACCCAATTCAATTTTATTTTTGAAAAAGTTAATTATACATAGATCAAATTAGTCATAAATTTTAAACTAAGTGGATATAAAATAAAACAAAAAATCTAGGATTTGTACTTATTGTCGGTGGTGGCCTACTGCTTGTCATCGGACTTGATATTTATGAAGATCGGCGACATGGGCACTGCTGCTAGTGCCACACGGGCGCCGCTTGTGGTGACGAGCTCGGTTTGGTTCAGACGGCAGTTTATCCATATTAACCACGATTCTAAATGGACAGTGTTGCACTGGGAGAGATGCCGGCCCCACCACCGACTGCATAGTCGTCCACCTCCGAAGATCCTCTAGCTCAGGCGACTCAATTGCATCCTTGAGGGTGTCGTTGTCCTCCTCCGGATCTCCGTGATGACCCGACATTTGCCATGAACTCATCGCTTTGGGACCACTGGTGGTTCAATGGTCATCCCGTGGGCTGGTGGACATTCGACCAAGGCAGTGGTGCGACTGCATCTAAGTACTCATGCGCCACCCCGGATGACATGTTCAAGCGGTTTTGTGGGGGCACCAACAAGGAGTGTCAAAACGGGGTGGCACCATGGCAACGACCGATCAATGAGGACCAACCTTGCAGGTCTCCACTTCTTTGGCATCATCGAGGCTCGGTGGGAAGGCGGGTTTCTAGGGTTTGTCAGTGGCTAAAGGGCGGTAGGAGGAAGAAATGGATAGGTACGAGGACCTCCCGACTTTGACCATTTAAAATAGGACCGAGGTTGATGAGTGGGCCCAAGGAGGACATGTGGACAGTTCACCTTTTGTGTGTGCGGTTAACGATAAATGAGATAGATTTTTTCTAGAAGGCGATGTTTAACCCTCTCCATCTGCTTTACCGAGCATTTCTTTTATGTTGCAGTGAAAGCCTTTGATCGCCTCTAAACGCTTGGCTGTGACTGGAGAAACGGTAAGCAAAAGTATCCAGTGAAAACCAAGATACAATGGAAACCTGGAAACTCCAAGGTGGACCGTTGGATCCGGAACGTATGCTTTGGATCAGTCTCCGACCTGTACCACGAATTTTGCAAATAAGCGCCCGCCTGGTCAGTTGTATATTTGCGCAAAGCACCTTGTACATATTTTGTTCTTTGAAAACACCCCATAGCTCAAGATGTGCCACCGCCAGATCTTGACCACCTGCGGCGGCGGCGCACAGCAGGGCGACTAGCCGATGCGGGAGGAGACGCGCTGCTCCTGCCAGCCACGATGAGGTGATCACGAGACGCTGGCTCCACCGTGCAAGCCGCCGTCGTCGCGGCGCTCCATCCATGCCCAACGGCAAGCTGCTCCGTCCAGAGCCTCCACCGTGCAAGCTCGTCCTTCCTGGCATGCTCCGGGCCTCCGGCCATGCCCAATGGTCAGCTGCTCCCCTCCAGAAATCCATTGCGCAAGCCTCGGCAAAAGATCATCTACTTCGCGCCGTCATGGTCTGATCGAACTGAGATGTGTTGCCTCCAAATCGTGTACCTGACTCTGAGCTCCATGAACTACTTGAGGCTACAAATTGTAAGTTTATTTCAAAAAAAAATCTACTGGTGACTGATCTGAATACGTTGCTTTACTGGTTTGTACTGAATACTGGTGATTGATCTGTACCAAAGAAAATTCATTTGCATCAGCCGAAGCTTCAAAACTATGTTCTGAATATTTGCAGACATATCCGTGGATTCCGTGCAATACCAGTGCTTATAGAGAAACCTGGTAGAATACAATGAAAATGGGTGGGTAATATTGATGGCAAATCCATGAAAGACATCAATGAATGCTTAATAAACATGATCCGTGACGAAATCCCATGGCCAGACACTCGCCTGGACCAGATCTCGTAGCTGCGCCCTCGTCTATGCTTCGCCGTCCTAGCCCTAGCTTAAGGAGGTTAGAGAAGCTGCTTGGTGTTCAACAGCACTGCACCGCGGCCGCACGGCAGCTCAGCTCTGAGGATTGAGGTTACAGGGCAGCGCCGCCTGCTACAGCTCACAGGGAAGAAGAGGAGAAGGAATCCTAGGTCGTGTTTCAAAATGAGTTGTTCCACATCTAATGTCCTTGGTTGGTACAGATAGAAGATACAGGGGGTTTTCTGAAAAGAAATAACAACGCAGGCGGGCGCTTATTTGCAAAATTTGTGGCACAGGTCGGAGACTGATCCAAAGCATACGTTTCGGATCCAACGGTCCACCTTGGAGTTTCCAGGTTTCCATTGTATCTTGGTTTTCACTGGATACTTTCTCGGTAGCATACTACGGTTGTTGGGAGGGAGGACTGAAGATCAAGTTGATGTTGGATGAGCATTTGCGTCCTTGACTTCTTAGTTTTTCGTGCCCTATATGAGAGTTCTCTTCTCGATCAATGCAGTTGTGGGGTTCTCTTACTTCTGGTCTAGGCAGGTTGTAAATCGATACTACCTCTGTTTTTTCTAATGAATAAGGCTTATGTTTTTCTAAAATAATAAATTATGTACAGTTTAATCAAGCTTTTAGAATAAATCATTTACATGTACATTATAAAATTTATATTGGCAGATACATCATGAAATATACGCCTTGTTTATTGGAGAGGGGAAGTATATATGGTTGTTCGACCGTTTTGTTTTCCTGCATGTTACTCTTTTTTGTGCTTTCAAAAACAAAACCACTAGAAAATATACTAGAGGTAGGAGCGAGCAGCGGCGTCGCCTTGATGCCCAAAGCTTTTGGAATTTTTGACGCATCGGACCACCTGCACCAATGTAATGTTAAAAAAGACTATCTCTGAAAATATTTGTCAAAAGAGACCCCCTAAAGGTGGCGGCACGTCTGGCCAGGCGACACGTGGCACATGCCGCCTGGGCCAACGACGGCAAGGGGGTGCCACCATCCCCAAAGCCGGCATGTTTGCTGGCAGGCCATGCCGCCAATGCCAACGCCGGCAGGGTGGCCGGCAGGGTGACGTGGCTGGTTGCCGCTGGAGGACGCTGGAGGGCAGGCTTCAGGGGGGTGCCGCCACCGCCAGTGGCGGCAGGCTGCCACGTCAGCCGCCTGGAGGAGAGCCGGCATGGCCCACTTCCCGGCGACGGCGGCCACGGCAGGCAGCGTGCCGGAGTTGGCTGTGGCGGCATGTCCTTGCCGTCTTTGGCCCAGGCGGCGGCACGTGCCACGTGTCGCCTGGCCAGACGTGCCGCCACCGACGGGTGGTCCTTTTTGACAAATTTATTCAAGAGTGGTCCTTTTTGACAATTCATTGGTGCAGCTGGTCTCTTTTGTCAAAAATTCAAGCTTTGATTTGTGCACTGCGTGAAGTCAGAAGGGCACAGAGCCATGTTTAGCTTAGATAAAACCCCAGGGAACGAAGATTCCGCAGCATTTTTTTGTCCAGAATGATTCCGCAGCTTTCACAACAAGCTTTTATTGGTGCGGCGCCGCTAATCCCATCGTACCGCCCGCGCGCGTCGTATTCGCCACACAAAAATGCCCAGTTGGGTCACTTGCCGCGGAACGTACGGTATGCCCTCAAGGCTCAAGCCCCAACACAACGTGGTCATGGTCGTCTCTCTCACATGGTGAATCGGGGAGCGCTCACTGACACGTAGGGGCCTCTAGATTATGGTAGAGCTAAATATATGGGACACCCAACAGGCCAACAACTTGTCAAGGATATGAAGATACAACAATAAAGTTGCAGAACATGATACATGGAGGCCTTTTTCAAACCTATAAAATTTTGAATTTAGACATTTACAAAATTGAAAAAATTATCAAAAGGTAAGAGCATCCCGGCCGCGTCACTCAAATGACCCCTTAAAGCGGCACTAGCAGGAGCGTATGACAGAATGCGCCTAGCCACACGCCCAAAATGGCTTTTCACTCGAGTAACTTGACCGACGTGTCACGTAGGTAATGAATAGTAAACTAAAATCTTGATGTTGTCATTTAGTGAGATTGTGTCATTTTTATTGAGTGCCAAATATAATGTATTTCGCTTTGAAAATTTACACACATATAGAAAACAACATTATCTATGGCAAGTTTTTTTTCACTTAAAAAAATTAAAATCAGAAGTTTAAAAAGAAAATTCAGACCATGCTACATGCACCCGGGCTACACTTGGGGTTTCCGGCCACTTGACCCTACTCCCTCTGTTCATAAAAAAGTGTACGTTTGTGGTTTTCAAGAAAATTACGCTTTTTGTATTGGGAAGGTGATAACCACTATCTCTCTCCTCTTTGATTTCTCCATCTCCAATGAGCTAAGTGCATGTAGAAAAACTAGAAGATAATTGGTCTTGATTCCCGTGTAATAAGAGAGAAACACTTTTTACTATTTAAATATGCATTGAGAAGAGAAAAATATACTCTTTTGTGGACAAATTTTTGAGATGTACACTTATTTGAAAACGGAGGGAGTATATTGCAACTTTGCGGATTTATTTGCACTCCCTTAGCAAGTTGTTGTATGCCCCATGTATTTAACGAGTTGTTGGATGGCCCCCATGTATTTAACAACGGGATGCAGGCCTAACTTTTCGTCGACTATGAACTTGGACGTACGTGAAGCTCTCCATTCTCTAGCACTGTTAACGCACCATGATTCTGGAGTGATGGGACATAGATTATGTGCCCATGTGGCGACCTTTTTGGGCAAATCATGGGCAGGGCACGCATGCGTTGTTTATTTCCCTGCGTCGGAATTTGCATGCAAGTGGAGCGTGTTCCGTCTTACACGTCCACGGCCACCGCGGCACGCGGTGCACATGGATGGGGGTGGACTGTGGACTGGGGGTAGCCAATCGTTTCATGGTTGGAGCTGGACAAGCGACACTAGTACAAAATATGCCTAATGTTTAGGGTGAATTTGAGTTTTAATTTCGGTTGTGTTTTGATTCGGGACTAATGTGAGCATTAGTCCCGGTTTAAAAGACTATGTGAGCCAGGAATCTTTAGTCCCGATTCAAACGAGAGCTTTAGTCCCGGTTGGAGATACGAATCGGGACTAAAGGGTTAGTGACCTTTAGTCCCGGTTGGAGATACGAACCGGGACTAAAGGGTTAGTGACCTTTAGTCCCGGTTGGTACCTCCAACCGGGACTAAAGCTCCACCCTTTAGTCCCGGTTGGTGTTACCAACCCGGACTAAAGGGTCTCCCACAATTTTCCTCTCATGCCTACCCCCTCCCCTCCCGCGCAGAAAAAACGTCTAAAAAAATAAACGAAAATGATAAAAACTTCAAATTTCAAAATCCTTTGACATGCATGTACCTCATGCAACTAACTTTTATGGAAAATTTGCAATTTTGAATTTTGAATTTTTTTGCAAAAAAAGGTTGTTCTGAATTAAAACGGCTCTAACTTTTGCATACGGACTCGAAAAAAAACGTAGAAAAATTATCTACACAAAATTTTACATCTGATTTCAACGGCCATAGGCCGTTTGCACAAATTCTACTTTCTCAAAATTCCAAAGGGAAATATGAAAGCAGGAAGATTTTAGATTTTGCTAAAAAATGAGAAAAAATGATTTTTTAATTTCTTTAGTTGTTTCTTCTACTTTTTAGTTATTTTGAAGTTTTCTATTATTTTGGAATTTTTTAAGATTTTTGATTTTTTTTGAATATTTTGAGTTTTAAAATTAATATTTAAATTATGCATAAAGATTTTTTGAAATTTATTGATGCTCATTATTACTTAATCATTGTTACTTATTTTTGAAATTATTTGGAATTAAAAAAAGTAAAATTATATGTTATCAAAGTCTAAGGGTTACTACAATTCATAGCATAGTATTATCAAAAAGTCGCGAGCGCAATCTTGAAAGCTAGTAGGGAAGGAATGGAGAAGTTAAGCGTGCTGAGAGTGGAGCAGTGTGAGGATGGGTGACCGGCCGGGAAGTGGGACCACGAGTATATACTTTGATATGAGAATAGGGATGGTGGTTAGAGATTAGATGGGTGGTGATTAGAGATTAGAGGGGAAACTGTCAAACAAATCAAAAATCCGAAAATAGGAAAATTCAAAAAAATCTGAAACTTTTTTTGAAAATATTTGAAAATAGCAAAATGACCTTTAATCCCGGTTGGTGTTACCAACCGGGACTAAAGGGTTCTCCAGCCCGCAGCGCTCAGGGCGGCCACGTGGAGAACCTTTAGTCCCGGGTTGTGGCACAACCGGGACTAAAGAGGGAGATCTTTAGTCCCGATTTGTTAGTCCCGGTTGCTACAACCGGGACTAAAGGCCCTTACCAACCGGGACTATAGACCATTTTTCTACTAGTGCGATCACTTTTCGGGTACACGCGATCGTGTGGTGTGAGCTGCTGCGAGGTCATGGGCCATGGGCCGATACGAGGATGGGGCGGGCGAGATGGCCACGATCACACTGCATGTTTTGCCATGCGCGACCTTTTCAGGGGGGGGGGGGGTGTCATCTTGATTAAGGTTGCACTCTTAACTATCTCGATATGAGCAAAGGGCTATCATCTCGTACGAGCATTTCTCAGTTTCCTCTATAGTCCAACCATTCTCAACGCAACTTTGTCCATGACACTCCCGCTACTACTGCGCGGGGTGGGATGGGGTGCTGTCAGTCCGTTGGTTTCTACCTTCGGTTTTCTCTCCAGTATGACCATGCTCGACGCTATTATTTTTTATATCACTACCGGTACGATTGTGGTGGAGTGTTAGCCTTCTTGGTTACTCGCATTTAGTAGTTTAGGATTTGTAATCTAAACTAAACTTATCTTTAGGAGAGCTTTCTTAGCGTCCAAGTCTTGGGTCCGGTGTGCGAGGTGTTGGCTCGTCAGCGCAGAAAGGCGTCGCCCGCACCGGTGAGAATGCTGCATCAGGAGATTGTCCTGGGCGGAGAGGCGGGAGTGTCTAGCGTGTCACACGTCCTAAAGGACGACGACGAGTAGTTTAGGAACAAAATTTAGTTTGTGTTATAGTTAATCTCATTCAAATTTGTAATAGTGTACAAAATTTAAATGAAATCTTCAATTTATGCAAGTTTAAAGTTCTCTATGGGGGCGATGTAATATTGTAATTTACTCACTCCGATTGAAAATAAGTGTTGGTGATTTTGTAGTAACTTAGTAAAAAGTTTGTACTAAGTCATCGACTCTTATTACTGATCAGAGGGAGTACTAGTTTTAATTTTTCAGAATGTAATATGTTGGTTTTGGGCTTAGCAAAAATGATAAACCTGGGTTTTGTCGTCTGTGAACCGTAATGAATAGTAAACTGAATATTATTTTATCTTATAGTTAGATTTTGCCATTTTTATCAAGTACAAAATACAATATATTTCGTTGTGAAAATTTACACACAGACAGAATATAACATTATGTACGTCAAGGTGTATTTTTTTTGTTTTTTTCTTTCAAAATTAAAATCAAAAGTTCAAAAGTTTTTTTTCAAAAAAATCAAACCGGGCTCGTGTAGCCCGAGCTACACTTACGGTTTCCTGCCACTCTACGCCATTTTGCAACTTCATAGACGTATTTTCACAAGAAAAGTGCTTCTGGCTCACTAGCACCGATGCTCTCTCCGTTTTTAAATTTTTTAAAAACATTGTTTTAAGTTATAAAATTATGAAAATAGATTAAAATATAGTTAATGATGTAATCCATAATATGCAAAATTTGATTACGAAATTCTTTGTATTGTGGGATACACAATAGTAACAAAAATCTAATAAAATTTAAAGATTTAAAATACATATACTCAGATCTAGATGTTTGTCTTTTTGTGTAATATAAAATATAAAGTATTTGCACAAGATTTTTTGCATGTTGGTGGGACAAATACTTGTCTACATGCGGATATTTTTTTAAACTTGGAATATGATTTTCATTTTTTTAAACGAGATCACTGGTTCCCATATGATCCAAATCTTTACTCTATTTGCACACCCTTAACAAGTATGTTGTATGCCCCTATTATGTACTCCGGGTGCAGGGCTAACTTTTTTTTTGAACCTAGCCAATGGCATTTTTATTGATTAAGTCGAAAAGAGTTGAACAGTTTATAAGGAAAATCGACCGAAAACCATACAACAATGCACCAATGTCGTCATGGAACATGACCACATTGGGCACCACCACCGGCCGACCTGGCCACATGCTAACAGTCGATCACACACGCCAACGAGAGACAGCTCCGACTTTGACGACGAGCTCCGCGAGAGAAATATGCTAGGCTTGCGCCGACCGAGCCCTCCACAGGCCACCGATTGCCCATCATCGTTGCCACAGGGATCTTCCACCGCAGCTCCGACTCCAGAGCGACACGGCGAATCACAAGAGAACCCCATTGGACACGCCAGAAAGACCGACTACCAAAGCCTAAGCCGCGACCCAAAACTTTGCTCGCAACATCATCGTTACCAAACTGCACGAAGCGCCCCCTGACCAGCAACCTCAGCAACAAACCAAACTTTTTTAGTTCCAAGCTGAGGTCGGCTCTGAGACGATGCTCTCAAGGAGGAGAAAGACACAACAGAACTTTTCGTGCACTATGAAGTGAACTAGGACATACGTGAAGCTCTCCCACTCTATAGTACTGTACTGCTAAACTCTCCATGATTCTAGAGTGATGGGACATAGATAATGTGCCCATGTGGTGACCTTTTCGGCCAAACCAAATCATGAGCACGCATGCATTGTTTAGTTCCACAGCGTCGCAATTTGCATGCAAGTGGAGCGTGTTCAGGTATCCACGTCCACGGCCACCGCGGCACGCGGTGCACATGGATGGGGGGTGGTGGACTGTGGACTGCCGCAGCCAATGGCTTTGGTCGCTCGAGCGAGCTGGACAAGCGATCACTTTTCGGGTACACGCGATCCTGTGGTGTGAATGATGCGATCGTGCGAGGTGAGTGAGGTCATATGAGCCATGGGCTCACTACAGGAATGCACCAGTATGCCGACGGCTTTAAACCCTCGGCGTATAGACAACTGCCGTCGGCGTATGATACGCCGAGGGCTGCCCTCGGCGTATGGCCTCGGCGTAGACCCCCCTCGGCGGAAGCGTGCTGGCCCTCGGCGTAGCGGCGGCCCTCGGCGTACTGGAGCTTTGCCGACGGCAGGAGGGGCCCTCGGCGTACTGGCCCTCGGCGTACTGGATCACGGCGCAGGTCAGACCAAACGGCAGCAGGGCATACGCCGACGGCATAGCCGTCGGCGTATAGGGACACGTGGCCGGCAGCGAGGCGATCCGTGCGAGGGCATACGCCGACGGCATAGCCCTCGGCGTAGAGGGTGGCCTGTGCCGACGGCCTGGCCCTCGGCGTAGGGCTTATCCCGGGCCACTATGGTCACCTCTACGCCGACGGCTATGCCCTCGGCGTATGGGGGGCCAGATTTTTTTTCCCCTGCAGATTTGCTAGTTCCACATCATCAAATGCACATATATATATATAAACATATATGCCATACACAGAAATCTGTTGCAAATGCCATACACCGCCGTCGGCACATGATACCCTCTACGCCGAGACAAGTATCGACACGACAGAGAAGTAGCAACACACAAGTAGATGATCAAGTAGATGGCATACATAGATGATCAAGTAGCGACACGACACACAAGTAGCAACACACAAGTACCAACACGCAAGTATCGACATGCAAGTAGCGACACATAGTATCTCAAGGCGGAAATCCCTACTACTCTGGAGACGGGGTCGGGGTGAACCCGAGATCTCCCCTAGTGAAAGTAGGTTGCCGATGTTCTGCAAAATTACGCCCAGTAGAAGCTGCAGAAGAACCGCCAGGAGAAGTACCAGGAGTAGCACCACCAGAACGGCCAGGAGAAGGACCATCGGGATGGACCGGTGTGATCTGACGCCCACCCCGCGAGGCAGCGGAAGCTGCCGTTCCCTACATGTTCCCTAGATGTTAGCAACTTGCGAGGCAAAGGAAAGCGGCAACCATTGGTTTGGCAAAAAGAACTTACCGCCGTCGATGCGTAGTAGGTCCTGGCGAAAGTCTCCCTCGACGGCATCAATGGCGCCGGCCCCGGTATGGGAGGAGGCTGCTCCCCTACATCGAAACTCGCTCCAGATCGCATAGCCATCATCGACGCCTGCAAGATAGTTTAGATGTGGGACTTGTCATCTTTTTCAAGCTAGGGGAAGTGGGACTTTCATCTTTTTCAAAAAGAAAGGTTCAGACTTACATGTAGATACGCCATGTAGGCCTGAGTCGCCTCCTGGTGCAGCCGAAAGGCCTCCTGATATTGCTCATGAGCCGCATCGAAGGCCGCCTCGAAAGCAGCCTACCATTTCACAAACAATGAATATCATCAGCACTTATCCATGCAGGACCGAAAGTCGCAAAGAGGATGGAAATTAGGAAAACTTACATCATATCTGGGTCGACGAGGCTGGTCACGAGGCGGGATAGGGGCGCTGTCAGGGGTGAGGACCGCCTTGAGGCGCGTGAAGCTCGTGGTGAGGGAATGCTTGACCTTTGAATTAAGCACCTTGAGACGGCCATGCTGCAACCCGTGCCCCGACAGGACCAACGACTCCTCGTCGGTCTCCGCGCGTCTAGGGTCATCCACCTCCGGGTGACGAGACTGCACCATGTGGCAGTAGTCCTCTATCTGCTCCCCGGCCTTGCCGTAGTACTGGGGGGGCGTCCGGAGGCGCCGAGGGTGCGGGCTTCTTCCTCCGCATCATGTCATATACCGAGACATCGTAAATCTCCACCCCTGGCGGTGCCTCGGCCACCTGCATGACGAGAAAATAAATGTTATGCGTAAAAAGTAGGAACATGACGAGAAAATAAATGTTATGCATGATTCCATGTATGTACATACCATCTTCCCCCTGAAGCGATCAAAACTGCGGTTTCCCGCACAGTGTGTTCCACCATCGCCTCGGTTATCCGAGTTCCGCATCGACACGGCTGCAAACTCCTCGTCTGCCCTGAGCCACCTCGTACTAACCAGCTCCGCCCATGCCTCTCGATGCGCCTCAGCCCATTCAGGGACAACCTGAAAATGCAGTACTCAACTCAAGATAATGCAATGGCAAGTTAACAGCAATATAGGATCTCATTAACATTTCACTCACCGACATGAAGTCATCCAGCGACATCTCGAAGTCGGGATTAGGATTCCGACCAACAATGTCCTCCTTCTTGACCCTCTTTCCCCTTTCAGCCCAGAACTGACTAGCGGCCGTTACCTTATGGTTGTACCACACCTGCGGTGTCAACTTCTCACAAGCTCCAAGCAAAGTCCGGTCCGCCCTCTGTGCATCCTCCTCATCCACGCGATAAAAGCACTTCAATCATGCATAAAACAATTGTGAGAGTCATGAGTTAGCACATTGGTTCATCACTATGAATGAAACTCGAGAAATATGTCTTACCCAAAACTTGGTGATCACAGCCTCAGCAGCTGTCCTGAAGCCTACTCCCGGAGCAGCCTGGTAGTCTGCCCAAGTAGTGGCTAGCTTCGGCTCGCCACCGGGGACCATGTCGAGGGGAGTGTATTTCCCCGGCCAGAACTTCCTAAGCAGAGCTCCAACCATGCTGTTAGGTAGGCGGCCCTTGCTCCCCGGTGCAAATGTCCAATTGCTGCACATAAATCAAACATTAGTACACATGCCAAATTGTTTATGACCAAAATGAAATGACATGTTGTTGCCTGTCAAAACCCACCGGCGAGCAGCGACGAGCAACACGAAGAGCCGGGAGGCTCCCAGGACTGCTGGTGGGCCCTGGTCCCTCAGGCAACGCCCCGCAAAACTCCGGCACACGTCCTGGCTGATGCAAGGGCGTGCCACCTGACCTATACCTGATCAGGAAGGTGATGGATTGCTTCGATTAGTTTCCTGCATGGCAGACACGTAAACATTAAATACGAGCCTCGATCGGCTCTCAGGTTTCCCTGTGAATCGGCTCATGTAGCCGATTGTCCCATGGATCTGCATTGGATCTACGATAACATGGGGTTTTGCTTTATCAATACAAATCAAATCGATCTACGACAGTTTAACGCTTTCACCACATAATTGGAACGTCCCACACGTAATTGAGCCTGGTAGATACGAAAGATAATAGAAAACTAACCCTAGAGGAGGCCAAAAAACCAACGTAGAGTCAATTCCCGGAACAACTCCTCTCGAATTGGCAAACCATATCCTTACGTACTACTGGATCGTTCAACCCGTTTGTGAGGCCTAACCATGCGGATATCAAACTAATCCTTGGAGAACAAGGAACAACTATGACAGATTGAATCGACTGAATAAAGATCAAGCAAGATGCTGCCCTTACACCCAAAATAGGTGCAAAGGCAGCGAGATCTCTAGGGGCAGCATGACTAAGCAAACATAACCAAAAGCACCGATGCTAGCCCAAACAGATCTATGATAAAAGTATTACTCGCCATCAACAAGGCTTCAGTACGAGCAACACCAAATAACACATAAGCAGATGCTGCCTAGATCGCGAGATGCGATCTAGGCAGCACGACGCTTACCTGAAAGAAACCCTCGAAACAAGGGGTGGCGATGCGCCGAGATTGTGTTTGTTGTGAACGTGATCGTCCTCCTTTCTCAATAACCCTAGGTACATATTTATAGTCCGGAGACTTTCTATCTTTGGAATAAACCTAACAACTCTATCTCTTGTTTAAACCGAAACGTACACTATCATAATATACAGATACACGGGCAATTAGCCCAAATCCACGCGCAAGGCCGATCCAGCCTCCAAGCCCATCTTGATTACGGCCCATCTCCTCATTTGGCCAAAATGTGGCGATAACACATGCCCCCCTGGTTTTGGCAATAATAATTCCAAAACCACTCTGTTTTTTCTTCATCGGGTCACGCGTTGCAGAGCAGAACCGTCATATCGCCTCCTCATCATGATGCCTCGCCTTCTCAACTTCTCCGCAGTACACGATTTGACAATTCTGGCACCACATTCTCGAAAACCGCTATGGCATTGAACCATCTTCCACTATTCCCCTTATTTAAATCTATCCGAACCATTTGCATCCTCATTCTTCTCCAATAGCCAAAAAATCCTCTTCCTCCGCCATGGCCTCCTCTTCTTCCTCCAACACATCCGGCCTTTCCTTCCAATCCTCCGACTCCGTCAACCGGGAGCCGACGCCGGAGCACCCGCCAATGGCGGCGTACGAAGCTCTCGCCCCACAATGGTGGGACGAGAGAGACTGGGACTTCGCCGCCCAGTCAGAGGACGACGAGTCCCTGACCGACGGCGAGGAGGACCTCCAACTCCTCGTCGACGGGGAACTGGAGGCGGAGAGCGCCGACGACGCCGTGTCCTGGGGCGAGGACATCGGCTCTTCCGATGAGGAGGAAGAAGCAGAGGAGGACACCTCCTCCGACGAATACCCGCCGGTGAAGCGCTTCCGCGCCGGGTCCAGCGAGGACACCGATGAGGACGACGAGGACGAGGAGGCCCCCGCTGACAACTTCAGCAGCAGCGGTGAGGACTACGCCGGCAGCAGCGCCGATGACAGCGAAGACGGCGGCGGCAATGGCAACGGCGACGACGATGACGCCGCCTTCTAGATTAGGAACTAGTAGTAGTAGTACTAGTAGTAGATCTCCATTTTGTAAGCAATCGGCTTCATTGTAAACAACCGTCTTTGGAATCAACAAAGCTTGCTTTTCCCAATTTGATTTTGCCGATAGTCAAATAGGTCAACGTTCCAAAAGCCGATAGTAACGAATCGGCTTTCACCATACCACGCTTGACATGATCAACCAAGTCAAAGCCCAAAGAGCCGATGGCAACACATCGGCTTTTCCCACAAACGTTGGCAAGGTCAAACTCGGTCGCTTATTTAGACAAGTCTGAGCGGTCACTTTCCAATTTCAACGGTAACCTGCAACCATCTTCAAAAAGGCTAACTCAGATCTCCAATTGCCTCATTGAACAAATCGGGCTCACGGCGACACGAACCCTAGATTCCCCACCGCATAGATCCATCTCCACCGGCAAATTAGATGGCGGAATCGTCCAGCGCCAACACAGCGGTCTCCGGTCTGAAGGTAATCCTTAACTGTTCCTCGCAATCCGAGCTCGGTGCTAGAATTAATAGCAAATACCTGAATTAATGCTTTATCCCATCATTAAAATTTTAGGTTTCAGACATTCCGCTACCGCATCCTTCTCTCCCAAATTCTCTCTGCCTTGGCCCCCGTACAGAATCTAGTCCTGCCCATCTGATCTCTTGCGAGGCAAACAGAATCCCCTTCGTAAGCCAAAACTTAGATTTGGATTCTTGGGCCGACTGCTTACGAGCCTGGCCTAATCCTCCCGAATATTGGGTTTCTTGGTACAGTAGGGTAGCCAAAACTTACCAATCCCAATGGGAAACCACGGGAATAGCCGATGCCCTGACTTTGTCATTGTCTCCCCTTGAGAAACATGAAAATCTTCTAAAAACCATCGGCTATTTCTGGTCTGATGCTCTGAACTGCTTCATGTTCGGCCATGGCCCCATGACACCAACTCTGTTAGACGTGGTGATGATTACTGGTCTAGACGTCACATCACCCAGCCCCTCTGCTTTTATGCTGCCAAAAGTCCCCTTCAAGCTTTCTTCCAAAACAGATTGCACGAACTGGGGTGCTTATCTTCGAAGCCACATGAAAACTAAGGGCCCTGTCACAGAGAAAGAACACACGGCCTTCCTCAATTTCTGGCTGGAACATTTCATATTCTGTGGCCCTTCCCTTGCCCCAACCAAGAATTATCTCTCCTTGGCCTATGAACTTGCCAGAGGCACTCAACTTGGCATCGGCAAACTGTTCCTTGGAGAAGTCTATCGATATCTCCAGTTGATGTCTGTCAAACTATCCTCCCACATAGCAGTCAAAACAGGAGGTCCTTGGTGGTTTATTCAACTATGGGCTCAGCTGTACTTTCAAAACCATATCCCAAACTTCCCCCTTTTGGCAAGTTGCACCTTTCCAGATGCCAAAGGGAAGCAGATCCGATGCACCAGCTACGGCCAAGCTCTGTATAGCCTGCCAGGTAGTAAACTGATCCCCCATGAAGCATCCAAGTGGTTCAGCATTTTCTTCCAAGGCCTGGACAATCCTATCTTCTTTCCTTACACGGAGGAATCGGAAAATTTTGAAAATCCAATCTCCTTCAGGCTGGACAACTTTGCCGATGACACTAGCACTCGGCAGCTATTCTCCACCGTGATCCGTCCCTGCTTCCTCCCAGTTGGCATGAGCACATCCAACAGAATAATCAAGCCTGGATACGAGTTCTACCAGCCGGTCGTAGCAGCTCGGCAATTTGGCCTTGGGCAAGTACCTCCTCATTTCTTTCTCCACCATCTCACAGAGAGCAGAGCTGACCTGCCCGATCCTCTCACCAGTCAGAGGTGTTATTCTTTCTTCGATGCTCTGACCATCCCAATTCCTAACAACCTCACTTTCGCTTCATCAACCGATGGTTTTGAGAACTGGTGGTCGATGTGGAAGACTCATGCCTTCAGGAGAGCTCTGGGACCATTGCTGGAACAGCTCGATGCTGAATATGACATCCCCGTAGAACAGGTACTGCTACTTGTAAATTTTCTTGATGCAGCTCACGACGATTCTTTTAATATCCTGCTCTGTCTCCTTGCAGCAACAAGATGGTCCAGAACCTACTAACGAGGATGGCTCCCCCTTCGAATTCCTCCCACCAGCTCCTGTGGTCCTTTTCTGCAAAAACTCGCCACCTTTGAAACAGGTCGTGATGCAGAACCAGCCGATATCACCAAAATCGGCTTCCAAGAGCCAAGCAACTTCCGGGTCAGCTGCCTCCCGAGTTCCAACTAAAACAAGAACGGCGGTGAGGAAGGTAGTGGCCAAAAAAAACTTTGAGGCGTCGGAGCCCTTCTCCAGAGAGCTCGCACGTACGCTGATTCATGCCTTGGTTGATCTCATTTATCTTTGTAAACATGCTTGTGCTTACCAACTCTCCCTTTCTTACAGGTCTCCATCGAAGACACCTCCAGCGAGGAAACACAATCCAATCGAGGAGATTCAAGCTCAGCAGACTCTGAGAGAACCACCACACCGAGCCAGCCAGATGTGCCACCATCGGCTTCCAGGAAAAGGCCTGTTCCTGAACCTGTTGCCCCACCGAGCCAGCCAGATGTGCCACCATCGGCTTCCAGGAAAAGGCCTGTTCCTGAACCTGTTGCCCCCCGAGCAGCAGTCGAGGCGGGGCAAGCTGTGAGCCCCAAGAGGGCTCGCAAGGGACTGCAAACTTCTTCTTCTTCGAGCCAGGAGGCTTCGAAAGTAATTATCCTCCATACTCTTACCACTCCTTTTTTATGCCGATTCATTGCTATCACATCGGCTAAGCACCTTTCATGCAGACGAATGACACTTCTAGTGGGAAAGTCGGGGAAGTGCCGATGCCTTCCGCAAGCCTGGATCTAGTAATCCCTGAAGGTGTAGATGAAACGGTTGCCAATCTGGCCAAACCCTCAGCAACAACACACGAGCCGATTGTCTCGCCGTCGGCTATCCCCCTGATCTCAGGAGAGGTATGTTCGCTTCTTTCGACTCATCCTTCCCTGTTTGACGCATACTGACGCCACTTCTGCCTGCCAGGGTTGTGATATCTCAGGCTTGCTGACGTTCGACCCTGAATCCATCGAACCAGCTCCCTCTGCCGCCAACGATGAACCACGAGCAAGCGCTGTTCTACCTCAATTCCAGCGTCTCAAAGCCTTGCTGTCCTCCCCAATCGAGAAGTTGGTCGAGGGTTCTGAAGAGGTGAAGAGTGTTCTTGACGAAATCAAGGACCAACTCCCGGTAGCATTGCAGGTGAAGCTTTGGCCAGTTGTGACTCTGTCTTTCTACGGGTCAAGGGTGAAGTTGGCTCGTGAGAGGATCAATCTACGCCACGCCCAACTCCCACTGAAGGCCGATATTGCAGCCAAATGTCAGCGGCTCAATGAGAAAAAGGCGTCTCTGGATGCCAAAACTGACACCTCTGTCCGCACCGCCGAGCTTGCATCCTTAAAAAAGGAATTGGAAGATCTCGAAGAGAAGGTCCGGGCGACTAAAAAGCTCATTCATGACAAGGAAGCATTCATCGCCCGCTCCCAAGACGAAGCAGAAGGCCTCAAAGCTCAACTGAAGACTGATCTGGCAGAAATACGTGCCCTGAGCAAGCAGCTAGTGACGGGCAAGGACGATGATGACGTAGCCGAGATCGCCGAGGTGGATCGTGTCCGTGCTGACGCCCTCCGTGCCTTCGAGGCATTCCTTCAGTAGCTTATTCATGTAACCTGACACCTGCTCGTAACAGTCTGAACCTCGAGAGTCGATGGCTGTGCATTGTTTTGTTTTTTTTATTTGGCCGATTTCATGTATCGGCCCCCATATTTCACCGTTCATCATCCCACATGCTTGGGAAATATTAATCTGGATATTTTTTTTTACTGGCCGATTTCATGTATCGGCCCCCATATTTCACTGTCCATCATCCCACATGCTTGGGAAATATTTCTTGAGATGCTGACCGTTAACAGCCACTGGGAATTTCACACCGTCCAGCTCCTCAAGCATGTACGCGTTGCCCCTTAAAACTTGGTCGACCCTGTATGGCCCGTGCCAATTTGGAGACCATTTACCGTATGCTGCATCCTTAGTTCCCAATGGCAATACAGCTTCCCATACCAGATCACCAACGTGGAACTCCTTTGGTCTCACCTTCTTATTATATGCACGAGCTACCTTGGCTTTGTTCTCTTTAATTTTCTCAAGCGACCACAGCCTAAGTTCAGTTAAATCCTCAACACTGTCACTCATCAGGGCTGCATATTCTTCAGTTGTTAGATCGTTCTGAAAAGTGACACGTCTCGATCCAGCCGTAATCTCCCATGGCAATACGGCTTCTTGTCCATAGACTAGATGGTATGGCGAGGTTTTTATCGCTCCATGACATGACATGCGATAAGCCCACAAAGCTTCTGACAAAACCTCGTGCCAACGCCTAGGGTGCTCGTCGATTTTTCTCTTGATCAGCTTGATAAGGCTCTGATTGGACGCTTCAGCTTGCCCATTTGCTTGAGCATAATATGGAGATGATCGGATCAGCTTAATTCCCGTGTCCTCGCAGAACTCTCTAAACTCGTGAGAAATGAAGACCGAACCTCCATCGGTCGTGATAGTTTGGGGAATCCCGAATCTATGAATGACATGTTCTTTCACGAAATTGATAACATCCTTCGAGTTTACTGACTTCATAGGGACGGCTTCCACCCATTTAGTGAAATAATCCGTAATGGCCAAAATCCACATGTGGCCTTTGCTTGATGGAGGATTGATCTTGCCAATCATATCCATGCCCCAACCTCGGAATGGCCAAGGCTTGATGATGGGGTTCATCGCTGATGCAGGTACCATCTGAATATTCCCGAATTTCTGACATGCTTGACACCCTTTATAGTACTTAAAACAATCCTCAAGCATGGTGGGCCAATAAAACCCTGATCGCCTGATCAACCATTTCATCTTGTGAGCCGATTGGTGAGTTCCACAGGCGCCTTCGTGTACCTCGTGTAGAAGCCGATTTGCCTCGGTTGGCCCCAGACATTTGAGCAGTAACCCTTCCAAAGTCCTGTAGAACATGTCATCCCCAATAAGCACATACTTCATGGCCTTGTACCTTATCCATTTAGGTGCCCCCCGAGCCGAATCTTTCAAGTAATTGAAGATATCGGCTCTCCAGTCGTCCGCCTCCAGGAACTGTACCTGAACATCAGTTCCATCTGCTATGTCCTTGTAGCCTGAAGCCATCTGTGCAAGATCATTCGCCTCGGTATTCTGCGACCGCGGGATCCAGTTAAAGTTTAGATACCTGAACTGTGCCATCAGCTCACGACATTGCAACCATAATGGGAAGAGTGACTCGCTCTCACACTTGTATTCGTCCGTGAGTTGGGAAATCACCAATTTGGAGTCTCCAAAAAGTTCCACTGCTTCTGCTCCGGCTTCAATGAGCAACTCCATTCCCTTGCGTATTGCCTCATACTCAGCGACATTGTTGGTGCAAGGGGTAGATAGCCTGATGGAGAAGGAATATGTTGCCCCCCGGGGCGACACGAGTAGAATGCCGATGCCGCAACCATCATCACAAGCCGATCCATCGAAAAACATAGCCCATGCACGTACAGACAGTGCTGCTATATCAGTGTTGATTCGTTCAGCAATAAGATCGGCCAACGCCTGTCCCTTAACCGCTTTGGCGGGTTGATACCGGATATCAAATTCCGATAGTGCAAACATCCATTTGCCGAGTCGGCCTTTCAACACAGGAGCCGACAGCATATGTTTTATGACATCTGATTTGCATATGATGATAATCTCTGCTGACAGCAAGATGTGTCGCAGCTTGGTGCAGGTGAAAAATAGGCAGAGGCATAACTTCTCGATCTCAGGATACCTTGTCTCTGCATCCAGCATCCTTCTGCTGATGTAAAACACAACTCGCTCCAGACCATCATAAACTTGCACCACCACCGAGGCGATGGACGTGTCAGCCACCGACAAGTAAATGTAGAACGGCCTATCCTGCTGCGGTGGAACCAACACTGGCGGCTTCGTTAGATATTCTTTGATCTAGTCGAAGGCTCGTTGTTGTTCTGTCCCCCAGCGGAACTCCTCATCAGATTTAATTTTCACCAGTCCCATGAACGGCTCTATTCTTCCTGACAGATTGGAGATGAACCTTTTGACGAAGTTGATTTTGCCGATGAGACACTGCAGTTCTTTCTTCGTGGTAGGTGGCTTCATTGTTCGCACTGCCTCCTGACTTTTCAGGCCGATCTCAATTCCGCGTTCATGGACCAAGAAACCCAAGAACTGACCGGCCGTCACACCGAAGGCACACTTCTTTGGATTCATCCGTAGGCCGAATTTTCTGGTTCGGTCCAGGACGCGTCGCAGATCGTCCAAGTGTCCTTGTACTGAAGCAGACTTGACTACCACGTCATCGATATAAATCTCCACCAGCTTGCCGATCAGATCATGGAAAATGTAATTCATGGCTCTTTGGTATGTGGCGCCGACATTCTTCAGTCCAAATGTCATGACTACATATTCAAACAACCCCACCGAACCTGGGACTCTGAATGCAGTCTTGTGTATATCTTCTGGAGCCATAAAAATTTGATTGTAACCGGCATTGCCATCCATAAAGCTCAAGACCTTATGACCAGCAGCTGCGTTGATCAATGTCTCTGCTACCGGCATCGGATACTCATCCTTTGGAGTGGCTCTATTGAGATCCCGAAAATCTATGGCAACACGCCATCGGCCATCCTTTTTCTCTACAGGTACGATACTAGAAATCCACTCAGCATACCTGCATGGCCTGATGAACCCAGCTTTCAACATTTTCTCGATCTCTTTCTTGACTTCCTCTAAAATTTCGGCCTTCATCTGTCGTGCTCGCTGCTGGAATGGCCGAAACCCTTTTTTAAGCGGGAGCCGATGCTCAATGATGCTCCTGTCTAACCCGGGCATCTCCGTATAGTCCCAGGCAAAGCAATCTGGATATTCTTTCAACAAAGCTATCATCGGACCCCGCAGATTCGGATCTAACTTTTTGCTGATAAATGTCGGTCGTGGCTTATCCCCAGGACCGATGTCAATCTCCTCTAGCTCATCAGCGGATGTAAACCCATACCCCAGCTTTCCGTCACCTGCTAAATCGATGCTGAACACAGGCCAAAAGTTTGGTGAGGATAACAAAGATAATTTGGGCCGATTGCCGGAATCGGCCCCCTTTTTGATTGCATTACTCAAGGAAGGTTTACAACTTATTTGTGCTCTCCAATGGTAGGGAATCTCCCTACTACGACTACATGACATGCTTGTCGTAAGATCACTGCTTTTTATTTTTTGTGGCCGATCGCAGGGATCGGCCTTACCACGCACAATCGTGGGCTTTGCTACTCTGTCAGGCCAGTGGATAAGACCAGCCTCACCCCGTTTTTTGTAGCTTCAATGCGCTCACAGCCGTCTAGACTGACTCCAGAGATCGGCTCTTGGTCTTCGGCGTCCCAAATGTTCATGCCAGCTATTGAGATCTCGATCGAATCATCTGCATGAATGACCTCCACTTCATCTCCATCCCACTGTATCAGGCATTGGTGCATCGTGGATGGAATGCAGCAGTTAGCGTGAATCCAATCCCTTCCCAGCAAGACAGCGTAGGTGCTTTTGCTGTCAACAATGAAGAACGACGTAGGGATGGTTTTTCTACCCACGGTCAGATCCACGTTCAGAACGCCTTGCGTTTCTGAAGCTTGGCCGTTGAAGTCGCTTAGCGTGACGTTGGTTTTGATCAGATCTGCAGTGGAGTGTCCCAAACGCCGCAGCATGGAGTATGGCATTATATTGACTGCCGCTCCGGTGTCAACCAACATCTTGCGGACAGGCTGCCCATTGATATAACCTCTCAGGTACAGGGCTTTCAGATGTTTGTAGCCCTTCTCCCGTGGCTTTTCAAAGATAACCGGCCGTGGGCCGCAGTCAAACTGTGCCACTGGTAGTTCTTCGGTTCTTGGAGCGCAAAACTCTGACGGAAGTATGAACACCATGTTTGTGCCAGCCGATGTCTTCGCATCGGCTTTTACTGGTTTGGGGCGCCACTCTTTCTTTTTTGGACGGGCCTCCGTCTCCAAGGTTTGCTGAATTTTCACGGCCAGATCAGGCCGGGCTTTCCTTAAAGTGTGGAGGTACTGCGCTTCGGCTTCCTCCAAGCTACGTAGCCGCTGAACTCTACGCTTTTGGGTGTGTCTGAGTCCATCGGGACACCACCTTGGCCGGTGATATCTATCTTCTTCTTCATCCTCTTGTCTGTTCTGAGGCCGGAGAGGCCCTAGACGCTTGAACACTGAAACTGGACCTGTGTCATCCTTCTGCTGTCCACATTCCGGGCAGTTGTCGACTGTAGGCAATCGGCTCATTCCCGCATCCCAACAGTACTTGAAGAAAGGACAATCCCAATGTTTATCCACGCCAGTGAATTGTATTCTACTTGGAAAGCCAGATCCTTGATCGGTGCTGAGAGACCCAACACGGCCAGCTCGACTGCTTCTTTCTCAGTTAAACGAGCCGAATAACATCGGTTCTTGACAGTCCTGAAACGCTGAATATACTCGGCTACCATTTCTCCCCGCTTCTGCCGCACCTGCGCCAGATCGGCAATGCCAGCCTCGGTAGCTTCTGAATGATACTGAATATGGAACTGTTCTTCCAGCTGCTTCCAGGTCCGGATCGAATCTGGTGGTAACGAGGTGTACCACCCAAAAGCTGGTCCTGTCAGAGATTGCGCAAAGAACCTTACGCGTAACTGATCCGATGCTGAAATCATGCCTAACTGTGCCAAATATCGGCTCACATGCTCGATGGAGCTAGACCCTTCTGAACCATTAAATTTTGAGAACTCAGGGAGCCGATACTTGGGTGGAAGCGGAATCAGATCATACTCGTTGGGGTACGGCTTGGAATAGCCGATTGTTCTCCTCTTCGGCACGAAGCCGAACTGGTCTCTCAAGATGGTACTGATTTGCTCCACCGCTTGAGCTGCAGGGGCTAAATTCTCATGACTCGTTCCGGTGGCATACTTAGCTAGCCACGCCTGTTTATCAGCGTCCATCCCGGACATCCCTGCTCCCGAAATCCCTACTCCAGAAACACCTGCCCCAGAAATCCCTGCGGTTGCAATCTGGTTCGTGTGCGTCAGGCTGTTGCAGTCCGGCACGTATGTGCACACATATCCATGTGGGATTTCTTTAGGTGGTTCAAACAGGAATTGGTAATCGCCAGGATCACCTCCAATCTTGTAGACGACGTACGCCGGTGACCCCGGTGGCTCCGGAGCTGCAAGCGTGAATGGTAGCTGTGGCCTGGTCTGGAGCGGTCTTTCTCCCTGGTGAGTCCCTAGGGTAGGCCCCGACGGAGAGTACTGATGTTTCATGATCTCCTGAACCACGCGAACCGCGATGCGCTCGAAAGCGTTCACCAGGCTCTCAGAATGGCGGTGAAGAGAATGAGCCACCATGTAATTGACTTCCTGTCGCAGAGCTCTGGTGCGATCCTCTGAAGGAACAGACAGATCCACCTCATCGAGAGCGCCTTCGGGTGAGAACCCTTTCCACCTGATGCCATGCTTACGGGTCCTCTCAAAAGAGCCGATGAGATCGGCTTCGAAGAGAGCTTTGATATCATCATACCTCTTTTTGTGCTCATCAGGCAGATCGTCGTACGTGATTGGCCTGTCCCCCATCGCAGCGTCAGATGTTGATGCAGATGTTGTTGAGAGTCCCACTGGGCGTGCCAGAATGTGTTGCCTGTCAAAACCCACCGGCGAGCAGCGACGAGCAACACGAAGAGCCGGGAGGCTCCCAGGACTGCTGGTGGGCCCTGGTCCCTCGGGCAACGGCCCGCAAAACTCCGGCACACGTCCTGGCTGATGCAAGGGCGTGCCACCTGACCTATACCTGATCAGGAAGGTGATGGATTGCTTCGATTAGTTTCCTGCATGGCAGACACGTAAACATTAAATACGAGCCTCGATCGGCTCTCAGGTTTCCCTGTGAATCGGCTCATGTAGCCGATTGTCCCATGGATCTGCATTGGATCTACGATAACATGGGGTTTTGCTTTATCAATACAAATCAAATCGATCTACGACAGTTTAACGCTTTCACCACATAATTGGAACGTCCCACACGTAATTGAGCCTGGTAGATACGAAAGATAACAGAAAACTAACCCTAGAGGAGGCCAAAAAACCAACGTAGAGTCAATTCCCGGAACAACTCCTCTCGAATTGGCAAACCATATCCTTACGTACTACTGGATCGTTCAACCCGTTTGTGAGGCCTAACCATGCGGATATCAAACTAATCCTTGGAGAACAAGGAACAACTATGACAGATTGAATCGACTGAATAAAGATCAAGCAAGATGCTGCCCTTACACCCAAAATAGGTGCAAAGGCAGCGAGATCTCTAGGGGCAGCATGACTAAGCAAACATAACCAAAAGCACCGATGCTAGCCCAAACAGATCTATGATAAAAGTATTACTCGCCATCAACAAGGCTTCAGTACGAGCAACACCAAATAACACATAAGCAGATGCTGCCTAGATCGCGAGATGCGATCTAGGCAGCACGACGCTTACCTGAAAGAAACCCTCGAAACAAGGGGTGGCGATGCGCCGAGATTGTGTTTGTTGTGAACGTGATCGTCCTCCTTTCTCAATAACCCTAGGTACATATTTATAGTCCGGAGACTTTCTATCTTTGGAATAAACCTAACAACTCTATCTCTTGTTTAAACCGAAACGTACTCTATCATAATATACAGATACACGGGCAATTAGCCCAAATCCACGCGCAAGGCCGATCCAGCCTCCAAGCCCATCTTGATTACGGCCCATCTCCTCATTTGGCCAAAATGTGGCGATAACACATGTTCAAAATTGCCAAATTAGTACACTTACCTAACGCCATCAGGAATGATGAGGGTCTTCGCCTCCTGGGTCCTAGGCTCCTTCCTCTCATCGGGGACGCCCGATTCCCCACGAGTCCTCAACTTCTTCGGCCTCGCGTCCCCCTCGTCCTCGTCCTCGTCCTCGTCCTCCACCTCGTGTCTAGACTCCGACTCGTGTCTAGAGTCCGACTCGTGTCTAGAGTCCAAGTCGTCCCCTCTAGACGGCCCCTCCAGGAACAACTCAGGAGCAACGTCGCCAGAAGCGGAGGGTGGTGGGTCAAAGTCCACTCCTCCCCCGCAACCTCATCCTCGTCGTCCCCCTCGTCCTCGTCCTCCTCCCGCAGCGGCAAGATCGGGGTAACGCGGATTGGGAGTCGGCTCTCTCCCACTCCGTCTAACATTCTTCTTGCGCTGGTGCATCTCCTTAAGCAAGGTCGCCGAGTTTGCCTTGCCGCTGCTCATATTGTTCAATCACCTGCATTGAGAAAGAGAAAACAATTAAGCATGTTGACAAATAAATACTAAGTATAAAGGCATAATGCAAATAAATACTAAGTATAAAGGCATAATGCAAATAAGAAAGTATGTTGACAATTAAGAAGTATGTTGACAATTAAGAAGTATGTTGACAATTAAGAAGTATGTTGACAAATAAATCCTAAGCATAAAGATATAAAAGACCCTCACCAGTCATCATCACTCTCATTCTCAATTTCAATTTCATTCTCTTTCTCACTATCACTATCACTATCTTTTGAGTAGTAAGTTTGAAGCTCGTCGACGGGTGGAGGCTCATCGATGGGGTCATTCTCCGCATGTAACTTCTCAAGCATATTTATGTCCTTTAGATCCACCACTGCCTCACCACGAGTTTCTGCATCGTCTCCGAGGTCCTCAAGCACTACTGGTTCTAACTCAAAGTGACCAAAGTCCTCTTGCTCTTGATAGAAAATTCCCTCGTATGTTACAGGGTCAATATTGTTGTAATCGTCCTCGGAGGGAATTGGTAGGTTACCATGTGGCGATACCTGGAACACGACTTCCCAACCCTTGAGCTCCGCTTTCTGGCATGGGTATGGCAAATAATAAACTTGCTTAGCTTGGTGAGCCACAACAAAGACATCGGCTCCGCTATAGGTGGTTGAAGGCCTAACTTCAACTAACCCAATAGACTTGGTACTTCTCTGTCCACCCCTTGGGTCGAACCAATGACACTTGAACACAACGAGATTGAGTTGTATGTTCGTACGATTGAATGTCAGCTCGTATACATTCTCTAGCCTTCCGTAGTAATCAAGGCCATCGGCTCCTCCGGTGAAGACCCCAGTATTTACAATTTTTGGATTCGCTCGGCCCTTCTGGTGTGCCTCTGTATGGAAGCGAAATCCATTCACATCATACTTCTCATACTTCATAACGTCACGGTTACAACCTTGGGAAACACATCTCAACTCATCTGTCATCTCAACATTGCCATCAGCTCCCTATAAGTACAGTTCGAATTTATTGTGTGCATTAATTACGTGGAATAAGAGAGACAAGTCACGTTTTGCAATGTAAGAGAGACAGGTTAGAAATTACTTTTTTCATGAACCATGACGCAAAGTTTATTTTATTTCTGGGAGCACCCTCGTTCAGTAGAGTGTCCAACTCCGCGGGAGAGGGATCCGTCGTTCCCGACCACTGTTCGTCCGTGAATTCGCTAAAAGGAGAAAATAAGCATTAGACCGAGACCAGGTTAGTAGATGCAAAGTAATTTGTACACCATTTTACCTAATGAACTCGAGCACTTCCTTCATGTTCATAAGCACATAGAGCATAATGCAATCCTTCTCTTCCTTCTCCAATTTATATTTTTGTCCTCTACCGGCCTTGCCACCGGGATATTGGAATAGTTCGAGCTTGGGGTCATTCTTGGGTACATCGACATTGTAACGAGAGACCGGGTTATGCAGAGTAGGAACTTCATTAGGATAATACGTTGTCGCGGCATCTGCCATCTCCCGAAGGCATGTTGCCTCGCCTATGCATGCTTCAATCTTGGCTTTGTTTCCAGTTATCCTCCGAATATACTTAAACTCTCTCTCAATACAGAACTGCCAACGAAACTGCACCGGGCCACCCAAGAGTGCCTCGTTCGCGAGGTGAACAATGAGATGCGCCATTGGAGTAAAAAAACCCTGGCGGAAAGATCATCTCCAAATTGCATAGCAACTCTGGCACTTGAACCTGCAGCTTCTCAATAACCAGAGGACATATCTGCTTAGCACAGAGCGTGCGGAAGAAATGGCTCAACTCTGCAAGCACTCGCCAGATTTTCTCGGGGAGATACCCTCGAACCATCACCGGCATCAGCCTCTCAATCCATATATGATAGTCATGACTCTTGAGCCCGGTGACTTTTCCAGTCGAAAGATTAACTCCCTTACTTATGTTCGAACAATAACCATCAGGGAACATCACGACGTATTTGAGCCACTTGAATGCCTCCTTCTTTTGGGTGGAATCAAGGCAGAAGTTAGCATGCGGCTTGAACCAATTCTTTCGATGGCCAGTAGGAGGCTGCATGTATAATCTCTTCCTATCGCAGAGCTTCTCAACATCGACTCTAGCCTTGACATTATCCTTTGACTTCCCAGGAATGTTCAGGACTGTGTGAAAGAGGGACTCCCCGACATTCTTTTCGGTGTGCATCACATCGATGTTATGGGGAAGTTCGAGGTCCTTGTAATACTCGAGCTTCGTGAAGGCTGCCACGTGAGTCCAGTTGTGCGTTACACCATATCCCTCAAATTGATGGACATTTCCCGGCTCCGTAGGCACGAGAGCACGTAGCTCGGCATCAACAGTTGCACCATCGAACTTTGGCACCTCTTTTACTTCATGCACAACTTTGCCCTTCTTAAAGTTCTTTATGTCTTCTCTGAACGGATGCCTCCTTTTGAGGAACTGTCGATTCGTGTCAAACGCAACATACTTGCCACCTGATTTTAGCCAAAGGAACTCAAGTCGGTGCCTGCACACTGGGCATGGCCACTTACCAGCTGTACACCATCCGCATGTTAAGGCGTACCCGGGCATGTCATGCATGGTATACTGCAACCAAACTTTCATGTAGAAGTTTGTCTTTGATGCTCGGTCGTATGTCAATGTCCCGTGGTGCCAAGAGTGGTTCAAATCATCCACAATCGGCTGCATGTAGACACTCAAATTCTTACCCGGGTAGTCGGGCCCTGGAATGATCAGCGACAAAAACATGGTCTTCCTCGTCATTAGGACTCCGGGAGGGAGATTGAGCGGAATAACAAACACGGGCCAGCAGCTGTAATTAGCAGTCGACATTCCATATGGATTGAAGCCATCTGTTGCTATCGCAATTCTGACATTCCGAGCATCAGCTGCCTTATCGGGGTATTTTTCATCGAAGTTCTTCCATGCCTTACCATCAGATGGATGTCCCATCTTCCCCTTATCGATTCTCGTCCCCTTCTTGTGCCACGTCATCTGTTTGGCGGTCTCCTCGCTCATGTAAAGCCGCTGGATTCTTTTTATGAATGGGAGATACCGAAGAATCGACTTCGGGATCTTTGACTGTCTCACCTGACCATCCTTTCCCTTTACCTCTTCATATCTGGAGGCCTTACAAATAGTACAATAATTGTCCTCCGCAAACTGTTTCCAAAATAGAAGGCAACCTTTTGGACAACACTCTATCTTTTGATAACCCATGTTGAGATCTTTCATGAGTCTCCTTGTCTCGTGCAGGCTTTGAGGCAGACAATGCCCTTTCGGCAACATGTTACCAGTTGTTCTCAGACTAGCTTCGAAGCCGTTACGGGTGGTGGAGTACTGGGTCTTGTCGGCTAGACACTGAGAGATGGCATCGAGCTGAGAAATTGACGCACCGTCGTACAGAGGCTTCTTAGCCGCGGCCAACATATCATAGAAGGCCTTCGCAGTTGGCTCTGGTTCCTCCGGTTCTGGTGGTTCCTCCGGTTCTGGCGGTTCCTCCGGTTCTGGCGAATCTGGCATGTCGCCATGGATGAGATCATCTAGAAGATCTCTGACCCCATCGTACTCATTGCCATTGAGCCGCTGCCGCATGATGTCCCCTCTGTCACGCTCACGCTCATCAAAGTCGATATGCGTGACGTAGTGAGACATATACCCATATTGCAGAAGGTGTTTATACATGTCATCTTTTCCTTGACGGTGACGCTTCAAGCAACGACTGCAAGGGCAAAGTGCCCTAACCCGCCCCTTTGTAGCACGCGCTAACTCTTTCACTAACATTTGAGTCTTACATATCCACTCATCTGTTTTATTAGTTGCACTAACACGACCACTGTACATCCATCCATTGTCAGGCATCCTCTGCTTTATTGCGAGCCGAACCAGAAACATAGCATTTCATATCAAATAGTAGCATGAAATTAAAAGCATCATATTTTTATTTTTCTACCGGACAAAACGCATGCATCAACCTATAGCTCTACTAGGTGGGCTCCTAGCAGCCCCCGGATCCGTAGATTGAGTACGTTCTCCCTGCTCTACCCCGATCCGAGAAAGAATTTCGGCAGCACCTCCCCGCTGTTCTCCCGATACACGTCTCAGCAAATAGCCGAGAGGGATGTGCATCCGGAGAACAACGGGGAGGTGTTGCCGAAATCCTGTCTCGGAACGGAGTAGAACAAGGAAAACGTACTCAACTACGCATCCGCCGGCTGTCCCGATAAATGCCGTAAGAGTTACGGTTCATAATATGCGAGACCACTAATGCATATTTATCCACGTAACCCTTACGGTCGGGAAGAGACGCCTAGGTAACGCGACATACTCGGTGATCTAGACACAAAAATAAAACCTAGGTACATGGGAGGGAGATTTATACCCTAGACGCGTGAGAGAATCGTCGAAGAAGATCCGGGACGCCCCGTCAAACACCCCCGCGACGCCGCCCCCCGTGTCCACCTCAAAGCATCGCCTGCATAGCGACAAAACCAATTAGTCATGCAAGTGAACATAATTTTTTTACAATAGTGGTATAACAATATTACTTCACCATAAAGAACTAAAGTGCAAAATAATAATTTATTTGACCACTTTTACTTAGAATTTCATTGCAGCACATTATCTTATTTGACTAGTGCATGCGCTTACTTTCACCATAAACATCTTTTTTTTATAACTAAATCCTATTTCTAATTTATACTACACTAAAATCCTATTTCTAAATTTATAAAACTAATACAAGTATTATCATACACTACCTAAATCCTACACTACACTACTATTATCACTAACCTACACTAACTACACTACACTACCTAGAATTTTATTGCAGCACACTACACTAAATCATACACTACACTAACTACACTATACTAACCTAACTAATTACACTAACCTAACTAACTAAGTATACTACACTACACTAACTAACCTAACTAAACTAACTACACTACACTACCTAAACTAACTAATTAAACTAAACTAACTACACCTAACTAAACTAAACTAACTTTATTACCTGCAGTGTGCTGCGGCGGGGGCAGGGGCTGCGCGGGGCGGCTGGCCGGGGCGGCTGGCTCGGCGGGGCTGCAGCGGGGGCGGGGCGCTACAGGGCGGGGGCGGCTGGCCGGGGCGGGGCGCTGCTCGGCGGGGCGGCTGGCCGGGGCGGGGCGCTGCTCGGCGGGGCGGCTGGCCGGGGCGGCTGGCTCGGCGGGGGCGGGGCGGGCGCGGGGAGAGGACGGGAGAGGCGGGGCGGGCGCGGGGAGAGGCCGGGCGGTGCCGGGAGGGGTGGCGGCGGCGGCCGGTGCGTGCGGGCGGATGGGGGAGGCCGGCGGCGGGGTCGGGTCGGGTGTTGGAAGAGGAGGAAAGAGAGGGGTCGGGCGCGGGAGGGGCCGGTCGGCCCGGTTAATAGGAGCCCTAGCTACGCCGACGGCCTGGCCGTCGGCATAGCCGTGGCCGTCGGCGTAGGCTATTTTTGTTTTTTTTTTCGAATTTTTTTTTTTGATTTTTTTTTGCAACAAAAAACTATATTAATGAGGGGTTTTACTATATTAATGGCTCAGAGGTGATACTGCATCCGTGCCTCGGCAGGTGAGCTGCCCCTCCCAGAGCTCTGCGCTACGCTCACGCAGTCGAGGCGAGCCAACAGTGGCCAAAACGCGTTGGGAAATCGCGAAGCCCTGCCGGGCCACCAGGGTTCTGGCGAAAGCTAATGCACTGCAGCTTTATCTCTCAGTTTATGTTGCTCTAAGCGACAGTGAGAAGTACGAGAGCGAAGCTGCAGACTTGCAGTGGTTCATGGCTTGTGCGCAGTCTCGAACAGTACGGTGTTGGGTAGGTGATAGTACAGGTGATGGGAATGGGGGAGCATGTCACACGACCCATCCCTTGCAGGAGAGACATGCATGAGAAGGTTTGGTTATCCTGTCACTCACGCAGACCGCTCTTATCGACAAGCTGATATCGGGAAAAGAGAAATCATGGGTACTGAAGTACTACTCTAACCTTGCGGGAGTTTCCACGTACATTGCTCGGGAACTACCTATATTGCATGTACCAACCTTGGGTCACACCTATACACATATGTTAGGGACACATGCATGCATGTTTCCTATGTTAGACGATGCTCCGGTGGTCTTTATCCGACGAAACCCTAGACAGAGGGGGTTCGGAGATCTACCCCTATAGCTTTCTCCGTATGTGGCCTCGCCGATGGATCTTCTGCTTTATTTTGGTTTGTCTAGAACATATATACATGGAAAGCAAAGGTTGGGCCCACTTTACCATGAAATAGGCTCCGGTAGACCCGCAGCGGGAGTTTCCACGTACAGATCCTGGATTTCACCAAGTGTTAATAGCCCATGTCTCTGAAGAAGGCCATGCCCGGGAACTACCTATATTGCATGTACCATCCTTGGGTCACCCCTATACACATATGTTAGGGACACATGCATGCATGTTTCCTACGTTAGATGATGCTTCGGTGGTCTTTATCCGGCGAAACCCTAGACAGAGGGGGTTCGGAGATCTACCCCTATAGCTTTCTCCGTACGAGGCCTCGCCGATGGATCTTCTGCTTTATTTTGGTTTGTTTAGAACATATATACATGGAAAGCAAAGGTTGGGCCCACTTTACCATGAAATAGGCTCCGATAGACCCGCAGCGGGAGTTTCCACGTACAGATCCTGGATTTCACCAAGTGTTAACAGCCCATGTCTCTGAAGAAGGCCATGCCCGGGAACTACCTATATTGCATGTACCATCCTTGGGTCACACCTATACACATATGTTAGGGACACATGCATGCATGTTTCCTACGTTAGACGATGCTCCGGTGGTCTTTATCCGGCGAAACCCTAGACAGAGGGGGTTCGGAGATCTACCCCTATAGCTTTCTCCGTACGAGGCCTCGCCGATGGATCTTCTGCTTTATTTTGGTTTGTTTAGAACATATATACATGGAAAGCAAAGGTTGGGCCCACTTTACCATGAAATAGGCTCCGGTAGACCCGCAGCGGGAGTTTCCACGTACAGATCCTGGATTTCACCAAGTGTTAATAACCCATGTCTCTGAAGAAGGCCATGCCCAGGAACTACCTATATTGCATGTACCATCCTTGGGTCACACCTATACACATATGTTAGGGACACATGCATGCATGTTTCCTACGTTAGACGATGCTCCGGTGGTCTTTATCCGGCGAAACCCTAGACATAGGGGGTTCGGAGATCTACCCCTATAGCTTTCTCCGTACGAGGCCTCGCCGATGGATCTTCTGCTTTATTTTGGTTTGTCTAGAACATATATACATGGAAAGCAAAGGTTGGGCCCACTTTACCATGAAATAGGCTCCGGTAGACCCGCAGCGGGAGTTTCCACGTACATATCCTGGATTTCACCAAGTGTTAATAGCCCATGTCTCTGAAGAAGGCCATGCCCGGGAACTACCTATATTGCATGTACCATCCTTGGGTCACACCTATACACATATGTTAGGGACACATGCATGCATGTTTCCTACGTTAGACGATGCTCCGGTGGTCTTTATCCGGCGAAACCCTAGACAGAGGGGGTTCGGAGATCTACCCCTATAGCTTTCTCCGTATGTGGCCTCGCCGATGGATCTTCTGCTTTATTTTGGTTTGTCTAGAACATATATACATGGAAAGCAAAGGTTGGGCCCACTTTACCATGAAATAGGCTCCGATAGACCCGTAGCGGGAGTTTCCACGTACAGATCCTGGATTTCACCAAGTGTTAACAGCCCATGTCTCTGAAGAAGGCCATGCCCGGGAACTACCTATATTGCATGTACCATCCTTGGGTCACACCTATACACATATGTTAGGGACACATGCATGCATGTTTCCTATGTTAGACGATGCTCCGGTGGTCTTTATCCGGCGAAACCCTAGACAGAGGGGGTTCGGAGATCTACCCTTATAGCTTTCTCCGTATGTGGCCTCGCCCATGGATCTTCTGCTTTATTTTGGTTTGTCTAGAACATATATACATGGAAAGCAAAGGTTGGGCCCACTTTACCATGAAATAGGCTCCGGTAGACCCGTAGCGGGAGTTTCCACGTACAGATCCTGGATTTCACCAAGTGTTAACAGCCCATGTCTCTGAAGAAGGCCATGCCCGGGAACTACCTATATTGCATGTACCATCCTTGGGTCACACCTATACACATATGTTAGGGACACATGCATGCATGTTTCCTATGTTAGACGATGCTCCGGTGGTCTTTATCCGGCGAAACCCTAGACAGAGGGGGTTCGGAGATCTACCCTTATAGCTTTCTCCGTATGTGGCCTCGCCCATGGATCTTCTGCTTTATTTTGGTTTGTCTAGAACATATATACATGGAAAGCAAAGGTTGGGCCCACTTTACCATGAAATAGGCTCCGGTAGACCCGTAGCGGGAGTTTCCACGTACAGATCCGAGATTTCACCAAGTGTTAACAGCCCATGTCTCTGAAGAAGGCCATGCCCGGGAACTACCTATATTGCATGTACCATCCTTGGGTCACACCTATACACATATGTTAGGGACACATGCATGCATGTTTCCTACGTTAGACGATGCTCCGGTGGTCTTTATCCGGCGAAACCCTAGACAGAGGGGGTTCGGAGATCTACCCCTATAGCTTTCTCCGTATGTGGCCTCGCCGATGGATCTTCTGCTTTATTTTGGTTTGTCTAGAACATATATACATGGAAAGCAAAGGTTGGGCCCACTTTACCATGAAATAGGCTCCGATAGACCCGTAGCGGGAGTTTCCATGTACAGATCCTGGATTTCACCAAGTGTTAATAGCCCATGTCTCTGAAGAAGGCCATGCCCGGGAACTACCTATATTGCATGTACCATCCTTGGGTCACACCTATACACATATGTTAGGGACACATGCATGCATGTTTCCTACGTTAGACGATGCTCCGGTGGTCTTTATCCGGCGAAACCCTAGACAGAGGGGGTTCAAAGATCTACCCTTATAGCTTTCTCCGTATGTGGCCTCGCCCATGGATCTTCTGCTTTATTTTGGTTTGTCTAGAACATATATACATGGAAAGCAAAGGTTGGGCCCACTTTACCATGAAATAGGCTCCGGTAGACCCGTAGCGGGAGTTTCCACGTACAGATCCTGGATTTCACCAAGTGTTAACAGCCCATGTCTCTGAAGAAGGCCATGCCCGGGAACTACCTATATTGCATGTACCATCCTTGGGTCACACCTATACACATATGTTAGGGACACATGCATGCATGTTTCCTACGTTAGACGATGCTCCGGTGGTCTTTATCCGGCGAAACCCTAGACAGAGGGGGTTCGGAGATCTACCCCTATAGCTTTCTCCGTACGAGGCCTCGCCGATGGATCTTCTGCTTTATTTTGGTTTGTCTAGAACACATATACATGGAAAGCAAAGGTTGGGCCCACTTTACCATGAAATAGGCTCCGGTAGACCCGCAGCGGGAGTTTCCACGTACAGATCCTGGATTTCACCAAGTGTTAACAGCCCATGTCTCTGAAGAAGGCCATGCCCGGGAACTACCTATATTGCATGTACCATCCTTGGGTCACACCTATACACATATGTTAGGGACACATGCATGCATGTTTCCTACGTTAGACGATGCTCCGGTGGTCTTTATCCGGCGAAACCCTAGACAGAGGGGGTTCGGAGATCTACCCCTATAGCTTTCTCCGTACGAGACCTCGCCGATGGATCTTCTACTTTATTTTGGTTTGTCTAGAACATATAAAATGGAAAGCAAAGGTTGGGCCCACTTTACCATGAAATAGGCTCCGGTAGACCCGCAGCGGGAGTTGGATTTCACCAAGTGTTTGCTCATTCCTGTAGTGAATGCTACTTCATCGTCGTCAGCTGTTCCTAGTTTGCGTATAGAAAGGCAGATGACTAAGTGAGCTGCTGCATCGCCTGCATGCATGCATAATGCTAACGTCGACTAGAGTTGCATGATTCCCCCTAGAGCACAACAGTCTATGCATCCACTGGGGTCGCGGTGCGTGTCAGCGGCAAATCGCCCCGGAAAGAAGGATAAAAGATATCGATAGGGTAAAGCTGACAGACACAGCTCCACCGCTTTTTCTCTAAAAAGTGGTAACCGAACTGAACATTGTGAAAAAGGCACAATGTGAGTTGACTACTGTGAGCAACCAGCCCCTCTCATGCCTTACCCTCACTGACCAAACACCTCACTGTTCTTGTTCGTGACAGTGCATATACGGCGTCATGTACTAGTTCCTCACACTCTTCACTGTGCATGCACGCCATCGAAGTACAGAGAGCAACATAAACTAGTAGAGTAGAGCTAAGCTAGGCGAAGCAGGACGAAAGCCTACGGCATGCAGCCGGCGTCAATGATCGTGGGGCAGAAAGTACGCGACCAGATCGAGCCGCTGTTTTCCACGGAGCAATCGAGTGTATTTTGTCGCACTCCGGCAGGGCAGGCCGCCTGCGTGGGTTTCGCCGGTTCCCGACGAGCTTTGGGCACTGTTTGCCTGAGCACAATGGATCACCTAGCCACAGCTACTGCGTCCTGCCGCGGCACGTAGAAGGCTGGTGGTAGGAGGAAGATGTGCAGTGTCGCCGTCCGATCCGTTCCGTATGCAGGCTATACGTCGACGGCTACCCTCGGCGTCTGAAAGGTATACGCCGACGGCCTGGAGTACACCGAGGGCAGCCGTCGGCGTATAAGTAACGCCGTGACGGCGGGAATCTTCCTGGCCACGTGTCTCCACCTACGCCGACGGCCTGGAGTACGCCGACGGCTGCCGTCGGCGTATGGCCTCCTACGCCGACGGCTGCCGTCGGCGTATGGCCTCCTACGCCGACGGCCACCCTACGCCGACGGTCTCCTTCGTGGGCTATTCTGGAGGCGGCCTACGCCGACGGCACCGACATTTGGCCGTCGGCGTAGGTGTCGGCCCTCGGCATCTTCCTTCATTCCTGTAGTGGCTGATACGAGGATGGCCACGATCACGGTGCATGTTCGGCCATGCGCGACCTTTTCAGTTTTCAGGGGGGTGGCATGGCATCTCGGCTCTGGCAATAACGCGCCCGTGGCTCCATTGCGCTTCCCTGCGTTCGCGCTTAAGTGCAGCTATCTCGATACTGATAACTCTGGCAAATTAATCATGATGATCAGGTGCACGGCTACCTCGATATCAACAACGGCTATCACATCTCATGTTTCTACCTTTGGTTTCTCTCCTGTATAAGCGCGGGGGGGGGGGGGGGGGGGGGTGTATTTTCCTTCTTGGTTACTCGTATTTGGTAGTTTAGGATTTGTAATCTAAACTTAAATTATTTTTAGGAGAGCCTTCTTGGCGTCCAAGTCTTCTACCTTTTATATACTCGTTAGAGAGGCGTAACACAATATACAACATATCACGCGAATTCTCCTCTCTTTATCTTCTACACAATGTAGGATGCTACTTGACTCCTCAAGGAGGCAGAGCAATAGAGGATCCTCGAGCTCAACGCGTAGGCGTGCGCTGAGGCTGCCGCCCGTGAGGCTCAGCGCATCGTTTTGAACGAGGAGTTCCGTATTCGGCGTGCGAAAGTGCTGGATCTTCGTCATAGGGAGGCCTTGCCTGCAGCGGGGGCAATGTTGCACCAAGAGATGGTCCTATAACTAGTACAACTGCAGACAGGGCTATCAGGCACTAGTACTAGTACAACTGCAGATAGGACCGCGAGGCAGTCAAACGCGACGAACGACGCGCTGGCCCGTCACGTCTCGAACGACGATCGACGAGTATTTTAGGGTCATCTTTTAGTTAACTAGCATGCGAGGGCATCATCTTTATCGGGTCTTTATCAGGTCAGAGTGGTATGTTTTTCTTCCTATCCATAACTATCATGTGAATATGCATCTCTATTCATATTGATTATTTTGTGCATCGAATATGCAAAATACATTATCACAATGCCATGCCAACATGGTACCTATAGGGTTTTATTTGCATCCCAACTTGTTTGATTAAATCGTATGAAAAAAAATGAATCTCTTCAAGAATTTAGGTAGGACCAAAAATTTCATATTAAATAATATAATGAAAATGAACCTTATAAAATGGATATATGATAATCCTACAAATTAAATATCCTATGTTCAAAAAAATTCTAAATATTCCAAACATGGAGTTTAATTATGAGAATCATGTGAACACTAAAGCCCTAAGTGAGAGTTGGAAAACATTTGAGTGAAAGATATATTATTTATCTAACATAGATTGAGAGAATTTCTAAAATAGTAGGTAGAAATTATATGTTGGAGTTCAACCTTATCTCCCTGCCACTTACTCTTCAGATCAATTGCTATGTATAAAGTATTCTCCTCAAATATTGATGAAATTTCTAACTAAATGATTTTTATAAGGATTATACACTTACGATAGAGATTATCTTGCGATACTAATTAACTAAGAAACCATAATACACCATTAATTTTAGTAAAATAGAGAGGATATATCAATACCTTTCCTCAAATTGATTATGTTTTATCCTGCTAAATAAGAAAAAATGAATTGCAATGACGTCATGGGCATATATTAATTTTTATGTTTTTATGTTCACCGTATTTAGGTCATGGTCAAATGTAAAGGCTTGTAATGATATCATAAATGCCAGAATGTATTACACCATTGTGAAATATTGAATAAATTAATAATATATTGTTATTATTTTACAACATAATGTATTTGCACCGAGTACTTGTGTCAGCTATAGAATATTTTAAAAATTGTATTTAATTAAAAATATATTTGCATTAGTATTATGTAAACTTTGTCACCGGAATTGTTCGTGATATTGTTACATGGCAAGTATGAGTCATGTGTTAGCCTACCATACTACCAACCATTCAATGTATGATTAAATATTGATCCATATAGGTTCAACCACCATCACTTGTCGTGCCTTTGTCATAGAGAACACAATATACCAAGGAAAATTGAAAGGTATATCAACTAATTGAAGTTATCATGGTTTCTTAAAGGATTTTTGTAGATTCAGTGCTGCCCTGGAGAAAAAATGATCTAAGGAAAATTAAAAATCACAAGGGCATGCACGGGCAAGAAATTCCTCACAACACATAGATAAATATCACGATTGACGTTAATTTAACATTGTAGTATTATAATTGTGCTTTGTTAGATTCATGTTCGAGAGTATTACGGATCAATCTTCTAGTGGCTCTAGGAGGACTAACCGAATATATGATATTCATAGGAGTTGGCTACTTTATCGCGTGATATCTTCTATGTAAATATCCGTTGTTTTCTCCCTCATCCATAAGTGAACTCTCATATCTTTTGTTTATCCATATATCTTGACAATTTCTTTATGTCGTCTCAAAATCATACTTTGCCAACGTCAAGCGCCATGTTGGACATATTATGTTTGATTGAGTGCAATGTTTTGAAGTTGGGAAAAGCTTTAAAAATGATTAAACAATAATTTATTACACACCCTATATTTAAATATAACTACCATGTTTCGATTGTGAAAAATCTCAAATTTTTAATTTGAAGATAGGAATGTTCCACTTCTCAAGCCCGGTCAACAAAAAACTGAAGAAGAAATGACCCGAGGAAAATTCAAATCAAATATAGAAAAATCCCATGTAGTATTATAAATTTGCATGTTGCTTTATTAGATTCCTATTCGAGAGTATTATAGGTCAATGTTCTAGTGGCTCTAAACTAATCAAATATATGATATTCGTAGGAGTCGAATATTTATTGCGTGATATATTTTAAGTAACTATCTGTTGTTTTCTCCCTCACCTGTAAGTGAAATCTCATCTGTTGTTTATCCATAGATCTCAACCATTTATTTTATGTCGTCTCAAATTCATAGTATGCCAATGTTAAGCCCAATGTTAGACATATTATATTTGATAGAGTGCTTTTTGAAGAAATGTGTTGGAAAAAATCTCTAAAAATAATTAAAATACTTTGTGTTTTAAATCTCACTGCCCTTTTTGTCTATATTGTTTTTGGCAAAAAATTCAAATTGTAATTTGAAGATAGACATGTCCCTCAAGCCGGTCAATGGAAATTCTTGGCTCTCGTGATTGGACCTGATGAGAGCGTGATGTCTACGCACTTCTATTCTTGTAGACACTTGTTGGGCCTCCAAGTGCAGAGGTTTGTAGAACAGCAGCAAGTTTCCCTTAAGTGGATCACCCAAGGTTTATCGAACTCAGGGAGGTTAGAGGTCAAAGCTATCCCTCTCAAGCAACCCTGCAATTACGATACAGAAAGTCTCTTGTGTCCCCAACACACCCAATACGCTTGTCAGACGTATAGGTGCACTAGTTCGGCGAAGAGATAGTGAAATACAAGTGGTATGTATGATTATAAGTAGCAAATGTGATTTAAAGTAAATATCGCTACGAGCAAACAAGTAATAAAATAGCAAGTAAACGGTATGCAAAGCTTGGAAACAAGGCCTAGGGATCATACTTTCACTAGTGGACACACTCCCAACAATATAACATGAATGAACAAGTAACTTCTCTTGCTAAGGTACTCTAAATTACTCTCCTATTGAATAACACTAATCATTGCGTAGTGGCTACGGAAGCACCCCTTAAAGTTCATCAAGTACTTGACAAACACCACTCATAGCGATAAACAAATCAGATCACAATTCAAGATAGAAATCATTGCAACTTAAACCAAGTACTAACACGGTGCACACACTCACACCTTTACACCATGAAAGGAGGAATAAATCACTCAAACTATCATAGCAATAATTATTCTCATAATCCACAAGGGATCACAATCGTATCCTAAACCAAGTACCACCATGATGCACGCACTGTCACCGTTACACCATAACAGGAGGAATAGATTACTTTAATAATATCACTAGAGTGCACAAAATATCTGAATAATAACATGTACTTGTTCACATGATACAAAGCTCACGATCACATAAAGATCACATCATGGGAGAGAGAGGTGAACCACATAGCTACCGGCAGAGCCCTCAGCCCCGGGGATGAACTACTCCCTCCTCATCATAGGAGACAGCAAGGTTGATGAAGATGGCGGTGAGGTCGATGGAGACGGCGGAGACGGCGATGGAGACCGATGGAGATGGCTCCGGGGGCACTTCCCCGTCCCGGCAGGGTGCCGGAATAGAGACTTCTGTCCCCCGAAATTCGTCGGCGACGGCGGCGGAGCTGCGGAACTGTTTCTGGAAAATTGCCGAATCCCCTAGGGTTTTCCGTTCCGAGGCTTTATATAGGCGAAGGGGCGTCGTCAGGAGTGGAGCCAGGCTCCCACACACGGGCCCCGCGCGGCCAGACCCTAGCCCGCGCGAGCCATGTGTGAGGAGGCCTGGTGGCCCCTCTCCTTCGCCTCTTCGGATGTTTGGATGCTCCCGGGAAAAATAAGACTTCTGGCTTTTGTTTCGTCCAATTCCGAGAATATTTCCTGTGTATCACTTTTGAAACACAAAAACAGCAGAAAACAGGAAACTGGCACTGTGGCACTTCGTTAATAGATTAGTTCCGAAAAATGCATAAAAGTGCCACTAAGTGTAACGAAACAATAGGCAAATGGTGTAAGAACAAGCATGGAGCATCAAAAATTATAGATACGTTTGAGACGTATCAGAGCGTACAACGCGGTAAATTAAAATTGACTAAAATCATAACAATCTTTTCATTTTATTTTTATTGTGATGGTCTTCTCCTATATTATGTGAAAACACATAATTAGATAGATTCTTAGATGTTTGTCTTCCTTCTGTCCAAAAATATAAGATGTTCTCACTTCTCTTGAATTCATATGTATCTAAATATATTTTAGTGTTTCTCACTCATTTTCGTTTGTATCTAGTCTATGTTAAAATATTTAAAAAAATCGGTGTGAGTATATGGGAAACCCATTTGACATGTTTTCTCCAGGGGCGCAAGTTTTCTTGCATGCACGTGAATAGAAATAACCACTTTTTCATGGTGAAATACTACTTCGTTATTTTCATATTTATTTTCTTTGTTTCTTTACTTCTTTTTATTTTTACAGACGCTCGTCTTTTCCAACCGCGGATGTTAGCTTATAGGCTGTACAGTGAAATAAAGATTACCCATGTTAATTGTTAGAAAAAAAGATTGCCCGTGCAATGCACAGACTCTTCTTATTTGTTGAAAGAGTCCAGGAACCTCACGTTATATCTTGTTACGTGAGCATGTACTATGTGTTTTTTCTATCGAACACAAAACTACGCCTACCTTTTTAGCAGATTCAGAGAATAAGACGTGTCCATCTACATCACGCACGTAACGTACTGTCTAGTAAATCTCAGCCATTATAATCTGGTCCCACAATAATTTAACGGACCAAATAATTTAGCCTATGTGGATTAATGTGGTGTCTCTATTTTAAAATTCTGTATTGTGCTTTTAGTATATAGTAGATTTTTATTCTTTTGAATGCTTCATTTTTGAACTATGGGTTCAGGCCTAACTTTTTGTCCACTCTGAACTTGGACATACGTGAAGCTCTCCATTCTCTAGTACTGCTAAGAGCATGCCCAGCCGCGTCCCCTAAACGGAGTCCGACAAACGCGCCGGTCATACCGTTTGGGGGGTGTCGGCGCGTGCTGCCGCGCTTGGAGGACGCATGTGCCCAGCCGCGTCCCCCATACGACGCTAAAACAATTTTTATGTGTTTTTGAATTAAATTGAACCATAATTTGCACGCAAATACTATTGATCATGATGTTGCCTCCGAATTTCCTTTGAGCCTCCACGGATGCTCTATGAGTTCATCTTTTAGTTGCTTATGAGCATCTATGTCTCGGATTTTTGCGTGCATTGCAATGAAATCAGCAAATCCGCAGGCACATCATGATCAATAGTGGTAGGAGAACCTACAAAATCATACAGATGATTGTCGTTCGGGGATCTACGTGCTCACTCTCGATGATTATGTTGTTCATGCAAACGCAAGCATTCATCACCTCCCACGTCTGCTCCTGAGACCAAGTGAGAGCGGGATACCTGACAATAGGAAATCGAGATTGTAGCATGCCAAATGCCCTCTCGACATTGTTTCAGCAACTCTCCTGCCACTTAGCAAATTGAGACCTTGCAGGACCTAGAGAAGTGCGGATTGTCTTAACAAATGTCGACCATGTTGGATAGATACCATCGGCCATGTAGTACCCTTTGGTATACTAGTGGTCACTGATCTCATAGTTTCAAGGTAGAGCATGGCTTTCAACAAGTCTAGCAAATATCGGAGACCGCTGCAGCACGTTGATGTCATTGTATGAAGCCGTCATGCCAATAAGTGAGTGCCAAATCCAAAGATCATAATCGGCTACGGCTTCGAGCACCACACTACAATATCCTTTGTGCCCTTTTGTATATACCTTGCCAGGCAAATGGGAAATTCGTCTAGGACCAGTGCATGCAATCAATGCTTCCAAGCATTCTAGAAAAATATTTATCACTGCATGTTGAACCTATACATGAACTCAACGGCAGTGGGGTCATCAATGCACAGGTACTCATCTTTTGCATATCTAGGAGTACCATATGGAAACATTCTCATTGCAGGAGTGCATTTTTATATGACGATAAACCAACCGTATTGATGCAGTCCGCCTTCAACACAAAGTAATCATGGTAGGCTCGAACAACATGCATTATTTTCTTGAATAGTTCCCAGTTCATCCTATATCATTGTATGTTGAATCGCCAGAGAAATAGTCATTGTAGAGCATGAAATTCCCCTCGAGTCTCTGTCTAGTCTTCGATTTTTTTGCCCAGCCGATGAACCTTCAGGTATTGGAGCGGTGTCCTCCTTCGCCTGCAATTGCACCAAAGTCTTGAGAATCGACATATTCTTCTCTTCCATGAACTGGTGAATAATCATCTCATGCATCGTCAATGTGCATTCACGCCAACTGCAAAAAAATGGTGCAAATTCAACGACTTTCGCCGGCGGTCGGCAGAACAAGTTGCGTGCGGGGCGGCAGGGGTGGGACGCCGTACCTTGCACGGAGCCGATGAACAACGATGCAGCGGATAGATCACAGCCCGAACATCAGGGACGGGAAAAGGATTAGCACCAGTCCGGTCCACACCCACGTCTTCCCGTAAGTAGGTTATTTCCGTAACAAAGAAATCCGTATAAGTGTAGCTTTATTGCATAGATTTGTCCATGTGGCGACCTTTACGGGCAAACCATATGAGCGTTGTTTAGTTCCCTCTGTCGCTGCTACTTACTCGCAACTTGCATGCAAGTGGGGCGCGTTCGGGCTTACACGTCCACGTCCATGGCATGGTGGACTGCGGACTGCCGCAGCCAATGGCTTCGTCGTTCAAGCTGGACAAGCGATCACTTTTCTGGTGCCTGCGATCGCGTGGTGTGGCGTGAAGCGATCTTGCATTCTTGCGAGGTGAGGCCATGGCCGGCCCATTGGCTGGATACGATCGAGGATGTGGCGTGAGAGATGGCCACGATCGCCCCCCCCCCCGCGACCTTTTCAGGGGAGGAGGTGGCAAAATGGCAATGATGCATATATGCTTAAATCTCCTGGATTACGATGATGGAGTCTACTGAGAGGGTTGGGATTTGGGGACAGGGGATCACGCGCATTTGGCTGTCAGGATCTTATCACCGAGATACCGATAGCATTGAGTAGTATTTCGTTGTACGAGGGGCATGCACCTGCACTAGCTAGACTGTCAAAGTCGCGCTAGTCCTGGTTGGGTGTTTTCACGTCCAAGTATTCCATTCACGATCTTTCTAGACCTTCGTGATGATCGTGGCCCTGTTGGTGATGGCACGCCATAGCGATTTCATCTGTCGCGTGGGGCCATTGCTAGCTAGTCCACTTGTGCACAGCCTGCAGATCTCGACGACTGGTACAGGTCGGTACCTGGGGAGCTCAACTTCCTAGTCGTAGATGACGATCATCATCGGTCAGAGTCGAATATTCGATTGTACCCGCCGGATATATAAAATACTGAAACGAATATTACTATTTTTTTTGAAACACGGGGGTCGGGGTCTAGAAGGACCCCGATGATTTCATTGAAGCGGTGACAGGTACATAATTAAGATTGGCCTTTTCTAATTCAGTCCAAGGAGATCCCCTATCTAAGAATAAGGCCTCACTTTTTACAAAAACCACCCTAGAACTAATGAAATTCTTGCAACCAAGTCCTTGGGCGTCTCCGTCACCATTCGCCGGCGTCCTCCAGGCGATGCCGCCGAGGAGCAGGGGCCTCTTGCTCGGGAGCCCCCTTCCGGCGACTAGCAACCACCACGGTCCCCCTAGTCGCTGCGGGGAACGCGTCACTTCGCAGCAATTAGGGTTCGAGCACCCGTGACAGCGCCGGATCAAGGCCTCCGATATGGAGGTTGAAATCTTGCCGCCTTGTCGGCAATGGATTGCGGCAGCGATGCAGCCAGCCGCATGGATGTGCACAGAACCAGAGCCCCCCAACCTCCTCTTCTTCTGCAAAGGGACACCGGCTCACCTCCTCCTTTCGAACCACCATGGCCGGCAGGAGAAGAGAGACGCTGTCGCACGAATCCACAGCGCCAGAGAAGGAGATGACACTTATTCAGGAGGACCTCACCTGCCTCGCCTTCGCTAGACCACCACCTCGATGGCTCGGAGAAGGAAGAGGCCGACGAGCGACCAGAGCCATGGCCGAGCTCCAGGACGCTTGGTCTCCAACTGCATCGGCCCCAGGATGCAGAGCACGGGATGATGAAAAGCTTCGCCCCCTCGCCTCCTTGGCCGGCCAGGAGAAGGATTACATCACCGCCGGTCCACCTCACCAAGATCTTGCAGCAATCGACTTTATTCACGGAGATCGTGGCCTTGCTCCCTCTTCTTGGCTCCGACCACCGGAGCTGGAGAAGAAGTAGCAGGAGCCTTACTTGGAGGCGGATCCAGTCGAAGAGATCCGCCGCCCCACTCCTCACTACTGGCATAACGCCAAGCCACGGCAGAAGGCCGGGAAATCTCTCTCTAACACAACCTATGCTACAGCCGTCACCTCGCCTCAGTCTCTTCCGAGCGGCATCGCCGCCGGCGAGGACCTCGGTCCGGCCCGGGGAAGAAGAATCGACTCTCAAAGACGGAGCAGAGGAGTCGAGAGAAGAGGGGAAAGGGGAAAGGAGAAAAGGTCGCTTACTGGGGAAACGAATATTACTATGTGGGCTGGCTAACCAACCAAATGTGGATGTGGAATCGGCTGAACAAACCCATATGGTCCTGCCGATGAACAAAGATGGGCCGGCCTACTTAGCCAGTGAACGTCCTAGCCTGGGGCTATTCAGTTTGCGGTCATCAAGTTGTTTGGCATAGGCTCACATGTGCCTTTCTTCACTGCAATCACATCGCGGTACCGCAAGTTCATGGGGTCAATTATTGAGAGGGTTATTTCTGGGTCAAATTCGAATAGCCCAAATAATACCGACTGAAATCGTTTGAACACAAATATCTCCGTTATGGTGATGACTCGACGCTCCACTTAGCAGGATACCCCGTTATTGCTTTGCCACCGTGGCTGCCAAGTGGCGTACCTCGTCCACGTAACCTTTCTCTTCTCCCCCCATTGTTCTTCAAGCTCCTGCTTCCGCTCGCCTACCGAGATCTTAGAGTACCACAACGCTGCTGGCGCCGCGCAGGGGACATGGCCTCGAGGTTGAAAGCGGGTTCTCCTCGCCGCGGATCTGGCAAGATCGGGATCGAGAACTGGGAAGATCTGGAGGAGGCTGTTCTCGTGCTGGAGAAGTTGGGGCGGAAGCCAGTGATCATGCGGAGGTTGTTCTCGTACTGGAGAAATGGAGGTTGTTCTCAGCCTTCCATCAATTCCAGCATCTCTAAGAGAAATGGAGAAGTAACAGGTATGCAAAATCTGAATTCTCTCTGAATTTGAATATATACGATGAATACTCTCTGAATATGCACATATAACGCTGGATTCTATTATGTTGCTCTTGCACTCTGGTGAATTGCAGATTATCATGTTCCAGGACAGCATCATCCTCTTGCTCTACTATGTCCTGAACTTAGTTATGATCATCAACCTTTCTGTCAACTATAGCATTACAAATGTGATTATCTGTGGCATCTTTTTGCCAAGTATCCTCATCTGCTTCTCCTTCTTGACAAGTAGACTGTTCTGCTTCCGGTTGTGTTTCTTGTCATGTTCTATGACTTGTATGAATATCTACTGGTGGTTGTGGTTCTTAAGTAGTTCCATGATTTCTGTGAAATATTACTGGACACCAATTCCTTGAACATTTCTATCATTTCTCTGATGTGATCCAGTAGATATTATGTTGCCAAGTAGATGGTCAGTCTGACTGCTGGCTCATGTGCCCTTCCATGCTTGAGCAAATCACTTCTCAAACATTGCACAAAATTTGTGTGATTAGCATATAGGTTCAGTACTGTCAACTATCAGTCGATGTCAACTATGTGTGTATCATTAACTAATTTACTATTTTCTGATGCTGGAGTACTTAGATCATGTCAATTTAGCAAATCCACCAACTGAACATCAATGCTTTGCACGAAAACTAACACATAAAAATCAACAAAAATGGTGCATTTTCTGAATCTTGCAAATCCACCAACTGAACATCAATGCTTTGCACTTTCTGAATCTTGCAAGATCATGTCAATTTAGAAAATCCACCAACTGAACATCAATGCTTTGCACGAAAACTAACATATAAAAATAAACAAAAATGGTGCATTTTCTGAATCTTGCAAAGAACAGAGGGAACATGACAGCTTCCAGAGAAGGCTAGAGGGGGAATTGGCAGTACCTAGCTTTTAAGTAACAGCAAAATACAGATAATCATAACACAACAAAATATGTCAATTTAGCAAATCCAAACAACAGAAAATTATTCCATTTCTTGGTCATACAGATAAACATAACACAACAAAATATGTCTGTTACAAGCAGATAATCAATCATAGAGGCATTACACATCATCATACTAGTGTTCGTTAACTAAAGTTTAAAAGTAGAACACTTCAAGGTAACTAGTCTTCTGGCTATTCCCAACGATGAGTTGGGGGAGCCCCAGGCATTGTTGGGAAGATCCACATTGGCGCCTCCCACTCATTGTAATAAGTGGGTCCGTATATCAGTTATGATCCTATTGCCGGAGCTCCTCCATTGATGTGTATACGGCTCCAATCGGGCACTGGCCTCTGGGTGTAGGGACGGGCTCGATGGTATGCAACAAACACACAGTCTTCTTGTAACAAGGACATGCCTTGTCCAGCAGATGGACCAGCTTTTGCAACATCATAACATGGTTCTCGGTGGAAGATTGGGTTGTTGATTCCAAGAAATACTGAAAGCCCGTGCAGATGCTCCTGCCTGATCCACACTGGACCATCAACAGGATCTTCTATTTCCGGGCGAAGATTAAAGGGATGCCTTGCGAAAACGTGGAACCGTAGACTAGGATAAGTGTTCAACTGTATCCCATCTTCAAACTGTGCAGGAGCATTGCTGTGTCTATCACCATCTATCTGAATCCAAAGTAGATCGAAATTGCCATAATGGTAGGTATTGGATGCCAAGAACTAGGTAGTTTGTAAATTAACCACTACATGATCTGCAACTTCTTCAATGTCTTCATCCGGATCGGCAGGAAATGCATTTCCTTCAGCCGCATCGCCAGCAACTACAGCGGCTTGAGCCGCATCGCCAGCAACTGCAGCGGCTTGAGCCGCATCGCCAGCAACTGCAGCGCCTTCAGCCACATCCCCTGCAACTGGATCCTCGATGTTTGGGGCAAGTATTAGACGCGGGCCTTCATCTGTGCCTGCATACGGAAGAAGATAAGCCACAATACAACAATGCAGTAAGCAGGTAGAACTACCTGTAAATTCAGATAGGAAGAGGACATAACTCACCCCAAGTATGTGGTTCCCAAACCAGAACATCTCCTCGTGGTTCTGTAACCGCGTACACACAGAACAAATCCATCTGATCACCGAATCAATGAATTGCACAGGCGTCGACATACCTGCGAGGTGCAAGGTGGTAATTTTTGAGGATGACCCAGTCATTGTCCTGGTGACTATCTACATAGGCGATCAGTTTGTCAAAGATCACAATTGCTTCATAATGCCACTGATCACTGCATTTTTCCTTGTAAGGGGTCTTGGTAATCTGTATCTTTAGAAGCTGTAACTCACACTGCTTGTACGAAAACATGCATGTTTGAAACGTGGGGAAAACTCCAATATGAGCCAGTAATGGGAGAGGCAGAGTCACTTCTTTGTACATGTGGCGGATCTTCAGGAGGCCGTTATTCATGACTAATATAATCCAGTCACCATGACTTCCTACCCAATGCCCTCTTCCATCGGAGTCATTGCAATGCACGTGTGCTTTAAGCGTCTTCTTGTTTAACGGCATAAAGAGGGCGTCAATGCCCTGCAATTGAATTTGTTTGGAAACTTTGTAAAAATTAAGGTGTTCCACAGAAGGAAAAGTTTGCTTGAATAGATGGAAAACTATATAGGTAAACCGTTACAAAAAGAGCGGTCGTGGGCAGAATGGTATTCGACAGAATGCTCACTGAATTGCAAGAACATTGTTTGGTAAAAAAATGCTAGAAAATGTTGTGCCTACTAGATGTTCGATAGAAGGATAACTATGCTTGAATATATCATAAACACATACAAGATGGAAAACTTAGTCCGTAAACCGTAACCCTAAAAGGCGGCATAGGCGGAGTAACTTCATTTTTCGGAATTATTGTATCTAAAAAGTCGATGCATGCAAGGTGTTCGACAGAGAGATCGGTGGATTGCAAGAACATAAATAGACAGGAGACAATATATATATATATATATAACAGAATACTGAATCTAGTTACTCTTAATTGTGCATCGCGATCATATGGCCACGAGGATTCGTCGGTGTGGAGTAGGCCCGACGCATCAAGCGGTAGATTCGGGGTCCCTCGAATGGCACGACGGATGCCAACCATGCCGACAGCAAGGCGAGCAACACTTAAGATGTCGACCCGCTCGACTATGTTCTCAACCCATGGGTAGTGGAGATTACCCCACTCCATGGATTCGTGGTAACGATCAGCAATGGGCTCTTTTGGAAGCGGACGCTGACGCTTCCCCCCCGGGGGTTCATCCCACCCAGACCCAGACATGACCCGTGCCGGCAAATGCGGGCGGCGGCGACGTGATGGAAACTAGAAGTGGTGATGTGATGGAATAAAAACGAGAGGGCGCTGCAGTCTTGTGGAGAAGATGGGGAATGAGGCGATGAACTGCCTAGCGCAGGGTAATAAGTGGAAGTTGGCGTTGGAAAGGGGCGGGGGGGGGGGGGGGGGCAGCGGCGGTTCACTGTACAAGGAGTGGAAATAATATTTTATCTCCGCCGTGGGTCCTTATTTCAGCAGGCTTCCCGCCCGCCAGTGCAACCCCGTACAAGGCATGTGCACGCAGTTCAAAATTAGTTTGACGTCCATCTTTCTCCAACAAATTATGCCATGAAATTTGTATTTTAAAGTTTAAAAAAAAATCGAAACAAAATTCTTGTGATAGGCATTGTTGAATGCTATAAACTGGTAAAAATCTCAATATGAAATACTTTATATTCTATTCTACACAAAAAAGACAAAATCTGACCTATTATATAGTGAATAGTACATGATTGAACACTATATAATTTTATTAGATTTTACCTTTTTTGTGTAGACTAGAATATAAAGAATTTCATATTGAAATTAGTACCGGTTTGTAGCATTCAACATTGCCTATCACAAAAAAAAACAAATTCCTAAGAAAAAGATGTACTTTCTTACTACTATTTTAATACTATTTACATTCACAAATTTATCTTCTTATATCTTCTAAAATACAACATATTTTTTAACGGGACTTTTTGCATACACATATTCTGTATATATTTTTCTATGTATTTAACGCCAATTTTTTTGAATACATAGAAGTTTGAGAATTTGAACTTTTAAAATTCTGAAAGTGTTGGGAGTATATTATTTTACAAGGTGCACACGACGGACGCGTGCGGATTCTCTGACTTGCCAAGCGTGACTTGAGAGTCATTGATAGGTGGGTCCCCCATGTGATGGGGCCCGCGTGCAGTGAGGGCAAGTTAGAGACAAGTTAGAGAGGGCAAGTGAGGGCCTTGCTCTGGACATCAACGACACTCATGCGGTATGTCTAGGCATCTCCGGCAGAGCGCGCACAGAGCGCGCTCTGGACATCAACGGAAGGCATGGCCGCGCTCTGGGCATCTCCGGCCCCTTATACAGATACACGTCAGTACATAGGGAAAACACACTTACTAAATTATATAAAAGGATGGTCCTCGGACACTTACATATATAGGTGGAACGAATAGTACATGAATCTAGTATGGCATTATGAGGTTCTCCCTCAATGGTGCCCGGTTTGGAGGGGAAGGAAGCAGGCATCTTCTCATGATACTAATTCTACGATACATGTCATAGCATACATACGCATCCTTTACTGCGTAGTGGATCTGCTCCGGCTCAAGTTCCCAAAGATGCCAGGTGTCGTGCAGTTTCTTCTTGCGGAACTCCTCCTTGTAGTCTGCGTAGGTGCGGTCGATGATTAGAGACGCCATCTTGGCCACGCCGGTCCGGGCTTGGTGGGTGCCCGAGATGTTGAAGTGATCTTGTAAGTCCACGTGGTTTGGTATGCGGGCGCCCATGGCTTCAATCTTGTTGGTGTCTTGGCGCTTGTCCACATATGCGAAGGAAATGTCGGAGCGGTTAAGGAACTGTATGAGCTGAGGACAGTTCCTCCTTACCACGGATACGTGCCAGAGTAGGCAGTGATTGCGCATGCACAGTTGCAGGAGGGCAGCGCGGGCAGGCTTGGAGTTGGTGTACTCGAGGTCGAGGCCGACGATCAGCAGTTCGTCCCGCTCGCCGAGCCAACGCTCAAACATGGCGATAAACTTGGCCGCCTATCTCGGGTCGGTTGTGTGCATCACTGTGAGGACGGTGTCACCATGAGCAGGGACCTTGTGGTAGTCGGTGAAGACATTGCCGTAGATTTCCATGATGGCGGCGGCGCAAGGAGTGGGAGTGGATTATCTCTGGAGAAGAGGAAGTTGGGGACCCAATTGTTTTCCAGGCCGCGAGATCGTGGGATAAATAGTGCATGACGGGTCGCTGGCACACTGCGTAAGTAAATGCAGTCTAGCACTTTGGAAGTTGAACCCCCCACGCGAGCCCCCGTCGCTTCGTTTATGAGAGAAGGGGAAGTTGGGGATCCAATTGTTTTGCAGGCACGCCACGGTAAATGCCAGTCTAGCGCTTTGGAAATTGAACCAGTCGCTTCGTTTCGTTTCTGAGAGAGCGCTAGACCGACGTGTCACCATGGGCCCCGGTACTCCGGCCCACTTGTAAGTGAGAGGCTGCTATCGTGGGTAAGGATGTACGTACGTTTACCGCCAGTCAGCAATTAAAGAGTCTCGTTGTTGGGTCCCCTCATTGTTTGACTACAGGCAGCAGAGCGACAGTCTGAAAAAGGAGATAGCGTGCAAGGGGGGAATAAATCCGCTCTCGTTTGACATGCGGAAGGAATAGAGAACAAAATCTTACCATTGAAATGCTTCTCATTGAGGTCACCTGCTCCATGAGCCAAACGAGTGAGACAAACTAGTCCAGGTTTAGCATCCGAAGCGTGTGGGGACCCACTTGTCTGGGTAAGGTTTGGTCCGACGTGTGTCTGGGCCCCCACTTGTCAATAGTGTTCTGGGCCTTCGTGGGGCCACATGTCATAAGGGTTAGGATTAATGGCCAGTGGAAAAACCCAAGCAACTAACGCGTGGTAGCAAGTTGTGCGTAGCAGCGGGATGAGAATTGACAGGGCAGCAAGATTTGACAGGGCAAGTAAATTGACGAGACACGCCGCAGTCTGACAATGCGTGCTCAAGAGATCTTAGTAGCATCATCATCGCTCACTCTACTCTGGCGACTAGTTCAGTAGATGGAGGAGTTTCCTTCCATGGGTAAACAAATGAATAAATGAAGGAAATTGCATAAACCACCAACTATTGCTGTCATCGTTGCACAAACTACTCACTTTACTTATTGTTTGCACTAACCACCAATTATTCGTGCAATAGCTTGCAATTAGGTCTAAATCACAACTTAAGCGGATTAACAACACATCTAACGCCAGGGGCCCACTAGTCAGTGCTGATGTGGCATTGCATGTACACATGACATCATTTAGCGTGTCTCGATCTTTATGAAAATTTTGAAAAGTTCACACATTTTGACTGAATCTCACAGAAATTAATGAAACTTTCAAACAGCTAGTCCAAACTATTTCAAATGTTTTCAGATTAGTTATGTAACACCTCAATTTTTGTAGACCAAGTTAAAACCTTTGTTTAAATACTTTGTCTTGTGTGAAACTAAAACTTTTGCTAAGCTATGTTCTTGTGTGCTATCATCCATGATTTCATGTGTGCATGTCTATGATTCCATGTGAGTGTGTTTGTGTGAAGTATGCCATGTTTCTTTTAAAACACATATGCTCTTGATCTAGAATGAGTGCTATGATTTTATGCATCAAATTTTGACCCTAGCTTATGCTTGTGTGCACCAAAAACCCTAGCATGAATCCTTTGCTTGATCACCCCCTTTATTCTTTTCTTTTTCTTTTATTTTTACTCCACTATCCGAAATTAGAGGCATCTCTAAAACCCTAGCATATCAAGATCTAAATTCTTCAAACTTTGGCTATGATCTCTTAACCTTGTTTAAAACCTCTGGAGACTATTTTGATAGACTTTCAAATCGAGTGTGACTGAATTCAAATTCAACTTTGAATTCAGTTAGTGCATGCCCTAGCTTGGCCATTCTTCTCTCTCTCTTCTTATTTCTTTTCAAACCGACCTAAGGGGTTCACCAGCAAATCTTTGCAAAGCCTAGCAAGGAAATCTTGCCAGAGATCGACCTTGTCGTATCTGGTTGGATCGAAGGGAAGGAGGGGAGCCTGAGGCCAAACCCTGCCAGAACCCCTCCATCTCTCCCTTCTGCTCGACCAAGCCGACCCCCAATGGATGAACGCCGTCCTGCTGGCCCCCTAGACCGACCCCACCTCACAGAGACACGGTTCGTCCACCCCATGCTCGCCCCACGACATCGCCATGGCCACCGAGGACGCCCGATCGAGGCAGGGCGCCACTGACCACCCCCTGGCCCGTCACCTCGCCACCAGCCCCGTGTCGGCCTCGACGACCAATTCCCCGAGCCAGACCAGCCCGAGCCTCACCGTGCACGCCACCCCGACCACGCTGAACCGACGCGACCGGGCCGCCCAGAGCGCGCAACGCGTGTGTCACGTTCCCGCGCACACAGAACCCCTCCTGCATCGCCGTTCACACACACCTGCACGGCATCGAGCCATCGACGTGAAGACACCCACGCCCTGCACCGCGATGCACCGAGACACCCTCCACGCCACACCGTTTCGCTCGTACCCTCTCTAAAACCGCTCGTGTCGCAGCCGAACCAGCCCGCCACCGACGCAGCTCACCTATTCCCTGGACTCAGCACACGATGCCGCCCCGCACAGCCGCCCACGACGCCCAATGGAGATCGTCGTGGGTGCACCATAGACCGATCCCAGCTGACAGTATATAACTCGACGGCCCCTCTGGAAGCCTCTCCTCCCTCTCATTTGCCCCCTCTCCGCTCTCACTCACCTGCAGGACCTCGCCACCGTGAAGCCGAGACGGATCCGTCGCTGCAGAGCTCGAGAGCTTCGGTTAGATCATCGATGACGACGGTAAAGGTTGCAGTCGATCTAGCCGGAGTCTCTGCTCTCTCTGCTCTCTGAAGCTTGCCGCCATCCTCTGGATCTCACCCCCTCTGTTTCTGCTCTAGGGCAAGCCATAGCCGTCGCCATCGCCGACCTTCACCGGAGCCCACCGCGACGCCTTCGACACCACCGCGAGCACCCCAGCCTCTGCATGCACGTTCCCTGGCCGCGCATCGCCTCCTGATCAGAACCGCCGCCGATCTGACCGCCACTGACCACCGGAGCCCCTCGGTAAGCATCACCTCGCCCAAACCCTAGCCCCAGCGTCGAGCGCGCGTCTGCATGCGCTGTCCCGCGGAGAAGAAGGCTCGCGCGCCGTCCGATCTGAATCGGACGGTGGCATACCGATTCGGCCAGCCGGGCCCCGGGCAGGCCGCTGGACTTGGGCAGGCCTGGCTCGGATCCGCAGCCTCGGCCCGATCTGTTTTTCTTTTGAAATTCCTTTGATGATTTTGCAAAATCCATGCAAGTTTGAAATTCCATAAAAATTATTCTGTGCATCTAAAATTTGTGATTCAAGTTTCTATGAAATTCTTATGTTGCATGCTAACCATTGCTACTGCATGTATGATTGTTAGTATCATAGATATTATCTGGTAATTAAATATTGTAGATCTATTGATTTTCACTCATTTTTGCAAATATGTTGTTCTGTGTAATTAAAATTGGTGATTCCAATTTTCAGTGATACCTTGCTGTTATACTGAACTATAGAAACTAGATTTACTATTTTAGGAGCAATGTATTGCATGCAGTAATTATTTTAGTGAAATTAGTTTTCTGCCTTGATTTATTTATTGTGCATAGTAAAATAATTATTTTTGGGTGATTCCACTTCTGGTGTGTTGTACCTTTCATTAGCTTTCTAGAATGGTCTCTGGTATAATTTTAGGTCCTACAGAAAGTTTTAGGGAATTATATTGCTATTCTAGTGATTAATGGGAATAGAAAATTCATATTAATTCACCTTTTTAATCTTTTGGATTGATTCCAAGTGTGTTGCTTCTATAATGTTGTTAGCCACTTGTAAGTATGCTGGATGTCATGGTTTGATTTCAGTTGATACCTACTGGTTGTTTGATAGTGATTAGGGTTCTTTTACTATTAGGAATTTGATATCTATTTATATAGTGATTTATTCCTTGGTATAATTATAACTTGTTTTAGAGACCTGAACATGTTTGCTTCTGATACTCAATGCTTGAGTTGTGTGATGTCTGCCTTGAGTGTGATCCATGTATGCATGAATGCTTATTGTGTGTTGTTGATTTTCTGGCGATAGAATCGAACGACGATTGTGCGGAGGAAGGGGAGGTGTTTGAGTATCAAGAAGAAGGAGATCAGGGACAAGCCAACCAAGGCAAGCCATCTACTTGTTGCATATCTGAATCCTACTAAGTCACTATGCATTGTTCTATTCTTATTTTCTTAATATGCATTATTTTTCTATATTGCTATTAATTCCCTATATAGCAGTAGTTGACGACTTAGCTCCACAAGTCGACTTGACATCATCCTTAGAGATGACACCTCTTATGACCTACTCAATACTCCTAATGTTTGTGACTTGATGGTTAGCATCAAAGTCTTTGGAAAACTTGTAGTGGAGCCAAAAACTCTAGGATTGGGAATACTCTCGGAAAAGATTTTGAAAATGTTTTCGAAAACCTTGGAGTAGTTGCTACTCCATTGAGATGTTTACAAATGGTTTTATAAATATGGAGTGGACATAGGAGATGAAGGAGTTGGTGGGTTTCGGAAAAATGGCATTGTGTATAAGTGTTCGCCAAACCAATTACCCCCGTGCAACCACATTACACCGGTATGGGACGGGGCTTAGTTTGAAGTTTATTTGCTTTAGTGTGGGGAGCCTCATACTATATAAGGGTTTGTAGGACCCGGGAATCCGGGTTGCCGCCAGTTTGTGGGCAATAGTAAATCGGGATCCTTCGGGATTTATCCGGCCGGAAGACACTTGGGTTCTCCCGCCGTGGCGCCGGAGTTACACTCTGAAGGAGGTACTGCCGGGGCGTGCCGGGGAGGTAAACTCCATAGGTTGGCACCCGTACTAAGGTAGATAGATGGAGGGCTTTGATCAATTATCCGAACCCCACATACTTGTGTATGACGGTCTGTGGTGGTATCCCGGCGGATGTATCGGATGGTGTGGGTAAAGTGTACAACCTCTGCAGAGTGTAATATATTCGAATAGCCGAGTCCTCGGTCATGGACGGTTGGAATGGCCATACTTAACCTGTGTCAAGGTTTTGGTTTTATAAATGGTTTTCGAGGAAAAATGGAGTTTTGTGCCGGACGGAGTACTTGGAGGGTACGGCCGTGGCACGGGTGTGGTTCGGAGTACTTGGAGGGTACTGCCGATGACTTGAGGTGGTCATGTCCGATTGACCACCGATCTTACCTTACAAAGGAGTTTCCCCCTTTCCTAGCGCTTTTCCTTTAAAGTTTTATAAAAATGTTCTTTAATAAGGATATAGAAATGTCGTAAGACATGCTTTGTCGACACGAGAAAACTTGCTAGTTCAGAGTTTCATTAAAACCAAGCCAACCCTTGCTACAACCATATAGCATGTGAATGTTTCTCTCTTAGATGGTTTGCGAGTATAATTCCAAAATGTACTCACGGCTTTGTCCCTGGCTATTAACTTGGCCAGACTTTGGCGGTGACTATGAAGAGGACGATGAGGAGTACGACGACGCCGGTGCGAATTAGGAATCGTTTCCCGGTCAGTCGCCTGTAGGGTATTAGGCCTGACTTGGGTCACTACGCTGCATGTGTTCCGCTGCTACTTAGTGAATAAATGTGTCAGTTAAACTTGCCCTGCGTGGCATTTGTATTCAGCCAAGCGGCTTATGTAAGACTTTAAAACTCGTTATGTAATGGATGTTGTAATCTGAAATGCCAACTCTGTTATGTGAATTCACGATGGTCTTCCTGGGATCGTGAATTGTATGCATAACGGGAACCCTGGGTGGTAAGCCGGGGTCCCCACAGAGTTGGTATCAGAGCCATCCTGACCTTAGGAAACCCTAGTTTAGCATGGGCGTTAGATCGGACCAAAAGTTTACTTTCTAAAAATTAAAAGAGATGGCTATATATATCAAAGGCAAATATATATTGCTCTCATCTCTTCCCTTATTCTCTAAGCATCTTTAATTACTTGCATTTTAATTCAAGTTTTTACTTATGTATGAATTTTGCACACTTGGGTAAGTCATTAATAAACTCTACTCTAAAATTTGTGTAGATGGACGCTCCTACTGCACACCGACAGATCGGCACCCACGAGGACGTGCTGATCTTCGAGCGAGACTTGGTTGAGTTGGCCGCGCGCCTTGGACGCCCGCGTCCCGAGGTGCGAGGCTACCACCTCTTTGAGGAGGGTACCCGGGAGCTAGCTATCCAGGTGGTTTGCCAGGTCCGCGGGAAGGAGGTCCCGCCTACCTCACCAGAGTTCACCTTTGAGGTGATCGAGCGCAACTGGGGCGATGGCTTGATGCGTGTTCTGCGACACGCCATCTCGCGCCTCGTCCACCTCCACTACGATGAGCTACTTGGTACCCGCTACGAGCACTACGCGAGGGTCGACTCTGATGGCCTTCCCTACCAGGCCGCCGCGCACACCCCCTTCAGCCGCCACTTCTGCCACACGGAGGCTCTACTTCACCACACGCAGGAGCATTTGGACCACGTCCGGATGGTTGCCGACGAGAGAGGGCTAGAGCTAGCTATCCTTCGTGAGGACCTTCAGGAGTCTATCTTCTCACGTCACCGTCTCCTTGCTGCCAAGAGGAAGATCATGAAGAAGAACATGACTCTTAGGCAGCGCGTCCGCGAGTTGGAGGACCACTTGGCTTCTCTTGAGAGTCACGTGTCCGAGCTGGAGGAGGAGACCGCCGAGCTCCGCAAGGAGAACGAGGCGGTACTCGGCCACGACGACGACCACCAGGAGGCCTTCGACGAGGAGCCCGCTAGCACCGACGACGACGACCAGGGTAGCGAGAACGGTGATGACCGCAACGCTATCTTGGACTTCTACGCTCCTAAGACTCATAGTGAGGAGGACCCCGAGGAGGTAGTCCCCCATGTTAGCGGCGACGAGTAGTTCCACCACTCTACCCCTCGCACGTAGGTTGCCGCGTAGTGGTTAGATTACTCCCTTTTGCGTACCCATGTTGTATGGTCTTTCTAGAACCATTTGCTATGTGTGTTGTATGAGACTCTGTGGTTGGTGCATGCCTGGACATGTTTGGCACTCTTTTGCTTGTATATATTATGCATGCTTGGACTTGTTATGCATGGTTGTTGTTGTAGCATGCTTTGTATGACTGCCGTGGATGATATGTTATGCATGAGTTTGGTTCTTTTTATTTGAAGCATGCCTAAGTTTTCTTGTTATTGATCTCGTCGAAACCACTTCTCTCCAGAATGGCTCCGGAAACGCGAGGCCAAGCTGGAGGCAATCCGCCACCACCCCCTGAACCCAGCATGGAGCAGCTGGTGCGGCTCATGCTTGAAGACCGCAAAGCCGCACGCGCCGAGCGCCAAGCTAACCTCGCAACCCTACAGCACCTTGCGCAAATTGCCACCCACCACAACAACCATGGTGGCAATGATGATGAGGAACCCCGCAACAAGCTTAGGGATTTCCAGAACTCCAACCCTCCAACCTTCACCAAGTCCACCGAACCACTGGACGCCGACGATTGTCTCCGCACCCTCGAGAATAAGCTCGAGTATGGGGGAGTTGGAGAGAACGAGAAAGTGCTCTACGCCACCCACTTCCTAGCAGGAGCAGCGGGTGCATGGTGGGAGAACGTCCGTGCCATGCAGCCCGAAGGCCAAGTAATGACTTGGGAAGCTTTCAAGACCAAGTTCCGCAAGGCTCACATTCCTTCCGGACACATCAAGATCATGCGCGACAAGTTTCTCAACCTCAAGCAAGGTGGTATGAGCGTCACCGAGTACCTCGACAAGTTCACCACTTGGGGAAGGTATGCCCCGAATGACATCGACACCGACGAGAAGAAGAGGGAATGCTTCCTGAATGGACTTCAGGAGGAACTGCAAACCTATCTGGTAGCTGTGCCCTACAATGACCTGGAAGCCCTGGTAGACGCTGCCATTATGGTGGAAGATAAGAACAAAGCCGCCCACGAAAGCCGGAAGAGAAGGATGATGAGTCAGGGTGGACCAAGCCGCCAAAGGTCCCGCAGCATGCCCCCATCAAGGTCTGCGCCACCCCCTCAGAGGTTCACCTCTCAAGCTCCCAGGCCCAACAACCCCAGCCGCCAGTACCCAATCAACTGCCCTACCAGCGGTAATCCTTCTGGAGGAAACCGCAACACCTTTAACCCCACCAACCGCAGCCAAGGAAGTGGCTGCTATACTTGTGGCTAGCCAGGACATTTCTCTAAGGAGTGTCCCCTGAAGAAACCCTCTGTGCCGAGACTCAGCGCGCCGAGACCCAATCAGGGTCAAGGCCGTGGACCCACTAGGAAGACTCAAAAGAACCAGGCCAATGTTGCCAGGGGCCGCCTAAATCATGTCACCGCTGAAGAAGCTGCTGAAGCACCTGACATTGTTCTGGGTACGTTTCTCGTCAACTCCACCCCTGCAAGTGCTGTTTGATTCCGGTGCATCCCACTCTTTCGTGACCGAGAATTTTGTTACAAAAGGAAAGTTAGAACCAACCATGATGCCTAGAGCTATGATAGTCCAGATTCCCGGGTCAGTCATGAAAACCAAGAGAAATTGCATAGATGTGCCGGTAGATATCCATGGGGTGTCGTTCAAGGCCAACCTGATCATTTTAGGCACAAAGGGTTTGGACGTGGTACTTGGAATGGACTGGATGTCCAAGTACCAGGGTCATATAGATTGCACCCGGAAAGCTATAACCGTGACCAGCAGTGATGGAGTTCAAATTGAGCACGTCACAACCATGCCATCCCGCAAAGCCTACTACAAGAAGTCTGTCTCTGGGCCGACTCTTGATCAAGTTCCGGTGGTATGTGAGTACCCCGACGTCTTCCCTGAGGAGTTGCCAGGTATGCCCCCTGACCGGGATATCGAGTTCGTGATAGAGTTGATTCCCGGAACAGCTCCCATTGCTCAGCGACCCTATCGTATGAACCCCCAAGAACTTGAGGAGTTAAAGAAGCAACTTGCTGACATGCTCAGCAAAGGCCTTATCCGTCCCAGCGCTTCGCCTTGGGGATCGCCTGTTCTGTTTGTAGACAAGCGAGACGGTACCATACGACTGTGTGTGGATTACCATAAACTCAACGAAGTGACCATCAAGAATAAATACCCACTCCCGAAGATTGAAGACCTATTCGATCAGCTGAATGGAGCCAAAGTGTTCTCCAAGATTGATATCCGCACTGGATATCATAAGCTGAAGGTCAGAGAGTCTGATATTCCCAAGACCGCTTTCACCACTCGCTACGGCCTGTTCGAGTACACCGTCATGTCCTTTGGCCTAACCAATGCCCCTGCCTATTTCATGAATCTCATGAATAAGGTATTCATGAAGTTCCTCGACAAGTTTGTGGTGGTCTTCATCGACGACATCCTGGTCTATTCAAAGACCGAGGAAGAGCACGCAGAACATCTGCGGCTAGTGTTGGGAACCCTGCGTGAACACCAGCTCTACTCCAAGTTCAGCAAATATGAGTTTTGGCTAAAAGAAGTTGGTTTTCTAGGCCATGTACTCTCAGCCGGTGGAGTATCCGTTGACCCCTCAAAGATCACCTCCATCATGGAAAGAAAAGCCCCAACCAACCCCACCGAAGTCCGAGCATTCCTTGGGCTAGCCGGGTATTACCGGAAGTTTGTAAGAGGGTTTTCCAGCATCGCTCGCCCATTGACTTAGCTGCTAAAAAAAGATAAGAAATTTGAGTGGACTGAGAAGTGCGAGCAGAGTTTCCAAGAGCTCAAGAAGAGGCTAGTGACAGCTCCTATCCTAACCATGCCCGATATTACCAAGAGCTTCGATGTCTATTGCGATGCATCCAAGCTTGGTCTTGGAAGTGTCTTCATGCAAGATGGCAAAGTTATCGCCTACCTATCTCGGCAACTGCGCCCCCACGAGCTGAACTACCCTACCCATGACCTTGAGCTTGCCGATGTTGTCCATGCCCTCAAAACATGGCGACACTACCTTATGGGGAATCGTTGTGAGATCTACACCAACCACAAGAGCCTGAAATACATCTTCTCCCAGAAAGAGTTGAACATGAGACAAAGGAGATGGATTGAACTTATCAAAGACTATGACCTAGGCATTCATTACCATCCCGGTAAAGCGAATGTGGTCGCCGATGCCCTCAGCCGAGAGCCCTGTTCCCTAAATACCTTGCTGAAGACCAGCCAACCAACCCTATGCGAGGAGTTCGGACTTGAGCTAGTAAGCCATGGTTTCTTAGCGAACCTTGAAGTCTGACCCACTCTCTCTGACCAGATCAAGGAAGCTCAGAAGGGTCATGAGAGTATCGAAGGTATTAAACGTAGGATGGGACGAGAGGAAGTACCTGGGTTTTCAATCGACCAGGAAGGTGTGCTATGGTATAATGGCCGCCTATGCGTCCCTAGCATCGAGGAGTTGAAGCAAATCATTCTAAATGAGGCCCATGATACTCCCTATTCTATTCATCCCGGAGGCACCAAGATGTACTAAGACTTGAAGGAACGGTTTTGGTGGCACGGTATGAAGAGAGAAATAGCCTCCTATATTGCCCGGTGCGACGTCTGTCAGCGCGTCAAGGCCGAGCATCAAAGGCCTGCAGGTTTATTACAACCCTTGAAAGTGCCTCTATGGAAGTGGGAAGAAGTAGGAATGGACTTTATTACTGGGCTACCGACATCAAATCGGGGACACGATTCTATATGGGTCATTGTGGACCGCCTCACCAAGGTTGCCCACTTTATTCCCGTCAAGACCACTGACCATGGAAACCATCTAGTCAGTCTTCATGGTGTTCCCAAGACCATAGTTTTAGACCGAGGCCCTCAGTTTACCTCGCGATTTTGGGCAAAACTCCAGGAAGCCTTAGGCACCAAGCTATCTTTCAGCACAGCCTATCACCCACAAACTGGAGGACAAACAGAACGAGTAAACCAAATCCTTGAAGATATGTTGCGAGCTTGTGTTCTATCTTTTGGAACCAAGTGGGAAGATTGTTTGCCATTCGCCGAGTTCTCCTACAACAATAGCTACCAAGCTAGTCAGCAAATGGCCCCCTTTGAAGCTCTCTATGGACGCAAGTGCCGTACCCCTCTTAACTGGTCCGAAACGGGAGAAAGCCAAATCTTTGGCCCTGATATCATTAAGGAGGCCGAGGAGCAAGTCCAGCTCATTCGGAATCGTTTGAAGGCAGCCCAATCCAGGCAGAAAAGTTATGCCGACTCTAAGAGAAGACCTGTTACCTTCAACGTGGGAGATTTTATCTACCTTCGAGTGACACCACTCAAGGGTATGCAACGCTTCCATGTTAGGGGTAAGCTTGCACCCCGCTACATTGGTCCATTCAAGATCCTAGAACGCCGCGGGGAGATGTCATACCAACTAGAGCTGCCCGCCAAGTTGTCTGAGTTCCATGACGTCTTTCATGTCTCGCAACTCCGCAAATGCCTTCAAGTTCCCAACAAGCCCGAGATCTTCATGCAGATTGATCACAACTCCATCGACCTAAATCACGACCTCACCTATCGAGAGAGACCCATTCGCATTCGTAGACGCAAGATCAAGATGTATAAGGTACAGTGGAGTAACCACTCCGAGGATGAGGCCACTTGGGAGCGTGAGGATTATCTCCGACGAGAGTTTCCCGAACTACTCCATGCTTAGCTACCGAATCTCGGGACGAGATTCTTTTTAAGGGGGGAAGGTCTGTAACACCTCACTTTTTGTAGACCAAGTTAAAACCTTTGTTTAAATACTTTTTCTTGTGTGAAACTAAAACTTTTGCTAAGCTATGTGCTTGTGTGCTATCATCCATGATTTCATGTGTGCATGTCTATGATTCCATGTGAGTGTGTTTGTGTGAAGTATGCCATGTTTCTTTTTAAACACATATGCTCTTGATCTAGAATGAGTGCTATGATTTTATGCATCAAATTTTGACCCTAGCTTATGCTTGTGTGCACCAAAAACCCTAGCATGAATCCTTTGCTTAATCACCCCCTTTATTCTTTTCTTTTTCTTTTATTTTTACTCCACTATCCAAAATTAGAGGCATCTCTAAAACCCTAGCATATCAAGATCAAAATTCTTCAAACTTTGGCTATGATCTCATAACCATGTTTAAAACCTCTGGAGACTATTTTGATAGACTTTCAAATCGAGTGTGACTGAATTCAAATTCAAATTTGAATTTAGTTAGTGCATGCCCTAGCTTGGCCATTCTTCTCTCTCTCTTCTTATTTCTTTTCAAACCGACCTAAGTGAAAGGACATAGATGTCGCCTAGAGGGGGGGGTGAATAGGCGATATCAAATTTTACGAATGGCTTGAACAAAAGCGGAATTAAACTAGCATTTATTTTGTCAAGCACACAAAACCAAAATAAACTAGGCTCACCTATGTGCACCAACAACTTATGCTAAGCAATACAAGTAACAAGGTGATAGCAAGATATATAACTTCAAGCACGAAGGCTATCACAATGTAAAGTGCATAAGTAAAGAGCTCGGGTATAGGAATAACCGAGGCACGCGGAGACGATGATGTATTCTCGAGTTCCTCCCTTGAAAGGGAGTACGTCTCGTTGGAGGGGTGTGGTATCGCCACAAAGGCCTAACCAACGCCACAAAGGCCTCACCCTATTCTCTGGTGTGAGCTTGTGCCACAAAGGCCCAGCTCACTCTTCCACTAAGGGGTTCCTCAAGGTGGAACCGGGCCTTTACACAAAGCTTGGGGCATACATCCACAACTTAATTGGAGGCTCCCAAGAATAGCCACCAAGGAACCACAAAGCCACAAAGCCGTCTAGGGTTCCCAGAACCCAAGAGTAATAAGCTCACAAACTTTCACTTACTCAAATCTCCGGGGAGAACTCAAACCGATGCAATCTATGCAATGGCAAGAGCACACAATGTGCTCAAATCCTTCTCACTCAAATCCTACCAAAGCAACTAATGCTATGAAGTGATATTAGAGGAAGAACAAAGGAAATCCACAAAGAACTCCAAGATCTAAATCCACAAGAGGTTCCCCTCACTAATAGGAGATTTTGATTGGTGGAAAGATAGATCTAGATCTCCTCTCTCTTTTCCCTAAAAAAGATGCAAGAAATATGGGAGGAATGGAGAGGGAGAGCAAGCTACTCAAGGTCAACAATAGAGGAGAGAGAGAGGGAGTATCTAACAACCCAAGGAAGAAGAAGGGGGCCTTTTAGGCCGGATTATCCGGCCCCCGGGGCAAAAATCTGCCAAAAAATCCGCCCCCTTATAGGGAGACGCGCCCAAAAGTCCTTATAATCCGCCCCCTTCCAGCCCGGATTATCCGGCCTGGAAGAGGACATCAATACGAAAACTGCCATAACTTTTGCATCCGGACTCCGTTTTCGATGATCTTGGGCTCGTTGGAATCACCACAACAAGCACTACAACTTCATCTATAGAAACATCATAGTCCAACAAAGGAGGATGAAACCAAATGATAAAAGTTTTGACTTAGCTATAAAGATGAACCGGTAAAACCTCCAAACAACAAAAACGCGATAAGAGTTTGATGCAAAATCTGTTTTTGCTGAGCTAGATATTGTCATGGAAATAACCACAAGCTCTAGAACCTCACATGGATAAAACTCAAATAAGAACCAAGAAAGATGATGCCAAGTATGCAAAGGTTTGAGTTCTCTCCGAACGATACAATTAAGTTACTCACTCGAGAGCCCCTCTTGATAGTACGGCTACCGATCCTATAACCCGGTCTCACAACAAACACCATGATACCGGTAAGAAAGAAACCCTAACACTATCATACCTTTGCCTTGAGCATTCCACTTGAGGTGGATAATGACGATCTTGATCTTCTCAAGTTGGATCACCTTTCTTGATTGAGCTTGCTTGGTGAAGTCTTGCGGATTGCTCCCCCATACTCTACTATGGAAGAAACTATCTTTAAGCATATCTTCACATATCCATGATCACAATATAGATGGCAAGCTTCAAGCATATGTTCTCTTCTAGTTGCTCATCTTGAACTTGCACTTTGATTTGATCAATCCTCGAGCCATTTCTTCTTCCTCCATAATGATGGTGTCTTGAGGATACACATGAGAGCTCACTCAATCTTATTCTTCAAGACACACTTGACATAAGCTCAACTCCCTTAAGACCAATCTTTGGATCACTCCTTGAATAACACCTTGGTCAACACATAATCTTCTTCTTACAACCTTGACTCCAACAAATGGTTCAAGCATTGTCTATGGACAAGTCCTACACATATAACTCAATGCAACCATTAGTCCATAGGGATTGTCATTAATTACCAAAACCACACATGGGGCTTGATATGATCTTTCAATCTCCCCCATTTTGGTAATTGATGACAATCTCTTTGAGAGGGTTTATATAATGAATTCAAAGAACCAAAATGGTTGTACTAACATCAAATACTACAAAAGTATGTGATGTTAGTAAAACCACCATATATAGAGCAAACTCCCCCACAATCTATGCACGTGTGAATGATCTTGATTTCATTGCATATATTGCCAACCAAGGTTGTTGGTGGAGTTTCCACTATATACTCAACAATGCAAAGCATGCAAGGCAAATGCTTAAGAATAAACCAAAGCATAAAAGCCAATTCCCTTTAAACCCTCAAAACTTCTCCCCCATTGGCATCCATTGCCAAAATGGGCGAAAAACTTAGAAGGCCAATATAGTATGAGTTCCTCCAAAACGGTGTGCATATCCAAAAGAAATAAGTGAAGACACATGCACATATATAAGGACAAATATATGAAGGAAACCAAACTATATTGAGGATCAAAGATTGCAAAAAAATAAGATAACACGATGGATAAACTTCAACGAATGAAGAGAGCAATCAAACAATCCAAAGAACAAATTGAATAAAGATATTATGATAAGATCGAAAAGGTGCTCTAAATAATATGAGGAAGCTCCCCAAGGTGTGTGCACAAAATATTCTATTTGAGTTGAAGTATAAGGTGCACAAACATGGAATCATCACTCCCTCGATATTATTCAAAACAAAATGATACCAAGTGAAATTAAATACTATGCTAACCGCAAAATGGTGCTTTAAATGAAATGAGGAAGCTCCCTAAGGTACGTGAAAAAATTGGAATGTTTGTATTTGAATACAATTTGCACAACATGGAATCCTCACTCCCTCAATAACATTTAAAACGCAACCATTTGCAAGAGATCATAGAGAAGAAATTAAGCTTAACACTTGTATCAAAGGAATGGTTGAGCAAAAAGTAAGGGATGTCATATAAAAGGCTCAACCAAAGGAATGTGTGAGAGAAATGACACAACATATTATAAGACTATTACAAGGATTAGCATAGAGCATCCACATAGTCTTCAATGAATGATATTGCTTAGCATTCCATCCTAGCACATAAGGTTCAAATAAGATATCAAATAATGAGATATCATCTCTCATGTGTATAAGTTTCTAAGTAGACAATATCACAAGGATAATTATCATAAAGAAACATGTACACACAAAATAGATACTAAGAATAGAACATGATATCCAAAATGAAGTCATGCAATATACCAATGAGATTTTTGCTTTTAAAGCATGGCCAAAGGCTCAGTTTATCTTATTGTATATTGATGAACTTCAACCACCAACATGTCAAAGACATCACAAATATCAACAAGGGAAGGTAGATAGTTGGGATGCTTTGAGACAAGCAACAAGTATCATAACGAAGGATACCAAATGGAAGAAATAAATTTGCAATTTCATCAATATTGCACATGTGAGCTTATTGAGGAATTGATATGCACAAAGATTGCTAAGTTGACATATATGGGATAGGAGAATCATGAGCATGATTTTTATATGTTCCCAATAATATGTTCTCATCTCAACTTGCTCACATTTGCAATAAAGAGGTTTCATTAGAATCCTTGCAAAAAGCACAACATTTGCAAATAAAGATTTTCAATGCCATAAAACAACCTACACAAGGTTGGATACTAGAGAAGTATGCATGAAGAAGATACTTGTTACCGAGATATAATGGTAGGATGTAGTAGATAGGAGTTCTTCAATAATCCTAGCTTGCCTCAAATTACCATTTAGTCACCGCTTCATCCTTATTATTGAGACAAGCACCAATATATCTCCATGTACCTAAAACAAAGTTCAAGTACAAGATGGTCCCCAAACTCATTGGGTCCAAAGTAGTTAGAAACTACAACATATAGGACAAACTGCACATAAATATGTGCATATATATATGAAATTGAATTCCATGCACATCTTAGCCGATTTAGGATTTGATGGAGCTTCTCCTATATATTTGATCAAAGAAAGCAAAAGCACGCCATACAATATACATTTAGTAAATATGCATGCACAAGACTTTCACGAGCCAAAGGAGATACAATTTGGACAAAATACCAAGAAGGACAAGCGAGCACACAAAATTGTGAAGCTACAAAAGGTTGTCCAAATTATATCAAAGAATCAAATCAACACAAGATTGACTCCAAAGTTCAACTAGTGAACCAAGCAAAAGCCAATGAGCATAAAGAATAACTAAAACACACATGCTTAAAGACATATCTCATTTTAAGAGTAAGAAATAAATAATAAGAAATGAGATCACCAACTCCCAAAGAGAGCAAGGTTCAAACAAACAAACCAAACTCTCCACACTTTTTATGATGGCACACTAAGTACCAAAAAGAAAATATTTGTCTTCCAACAAAAACCAATACCAAATGAAATAAGCACAAAGAGTGTGTTATAACAAATATAGGAGAGCTCCCCCAAGATTAGTGCATTATTTATGATTTTGCATTTGAATACAAAATGTGCACAAGTGGGATCATCACATCTACCTACATAGAAATAACACAAGACAAGTTCAACGAAATCAAATGGAATAACAAAAGTTACAGAAGACAATGGGAGCTAAAACAAATACATTTTTGGCTAGAAATAAGGCAATTAAAAGCAACAGCCAATGTAAAAATGATCAATATACATATACCACATGATATAGTACCAATTGTCCAAGAACAAGAGGTATTTGGATTTATTTCCCGGTGGTAGTTTACATATAAATCCAAGATCATCTTCACAACAAAGAAGCATACGGAGAAGGATAATAATTAAAAACCATGCTAAAGAAGATATTATTGATAGACTCAAATAGTTAAACAATCATGCAAGGCAATGATTAGGATAACTTGAAGCAAATGGTTTTCCAACTATGATGTAGAATTAGAACTTGTTTGAGCAAATATTTTAGAAAAACCCTACTAAGAAAGTATCTCACAAACAAGATCCAAAATAAGAGCAATAAAACAATTTGGAAAATTAGAACTTGTTTGAGCAAACATGCCACATAGAAGCAAGATAATTTATAATATCAACACTATGTGACACAACCTCAAATATACACATAAAATTGGTTTGTAGTATGCACAAAGCATATTACTCCCCCATAATGTGATAAAGCATTTATTTTCACAAGAGGCAAATAAAATCCAATAAGATAATTAATGGACATTATAGAATTTGAATTTCTCATGAGAATAACATACCACATAGAGACTAGATAATCTTTAAATATCAACACTAAGTGGTATTCCTCATGTACACACATTTTTAGGATTGTGAAGTGCAAATCATATCACTCCCCCAAAATGGGATGGTCCAATAATCTCTCATAAGAGCCAAGTAAGATAAAACGAGTTGCAATAAGCTCAACAAGAACAACCGTATATGGTGTGCAACCCAACATGCACATACTTAATTACTCAAAATTAAGCAAGTAGGAAGCACAACATATACAAACACATGGGAGGTACAAAACCCAACATATGCAAAGGGGCGAGTAACTTTCAAGGTAGATAAGTTAAATACATGTTACCGCAAGGAGGAACATTAGATATATAATAGAATAAGATAATCCAAATGACTTGACTTGAGAAAATATAATTGATGAAGATCCCTTAACACTAGAAGAAATGTGCTCACTAGTGACCTTTCTATTTTGACCGTTTGAGCTTTGGTCATAAATCTATGACCATTTCGCACCAAATGGTCGTAAGCCATTTAAAAGGGACCAAAGCTTAAATTCTTACGACCATTTTGGTTCGAAAGGTCATAATTTCCATGTATAAATTGGTCATAATCATATGATGTGGTTGAGGACTTCTTTTTTTAGCCAATCATGACCAATATAGATGGTCATTACTATTTATTTAGGATGCATTGAAATGATAGGGCGGACACCTCAGCAATTTTGCTTACATGTCATACATATTTGTCATATTTTGCCTACGCTGTCCCATCCTGACAGAGATGCCCCACCGCCCACAAAATATTTTGCAAAAAGCGAGCTCAACACTAACCACTGCAGTACCTCAACAGCTTGTGTTAGACTACAAACTCGCATGGTTTTAAACATAACAGAACATCGTCACTGGGCCGAATTGATACCCGCCATGCCCACCTGCCAGTCGGTCCCACCCTCATCCATAATACCAATATTATTCCAAAATGATGCGAGGTTGGGGTTCGAACTTCAGACCAGCCAGCGCACTCAAAGAAAGACTACCACCAAGCCACTCCACACAATTTGATAGAATACCAGCTCGGCCCTTTTTGTAGTAAAGCGGCACGCCAGATGGGCCTTAACAGCCCATAGCTAATATGGCTTTGGCAGTTCAAGTGGAAAACAAACACGGGCTTCTCAAGAGTTTGAGCCCAATTAAATTCTAAAATTAATTTTCTCTTTTGCAAACAACTAAAGAAATATTTTTAGTAATGTCTTAATACAATTTGCATGCAATGTCTTAATACAATTTGCATGCAATGTCAAATCAAGATGACCGAAAAATTACATATGTTGATCCCGATGAGATGCATGATTTTTTATGCTACAAATTTTTTCTATTTTACCGATTTAATTTTAAACAATTTTTCTAAAAAATACGGTCAAGACGATCGGCGTGACCATTCTTAAGCTAGGGATGAAATAATACAAATATCTTAATGGATTTCTGATTAAATAGCATATTATGTATCTAAATACGATTTTTTTAAAAAAATTATGAGCAAACTATGAAGTACTTGTAGTTTAAAATTGGCCCGCTTCCTGCTAAATCAACAAAAAGTAGTCAAATATGTTAAAAATACCTATAAAAGGTTTTAGGTTTAACCAATAGGTGAAATATACATAGAAAGTGGTATATTATTTTGTGAGATTGGTTCGCTTAAATTATCAAAGTGGTCTTTGGTGGTTCCTTCAAAAAAACCATTTATGGCACTCAAAAAATGGAAAATGAGTTTTTCGTCCAAATAAAATGAAAACTTCCTTAAATAAAATTGTTTTAAATTCCAAGTCGTACAATTTTGCAGAACATGGGATCATTTGAACAAACTATGCCATGGTTGTGGTCATGACATTGGTCATTTGGCTTGAAAGTCGTGAATCTTCATATATGATAGCTCTTTTCTGAATAGGATTTTTCAAAATATTTGCAATATTCAAGGTTTCTTATTTTTCCTAGAAAATAGGTCACACAAAATGACACAATGCGAAGGTTTTATATTTTTTTAATTTATTTTAAATTTCTTATGTCGATTTCAAAATGCAGTCAAAATGGCCGGCGTGACCAGTCCTAGCTAGGGATGAAATAATACAAAACTCTTAATGGATTTATGATGAAATAGCATATTGTGTATCTAAAAATATTTTTTATAAAAAAATATGAGCAAACTATGATGCACTTGTAGTTCAAAATTGGCCAGCTTACTACTGAATCCGCAAAAAGTTGTCAAATATATAAAAATACCTATAAAACATTATAGGTTAAACCAATAGGTGAAATATGCATAGAAGGTGGTTTATTATTTTATGAGATTGGGTTGATCCAATTATCAAAGTGATCTTTGGTGGTTGCTTCACAAAAAAAACCATGTATGGAACTCAGAAAATGGAAAATGAGTTTTTTGTCCAAAGAAAATGAAAACTCCCTATGGCAACATTGTTTTACATTCCAAGTCGCACACTTTTGCACAATATAAGATAATTTCAACAAACTATGCCATGTTTATGCTCAAGACATTGGTCATGTGGCTTGAAAGTCCTGAAACTTCATTCATGATAGCTCTTTTCTGTGAGCACTTTTTTAAAATGTTTGCAATATTCAAAGTTTGATATTTTTTATGGCAAATAGGTCATATAAAATGACACAGCACGAAGGTTTTCCATTTTTTTGATTCTTTTTGAATTTCTTATGCCTGTTTGAAAATGCATTCGAAACGGCGGGCGTGACCTTCAGTGGCTAGGAGTGAAATCTTGCAAAACTCTTTGTGGATCTCTGATAAAATATCAACTTGTGTACCTAAAAATGATTTTTTGAAAAATATATGAGCAAACTATGTGATAGTTGTAGTTCATATTTCTTCCACTTTCTGTTAAATTGCCACAAAGTTGTCAAAAAGATTAAAAATACCTAGAAAAGTTTTAAGGTTCAACTACTATGGTAATTGAGCATATAAAATGTTCTAGTATTTTTATAAATTGTGTTTGTTCAATCATCAAAATAATCTTTGATAGTTGCTTCACAAAAAAAACCCGTTGTTTGCATTGGGAAAATGGAAAATATGTTTTTTAAGCAAGGAAAATAAAATCTCCCAATGTTAACATTGTTTGTCATTCTGAGTCGCACATGTTTCCACAAACACTCTACTTCTCGTGTATTTTATTGCTGTTCTTAAGTATAGAGCCAACCAATTCTCAGTCCCTTGGGTACTTGTTTTCAGCCAATCAGAAGAAAGAATCATGCTACCCACGGATCACGCCACCAAAGTATATCTCAACCGTCCAACTGACCTCTATCCAATGGCCGAGTATTCATCGGCTGAGTGGACCCATCTATCCGCCCAGCCAGAACGTGCCCATCAAACAAAAACAAATCCCAGTCCCAAACCCTAGACCGAGCCCAACCCTAGCCTATCTCACATCGCATCCTCCCTCCTTAGTCCTCCCCTTTCCCCAACCTCCGCCGCCGGCCAGATCCCGGCCAACTCCGGCCACTCTATGCCCCGCCGACCATCTTCCCCGAACCTCCTCGCCCCCATCTATCTGCTCCACCTCGTAGAACTACTAACCCGAGCCTGAACCATCAATCCTATATCATAGCATGTCTCGCACCTCAGGGGCCTCCTCGACTAGATCCTCTCCGGCCAGATCCTCACCGGAGGAGGAACCAACGATGGCGTTCGTGATCTTGGATGAGGTACCGACCGCGGCGCTCGCAAATCTCGCCGCCACACTGCCTCGCGCTCGCAGACAGAGATCTGGATCCCATGCGCTCTAGCCCCACCTCGCCCGGCATACCATCCCTGCTCGACGGCAAGCACGGGAATCAGCGTTCCAGCGCAAGCGACGCTGCCGCTGCTCACGCCATTGATAGCGCCGACGGAGGTCGCGACAGAAGCAGGAGGCCTGGCTCGGGCAGAAGATTGTGGCGCTGGACCGCACCTTAGCCTTGACCTCGTCCACCATTCCGTCGGCAAGACCGGCGACTGCCGCACCTACATGTCCGGATGTAAGGTTCCTTTGCTTGTTTATCTATCTGAACACAGATTCGGTAGTTGGAAATCATATGTTAGTGTAGATGTTCTTGTTGACTGGGTGAAGTGAACATGTCTTCTACAACGCTTGCACATGATAGTATACTCTATGCCATTGTTATAAAGATTTATTGACATGATCATGCTGAATCATTATATTATATTTGTGAAATGTAATTTCCTTACTAGTGAGTACTATTTTTTGTCACTAAATGAATTCATACTGGTTAGTGTTAGCCCTATGATGTTGAGTCCTGTAGTTACACCTTAAGATAACTTTAAGATTAGAATTGTTCTAGTAACTAAGTTCTGGTAACATTTTCCTGCAGTTTGTTATTATGCTCTTTAAACCTGCATGTCTAATAAGTTGGTTGACTCCTTCAGTTAATCAAATAGATGAAAAATTCTATGCAAGTTTGTGTTTTCTGCTACCTAGCATGATTTACTAAGTCTACCTGTATAGTAAGCAAGTTATCAGAACTTGCACAGTTGTGCTCGGTGAGCTATTTCAGTTTACCTTTTATTGCTTGTACTCTAGTAAGAAATTGTATATCTCGTACATTACAATTAATTTATCAGCATACTAATTGTCTCATATCCATTTGTGATATTTACGGTCAGCATTTGTTGGATTTGCCCTTCTTGTGTGCAACTCAGCGCTTCTGAAAACATCCAGGACCTATGCGACTTTTTTCTAGAACGCCACATGCACATGAGTTCATGATGCTCTCTTCGGCTATCTAATCTCTAGGATCTTCTGTGCATGATTTCACTAGAATAGCAATGCATCATCTCGTGCAAAATATGAAGTGCCCTGTTATTTTGTTTTGATGCAGGTTTATTTAGGCCACTAATTAAATCTCCTATTTTCTGTTGTAGTTTTCTTTTGCGAAAATATTCTGTTTCCAGAAGTGTGTTATTAATGATTGGTGAAAGATACTCCACTACGTACGTATGAAGCATATTTTTCGAATTTCAAAGTATAATCTCCTTTTCAAATATGCCTTTGAACAATCTTCCAGATCGCTCATACAAATAATTTACTTGATGCTACCCAATTCAACATCAAAACCTTCCCTGACATGACACAACAAAACGTTATGATACAGTCATGTACTTCAACTGAATACTAGAGATATCATCTATCTTTTTTCGTGGAGATGATAAATAAGAAGAAAAGGCAGAGATTAGTATATGCATCATCTTCAGTGTTTTCCTTATGAAACACTATGGAAGGTGTCTAGAACATTTACACCTGTAATGTCATTTAGTTGCAAATAACAACTGCGATATACTCAATCGATTGCATGTGACACCTGTAATGTCGTTCTGTCTGACATCTCAAGTTTCTTTACTTACCTGTTTCCTTGAATTCTTGTATATCCAGCACAAATTGGAGCTGATTAACATGAGAGCCTACTCCTCTTCCTGGCTATGTAAGATCCATTGATCTTGTTAAGGTGAACTCCTGCCATGTACTGTTATTTCTTATACGTATTCATTTTTGCACTCTCTAGTCTTCTCTTTTAGAATGTTTTGTTGGGACTTAGCTGGGGCTCTTCGTTATTTCACAGGTGGTGGACAAGCATCGTATTATATTTATTAGCAAGTGCTGGAAATAAGGTTCCCTTTCTACACTGTTGGTGCTCCTTATTGGACCAGTTCAAGCATTATTGGTGTTGGTGCTTATTTCTCACCATCTCTGGCTGGTAGAAGCGTGAAGAAGCCTGAAGCTAAATATATTTGTATAGTTAGTTATGTATTGTGATAATATCTGGGTGAAATGAAGTGTGTAAAGATTGTACTATTAGACAAATTTGGCATGTGGTTTGATTTTTTTTTTCTGTATCACTGAAATAAACAGTTTATTCACTGTCAAAATGTGTAACTTGAAATCTGGCTGTTTGTTAATTATTAAAAGTATTTGGGCCCCACAAAGGCCACGGCTCAAATGAATAATTTCAACGGGAAGAATTTAGAAAAAGGTGAAAATTATGAATAAATGGACCATAAAAAGGCCAAGGCCTAAAATAGAAAATGACTGTAAAAAGGCCGAAGCCCAAAAGGAAATGCAATGTAAAAGGCCGTGGCTACAAACAAAAAGGCTGAGTTTATGAGCTTTGACCCATGTAGAGCACTGAAATGGATTGGGCTGAATTTGACTTAGGACCAATTGATTTGGTCACAAAATCTGCCACGTAGGATTGACCACGTAGGATCTGATGTGGCCTGGCCAGACTGCTAATGACCAAAATTTTGGTCATAGAATCTATGACCGTCTATGTTGGTCATAACCGTTTAGGGATTTCTATTCTCGTGCCTCTGGGTCGTTAGTTGTACTCAGTTTTCCCCAGCCGCTTAACTTTTCCTCAGTTTTCCCCTCGCTCTAGTTTGAAACCCCTCGCAGACGCTCGAACGGGATGGTTTCCGTCTGGTCAGAAGCCTTGATCGTTACCGGTGACGGCTAGGGAGCCGCGGTGGTTGTGAATTGACCGATGCTTTTGAATGGTGCTGACGGGTAGGGTCAGGAGACACGTCGGAGCAGCCATCCATCTATCGCTGACGTGTGGGCCATTTTATTTCCTGATTGTATACGCGGTGCTGCCAATGATAAATGGGGTCGCTCTATAGGGCTGCCGCAGCCAATGACCAGTGGGGTCGTGTATTTTTCAGAAAAAGACATATATTGCCGCTCTGTGGGGCCTCTGCATCCAATGACCAATGGGGCCGCTCTGTGGGGCTGCCGCAGCCAATGACTAGTGGGGTCGTCTATTTATTTAGAGAAAATCGTATATTGCCGCTCTGTGGGACCTCCGCAGCCAATGACCGCTGGGGTCATCTATTTATTTAGAGAAAATCATATAGAGCCGCTCTGTGGGGCCGCCTCAGCCAATGACCGCTGGGGTCGTCCTTTTTCTTAAGCTAGACCCAGCAGGTGACTATTTTCGCTAGAGAGAAGCAACAAGTTTGCTAATTAATTTTTCTTAAGCTAGACCCAGCAGGTGACTATTTTCGCAGCTTAATCTAAAGTGAATCTTATGCTAAACATGGCTAGAAACTAGTGTTGTGTATCTCATTAGTCATCGGAGAACCGATGGCAGCTCGTTCCCCACCCTCGGACGGAGCAGCCATCGCCGGCGCCTCGTCGCGCCGCCGGCTCTGTCCCCTGGCGGCGTCGGACGGACTGCGGCGCTGCACGTCAACCACGGCTCCAGCACTTGTTTCGTCCGCACGCATTGTACCCACCGCAGGAAAGTCCGCCGCAAGCAGATCCGCCGCCCACGACGACCAGGATTTGTTCCGCGCACCAATTGGTAGTATAGCTTGGTAATACCTCCGCTTCCGCCTCCCCCGCCCCCTAATCAATTCGGTTCCCGTAATTTATTGGAGTTTGCAGGTGCGAAATAGTCCTCAATGTCTGGTCGTAGCGGGTACACCGGCGAGGGTGGGGATTCGATCATGTCGTGGCCACGTTCTACTTCTCCTACCTCGTCGGAAGTGCAGGTATCTAGCTTCTGCTCTCTGTACTACCGTTGAATTTAAGTGCCGCCATGGCCTGTTGGAGTGATTTCAGTTGTTTTTTTTCATTATTGTTACAATTCGCCAGGCAAGCCGATGATCCATGGTACATTGCATACCAAGATGAATCAACCCAGTGGTGTAGCCAGAGGATGGATTTGGAGGAGAAGGTGGCCAATTTAGGTGATGAATTGGCCCGTAAAAACCTGATGATATTCGAGCTGAAGCGTACTGTGGAGGAAGAAAAGAAGAATTCAGAGCTTATTCGCAAGGAGAAGTTGATACTTGAGACAGATCTTGCCGTATCTGATCAAGTGGTAGAAAATCTAGAACATGAACTTCAAGTGATGGGAGAGGCGAAAAGTAGATTCATCTGGGCAGTTTTATTAGGTGTCATCCCTGTCCTAGCAGTTATGTGGTTGTGGTAGATGATTTAGATAGTATAGAATTGTTATTCAGTAGATGGCTCTAACCACTGTATTTTGGTGTGGCTCTAACCACTGTATTTTGGTGTGGCTCTAACCACTGTATTTTGGCGTACAATTTCCTAGTTGTGCTAAGTAATGCGCGCGATAATTTTAGCATGCATGAACATCTTATAAAAGTGAAGGGATCCCAAAAGTGAATTTGGATGAGTTCCAAAAGTGAAGGGATCCTAAAAGTGAAAGCATGTACCAGCCTCTCGGATCAAATACATATCAATCTTCCCAATCAAGTTGGGATAGAATTCAAATCATACATTCGGATGTACATGGACACATCGAGAAAGTGGAGAAGCTTTTTTTGAGATGGAGGTAGTAGTTCGAACAATTTTATCCCAAATTGAAATTGAAAAATACAAATTTATCATAATTTATCCCAATTTGCGGCGTTGAACACGGCCGCGCACCGATGGGCTAGAAGGGCCTGGACGACGCGCGGCTGAGGGGTAATCATCTGCGCCATCCGCAAACTCGGACATGGAGGAGGGCTGGATCTGCGGCTTCGTAACCACTCTTGGCACCGCCGCCGTCTTGGTGGCTGGATCTGCGCCATCCGCAAACTCGGACATGGAGGAGGGTTGGATCTGCGCCGTCATAGTGATGTTGTAGGTGATGGCTTCAATCATCTTGGCATCGATGACCACTGTCGACACGGCCGCCGTCTTGGTGTCCATCAGCAACAGATCTGAGGAGGGCAACGGAAGTGAGACATCGGCAGGCTCCAACATTGAAGGCTGGATCTGCGTCGTCGCAGCGATGTTGTAGGTCGCAGCGATGTTGTAGGCGATGGCTTCAATCGTCTTGGCATCGATGACCACTATCGACACGGCCGCCGTCTTGGTGTCCATTAGCAACAGATCTGAGGAGGGCAACGAAAGTGAGACATCGGCAGGCTCCAACATTGAAGGCTGGATCTGCGCCGTCGCAGCGATGTTGTAGGTCGCAGCGATGTTGTAGGCGATGGCTTCAAGACGATCGATGAGCACTATGGACACGGCCGCCATCTTGGTGTCCATCAGCAACAGATCTGATGAGGGTAACGGAAGTGAGACATCAGCAGGCTCTGACATTGAAGGCTGGATCTGCGCCGTCGCAGCGATGTTGTAGGCGATGGCTTCAATCGTCTTGGCATCGGTGAGCACTGTCGGCACGGCCACCGTCTTGGTGTTCTTCATCATCAATAGATCTGAGAAGATAAACGAAAGTGAGACAGAGAGATACATTTCAACTATTTCTGAGGGTTAGATCCTCACCGGCACTCTTAGATCCTCACCGACACTCTTAGATTCACGCCGCCGCACGGTTAGATCCGCGCCGCCGCACGCTGCATTTCCGCGCGGCCGCACGCATGGTTAGATCCGTGCCGCCGCACGCACGGTTAGATCCGCGCCGCCGCACGCATGCACACACGCTGCAGATCCGCGCCGCCGCGACCGCCAGAGTAAGAGAGGAAGATGCGACTGCTAGGGTTGGTAGGTATGTGCTCTGCTCTTCTCTCCATATGCGTCCATCGAGGTAGAGAGAGATATACAGGCCGTCCGATCATAAATGATCCCACGGTGCAAGAGTACGTTGAGCTATCAACCAACCAAGATCCGTGTGACATACATCTCGACCAATCAGAGATCAGCCAGTGAGTACAAGTGAGGAAAACTGAGTAGAACTAAGAGGGGGAAAAGTGAGGAAATATTTATCGGAAGGGCAAAACTGAGTAGGACTGAGTAAAATAAGTGGACCCCGAGGGGGAAAACTGAGTAAAACTAAGTAAAACAGGGGCACTGATACGTCTCAAACGTATCTATAATTTTTGATGCTCCATGCTTGTTTTTACACCATTTGCCTATTGTTTCGTTACACTTAGTGGCACTTTTATGCATTTTCCGGAACTAACCTATTAACGAAGTGCCACAGTGCCAGTTTCATGTTTTCTGCTGTTTTTGTGTTTCAAAAGTGATACACAGGAAATATTCTCGGAATTGGACGAAACAAGTTCCTAAAGTCTTATTTTACCCGGAAGCTTCCAGAGATCCGAAGAGGAGTAGGAGGGGGCCACCAGGGGCCCACACACAGGGGTGGCGCGGCCAGCCCCTAGCCCGCGCCACCACCGTGTGAGGCCACCTGGCCCCACCTCTGACGACGTCCCTTCGCCTATAAAGACCCCCCGACGGAAAAAACCTAAGTACCCGATCAGATTTCCAGAACACATTGCGATCCGCCACCGCCGTCGACCCGAAGATCGGGAGGGTCCAGAAGCTCTTCCCGGCACCCTGCCGGAGAGGGGAATCGCCACCGGAGGTCTTCTTCATCGCCATGCTTGCCTCCGGAGCGATGAGTGAGTAGTCTACCTTGGACTATGGGTCCATAGCAGTAGCTAGATGGTTGTCTTCTCCACCATGTGCTTCATGTTTAGATCTCATGAGCTGCCTTACATGATTGAGATCACCGTTATGTAATTCTACATGTTTGGTTTGTTGGGATCCGATGAATATTGGTGTTTATGATTAAGTTGCTGTACTGAATTATATCTTTTGTTATCTCTATGTTGTTTATGATCTTGCATGCTCTCCGTTGTTAGTAGCTATCTTGGCCGAGTAGTTGCTAGTGACTCCAAGAGGGGGTATTTATGCTCGATAGTGGGTTCATGCCTCTATTTCACCTGGGGGAGTGACAGAAACCTCTAAGGTGGTAGATGTGCTGTTGCTACTAGGGAGAAAACAACATTCATATGCTCAAGGGCATATGCTTTGTTTACATTACACACTTTGCTTAATGCAATTATCTGTTGTTCGCAACTTAATACTTCTAGGGTGTTCGGATTGATATCCCCGGGAGTGGATTATTAGTCATAGATGCAGTTGGATGGCGGTCTATGTATTTTGTTGTAATGCCCAGAGTAAATCTCATAGTGATCTTCTTGACATATCACGTTATCTTTATTCTATCAATTGCCCAACTGTAATTTGTTTACCCAACATGTGTTATTTATCTTATGGAGAGACACCACTAGTGAACTGTGGACCCCGGTCCTATTCCATCATATTGCTATCACCTGTTTACTTTACTCGCACTATTTACTTTACTCGCATACTATATTGTTTTCCACTCGATACGCTCATAATCTTTGTTTCAAGCAAACCGGTGAGATTGACAACCTCATCGCAAGTTGGGAACAAAGTACTTGGTTGTGTGTGTGCAGGTTCCGCATCACCTTCAGTCGTCGCTGTCTCTCCTCTCCTGACCGATATTAAACCTTGGTTTCTTAACTGAGGGAAAACTCGCTGCTATACTCATCATACCTTCCTCTTGGGGTTCCCAACGGGCTGGTTATTCACCACGCACAAGGACCGTCTGCTCCCACGTCAACCATACGCCAACAACTTATTTTCTGGCGCCATCAACCGGTAGCAGCCTATTTTCTGGCGCCGTTGCCGGGGAGGAAGAGAAGACTTCTGCGAGGGGAGTTTTTCGCACACACATCCATTACTTTGTTTTATTGTTTTGCTTTACTTTATTTATTTTACCTGCATCGTTTTATATCAAAAACCCAAAAAAATTAGAATCCTTGGTGTCGTCGTGGTGAAACAACATATGCCATAGGATGGCTTAAATGGGGGCCGAACTAGATGCTGGAGGATTCGGGAGAGGGGAACGAGCTAAGAAGCACGACAGAAAGAGACACTGATCTACCCAGGTTTGGGGCTCTCGTAAGGAGATAACACCCCTACTCCTGCTCTACTGATTGTATATTTGGGTCGATGTAGTACACAACAATGGTGCTTCCAAGCTCTCTGCTAGAGAAGGAAGATGAACTGCTAAGTGTAGGAACACAGAGTGACCAACAAACCTCCAACCCTTTACCAGGGCTCCCTATGCCACCTTATATAGTGGTGGCCAGGGTTACAACGGTCATACAAGACCACAAGACACGGGCTACACTCCAAACAGGAGCTGGTGACGATGGCAGAGACCCTTGACTTCGCCCCTGATTGCTCTCGATGGGACGCCATATCCCTGTACCTTGTACCTCTTGAACTGTGGCCTTACCTCTGTGCGGTAAGCTCGTACTTGTGCACAGTGAGGGTAGGTAACCTCCACTGTGCACCCTGCCATCTTACTCTGCTACCATGCTTGGATGTTTTCTTCCTTGATTGTAGGGATGTGACACCTTGGTTGACTTAAGTATCCCGGATATGACCGTTGGCCATACCCAGGACTTATATGCCGGACCAACGACCTACGAGGGTCGGGTAATCCGGCCTCCCCTGCTCCTGCACAACACACCAAATGGTTAGGCCGGCATATCTAAGTATATGCCGGCACACATATACCAGTATTCCGGCTATACCGGCATATCCAAGTATTAGCCGGGATACACACATATGCCGGCCTGGCCGATCCTCTTATATTCCGGCCAGGCCCTTTCTTGATAACTCGGCACAAGTCAACCATAGACTTTGTGTCTTTCTAGTCTCTTGACCCTACCGGGGGTTATCACCCCGACACTTGGTAGTTGTTATTCCTTTACTTTAGTTTATCATGTTGATTCCTAAGTACGTTCTGGAGGACCTCTCAGTAGGTAGTGGTTCGATTATTGGCAAAAGTAACATTGAGGAGTTCTTTAATCACATTAGTATGCATGAGGAAGTTGAGGAAAAGTCTTGGGTTGAGTTGGCTCCTAGCTATGAAGTTGCTTCTGCTCATTTAGTTCACATGTTAGAAGCTAGGTTTGCTAGTCTTAATCCTTTCATGCAATATATGTTCCTTAAGCTTCATGAAATTGAGGATCCCGAAAAGAAAGCTTTTATCTTGGAAACTCTGCGCATAGAATTTAAAGATGTTGCAGGTGAGGCTAGGAAAGTTTTTAAGAAGTTTAATAAGCTTGGCTCACCTGTAGCGGTTGTTGGTACGCCCGATGATTTTAAAGTACCAATACCTTATGAACTTATAGGAATTCATGATGCTTGGGAAAAGAATTCCAGTTGGATTTGCCCTGAAAATCCTTTCGATGAAAGTAGTGTACCAAAGCATGATCACAAAGGGTCTTCAAAAACTTATGTGGATGAAATACAATGCTTATTGACAAGACCTCTTCTGTTGATCTTAATGCTTCTCTTGATATTACTTGATTCGCAATTTTCTGCGCCTAGCTCAAAGGCGTTAAAGAAAAGCACTCTTGGGAGATAACCCAATGTTTCTTTTCAGTACGTTTTCTTTTATTTGAGTCTTGGAAGTCATTACTACTGTAATGACCGCTCCTTATCTTGTTTATTTCGTTTTTGTGCCAAGAGAAGCCTCTAATTTGAGTGAGGTAAAGATTTGGGGATGTTGCTGTCCTGAAACTGTTTTCGGTGCTGCACCGTCAAAATTCGTGAAAATTCTCTGTTTATCTTTTGGACCTGCGATTTCTTGTGCATATGCCCCAGGTTATATCCAAACTTTTATTAGTTGAACACTTTTTGATTTGAGCAACAGAAAATCCCTCAAAAATTCGACCTTTGTCAGCTGTTCAGTTTTGACAGATTTCTGCCAATATTTGTGTTTGCCACTTTATCGCTTTCTTTTGAGTTCTTTTGATCACGGAACTTTTGGGGAGGTTGCTACAGTAGTATTTGCTATATGTGGTGGTTTTGAGTTGAAATCTGAAGCAAATAAAGGATTGATTATACGTTATGCTTACACTAATGTTGCTAATAGATTTGTGTTTAGTTTTGTATGAAGGAAGTTTTCAAGTGTAGGGATTGGAGAATGATGAGATGAGTTGAAGAATGGACAAAAGCTCAAGCTTGGGGATGCCCATGCATAACCCCAAGAAATATCCAAGAAGTACAAGCGTCAAAGCTTGGGGATGCCCCCGAGGCACCCCTTCTTCATCGGCAAAAATCAGGTCACCTTTCAAAACACTATATTTTTATTGCTTCATGCACTATGTGTTTTTCTTGGAGCGTCAGTTGTTTTAGTTTTCTTAGTTGGTTTAGTTTGTTTGTTTGCTGCAATAAATGGTTGGACCCCAACAAATTTCTTTTGGAGGAGATGTACTCGTTTTCATTTGCAAAGAACGCTCAGTTTTTCACTCTTATCGTTCATTGATGCGTTCTTCTTTTTCCGCTACTGCTTTTGGTTTTCATTTTCGCCTTGATTTGCGTTCAGATCTTGTCATATCTTTTCATCAAGGTGTATTTTTGCCTCTGATCTTTATTGATTTTCATCAAAAGAGGTGTTTATAAAAATTTCAAATGGTGTTGGAAAAGAGAAAAAGCTTTGTGCAAAATAGTGGTACAAGAAGGAGCTTGTGTAGACTGCGGCTTAGGTTTTTTCATGTCATGCTTGATGTCTTTTTGATAGTATGCTTAGTGGTTTTGCTGTAGCATGACTTGTCTCAAATAACTGAGATTGCTTAATGAGCCTTTGAAAAAAATCATGCGTTGTTTTATTATATGGAAGCATTATTTTGGTTTTCTCCTTGATGCTTTATTTGGGTTGACTTGGCGCATGCTCACACATGTTAGACTCTTACAAAGTCGCCAATAGCCTTCATGATCATTTAGTTTTTGACTTTTGATGCCATCGTATGCTTCTTTTAATGTCGCTTTGTCGCTTTGCATGATTATGGCCATTATTGCTCTCTTAGTTGGTCGCTCCCAGTCTTTTGCTAGCCCTCGCCTTGTACTGAGTATGAGCTCTACTCGTGCATCCAACTCCTAAAAGCCAAAGTTTTCCAAAGTGTCCACCATACATACCTACTAGCAATTTGCTATTCCAAGTAAATTTGACTTGCTTTTATTTTCTCTTCAAATTAAACTCTTACCAGTGTTATGCGAAACTCGGTTAGTAAAGCTCTCACGAACCGGAAGGCACACTTTACTTTTTCCTGTTCTTAAAAATTTGACATTGTGGTCTCTTATATTGAGTTGTTATGCTTGCAAGTTGTAAGTTGGAGACTAGCCCAGCCATGCTGTCATGGGCAAGCTTTCAACATTGCACTTCTTATTTGAGTTGATATCGTGATCTTTTGTTTATGGATGCCCGCGGTGTGAAATGAATTGGGAATCTTGTAGGGATCATGGAGTTTGTATATGTGTTAGGGAAATGCCGGGCCGCCAATCTAAGCCATGCATAATTCATGGTGGAAATTTGCAGCATACCCATGGTGAACATTCGACGACGCATCTCATAATAAAAAGCTAAACAAAAGGCAAATAAAAGAGATGTCGAGGTGTTCATTGTCTGCTTGTCCTGTCATTTTGGTGTGGGCTTGTTCCATGTCATCGGGCACGGAGGTACCCCATTGGCGGTTCTCAATGATATGCATATACTTACAATGACAAGAGCCTTGCTTGGGACTCTAAGTAAAGTAGCATGAGGTTTGGGTACTCGTATTCACGGGGCACGAGGTTTTCAACTTATGATTTGTCAAGCATATGCATCATAATTGTTCTCGCATTAACTTTAACCATTCAAGATGCTTATGATGGGGGCAATGAGAGCTCAAAGCCGGTAAGTACCATAATTTTTGAAGGTTATAAAACTTGCAATCACTGCTTCCCTCTGCGAAGGGTCTTTCTTTTACTTTTATGTTGAGTCACCACCTTCTTTCTTTATGCACCATTAAGAGAGCATAGTTGTCATTCTTAGTGTGATATGCATTGTCCCAAAGTTCATTGATTGATTCATATTGTTGGTTTCACTTGTTCTTAAATTATTTGTATCTAGTCGCCCTCTTAAACTTGAAGGTGTCCTATGCATTTATGTTTTGCTCTCTTTGAAGGACAAGCTGAAAACCATTTGTATGTTTTTCCTTATGATTTGAACACACGTTTGACTTTCATTGTTTCATTATCATGATCTTTTGTTTGTGTTCATTTGCATGTTTACAACATGGTTGCTAAGTTCTTATTGTCATGATTATATCTTCATGCCCATGTTTTAAGTTCTTATGATCCCAGCTCACCAATGCTTACATATATGATCAAGATTGTGTAGGTGCATGTCACCTCAAAAATTATTCTTTTGTTATCACTTACCTACTTGAGGACGAGCAGGAGTTAAGCTTGGGGATGCTTGATACGTCTCAAACGTATCTATAATTTTTGATGCTCCATGCTTGTTTTTACACCATTTGCCTATTGTTTCGTCACACTTAGTGGCACTTTTATGCATTTTCCGGAACTAACCTATTAACGAAGTGCCACAGTGCCAGTTTCCCGTTTTCTGCTGTTTTTGTGTTTCAGAAGTGATACACAGGAAATATTCTCAGAATTGGACGAAACAAGTTCCTGAAGTCTTATTTTACCCGGAAGCTTCCAGAGATCCGAAGAGGAGTAGGAGGGGGGCCACCAGGGGCCCACACACAGGGGTGGCGCGGCTAGCCCCTGGCCCGCGCCACCACCGTGTGAGGCCACCTGGCCCCACCTCTGACGACGTCCCTTCGCCTATAAAGACCCCCCGACGGAAAAAACCTAAGTACCCAATCAGATTTCCAGAACACATCGCGATCCGCCGCCGCCGTCGACCCGAAGATCGGGAGGGTCCAGAAGCTCTTCCCGGCACCCTGCCGGAGAGGGGAATCGCCACCGGAGGTCTTCTTCATCGCCATGCTTGCCTCCGGAGCGATGAGTGAGTAGTCTACCTTGGACTATGGGTCCATAGCAGTAGCTAGATGGTTGTCTTCTCCACCATGTGCTTCATGTTTAGATCTCATGAGCTGCCTTACATGATTGAGATCACCGTTATGTAATTCTACATATTTGGTTTGTTGGGATCCGATGAATATTGGTGTTTATGATTAAGTTGCTATACTGAATTATATCTTTTGTTATCTCTATGTTGTTTATGATCTTGCATGCTCTCCGTTGTTAGTAGCTATCTTGGCCGAGTAGTTGCTAGTGACTCCAAGAGGGGGTATTTATGCTCGATAGTGGGTTCATGCCTCTATTTCACCTGGGGGAGTGACAGAAACCTCTAAGGTGGTAGATGTGCTGTTGCTACTAGGGAGAAAACAACATTCATATGCTCAAGGGCATATGCTTTGTTTACATTACACACTTTGCTTAATGCAATTATCTGTTGTTCGCAACTTAATACTTCTAGGGTGTTCGGATTGATATCCCCGGGAGTGGATTATTAGTCATAGATGCAGTTGGATGGAGGTCTATGTATTTTGTTGTAATGCCCAGAGTAAATCTCATAGTGATCTTCTTGACATATCACTTTATCTTTATTCTATCAATTGCCCAACTGTAATTTGTTTACCCAGCATGTGTTATTTATCTTATGGAGAGACACCACTAGTGAACTGTGGACCCTAGTCCTATTCCATCATATTGCTATCACCTGTTTACTTTACTCGCACTATTTACTTTACTCGCATACTATATTGTTTTCCACTCGATACGCTCATAATCTTTGTTTCAAGCAAACCGGTGAGATTGACAACCTCATCGCAAGTTGGGAACAAAGTACTTGGTTGTGTGTGTGCAGGTTCCGCATCACCTTCAGTCGTCGTTGTCTCTCCTCTCCTGACCGATATTAAACCTTGGTTTCTTAACTGAGGGAAAACTCGCTGCTATACTCATCATACCTTCCTCTTGGGGTTCCCAACGGGCTGGTTATTCACCACGCACAAGGACCGTCTGCTCCCACGTCAACCATACGCCAACAGCTTATTTTCTGGCGCCATCAACCGGTAGCAGGCACCCAAATAATAAAGGGAGTAAGGGAAATTGTAGCTTTTGGCATAAAAATTGTTAGATTGTGTTATTTGAACAATATAGTACATTTTGGCCGACGTGATATTGTTTGCAAGTCAAAGATACACAAGTGTGACGAATTTGGACTCATTTGGACAAAGTTTGTAAGCATAGTAGGTATTTGGGAGGTGTGTTGAGTAGAAAGCCCTGCACCCTGCATCTTTATAGCTAGTAGCTCATGGACTAGGAAGTGGTTTTGGGAAAAACTTCATATCTCTATATTTCCTTTTCCATTATTATTTCTCTAGGTTGTAGGTAACATAACAAGACTCCATGGGAAGGTTCCACCATGTTTTGAATTATTTTGAATTATTTTGAATTAAACTAAACCCAAAACTATATTTTTTGAGTTTAGTCACTTAGAAAATAATAAATTTCCTTTTCCATTATTATTTCTCTAGGTTGTAGGTAACATAACAAGACTCCATGGGAAGGTTCCACCATGTTTTGAATTATTTTGATTTTTTTTGAATTAAACTAAACCCAAAACTATATTTTTTGAGTTTAGTCACTTAGAAAATGATAAATGTGGCTTAAGCGATGAACTTATTCGAGGTGCATGACCATAGAAAACTTGCAATAACACATACATTCAAATTAATTGTTCAAAACAAAATCTTTCTCTTGCTCCTAGTGTGACTCGCTGGGTCCACCACCTTACTCCGGGTAACCCTACCAGGGATATTACCGGTGTCTACCTTCCTTTTGCCATCTTTCTTGTTCTTCTTCTTCTTCTCTTCGGGTTGTGCCAAGACCGAGACAACCATATCATACGAAGCTTGTGCTCTTTCTTCTAATGCATTTTCTTCAAATGCTTCAAGCAGCTCTCGATCCATTGCTTCAATGGCCTCTCGATCCATCTGTTCCCTCTGCTCTCGATCCATCGGTTCAAGCAGCTCTCGATCCATCTGTTCCCTCTGCTCTCGATCCATCAGTTCAAGCAGCTCTTGATCCATCGGTTCAAGCAGCTCTCGATCCATCGGTTTAATCTGCTCTGGATCCATCGGTTCAAGCAGCTCATGATCCATTGCTTCAATCTCCTCATGTTGAATTGCTGCTTCATTCTCCTCTACATTTGCTGCTCCCGCCTGATCTTCCATTCCAAAAGCTGGGTCAACTGGATTTTTACAAAGCCTAGCAATGTGTCCAGGGGTCACTACACCATAGCACTAGAACCCCAACAGACAAGTTGGTCGGAAAATCCACTTACGCCAACAGAAAGTCGGTCGGGGATTAGTTTTGCCGACCAACTATGTCGGTCACTGTAAGTCCGGTCGGCAAATGCCTTTCCCGACCAACATAGTTTTGCCGACCGACGGTTCGACACTATTCTTAGAGCTTTCCCGACCAATGTTTTATTTTGTCGACCAACAATGTTTTCCCGACCAACATTTGTTTGCCGACCGAACATCGGACGAGGTAAGATTTCCCGACCAACCTTCTGTTAGCACGTGCCGCAAAAAGCTTCCTTCTAACAGTCGGTCGGTGTTTCTTTTGCCGACCAACACTTAAGTAATTTAGATATAATGGCAAAATTCAGTATATTCTCATATTCCACACAATCATAAATGCATTTCACGGAAGAATAGCACACATGACTCTGATATGGATAAAATTCTTATAATATTGATTGTTCGTATGTTCTCAGCTGATTACAACCTAGTCATCAGAACATAGATAAGTTGTAACCGCATATCAGCAGGTTTTACAAAATGGAAACCAAATGACTGCAACCATATATAAGCAGGTTTTACGAAATGAAAGCCAAATGACTACAACCATATAACCAGGTTTACAAAATGGAAGCCAGTGACTACTATATGACCAAGTTTACTCCATTACACAATTCATTCTGTTGATGGGAAACATCCAGGTGCTTGGTGGTTTGCGGGAAAAGTTTAGCATGATAATTTATATTTCAAGGACCTGCAAAAACAAGTACAGATAAATAATATTATATTTTTACATACATTCTCAGTTTGCACAAACTAGTACAAGAAGATAGGTCAAAAACAAATACAAGCAGGTACCCTACTCTCAGCCAAATGTTGGACCCAAAATTACTATGCATATTATATGCACACAGCCAAACCAAAAAGAAGACTATCAAACAATTTTAGAACATCTAGAATATGTGTATTACAAGCAGAACGATAGCTATTTAGCCAGCCACAGGCCACGGGCTACTTGATGGGTCGGAACTCACAGGCCACGATACACCCGCAGACTCCCTTGATCACTTTTAGAATTCAGCTAACATTGCTTGAAATCTATCTGATTTTTTCAGTTTATTATCATGTGAAAGAAAAAATAGCATTGCTATAGCAGTACAATTTAACATCAATCTTAGTTTAAACGGAACCCCTGCACTGCATGCACGATCTCAATAGGTAAACTCGGCTAGCTATAACACTCGCCGTAATACTAGACTTACAGTCTGTCCAGTAGGCATGCACGAAACAGGATGTGTGTGCACGCCATTGTTTCTTGCTGTGATTGTTTCTATTAAGAAACCTGTGATATCTTCTGCAGATTATGTCAAAGCTTGATTACTATATATTTTGCATCAGCATGTTATATTTAGCTTGGTGATTTGAGTGGATTTTCTGCAATGGGGTATAGCTACACGTGCTATAAGAACCGTTGGATGATTGCCTATATGAAACTGCAACCTCACGGCGAGTTCACGCTCTGTCGCAAGCCTATATGAGCTCCATATACCTCTAATCTGTAGTCCCAAATAGTACATTGCAGTGATCAGAAAAAAAATAGAATGTACGACGTGAGGTGAGGTGTGGTTTCATGTCTACACACTAGAATAAAATGCCTTCTAAATGTGACACATGACTTTTTTCAGATAAATTTTCCTAATAGGTTGCCACAGTATGCATACCTAGTTGCGTATAATAGCCTGAGCTCTCACCAAAGTAAACAGGTCTGCATGCTGCTACCCTATCGCACTGTCAGTATAATTTGAACACTACATAAAGGTGGTTCCCCATGCAGTCCTAGAACATGCAAACAACCTCTGAAGCCTTTTCTTTATTGGGAAGTAGCGCAGAACCTTTTTAGGAGCCTTGTGGACACGTTTCCCATCTGCATGCTTTCTTTCAGATTTCCATCTTGAGGCTTTACATTTTGGGCATGAATTGGCATTTGCATTGTCTTTCCAAAAGAATGCAGTCATTCTCACATGCATGAATACTAACATACCCAAGTCCCAAGCATTTCACTAATTTTTTGGCTTCATTATAGTTTTTAGGTATTGCTGACTCGGGGTAGGCCTCTTTGAGCAGATCTAATAGCAGATTAAAACTTTTATTAGACCACCCTCCAAGCATTTTGGTGTGAAGAAGTCTCACTAGGAAACAAAGCTTTGAAAACTTTTTACAGCCAGGATATAGCTCTTGTCTAGACTCAGCTTCCAACTTGTGCAAAGATACTAAGAAAGAATTATCCTCATCTATAGCACCGTCATCTTCGAATTCTCCCCTATCATCATCTAAACCACCCGCTAGGTCTCTTAGCAAATCAGAAATATCGTCACCCTCATCCCTCTCTTGGACATCATAAAAATTTGTTGGATTCTCAGAAGAAGAGCCATGCTCTCCATGAAAGATCCATTGGCTATAACCTCCGGCAAAACCCTCACATACCAGGTGCTCACGAACTATTCTTTCTTCTCTCCAGTACGAGTTCACACAATTTTTGCAAGGGCATAAGATTTTGTTCTCAACCGATGATTTAGCAAACGCATAGCCCAAGAATCTAGCTAGCCCTTGTATGTACTCCTCTGTATGCCTACATGCAAGCATACATATGCAGCGAGTTACATCGGATTTCAGCAGGTACTAAAGCCTAAGAAATTAAAAAAATGTGTGTCGTACCTAGGCGCATTCATCCAACTTTTATCCATGTTAGTTGCACACTTGATTATTACTGGATCAGTAGAAAATGCTGACATAATAATATCAGGGACACAAAGAAAATAATGTAAGTTATAGGTTGACCCACTTAATTAGTACCGGATCAAATAGAAACTCGTGATAGAATAATATCAGACCAGTCGAGATAAAAGAGACGCATGCACACAATTGTACACATAATAAAAACTAATACAACCATAAACAAAAAATATTGAAGAGAACGGACAAAGAAGTAGCAAGTTCACTCACCAACTGCTGTGGTGGGACAGTGACAAGCAGGGAGAAGGATTGTTGCACCGCCGCCACGAAGTCGTGAGTCGCTGGGATCAAGATTCCTAATAATAAACAATTATACAATATAAATTAGGCTCAAGTAATATTAATAAATTAGCGCCAAACAAAAATATTCTAGTAAGCAACGACCAGAAATAGACTACTGGCTGCTTATAAATTAGGGAGATAAGATACTACCTAAGAAGTTATGCATACTTGTTTAAGCTGCTTAATAGATGCTACACTATAATGGATGCTACACTATTAAGGCAACAGATCAATCTGTTTGGCTGGCACAATATAGGCATGCACGCGAACGAGTTTGGTAAGTATAGAGCCTCCCAATATTCCTCTCTAGAATGCCATGCGATCAATCAAAAGTGGGCACTCTACTATAGCCTTGCGATCAATCAAACAGGTGAAGGGATGATACTAACCGACTAAATCAAGACGTGAATCTTGTGACTAATTAGCAACAAAACAGAGGTTGCCTACAAGAAAAGTTCATACATCAAAGTAAAACGACTTGCTGTCATACTACAATAAAATGCGATGGTAGCTAAGCTACAGATCCCCAATTGGTGGATTGAGACACAAGTTCTTCTCACTAATCCATATTGGAGGTGACACCTGCACAATAAAAAGTGAGATGTATAAACGGTGAATATTGATGGGATCAACGCACATAACAAGTTTAGAAAGTACAAGATCGATTGATGCCCAGCGTCAAACGGTGAATATTGATGGGATCAACTACTGCTTATAAATTAGGGCGATGATAAAGTACCTAACCATACTTTCATTCTCTCACTTTTTTGTTCTAAATAAGACCCATAGGTTGTGTTCTCCCCTAGAATCTTAAATAGAAATAAATGTTACAGTACAGTCAAGCATAGAGCTGATGGATTCAGACATTCAGTTAACCACAACTTACTAGCACTAGCACATGTATAGCTGATTACTCAAACATCAAAATTGCTACGTCTCAGGCTTGGGTCTAGCAGTAATACAAGAAAACTTGGTGTAGCACATGCATATGACCCACAGTATGTCCCAGATAAAGAACTAGAAAGCGGTAGCCATTTTCTAAAAACCTGTAGCTTTATTATAACTGAAAAGGTATTGAACTATGCGCGCGACGTCGGACGCCTACAGCAAGCAACTTAGGAAAGGAGGAAGAAGAAGTACTAGCTGGGTGTGCTCTGTTGGGCTGGGCTATTGCGCGACGAAGAAGTCCGAGCAGCGAGCCGGCGATGGTGTCCTGCGGGGCGGGGGTACTGTTTCTCGTCGAAAGTTTTTACTATCTCTATTTTAGTTTTGGGGGATGGAATGTGATGAAGAACTGTGCGGCGAATTTATTCGAGTGCTTTATCTGCTGCGATGTGGTGACCGGTTGTCCGGTTCTTCTCGGCTGTTGCTGAGCGATTTGCTGTTCTGTTGACACGCGGTGCTTCGGACCATGCCCTCTAGCTATTCGATGAAATGCCTCAACGATGTGGCATATGTTGCCCGTGAGCCCGTCACTGTTGTACCTGTCAAACAAGCTAGCAATTAACTTGTGGAGTTCTAACGTTTTGTAACTTCTCGAGCATCTGTTCGATCCAGGGCATTGGTCTTAGGTTAAACCGGTGTGTGTGAGTCATTTGGTACAACTGCATTAGGATTAGGAGGAGTTGGATGGTTATGTGAGATCGCTTTAGTGCCAGCCGAAAGTATTGACAAAGAAAATTTGTGTTGCAACGTGAGGTTCTGAATGTATCCAGCATGCGGAAATTTATGGTCAATTTGATAATCAAGCTCTGTGTTTGGAATAAAAATGAAGAATCGTAGAATGAAGAATCATAATGCAGATCTTGTTCTTGGAACTTTGATTCTCTATCTTTCTTTACATAAATAAACTATCCGGGCTAATTTTTATGGATGTTTTATGCAATTTATGTAAGTTATTATCCAAATTTATTCGACCGTAGCAACGCACGGGCATTTTTTCTAGTAGTTACAAAGAAGAAATCGATATACTCCATCGAGCCCATGTACAGAGATGTAGCAAATCATCTCTACTGAGCCTTCCGACTGCTATTCCTATGAACTTCACATACCACTCTTACTCACCATGTGCACATACTAATAATGAATCTGGCAAAGAAAATTAAATTGATGTGATGCGGTCGGTCACCAGCACAGGAACAAATCTGCCACGGGAGAGCACCGGCGGCTTCCGCACTGAACAAAAAGAGAAGCTGCTGCTATACCGCACACACAGAGAGAGAGAGAGGTAACCTCACTGAACCAAAATCCTCACGGGTTGCATCTGGGTGTGGGCAGCGACGGCGACCAAAATCCCCAGGGCTCACAGTTGGCCACCGGATGGGAGCGTGAGGTGCAGGTTGTGCTCGCCGGACGGGTAACACCGGCAGCGGTGGAGAGAGAACTTCGGTCGACGAGGAGAGCTTGAGCGCGGGAGAGAGGCTGGCCGGTTCTCAGAGTGGCGCGCCTGTGGGTGGATTTGGGGATTTAGGGTTCTTGCTGGCGGCGGAGAGTTTTGTGTGGGGGGGGATAAAACTAGCTTGCCCGCGTGATGGGCCAAAATTTGGCGCTAATATTTTGCCCCGCGCGGGTCAGCTCACTTCACGACTAGCAGTCGGTCGGGATTATTTACCGACCGATGGTCAGTTGTCCATATAAGCAATACCCGACTGACTGGTCGACAATAAAGACCACAGGATTCCCGACCGAAAGTCTGTCGGTAAGTATAGGTTTTCCCGACCAGCTGTATGACAGAAACTTTGCCGACCAACAATCCATTGGCTATACTGACTTTCGCCGACCAACGTCAGTCGGGAATCTAGTACTGTGGTGTAGTGGGTTCCACAACGTTTGCACTTACGTCGTCAAATCGGTGCACCACCCTCTGCACTAGCTCTGATCATATTCTTCCTCAGCCTACCTGCCGGTCTAGTCAAAACTGGAGAGTACAGTTTGAAGCCTGGATCGACTTTCATCCATTGGTCTTTTCCCAACAAGGTAGGAACATTCATAGCATATGCAGCCCTAAATTTGGCAACAGAGAAATACTCTGACACATACTGATCAATTTCACCTTCTGCACCCGCTATAACACTCATGAAAAACAATGCGTGTATGCAGGGTATCCCATGGATCTGCCATCGCCTACAATGGCATGTCCTATCAACCAAACTCACTGGATACCTCCACTGCCTGTTTTTACTATCAGTGTAGGTTACCTCGGCCTCCATTCCTTTTCTGATGCATTTCATCTTCAATTGTTTTGCCCTGGAATGCAAAGACTTAATCAAAGATGGGAGCATGAGATGGCCAACATATTTTGTGGCTGCAATTCTTTGACGCAGATCGATCTTTATCATGATCATCTGCCTAATTTTATCAAATATTTGCCACAGCATAAGCCCTTTCAATGACTTGACCTTTGCATTGAAACTCTCCGCAAGGTTACTTGTTACATAGTCTACCTTGCAAATTTCATTGAATTGGCTTCTTGACCACACCCTACCATGATGTTCATTCAAGTACTCCTTCACCCCAGGTTTTTGTTTATACAACACTTCCAAATGAAACAGATGCTTCCTAATGCTGCATGTGTATGCAGCTGGCCATAGGTTGTCAGTATAAACTTTACCCTTGAATTTCTTTGCAAAATTCTGTACCAAGTGTCGCATACATTCCCTATGCTCCACTCCAGGGAATACTGCTTCTACTGCACTCTCCAAACCTTTGCAAGCGTCTGTGTAGATAGCAAGTCCTGGTGGATGACCTATAAGGTCGCGCAAATTCTGTAGAAACCAAGTCCAACTTTCCTCTGACTCAACCTCCAAAACTCCATAAGCAATAGGAAACATCCAATTGTGTCCATCAACTGCAGGAGCAGCAACTAGCTATCCTTTAAACCTGCCATGAAGAGCTGTTGCATCCATGGCCAAATAAGGCCTGCAACCGTCCAGAAAGCCTTTCCAGCAAGCTTTGAAACAAACAAAAGCCCTTCTAAAACATTCCTTCTGCATTATCCTCCCGCTTTTCAATTTGTAGGGAACTGTATGCTTGTCTATCGCTACAACACTGCCTGGACTAGCCATCTCTACTTCAGCTTTGAAAGTGTAAAGCAACTGAAAGCTTTCATTCCATGGACCATTGATCCTATCAAGAGCCATTTCCTTTGCATAGAACATCCTCATGTAAGGTATTTTTATATTAAACTTATCAGATATCAATTTTATGAGTGCTGTTGGACCAAGTGATGGAGTTTCTCTCAGCCAATCTATGATTGCATCTGCCAACCACCTAGTCTTTGCTAGCTTTGATTTCTCCTCTGGCGCTCCCGCTCGTGGTGGACAAGTATGGTCGATCGAGTTCTTCATTATCTGAAACATAATTATAAGGGATGTCAGTAACAGTTAACAAATTTTACACTGTGATCTAAAATACACAACTGGTTGGCGTAGTACCTGAACCACGGTGCTTCTGAGCATTGTGGATGCATGCAGCCTCCACTTACACCTCTTGTATGGGCACTTAACTGTGAACCTACCTGGCTCACTTTTAATAACCTCATAATCATTCTTGGTGAGAATGCAATATGTAGTAATTCCATTACGGCAGTCCATCATCGTTTGAAATACGGTGCCTTCTGCAAGCTGGGGATCCTCCCTGTTCCACTCAATTGTTGGCAAGTCATCACCTTCGTAATCGGCTAAAACGAGGCTGTCATTGTTCTCATCCTTCTCTTCATCATCAGTGTCATCAAATCTGGCACCTTGTGCAATATCTTTCATGTATTGATCCTCCATTGCCTGCTTACTGCATCGATCTACCAATTCAGGAAACATCAACTCATCCTCATCATCTTGAGGAGATGGATCCTCAATCTCTGCATCGTCCTCCACATCGACCGCAGGAACGATCTGGCTACCACTACCACTAGCACTGGGGACAGATGGTGCTGCTGTGGACCTACAAGGAGCGGGGCGGCGCACACGATTAGCAGAGGTAGCAACACTAGAGAGACATGATGCCCGACCACCTGATGATGCCCCAACACCAGATGATGCCTGGACCCTGTCCACATGGATTCGAATTTTACCGACACGGCAAGAATCATTTAAAGCAAAAAGAATTCCCAGATCGTCGTCGGAAATTAGTGGAACATATCTTCCCTCCATGCTGTTGAAATATTGGAAATCAACTGAATCGCCAGCGCCCCAAGGGTACTGAGCGCAGATGTTATCTTTTAAATCCCTCAACGAGATGGTAGTTGCAACCACCGCTGGTATGTAAAATCCGCTCACATTGCGTTCAGAATCACGCAAAAAGCTAGTATCTAGCCTAACCACCAGCCGAAAAGCCAGCGCTGGATCAATCCTATTCGAAAAGCAACGCAGTTAGTTGAGCAACAACGATTCACGCTCAAAAACTGCCTACTGTTAATTCACATAGGCAGACGATGCTTACCCAGATGGAATCCATGCGTTAGATCCCTCCGATTCCCAATCTTCTCCGCCATTGAGGGGCATAATCGGCACACCAGACGGATGTACAAACTCTACCGCGATAGGGGTAGATCTAGTGGAGGCGGAGCCCTCTCCGCCTCCCGGGGGTGGTGGTGGGGGCGGGGGCGGCTCGGGGGCGGACGATGCCATAAGGTAGGAGGGCAGGACGGTGTGGCAGCGGAGGGGCGGTGAGCTCTTCCAGTCTCAGGCAGAGGGGAAAGCTTTGGGTGAGTGACCGCCAGTCCGACGTGTCTCATTGGGTCAACAGTCAACACCATTCAAAAGCAACGGTCCATTCACAACCACCGCGGCTCCCTAGCCATCACCGGTAACGGTCTAAGGCCTCTGACCAGACGGCAACCCTCCCGTCCGAGCGTCTGTGAGGGGTTTCAAACTGGAGCGAGGGGAAAACTGAGGAAAAGTTAAGCGGCTAGGGAAAACTGAGTACAACTAACGACCCAGGGGCACGAGAATAGAAATCCCAACCGTTTATGACCAACTCTAAAAACCTGGTAATAAAGTCTGTTAGTGACGCTCCACTGCTGACCAACCATGTTTGGTCACAAAAAGGTCATAGATGGAACTTAGTGACCTTCTAGTGACCAATATAGAGGGTCATTGGTGAGCAAATTTCTTGTAGTGTAATTCTTGATGATATAGCCAAGTCTCCAATGCCCTCCAACAACACCTATTGTTCAAGTAATGGATTGTTGGTCCCCAACCAAGTTGGGTCCTAAGAAGTTAGAAACAATAGGTTTGTCAACCCAAATGGTTCTTTTCTTGACACCACTTTGAGCGCCAACAAATTTGGCAAACACATTGCCAACCTTATCCTTGCAAAGTGAATGTACATCCTCAATTATGATAGGGTTGGATGAGTTACCACTAGTGCATGAAGAAGATAGGTGACCCTTCTCATAGCATATGTAGCAAGTTCTTTTCTTCACCTTCTTCTCACTTGATTTCTCCACAAGGGGAGCATTAGCTTGATTTTTCTTAGGAAGTGACCTTTCTTCAACTCGAGGTTGAGCATGGCCCTGAACTTGAGGCCACTTCCCTTGTTTCTTCTCACTAAGAGGCTTCTTCTTCAAAGGACAAGATCTAACATGGTGCCCTTCAATTTTGCACTTGAAGCAAACAATCTTGGCCAAATTCTTTTCTTGTTCTTGGCCCTTCTTCTTCTTGTATATTTTGGACTTCTTGTTATTAGAGATAAATCCAAGTCCACTCTTGTCATTGGGAGATTTTTGCACACTCAAGATCTTGTTGAGTGTGGACTTCCCTTCATGACAATTTTCCAAGTCTTTCTTCAATGAGGTAACTTGGGCCTTGAGATCTTTGATTTCCTCTACATGGTTAGTGACAACACAAGTACTAGTGAAAGTAGATGTTTCATTGTTAGAGCAACAAGGCAAGGGGAGTAATTCATCACAACATTTAGCAATAGCATGAGATGAAGAATTACTAGGACTAGCCCATGTCAATATAGCATTTTCAGAAATAGTGCTAGTGTCCACATGAGGCTCACAAGATGTTACCTTTATAGATATAGCCTCATGAGCTAACTTTAGGCGAGCATGTGACACTAGAAGATCTTTATTAGAGCTAGATAGCTTTTCATAACTTTCTTCCAATTTCCCATACTTGCTAGTTAGAAACTCAACTTGAGCCCTGAGCTCAACATTCTCCTTCAAAATAGATGCTTCACAAGAAGTAGAGTTAGTAGCACATGCATCATTATCATTACCAATACGAGAAGACAACTTGGCAAGAGCGAGGTCACGTTCCTTAGTGAGTTTAGAAATAATTTCATTACATGACTCCTCAATGGATTCAAGCTTCTCCTCAAGAGAAACCCGAAGCTCTTGCTCTTCCTCTAGAGCATTTTTTAAATCATGGATATCATTGGCATACTCACGCTCAAGAAAAAACATTTTATCAATTTTTTCTTCCTTCATCTCAATGAGTTTCATGCTCTCAATAGCACAACTCATGATTTCAAAGAAGTTGGGCAAAACATTTTTATTGTTATGCAAAGCATCAAAGACCACCTTACCCTTCTTATTTAAATACTCAATATACTTTTCTTCATTTTCCTCATCCTCACCATTATCCTCAACATCATTATGATTTGAAGACCTAGCCATAAGGCATATGTGGGAACCGTGAGAAGAAGAAGATGAAGAAATACTTGAAGCTCCATTAAAGACCTTGTCTTGGCCCAAAGACTCTTCGGTTTCCTCTATATGGTTAGCATCACAAATACTAGAGGAAATAGAAGCATTTGTATCATGGCAACAAGATGCAATAAGCATATCATCATTAGGTTTCATCAAGCAATTTATACATGATATGCAAGGACTAGCAACACAAGCATGTAAAGTAGTTTTGGTGCTTGAAGTGTATAAGTCCAAAGATGAAGCATTGTAATGAGATAGAGATGAATGACTCTCAAAAGTAAGCTCACTATCAACATTACAATTTTCATCACCACTCACCATATCGTTACCTTGTGTCTTGCCACACGTTGGTGAAGTGGATGAAAGTTCATCGCGGCTGGAAGTGGAAGGAATACAATCATCCCCAATAATCTTGGACACACCATATTTTTCTTGAAGCTTTGTCCATATCTCATGAGCGCTCCGAAAAGGCGTGATGGAGAAGGTAACTACATAGCTCAAAGCATTAACAATCACATGAGTAGCTTGAGCATTGAAATATAAGTTTTTCTCATCCTCTAAAGATAGATTTTGAGTATCCTTTGGAGGAGAAAAACCCGCATCTACAATTCGCTCCATAGATGGGTCCATGACCTGAAAATAATTAAGCATGTGAATTTTCCAAGTATCATAATTTGTGCCATCAAATATAAAAGTGTTATTGTGCACTAATCCCCTAGCCGACATCTTTGCTCTCAAGGCGGTGAAGCCTAAAATGAGAGACCGGGCTCTGATAACAATTGAAAGGACACAGATGTCGCCTAGAGGGGGGGGTGAATAGGCGATATCAAATTTTACGAATGGCTTGAATAAAAGCGGAATTAAACTAGCGTTTATTTTGTCAAGAACACAAAACCTAAATAAACTAGGCTCACCTATGTGCACCAACAACTTATGCTAAGCAATACAAGTAACAAGGTGATAGCAAGATATATAACTTCAAGCACGAAGGCTGTCACAATGTAAAGTGCATAAGTAAAGAGCTCGGGTATAGGAATAACTGAGGCACGCGGAGACGATGATGTATTCCCGAGTTCCTCCCTTGAAAGGGAGTACGTCTCGTTGGAGGGGTGTGATATCGCCACAAAGGCCTAACCGATGCCACAAAGGCCTCACCCTATTCTCCGGTGTGAGCTTGCGCCACAAAGGCCTAGCTCACTCTTCCACTAAGGGGTTCCTCAAGGCGGAACCGGGCCTTTACACAAAGCTTGGGGCACGCATCCACAACTTAATTGGAGGCTCCCAAGAATAGCCACCAAGGCACCACAAAGCTACAAAGCCGTCTAGGGTTCCAAGAACCCAAGAGTAATAAGCTCACAAACTTTCACTTACTCAAATCTCCGGGGAGAACTCAAACCAATGCAACCTATGCAATGGCAAGAGCACACAAAGTGCTCAAATCCTTCTCACTCAAATCCTACCAAAGCAACTAATGCTATGGAGTGATATTAGAGGAAGAACAAAGGAAATCCACAAAGAACTCCAAGATCTAAATCCACAAGAGGTTCCCCTCACTAAGAGGAGATTTTGATTGGTAGAAAGATAGATCTAGATCTCCTCTCTCTTTTCCCTCAAAAAGATGCAAGAAATATGGGAGGAATGGAGAGGGAGAGCAAGCTACTCAAGGTCAACAATGGAGGAGAGAGAGAGGGAGTTGCTAACAACCCAAGGAAGAAGAAGGGGGCCTTTTATAGCCCCCCCCCACGAAATATGGCTGTTGCAGGATTTTTAGGCCGGATTATCCGGCCCCCGGGGCAAAAATCCGCCTAAAAATCTGCCCTCCTTATAGGGAGACGCGCCCAAAAGTCCTTAGCGGAAATTCGAGGGCCGGATTATTCAAATAATCAGCCCCCCTTCCAGCCCGGATTATCCGGCCTGGAAGAGGACATCAATACGAAAACCGCCATAACTTTTGTATCCGGACTCCGTTTTCGATGATCTTGGGCTCGTTGGAATCACCACAACAAGCACTACAACTTCATCCATAGAAACATCATAGTCCAACAAAGGAGGATGAAACCAAATGATAAAAGGTTTGACTTAGCTATAAAGATGAACCAGTAAAACCTCCAAATAACAAAAACGCGATAAGAGTTTCATGCAAAATCCGTTTTTGATGAGCTAGAGCTTGTCATGGAAATAACCACAAGCTCTAGAACCTCACATGGATAAAACTCAAATAAGAACCAAGAAATATGATGCCAAGTATGCAAAGGTTTGAGTTCTCTCCGAACGATACAATTAAGTTACTCACTCGAGAGCCCCTCTTGATACTACGGCTACCGATCCTATAACCCGGTCTCACAACAAACACCATGATACCGGTAAGAAAGAAACCCTAACACTATCATACCTTTGCCTTGAGCATTCCACTTGAGGTGGATAATGACGATCTTGATCTTCTCAAGTTGGATCACCTTTCTTGATTGAGCTTGCTTGGTGAAGTCTTGCGGATTGCTCCCCCATACTCTACTATGGAAGAGACTCTCTTTAAGCATATCTTCACATATCTAGGATCACAATATAGATGGCAAGCTTCAAGCATATGTTCTCTTCTAGTTGCTCATCTTGAACTTGCACTTTGACTTGATCAATCCTTGAGCCATTTCTTCTTCCTCCATAATGATGGTGTCTTGAGGATACACATGAGAGGTCACTCAATCTTATTCTTCAAGACACACTTGACATAAGCTCAACTCCCTTAAGACCAATCTTTGGATCACTCCTTGAATAATACCTTGGTCAACACATAATCTTCTTCTTACAATCTTGACTCCAACAATTGGTTCAAGCATTGTCTATGGACAAGTCCTACACATATAACTCAATGCAACCATTAGACCATAGGGATTGTCATTAATTACCAAAACCACACATGGGGCTCGATATGATCTTTCACTAAGGGGTTCACCAGCAAATCTTTGCAAAGCCCAGCAAGGAAATCTTGCCAGAGATCGACCTTGTCGTATCTGGTTGGATCAAACGGAAGGAGGGGAGCCCGAGGCCAAACCCTGCCAGAACCCCTCCATCTCTCTCTTCTGCTCGACCAAGCCGACCCCCAATGGATGAACACCGTCCTGCTGGCCCCCTAGACCGACCCCACCTCGCAGAGACATGGTTCGTCCACCCCACGCTCGCCCCAGGACATCGCCATGGCCACCGAGGACGCCCGATCGAGGCAGGGCGCCACCGACCACCCCCTGGCCCGTCACCTCGCCACCAGCCCCGTGTCGGCCTCGACGACCAATTCCCCGAGCCAAACCAGCCCGAGCCTCACCGTGCATGCCACCCCGACCATGCCGACCCGACGCGACTGGGCCACCTAGAGCGCGCAGCGCGTGTGTCGCATTCCCGCGCACACAGAACCCCTCCTGAATCGCCGTTCACGCACACCTGCACGGCATCGAGCCGTCGATGCGAAGACACCCACGCCCTGCACCGCGATGCACCGAGACACCCTCCACGGCACATCGTTTCGCTCGTACCCTCTCTGAAACCGCTCGTGCCGTAGCTGAACCAGCCCGCCACCGACGCAGCTCACCTATTCCCTGGAGTTAGCACACGATGCCGCCCCGCACAGCCGCCCATGATGCCCAATGGAGACCGTCGCGGGTGCACCATAGACCGATCCCAGCTGACAATATATAACTCGACGGCCCCTATGGAAGCCTCTCCTCCCTCTCATTTGCCCCCTCTCTGCTCTCACTCACCTGCCGGACCTCGCCGCCGTGAAGTCGAGGTGGATCCATCGCTGGAGAGCTCGAGAGCTTCGGTTAGATCATCGACGGCGACGGTAAAGGTTGCAGTCGATCTAGCTGGAATCTCTGCTCTCTCTTTGCTCTCCGAAGCTTGCCGCCATCCTCTGGATCTCACCCCCTCTGTTTCTGCTCTAGGGCAAGCCGTAGCCGTCGCCATCGCCGACATTCACCGGAGCCCACCGTGACGCCTTCGACACCACCGCGAGCACCCCAGCCTCTGCATGCACGTCCCCTGGCCGCGCATCGCCTCCTGATCAGAACCGCTGCCGATCTGACCGCCACTAACCACCGGAGCCCCTCGGTAAGCATCACCTCGCCCAAACCCTAGCCCCAGCGTCGAGCGCGCATATGCATGCGCTGTCCCGCGGAGAAGAAGGCCCGCGCGCCGTCTGATCTGAATCGGATGGCGGCGTACCGATTCGGCCAGCCGGGCCCCGGGCAGGCCGCCGGACTTGGGCCGGCCTGGCTCGGATCCGCAGCCTCGGCCCGATCTGTTTTTCTTTTGAAATTCCTTTGATGATTTTGCAAAATCCCTGCAAGTTTGAAATTCCATAAAAATTATTCTGTGCATCTAAAATTTGTGATTCAAGTTTCTGTGAAATTCTTATGTTGCATGCTAACCATTGCTACTACATGTATGATTTTTAGTATCATAGATATTATCTGGTAATTAAATATTGTAGATCTATTGATTTTCACTCATTTTTGCAAATATGTTGTTCTGTGTAATGAAAATTGGTGATTCCAATTTTCAGTGATACCTTGCTGTTATACTGAACTATAGAAACTGGATTTACTATTTTAGGAGCATTGTATTGCCTGCAGTAATTATTTTAGTGAAATTAGTTTTCTGCCTTGATTTATTTATTGTGCACAGTAAGATAATTATTTTTGGGTCATTCCACTTCTGGTGTGTTGTACCTTTCATTAGCTTTCCAGAATGGTCTCTGGTATAATTTTAGGACCTACAGAAAGTTTTATGGAATTATATTGCTATTCTAGTGATTAATGGGAATAGAAAATTCATATTAATTCACCTTTTTAATCTTTTGGATTGATTCCAAGTGTGTTGCTTCTGTAATGTTGTTAGGCACCTGTAAGTATGCTGGATGTCATGGTTTGATTTCAGTTGATACCTAATGGTTGTTTGATAGTGATTAGGGTTCTTTTACTATTAGGAATTTGATATCTATTTATATAGTGATTTATTCCTTGGTATAATTATAACTTCTTTCAGAGACCTGAACATGTTTGCTTCTGATACTCAATGCTTGAGTTGTGTGATGTCTGCCTTGAGTGTGATCCATGTATGCATGAATGCTTATTGTGTGTTGTTGATTTTCCGGCGATAGAATCGAACGATGATTGTGCGGAGGAAGGGGAGGTGTTTGAGTATCAAGAAGAAGGAGATCAGGGACAAGCCAACCAAGGCAAGCCATCTACTTGTTGCATATCTGAATCCTACTAAGTCACTATGCATTGTTCTATTCTTGTTTTCTTAATATGCATTATTTTTCTATATTGCTATTAATTCCCTATATAGCAATAGTTGATGACTTAGCTCCACAAGTCGACTTGACATCATCCTTAGAGATGACACCTCTTGTGACCTACTCAATACTCCTAATGTTAGTGACTTGATGGTTAGCATCAAAGTCTTTGGAAAACTTGTAGTGGAGCCAAAAACTCTAGGATTGGGAATACTCTCGGAAAAGATTTCGAAAATGTTTTCGAAAACCTTGGAGTAGTTGCTACTCCATTGAGATGTTTACAAATGGTTTTATAAATATGGAGTGGACATAGGAGATGAAGGAGTTGGTGGGTTTCGGAAAAATGGCATTGTCTATAAGTGTTCGCCAAACCAATTACCCCCGTGCAACCACATTACCCCAGTATGGGACGGGGCTTAGTTTGAAGTTTATTTGCTTTAGTGCGGGGAGCCTCATACTATATAAGGGTTTATAGGACCCCGGAATCCGGGTTGCTGCCAGTTTGTGGGCAATAGTAATTCGGGATCCTTCGGGATTTATCCGGCCGAAAGACACTTGGGTTCTCCCGCCGTGGCGCCGGAGTTACACTCTGAAGGAGGTACTGCCGGGGCGTGCCGGGGAGGTAAACTCCACAGGGTAGGCACCCGTACTAAGGTAGATAGATGGAGGACTTTGATCGATTATCCGAATCCCGCATACTTGTGTATGACGGTCCGTGGTGGTATCCCGGCGGATGTATCGGATGGTGTGTGTAAAGTGTACAACTTCTGCAGAGTGTAACCTATTCGAATCGTCGAGTCCTCGGTCATGGACGGTTGGAATGGCCATACTTAACATGTGTCAAGGTTTTGGTTTTATAAATGGTTTTTGAGGAAAAATGGAGTTTTGTGCCGGACGGAGTACTTGGAGGGTACGGCCGTGGCACGGGTGTGGTTCGGAGTACTTGGAGGGTACTGCCGATGACTTGAGGTGGTCATGTCTGATTGACCATCGATCTTACCTTACAAAGGAGTTTCCCCCTTTCCTAGAGCTTTTCCTTTAAAGTTTTATAAAAATGTTCTTTAATAAGGATATAGAAATGTCGTAAGACATGCTTTGTCGACACGAGAAAACTTGCTAGTTCAGAGTTTCATTAAAACCAAGCCAACCCTTGCTACAGCCATATAGCATGTGAATGTTTCTCTCTTAGATGGTTTGCGAGTACAATTCCAAAATGTACTCACGGCTTTGTCCCTGGCTATTAACTTGGCCAGACTTTGGCGATGACTATGAAGAGGACGATGAGGAGTACGACGACGCCGGTGCGAATTAGGAATCGTTTCCCGGTCAGTCGCCTGTAGGGTAGTAGGCCTGACTTGGGTCACTACGCTGCATGTGTTCCGCTGCTACTTAGTGAATAAATGTGTCAGTTGAACTTGCCCTGCATGGCATTTGTATTCAGCCAAGCGGCTTATGTAAGACTTTAATACTCGTTATGTAATGGATGTTGTAATCTGAAATGCCAACTCTGTTATGTGGATTCATGACGGTCTTCCTGGGATCGTGAATTGTATGCATAACGGGAATCCCGGGTGGTAAGCCGGGGTCCCCACAAGTTAGTTCATATTGCATCCAATTCCTGAATTTTTTCTAAGTTCAAAATTTCACCAACTTCTGATAAATCTCACATAAAGCGACAAAATTATCAAAACGCTAGCGCTAATTGCATCGAGCAAATAGAAGATAGCAAATAGTAAATAGTTCTAGCAAATAGTTCTGAGCAAATAGTTTCGTGCTAATTGCATCGACCAAATAGCAGATCGCAAATAGTTCTAGCAAATAGTTCTAACTCCTCATCTAACTCAGCATCATTTGGCGATTCTTCGAACAATGGCTCCTCGATGATTGCCTTGATCCTTTTCACCTTGTCGGTTTGGGCATTCCATCCCGCTCTGTTCAACATCCGTACAACATCATGTGCGCACGTTAGCACCCGCTGCAACTTCCTTTTTTTCTCCATTTCATCCACATTTTTCTTCAGCATTTCCAAATTGTCCTTCAGCTGACCAGCTTCTTTCATTAGCATAGCCTTCTCGGTGCATAGAGCGGAATTCTTCTTCTCTAGCTCAGCTAGTTTAATTTTGTCAGCACTTCTTACTGTATTGCTAGAATTCTACAATCCCCATAGTCGTGATAGTGCATTCTTTAGTGTGTCTAGCCACTCTTGATCTACCCAAGAAACAAACCCACAGTTGTTCTCTTCCTATAGAAAAAGAAATGAAAAATGCTCATGCCATTACGTAACATAAGATAGGACTCAATGCAGCAAGTAATTCATACGCAAGTACACATGAAAGAAGTAAGTGCAGCAAGATAATACTAAGTGTGCAGCAATTAAGTCATGCGCATCAATTATTTAATTAGTTGCAGCAAGTTAGTCATGTGCATCCAATTGCTTGTAATTACTATACCAAACAATAAACTGAAGAATCGAAGGGGAAATTGCAGCTTTCACCCTGCCCCTACGTAACACAAGATAGTACTTAGTAAAGCAAGTAATTTATACACAAATACACATGAAAGATAGTACTAAGTGGCAAGATAGTAATCAGTGAAACAAGTAATTCGTAAGCAACCTACACACGAGTAGTAATAGAAGAGGACAAAGATCATACAAAGGGTAACTATAATATTATGTATAACTGAAAGAAACTGTGGAATTACATGCCCACAAAATTGCAGTTAGAAGTTTGAAGATAAAATCTCAAGCACGTAATCTTATCTGAACAAGGCAATAGATCAACTTAAACAAGGCAATATTATCTCCAACTGAACTAAACTTTGATGCTTTTCCACTGCTAACGTTAACATAGAAGGACTCACATTCTGCAGTGAGCACTTGTAGAATTTTTGCCCCGTATCAGTCCCCTCGAAGGCGACGCACTTGAGCAGCTCAAGTTTGTGGATGCGGCAAAGTTCTTCACAGTGCGACGCTAAACCGCGAAATGCGGGGTCTTCGCAGGTTCGCGGGGCATGATCCACTTCCCTGGGGTCCTATACGTCCACGAGTTCCAGAGAAAATCAACGTTAACTTACGTAAAGCGACCGAATCAAATAGAAAATGGTCATTCACAGATCCGAAGGAAAACACATAGCTTGAGGCGATGCAGCTTACCCCGAGGGTCATGGCGACCAAGGCGGTGGCTCAAACGAACGTCGGCGAGGGCGGCAGCAGCGGACCAGGAAGAGGGGTAGATCCAGATACTCCTTAGTGGGGGTGGGGCTGAGAAAGGGGGGAGAAGAGGACAGGGAAGGGAAGCGACTGCAGTCAATGAAACTTGTGCATTTTCCATTGTCTGAGTGGCTAAAAGGGGCATCCTGACAGCATCATGTGCATCTGTCACCAGCTTTGATGTGCACTGTTCGGCCTGCACACTAGAAAAATTGGGGAAAAATACCTGGACGTCCCCTAGGGGTGTGGGACCCTAGAACCAAGACCAAGCCATGGTTCCCACCCCACCTGGCAGACATCGATGGCGCCGTGAGTTTGACCTAGATCTCAGAGGAGGGCCTAGGGAATTCAGAAAAAATCAAAAAAAAATGGAAAAACACTGCATGGAGTCATGGTGAGTGATGCATCACCTAGGAAAAATACCAAACATGCCATCCCAATGGTTCATAGATGGACTCTTTCACAAAGAGGTGCTTCCAGGCAGGAGTTCTCTTGGTCTTCCTTGCCAGATGACTATGGTTTGTGCAAGTTCCACAGGAAACTTTGGAAGCATGGTCCCATTTTTGGTGGCGATGTGCATCTTTGCATTCCCAACCACTTTTTGCAACTAGTGTTTTTCCAGTTTCCACATAAAAATGCATTTCCCATTTTTGAGGTGCACGTAGGGGTCAAAACAGGTGCTTTTTTGTGAAGGGGCCACCAAGGGCAATGTGCAAAACATCACCAATCTAATTTTCATGGGTGGGGGACCTACCATGGGAGCCACATCCAGGAGGTTAGGAATTATCTCGGCCTGCTGCCATATAATGAATTATTTTTGCCCTAAATCCATTTTAATCCAATTTTGCACTGGGCTACAAGAAATGCACACCGGAAAATTTGGGGAAAAATACATGGAGGTCCCCTGTGGGTGTGGGACCCTAGAACCAAGACCAAACCATGGTTCCCACCCCACCTGGCAGACATTGATGCCACCGCGAGTTTGACCTAGATCTCGGTGGGGGGCCTAGGGAATTTAGAAAAAATCAAAAAAAATATAGAAAAACTATGCATGGAGTCATGGTGAGTGATGCATCACCTAGGAAAAATACCAAAAATGGCATCCCAATGGTTCACAGGTGGACTCTTTCACAAAGAGGTGCTTCCAGGCAGGAGTTCTCTTGGTCTTCCTTGCTAGATGACCATAGTTTTTGCAAGTTCCACAACAAACTTTGGAACCATGGTCCCATTTTTGGTGGAGATGTGCATCTTTGCATTCCCAACCACTTTTGCAACTAGTGTTTTTCCAGTTTCCACATAAAAAATGCATTTCCCATTTTTTAGGTGGCCGGAGGGGTCGAAACAGGTGCTTTTTTGTGAAGGGGCCACCAATGGCAGTGTGCAAAACATCACCACTCTAATTTTCATGGGTGGGGGACCTACCAGGGGTGCCACATCCAGGAGGTTAGGAATTATCTCGGCCTGCTGCCATATAATGAATTATTTTTGCCCTAAATCCATTTTAATCCAATTTTGCACTAGGGCTACAAGAAATGCACACCAGAAAAATTGGGGAAAAATACACGGAGGTCCCCTAGGGGTGTGGGACCCTAGAACCAAGACCAAACCATGGTTCCCACCCAACCTGGCGTACATCGATGGCACCGCGAGTTTGACCTAGATCTCGAAGGGGGGCCTAGGGAATTCAAAAAAATCAAAAAATGGAAAAACAGTGCATGGAGTCATGGTGAGTGATGCATCACCTAGTAAAAATACCAAACATGGCATCCCAAGGGTTCACAGTTGGACTCTTTCACAAAGAGGTGCTTCCAGGCAGGAGTTCTCTTGGTCTTCCTTGCCAGATGACCATGGTTTGTGCAAGTTCCATAGCAAACTTTGGAACCATGGTCCCATTTTTGGTGGATATGTGCATCTTTGCATTCCCAAACACTTTTGCAACTAGTGTTTTTCCAGTTTACACATAAAAATGCATTTCCCATTTTTCACGTGCCCGGAGGGGTCTAAACAGGTGCTTTTTTGTGAAGGGGCCACCAAGGGCAGTGTGCAAAACATCACCACTCTAATTTTCATGGGTGGGGGACATACCATGGGTGCCACATCCAGGCGCTTAGGAATTATCTCGGCCTGCTGCCATATAATGAATTATTTTTGCCCTAAATCCATTTTAATCCAATTTTGCACTGGGGCTACAAGAAATGCACACCAGAAAAATTGGGGAAAAATACAGGGAGGTCTCCTAGGGGTGTGGGACCCTAGAACCAAGACCAAACCATGGTTCCCACCTCACCTGGCATACATCGATGGCACCGCGAGTTTGACCTATATCTCGAAGGGGGGCCTAGGGAATTCAGAAAAAATAAAAAAAATGGAAAAACTGTGCATGGAGTCATGGTGAGTGATGCATCACCTAGTAAAAATACCAAACATGGCATCCCAACGGTTCACAGGTAGACTCTTTCACAAAGAGGTGCTTCCAGGCAGGAGTTCTCTTGGTCTTCCTTACCAGATGACCATTGTTTGTGCAAGTTCCACAGCAAACTTTGGAACCATGGTCCCATTTTTGGTGGAGATGTGCATCTTTGCCTTCCCAACCACTTTTGCAACTAGTGTTTTTCCAGTTTCCACATAAAAAATGCATTTCCCATTTTTCACGTGCCCGGAGGGGTCAAAATAGGTGCTTTTTTGTGAAGGGGCCACCAAGGGCATTGTGCAAAACATCACCACTATAATTTTCATGGGTGGGGGACATACCATGGGTGCCACATCCAGGAGGTTAGGAATTATCTCGGCCGGCTGCCATATAATGAATTATTTTTGCCCTAAATCCATTTTAATCCAATTTTGCACTAGGGCTACAAGAAATGCACACCAGAAAATTTGGGGAAAAATACAGGGAGGTCCCCTGGGGGTGTGGGACCCTAGAACCAAGACCAAACCATGGTTCCCACCCCCACCTGGCAGACATCGATGGCACCGCGAGTTTGACCTAGATCTAGGTGGGGGGACTAGGGAATTTAGAAAAAATCAAAAAATGGAAAAACAGTGCATGGAGTCATGGTGAGTGATGCATCACCTAGGAAAAATACCAAACATGGCATCCCAATGGTTCACAGGTGGACTCTTTCAAAAAGAGGTGCTTCCAGCCAGGAGTTCTCTTGGTCTTCCTTGCCAGATGACCATGGTTTGTGCAAGTTCCACAGCAAACTTTGGAACCATGGTCCCATTTTTGGTGGAGATGTGCATCTTTGCATTCCCAACCACTTTGGCAACTAGTGTTTTTCCAGTTTCTATATAAAAAATGCATTTCCCATTTTTCAGGTGGCCGGAGGGGTCGAAACAGGTGCTTTTTTGTGAAGGGGCCACCCAGGGAAGTGTGCAAAACATCACCACTCTAATTTTCATGGGTGGGGGACCTACCATGGGTGCCACATCCAGGAGGTTAGGAATTATCTCGGCTGGCTGCCATATAATGAATTATTTTTGCCCTAAATCCATTTTAATCCAATTTTGCACTAGGGCTACAAGAAATGCACAGCAGAAAAATTGGGGAAAAATACTGGGAGGTCCCCTGGGGGTGTGGGACCCTAGAACCAAGACCAAACCATGGTTCCCACCCAACCTGGCAGACATCAATGGCACCGCGAGTTTGACCTAGTTCTCGGTGGGGGGCCTAGGGAATTCAGAAAAAATCAAAAAAAAAATGGAAAAACAGTGCATGGAGTCATGGTGAGTGATGCATCACCTATAAAAAATACCAAACATGGCATGCCAATGGTTCACAGGTGGACTCTTTCACAAAGAGGTGCTTCCAGGCAGGAGTTCTCTTGGTCTTCCTTGCTAGATGACCATGGTTTGTACAAGTTCCACAGCAAACTTTGGAACCATGGTCCCATTTTTGGTGGAGATGTGCATCTTTGCATTCCCAACCACTTTTGCAACTAGTGTTTTTCCAGTTTCCATATAAAAATTGCATTTCCTATTTTTCAGGTGGCCGGAGCGGTCGAAACAGGTGCTTTTTTGTGAAGGGGCCACCAAGGGCAGTGTGCAAAACATCACCACTCTAATTTTCATGGTTGGGGGACCTACCAGGGGTGCCACATCCAGGCGGTTAGGAATTATATCGGCCTGCTGCCATATAATGAATTATGTTTGCCCTAAATCCATTTTAATCCAATTTTGCACTGGGCTACAAGAAATGCACACCAGAAAAATTGGGGAAAAATACAGGGAGGTCCCCTAGGGGTGCGGGACCCTAGAACCAAGACCAAACCATGGTTCCCACCTCACCTGACATACATCGATGGAACCGCGAATTTGACCTAGATCTCGAAGGGGGGCCTAGGGAATTCAGAAAAAATCAAAAAAAATGGAAAAACAGTGCATGGAGTCATGGTGAGTGATGCATCACCTAGGAAAAATACCAAACATGGCATCCCAAGGGTTCATAGGTGCACTCTTTCACAAAGAGGTGCTTCCAGGCAGGATTTCTCTTGGTCTTCCTTGCCAGATGACCATGGTTTGTGCAAGTTCCACAGCAAACATTGGAACCATGGTCCCATTTTTGGTGGAGATGTGCATCTTTGCATTCACAACCACTTTTGCAACTAGTGTTTTTCCAGTTTCCACATAAAAATGCATTTCCCATTTTTCACGTGCCCGGAGGGGTCGAAACAGGTGCTTTTTTGTGAGGGGGCCACCAAGGGCATTGTGCAAAACATCACCACTCTAATTTTCATGCGTGGGGGACATACCATGGGTGCCACATCCAGGAGGTTAGGAATTATCTTGGCCGGCTGCCATATAATGAATTATTTTTGCCCTAAATCCATTTTAATCCAATTTTGCACTAGGGCTACAAGAAATGCACACCAGAAAATTTGGGGAAAAATACAGGGAGGTCCCCTGGGGGTGTGGGACCCTAGAACCAAGACCAAACCATGGTTCCCACCCCACCTGGCAGACATCGATGGCACCGCGAGTTTGACCTAGATCTAGGTGGGGGGACTAGGGAATTTAGAAAAAATCAAAAAAAAATGGAAAAATAGTGCATGGAGTCATGGTGAGTGATGCATCACCTAGGACAAATACCAAACATGGCATCCCAATGGTTCACAGGTGTACTCTTTCAAAAAGAGGTGCTTCCAGCCAGGAGTTCTCTTGGTCTTCCTTGCCAAATGACCATGGTTTGTGCAAGTTCCACAGCAAACTTTGGAACCATGGTCCCATTTTTGGTGGAGATGTGCATCTTTGCATTCCCAACCACTTTGGCAACTAGTGTTTTTCCAGTTTCCATATAAAAAATGCATTTCCCATTTTTCAGGTGGCCGAAGGGGTCGAAACAGGTGCTTTTTTGTGAAGGGGCCACCAAGGGCAGTGTGCAAAACATCACCACTCTAATTTTCATGGCTGGGGGACCTACCATGGGTGCCACATCCAGGAGGTTAGGAATTATCTCGGCCGGCTGCCATATAATGAATTATTTTTGCCCTAAATCCATTTTAATCCAATTTTGCACTAGGGCTACAAGAAATGCACACCAGAAAAATTGGGGAAAAAACTGGGAGGTCCCCTGGGGGTGTGGGACCCTAGAACCAAGACCAAACCATAGTTCCCACCCCACCTGGCAGACATCGATGGCACCGCGAGTTTGACCTAGTTCTCGGTGGGGGGCCTAGGGAATTCAGAAAAAATCAAAAAAATGGAAAAACAGTGCATAGAGTCATGGTGAGTGATGCATCACCTAGGAAAAATACCAAACATGGCATCCCAATGGTTCACAGGTGGACTCTTTCACAAAGAGGTGCTTCCAGGCAGGAGTTCTCTTGGTCTTCCTTGCCAGATGACCATGGTTTGTACAAGTTCCACAGCAAACTTTGGAACCATGGTCCCATTTTTGGTGGAGATGTGCATCTTTGCATTCCCAACCACTTTTGCAACTAGTGTTTTTCCAGTTTCCACATAAAAAATGCATTTCCTATTTTCAGGTGGCCAGAGGGGTCGAAACAGGTGCTTTTTGTGAAGGGGCCACCAAGGGCGGTGTGCAAAACATCACCACTCTAATTTTCATGGGTGGGGGGCCTACCAGGGGTGCCACATCCAGGCTGTTAGGAATTATCTCGGCCGGCTGCCATATAATGAATTATTTTTGCCCTAAATCCATTTTAATCCAATTAAGCACTAGGGCTACAAGAAATGCACACCAGAAAAATTGGGGAAAAATACTGGGAGGTCCCCTGGGGGTGTGGGACCCTAGAACCAAGACCAAACCATGGTTCCCACCCAACCTGGCAGACATCGATGGCACCGCGAGTTTGACCTAGTTCTCGGTGGGGGGCCTAGGGAATTCAGAAAAAATAAAAAAAAATGGAAAAACAGTGCATGGAGTCATGGTGAGTGATGCATCACCTATAAAAAATACCAAACATGGCATGCCAATGGTTCACAGGTGGACTCTTTCACAAAGAGGTGCTTCCAGGCAGGAGTTCTCTTGGTCTTCCTTGCTAGATGACCATGGTTTGTACAAGTTCCACGGCAAACTTTGGAACCATGGTCCCATTTTTTGGTGGAGACGTGCATCTTTGCATTCCCAACCACTTTTGCAACTAGTGTTTTTCCAGTTTCCATATAAAAATTGCATTTCCTATTTTTCAGGTGGCCGGAGGGGTCGAAACAGGTGCTTTTTTGTGAAGGGGCACCAAGCGCAGTGTGCAAAACATCACCACTCTAATTTTCATGGGTGGGGGACCTACCAGGGGTGCCACATCCAGGCGGTTAGGAATTATATCGGCCTGCTGCCATATAATGAATTATGTTTGCCCTAAATCCATTTTAATCCAATTTTGCACTGGGCTACAAGAAATGCACACCAGAAAAATTGGGGAAAAATACAGGGAGGTCCCCTAGGGGTGTGGGACCCTAGAAACAAGACCAAACCATGGTTCCCACCCCACCTGGCAGACATCGATGGCACCGCGAGTTTGACCTAGATCTAGGTGGGGGGACTAGGGAATTTAGAAAAAATCAAAAAAAATATGGAAAAATAGTGCATGGAGTCATGGTGAGTGATGCATCACCTAGGAAAAATACCAAACATGGCATCCCAATGGTTCACAGGTGCACTCTTTCACAAAGAGGTGCTTCCAGGCAGGAGTTCTCTTGGTCTTCCTTGCCAGATGACCATGGTTTGTGCAAGTTCCACAGCAAACTTTGGAACCATGGTCCCATTTTTGGTGGAGATGTGCATCTTTGCATTCCCAACCACTTTGGCAACTAGTGTTTTTCCAGTTTCCATATAAAAATTGCATTTCCCATTTTTCAGGTGGCCGAAGGGGTCGAAACAGGTGCTTTTTGTGAAGGGGCCACCAAGGGCAGTGTGCAAAACATCACCACTCTAATTTTCATGGCTGGGGGACCTACCATGGGTGCCACATCCAGGAGGTTAGGAATTATCTCGGCCGGCTGCCATATAATGAATTATTTTTGCCCTAAATCCATTTTAATCCAATTTTGCACTAGGGCTACAAGAAATGCACACCAGAAAAATTGGGGAAAAAACTGGGAGGTCCCCTGGGGGTGTGGGACCCAAGAACCAAGACCAAACCATAGTTCCCACCCCACCTGGCAGACATCGATGGCACCGCGAGTTTGACCTAGTTCTCGGTGGGGGGCTAGGGAATTCAGAAAAAATCAAAAAAAAATGGAAAAACAGTGCATAGAGTCATGGTGAGTGATGCATCACCTAGGAAAAATACCAAACATGGCATCCCAATGGTTCACAGGTGGACTCTTTCACAAAGAGGTGCTTCCAGGCAGGAGTTCTCTTGGTCTTCCTTGCCAGATGACCATGGTTTGTACAAGTTCCACAGCAAACTTTGGAACCATGGTCCCATTTTTGGTGGAGATGTGCATCTTTGCATTCCCAACCACTTTTGCAACTAGTGATTTTCCAGTATCCACATAAAAAATGCATTTCCTATTTTCAGGTGGCCAGAGGGGTCGAAACAGGTGCTTTTTGTGAAGGGGCCACCAAGGGCAGTGTGCAAAACATCACCACTCTAATTTTCATGGGTGGGGGGCCTACCAGGGGTGCCACATCCAGGCTGTTAGGAATTATCTCGGCCTGCTGCCATATAATGAATTATGTTTGCTCTAAATCCATTTTAATCCAATTTTGCACTGGGGCTACAAAAAATGCACACCAAAAAAATTGGGGAAAAATACAGGGAGGTCCCCTAGGGGTGTGGGACCCTAGAACCAAGACCAAACCATGGTTCGCACCCCACCTGGCAGACATCGATGGCACCGCGAGTTTGACCTAGATATCGAAGGGGGGCCTAGGGAATTCAGAAAAAATCAAAAAAAAATGGAAAAACAGTGCATGGAGTCATGGTGAGTGATGCATCACCTAGGAAAAATACCAAACATGGCATCCCAAGGGTTCACAGGTGGACTCTTTCACAAAGAGGTGCTTCCAGGCAAGAGTTCTCCTGGTCTGCCTTGCCAGATGACCATAGTTTGTGCAAGTTCCACAGCAAACTTTGGAACCATGGTCCCATTTTTGGTGGAGATGTGCATCTTTGCATTCCCAACCACTTTTGCAACTAGTGTTTTTTCAGTTTCCACATAAAAAATGCATTTCCCATTTTTTAGGTGCCTAGAGGGGTCGAAACAGGTGCTTTTTTGTGAAGGGGCCACCAAGGGCAGTGTGCAAAACATCACCACTCTAATTTTCATGGGTGGGGGACCTACCAGGGGTGCCACATCCAGGAGTTTAGGAATTATCTCGACCGGCTGCCATATAATGAATTATTTTTGCCCTAAATCCATTTTAATCCAATTTTGCCCTGGGGCTACAACAAATGCACACCAAAAAAATTAGGGAAAAATACAGGGAGGTCCCCTGGGGTGTGGGACACTAGAACCAAGACCAAACCTTGGTTCCCACCCCACCTGGCAGACATCGATGGCACCGCGAGTTTGACCTAGATCACAAAGGGGGGCCTAGGGAATTCAGAAAAAATCAAAAAAAAGGAAAACAGTCCATGGAGTCATGGTGAGTTATGCATCACCTAGGAAAAATACCAAACATGGCATCACAAGGGTTCACAGGTGGACTCTTTCACAAAGAGGTGCTTCCAGACAGGAGTTCTCTTGGTCTTCCTTGGCAGATGACCATGGTTTGTGCAAGTTCCACAGCAAACTTTGGAACCATGGTCCCATTTTTGGTGGAGATGTGCATCTTTGCATTCCCAACCACTTTTCCAACTAGTGTTTTTTCAGTTTCCACATAAAAAATGCATTTCCCATTTTTCAGGTGCCCGGAGGGGTCGAAACAGGTGCTTTTTTGTGAAGGGGCCACCAAAGGCAGTGTGCAAAACTTCACGACTCTAATTTTCATGGGTGGGGGACCTACCAGGGGTGCCACATCCAGGAGGTTAGGAATTATCTCGGCCTGGTGCCATATAATGAATTATTTTTGCCCTAAATCCATTTTAATCCTATTTTGCACTGGGGCTACAAGAAATGCACACCAAAAAAATTAGGGAAAAATAGAGAGAGGTCCCCTGGGGGTGTGGGACCCTAGAACCAATACCAAACCTTGGTGCCCACCCCACCTGGCAGATATCGATGGCACCGCGAGTTTGACCTAGATCTCGGAGGGGGGCCTAGGGAATTCAAAAAAAATCAACAAAATGGAAAAACAGTGCATGGAGTCATGGCGAGTGATGCATCACCTAGGAAAAATACCAAACATGCCATCCCAATAGTTCACAGGTGGACTCTTTCACAAAGAGGTGCTTCCAGGCAGGAGTTCTCTTGGTCTTCCTTGCTAGATGACCATGGTTTGTGCAAGTTTCGCAGGAAACTTTGGAACCATGGTCCCATTTTTGGTGGAGATGTGCATCTTTGCATTCCCAACCACTTTTGCAACTAGTGTTTTTCTAGTTTCCACATAAAAAATGCATTTCCCATTTTTCAGGTGCCCGGAGGGGTCGGAATAGGTGCTTTTTTGTGAAGGGGCCACCAAGGGCAGTGTGCAAAACACCACCACTCTAATTTTCATGGGTGGGGGACCTACCAGGGGTGCCACATCCAGGAGGTTAGGAATTATCTCGGCCTGCTGCTATATAATGAATTATTTTTGCCCTAAATCCATTTTAATCCAATTTTGCACTGGGGCTACAAGAAATGCACACCAGAAAAATTAGGGAAAAAATACAGGGAGGTCCCCTGGGGGTGTGGGCCCTAGAACCAAGACCAAACCTTGGTTCCCACCCCACCTGGCAGACATCGATGGCACCGCGAGTTTGACCTAGATCTCGGAGGGGGGCCTAGGGAATTCAGAAAAAATAAAAAAATGTAAAAACAGTGCATGGATTCATGGTGAGTGATGCATCACCTAGGAAAAATACCAAACATGGCATCCCAATGGTTCACAGGTGGACTCTTTCACAAAGAGGTGCTTCCAGGCAGGAGTTCTCTTGGTCTTCCTTGCCAGATGACCATGGTTTGTGCAAGTTCCACAGCAAACTTTGGAACCATGGTCCCATTTTTGGTGGAGATGTGCATCTTTGCATTCCCAACCACTTTTGCAACTAGTGTTTTCCAGTTTCCACATAAAAAATGCATTTCCCATTTTTCAGGTGGCCGAAGGGGTCAAAACAGGTGCTTTTTTGTGAAGGGGCCACCAAGGGCAGTGTGCAAAATATCACCACTCTAATTTTCATGGGTGGGGGACCGACCAGGGGTGCCACATCCAGGAGGTTAGGAATTATCTCGGCCGGCTGCCATATAATGAATTATTTTTGCCCTAAATCCATTTTAATCCAATTTTGCATTGGGGCTAAAAGAAATGCACACCAGAAAAATTGGGGAAAAATACATGGAGGTCCCCTGGGGGTGTGGGACCCTAGAACCAAGACCAAAACATGGTTCCCACCCCACTTGGCAGACATCGATGGCACCGCGAGTTTGACCTAGGTCTCGGAGAGGGGCCTAGGGAATTCAGAAAAAATCAAAAAAAAATGGAAAAATAGTGCATGGAGTCATGGTGAGTGATGCATCACCTAGGAAAAATATCAAACATGCCATCCCAAGGGTTCACATGTGGACTCTTTCACAAAGAGGTTCATGACATGGTTGCATGACATGGTTTCATAACAGTTCATAACATAATAAACACATAGTACTTCAATGTGTTCAGTTCATTACATAATTTTATTGCGAAAGCTCACCACATCAGGGTTCAAGCCGGGCGAGTAGCTGCTCGTTTTCCTTCTGAAGAGACGCCACGAGTTGGCAGCTTGCGAGGTATTTTATTTTGGAATCCACGAGCTCCCTGAGTGCTTTCTCGTTTTCAGCCAGCAGGTTCCTGCATGTGATCTCCAGGGTGATAGTACTGTTTGTTAGCTTCAAATTTTCCTCCAGTAGATCTTTGATCCTGGCTGTATTCTTCTGTGCCGAGGCTCTGGCTTCCTTGTGCAGTTCCAACCACTTTAGATTCTCATTTTCAAGCTGTTGTGCTCACGAGCAAGGCACTTGGCAACTAAGAGGACTTTAGCCATATCCACTTCCTAGGTCAATTTTTTCTCCCTTTGTTTGGCTATCCGTTCATTAAGCCAGGACGCCTTATCTGGGTTCAGCCCCACCTTCTTTTCCTATATAAAATAAAAATAGGGTTATTTCTACCAAGGATGCCAACTAAGTGGCAGTGGCATCCTCGCAAAAACCCCATTACAGGTAAACCACTCTACACTCACCTAAGTCAGAATCGCAAGAACCCCAATGCATGTCAACACAATTAGAGAGTGCTTACCTCGCTGAGCCGGGGAAATGTGGGCAATGGGTTCTGGATCGCCACCGCCATTTTTTGGGAGAGAGGCACACCCTGCAAAACCATCTTGGTTCCGCTGGCTCTGGAACATTTTATTCCACGGTAATGAGCTATAGAGGAGGAAGAAGAAGAAGAAGAACAAAAAGATGATGATGAAGAAGAAGAATTCGTCCCAGTACCCGGATGAGCCCTCGCCTGATTGAAGTTTTCCCTTCTCCATCAGGGAGAGCAAAGATTGCGCCTCTATGTGAGGGCTTTCTCTAATGGATGGAGCAAGTTCCTTCCGGCGGCGAGCTCTCTCCATTCTATCCGCTTCCTAAGTCGTCAGGGGGCAGTTTCTCTTTGGAGGCATGGCTAGACAGAGCGGATGGCCGGTCAGGAGGAAGGAGAAGGAAGTAGGTGAATGAATAATATGGCAAGATAGTCAAACAGCCCAGCCCGTGGTCCAACCACTGCTCTCTCTCTTCTAGCCTTCTCATGCAAGCTATATCCACCGTAAATGAAAAAATAGAGCCCCCGCCCGGCACGCGGGTGGATACGTGGCGCCGATTAACTGACGCTCACTACCCCGTCCCATCGTGTCAGGGTCCTGGCTAGACCCTTCGACGAGAAGGAAGCGGTCCGCATACACGAGAAGGCATGCCAGGACACGCCGGAAGATAAAATGCATTATATTTTATATATTAACTGAAAATGGAAGGGTCAAATCTTACGCAAGATAAATTGCATTGAACAGAAAATGCTAGCTAATATGCATGCCATTTGCATTTTCTTCATAGATTACTAACTTAACCACTAGCTAAACCCATTACATGACATCATCGGAGTCGTCGGAGTCGTCGGAGTCGACCTCCATTGGGGCCTTGTCCTTGCCCTCTGCTTCATCCTCCATCGTGGTTGCCTTGCCCTTCCCCTGCCCTGGGGTTCCAATGACCTGGTCATGGCCGTCTGATGGCGCGGTGATGAATAGTGCCAGAGAACTTGTTGGCGTGTAGTTGATGAAGTAAATGACCGGCCAGTTGGAAACCCCAAGATAAGGTTTGATGAATATAGCAGCAAGTTTTCCCTCAGTTATGAAACCAAGGTTATCAATCCAGTAGGAAAAACCAAACGACTGAAGGTGATGCCCGCTAGCTTCGCAACAGCTCCGGACAATTTATAGGGCGCCTCGTCCAAGCTTTGCTTTGCGAGCAGCAATGTGGAACTTGCACACAACACAACCAAATACTTTGTTCCCAACTTACGATGAGGTTGTCAATCTCACCGGTTTGCTTGAAACAAAGGAATGAGCGTATCGAGTGGAAAGCAATAGTAGTATGCGAGTAAAGTAAATAGAGCGAGTAAAGTAAACATGTGATAGCAATATAAAGGAAATAGGACCGGGGTCCACAGTTCACTAGTGGTGTCTCTCCATAAGATAAAATAACACATGCTGGGTGATACGTCTCCAACGTATCTATAATTTTTGATGCTCCATGCTTGTTTTTACACCATTTGCCTAATGTTTCGTTACACTTAGTGGCACTTTTATGCATTTTCCGGAACTAACCTATTAACAAGTCGCCACAGTGCCAGTTCCCTGTTTTCTGCTGTTTTTGTGTTTCAGAAGTGATACACAAGAAATATTCTCCGAATTGGACGAAACAAGTTCCTGAAGTCTTATTTTGCCCGGGAGCTTCCAGAGATCCAAAGAGGAGTAGGAGAGGGGCCACAGGCCAGGCTCACACCAGGCTGGCACGGCCCAGGCCCTGGCTGCGCCGCCATGGTGTGAGGGGGCCTGAGGCCACTCCTGACATTGCCCCTTCTCCTATAAAGACCCCTCGACGGGAAAAATCTAAGGACCCGATCAATTTTCCAGAAACACATCGCGATCCGCCGCCGTCGTCGACCCGAGATCGGGAGGGTCCAGAAGCTCTTCCCGGCACCCTGCCGGAGAGGGGAATCGCCACCGGAGGTCTTCTTCATCGCCATGCTTGCCTCCGGAGCGATGAGTGAGTAGTCTACCTTGGACTATGGGTCCATAGCAGTAGCTAGATGGTTGTCTTCTCCACCATGTGCTTCATGTTTAGATCTCATGAGCTGCCCTACATGATTGAGATCACCGTTATGTAATTCTACATGTTTGGTTTGTTGGGATCCGATGAATATTGGTGTTATGATTGAGTTGCTATACTGAAATATATCTTTTGTTATATCTATGTTGTTTATGATCTTGCATGCTCTCCGTTGTTAGTAGCTATCTTGGCCGAGTAGTTGCTAGTGACTCCAAGAGGGGGTATTTATGCTCGATAGTGGGTTCATGCCTCTATTTAACCTGGGGGAGTGATAGAAACCTCTAAGGTTGTAGATGTGTTGTTGCTACTAGGGAGAAAACAACATTCATATGCTCAAGGGCATATGCTTTGTTTACATTACACACTTTGCTTAATGCAATTATCTATTGTTCGCAACTTAATACTTGTGGAGTTCTCGGATTGATTCGTCACAAGTGGATTATTAGTCATAGATGCAGTTGGATGGTGGTCTATGTATTTTGTTGTAATGCCCAGATTAAATCGCATAGTGATCTTCTTGAGATATCACGTTATCTTTATTCTATCAATTGCCCAACTGTAATTTGTTTACCCAGCATGTGTTATTTATCTTATGGAGAGACACCACTAGTGAACTGTGGACCCCGGTCCTATTTCCATCATATTGCTATCACCTGTTTACTTTACTCGCACTATTTACTTTACTCGCATACTTCTACTGTTTTCCACTCGATATGCTGATAACCTTTGTTTCAAGCAAACCGGTGAGATTGACAACCTCATCGCAAGTTGGGAGCAAAGTACTTGGTTGTGTTGTGTGCAGGTTCCGCGTTGCAGCTAGCAAGCAAAGCTTGGACGAGGCGCCATATATAAATTGTCCGAAGCTGTCGCAAACTAGCAAGCATCACCTTCAGTCGTATTGTGTGCTTTTCTCCTGAACGATAAACCTTGGTTTCTTAACTGAGGGAAAATCTGCTGCTATACTCATCACACCTTCCTCTTGGGGTTCCCAACGGGCTGGTCATTCACCACGCAACAAGCAACAGCTTTTTCTGGCGCCGTTGCCGGGGAAGAGTGGAAGACCTCTGCAAGGGGAGTTTTTAGCACGCACATCCTTTACTTTGTTATTATTTTGCTTTACTTTATTTATTTTTACCTGCATCGTTTTATATCAAAAACCCAAAAAAATTAGAATCCTTGGTAGTTGTTTTTACTTATCTGCTTTTAGTTTTGCTGAAATGGCCAATCCTGAAAACACCAAGTTGTGCGACTTTACTAGCACGAACAATAGTGATTTTATCTGCACTCCTATTGCACCACCTGCTCCTGCTGCAAACTTTTATGAGATTAAGCCTGCTTTGTTTAACCTTGTTATGAAAGAGCAATTCTCTGGTGCTAGTACTGAAGATGCTGCAGCTCATCTCAACAATTTTGTTGAGCTATGTGAGATGCAGAAATATAAGGATGTAGAAAGTGATATTATTAAGCTCAAGTTGTTTCCTTTTTCTTTGAGAGGAAAAGCTAAAGATTGGTTGCTGTCTTTGACTAAGAATAGTATTGATTCATGGACTAAGTGTAAGGATGCTTTTATTGGTAGATACTATCCTCCTGCTAAAATTATATCTTTGCGTAGCAATATTATGAAGTTTAGTCAGTTTGATAATGAACATGTTGCTCAAGCGTGGGAAAGAATGAAATCTATGATAAAGAATTGCCCCACTCATGGACTGACTACTTGGATGATTGTCCAAACTTTTTATGCAGGACTGAATTTTTCTTTGAGGAACCTATTGGATTCAGCTGCTAGAGGCACTTTTATGTCCCTTACCTTGGGCGCCGCAACAAAGCTACTCGACAACATAATGGTAAATTATTCCGAATGGCACACTGAGAGAGCTCCACAAGGTAAGAAGGTAAATTCTGTTGAGGAAACCAATTCCTTGAGTGATAAGATTGATACCATTATGGCTATGCTTGCTAATGATAGGACTCATGTTGATCCTAATAATGTTCCTTTAGCCTCTTTGGTTGCTCAAGAAGAGCATGTTGATGTGAATTTCATTAGAGGCAATAATTTTAACAACAATGCTTATAGGAACAATTTTGCTAGTAACAATTATAGGCCGTATCCTTCTAGTAATGGTTATGGTAACTCTTATGGTAACTCCTCCAACAACACTAGGGCCGCGCCCTCCGAGCTTGAGGTAATGCTCAAGGACTTCATCGGTAAGCAAAATGCTTTTAACAAGTCTGTTGCGGAAAAGTTAGGCAAAATTAATATTCTTGCTTCTAAAGTTGATAGCCTTGCTCATGATGTTGAACTTCTGAAATTAAAAGTGTTGCCTAATGATGTGAAAGAGAACAATGTTTTTGCTACTGCTAATGCTATTCAAGTTGGAATTAATGAAAATGTTAGATTGTTAGCGGAATTGCATGCCAGGTGGGAAAGAGAAGATGAGATGGCTAGAGAGATGAAGGTATGTACTATTACTACATCTAATGATGTTGCTCCTAATGCTAGCAATCCTCCTACTTTGATTGGTGTAGAGAAAACTCCCACTCCTTGTGTTAAAAAGCCTAAAACTGCCAAAACTTTTTCTCAAAAGAGTGCTGAAATTTTTCGGAGTTTAGGAGATGATAGCTCTATTCCCTTTAATGATTTTGATGTTGATGGCTGCAATATATCTGAAGTTATTTTGTTTTTGCAAAAGCTTGCTTTGACTCCCAATGCTAGTTCTTTAAATGTTGCTTTTACTAAGCATATTACCAATGCTCACATGAAAATTAGGGATGAAAAGTTGAAGCAAAAAGCCTCTGTTCCCAAGAAGTTAGAAGATGATTGTGAACCCATCATTGATATGCATGTTAATGGTTTTGATTGTCATGCTTTATGTGATCTAGGTGCTAGTATTTCTATCATGCCTAGAAAGATTTATGACATGCTTGACTTACCACCGCTTGAAAAGTGTTATTATGATATTCCTATTGCTGATGTTGCTAAGAAAAAACCTTTGGTAAGGATTAATGATGTTCTTATTGTGGTTAACAATAACCTTGTTCCCGTTGATTTTCTTGTTATGGACGTTGAATGCCATGCTTCATGTCCTATCATTTTGGGAAGACCCTTTCTTCAAACTGTAGGTGCCATCATTGATATGAGAGAAGGCACCATCAAATACCAATTCCCTCTAAAGAAAGGTATGGAGCACTTCCCTAGGAAAAGAAAGAAATTACTTTTTGACTCTATTCTTAGAGCAAATTATGAGCTTGATGCTTCATCACTTGATGTTACTTGATTCGCAATTTTCTGCGCCTAGCTCAAAGGCGTTAAATAAAAGCACTCTTGGGAGATAACCCAATGTTTTATTTCCAGTACTTTTTCTTTTATTTGAGTTTTGGAAGTCATTACTGCTGTAATGACCGCTCCTTATCCTTTTTATTTCGTTTTTGTGCCAAGAGAAGCCTCTAATTCGAGTGAGGTAAATAATTGGGGATGTTGCTGTCCTGAAACTGTTTTCGGTGCTGCACCGTAAAAATTCGTATAAATTCTCTGTATATCTTTTGGACCTGCGATTTCTTGTGCATATGCCCCAGGTTATATCCAAACTTTCGTTAGTTGAATACTTTTTGATTTGAGCAACAGAAAACCCCTCAAAAATTCGACCTTTGTCAGCTGTTCTGTTTTGACAGATTTCTGCCAATATTTGTTTTTGCCACTTTATCGCTTTCTTGCGAGTTCTTTTGATCACAGAACTTTTGGGGAAGTTGCTACAGTAGTATATGCTATATATGTGGTGGTTTTGGGTTGAAACCTGAAGCAAAAAGAGGTTGATTATATGTTATGCCTACACTAATGTTGCTAATAGAATTGTGTTTAGTTTTGTATGAAGGAAGTTTTCAAGTGTAGGGATTGGAGAATGATGAGATGAATTGAAGAATGGACAAAAGCTCAAGCTTGGGGATGCCCATGCATCACCCCAATAAATATCCAAGAAGTACAAGCGTCAAAGCTTGGGGATGCCCCCGAGGCACCCCTTCTTCATCGGCAAAAATCAGGTCACCTTTCAAGACACTATATTTTTATTGCTTCATGCACTATGTGTTTTTCTTGGAGCGTCAGTTGTTTTAGTTTTCTTAGTTAGTTTAGTTTTGTTTGCTTCAATAAATGGTTGGACCCCAACAAATTTCCTTTGGAGGAGATGTACTCGTTTTCATTTGCCAAGAACACTCCGTTTTTCATTCTTACAATTTCACCGAGTGTTCTTCTTTTTCCGCTACTGCTTTTGGTTTTCGTTTTCGCCTTGATTTGTGTTCAGACCTTGTCATATCTTTTCATCAAGGTGTATTTTTGCCTTTGATCTTTATTGGTTTTCATCAAAAGAGGTGTTTATAAAATTTTCAAATGGTGTTGGAAAAGAGAAAAAGCTTTGTGCAAAATAGTGATACAAGAAGGAGCTTGTGTAGACTGTGGCTTAGGCTTTTTCATGTCATGCTTGATGTCTTTTTGATAGTATGCTTAGTAGTTTTGCTGTAGCATGACTTGTCTCAAATAACTGAGATTGCTTAATGAGCCTTTAAAAAAATCATGCATTGTTTTAATTATTTGGAAGCATTATTTTGGTTTTCTCCTTGATGCTTTATTTGGGTTGACTTGGCGCATGCTCACACATGTTAGACTCTTACAAATTCGCCAATAGCCTTCATGATCATTTAGTTTTTGACTTTTGATGCCATCTTATGCTTCTTTTAATGTCGCTTTGTCGCTTTTCATGATTATGGCCATTATTAATCTCTTAGTTGGTCGCTCCCAGTCTTTTGCTAGCCCTCGCCTTGTACTGAGTATGAGCTCTACTCGTGCATCCAACTCCTAAAAACCAAGTCTTCCAAAGTGTCCACCATACATACCTACTAGCAATTTGCTATTCCAAGTAAATTTGACTTGCTTTTATTTTCTCTTCAAATTAAACTCTTACCAGTGTTATGCGAAAATTGGTCAGTAAAGCTCTCACGAACCGGAAGGCACACTTTACTTTTTCCTGTTCTTAAAATTTGACATTGTGGTCTCTTATGTTGAGTTGTTATGCTTACAAGTTGTAAGTTGGAGACTAGCCCAGCCATGCAGTCATGGGCAAGCTTTCAACATTGCACTTCTCTTTTGAGTTGATATCGTGATCTTTTGTTTATGGATGCCCGCGGTGTGAAATGAATTGGGAATCTTGTGGGGATCATGGAGTTTGTATATGTGTTAGGGAAACGCCTGGGCCGCCAATCTAAGCCATGCATAATTCATGGTGGAAATTTGTAGCATACCCATGGTGGACATTCGACGACGCATCTCACAATAAAAAGCTAAACAAATGGAAAATAAAAGAGATGTCGAGGTGTTCATTGTCTGCTTGTCCTGTCATTTTGATGTGGGCTTGTTCCATGTCATCGGGCACGGAGGTACCCCATTGGCGGTTCTCAATGATATGCATATATTTACAATGACAAGAGCCTTGCTTCGGAATCTAAGTAAAGTAGCATGAGGTTTGGGTACTCATATTCACGGGACACGAGGTTTTCAACTTATGATTTGTCAAGCATATGCATCATAATTGTTCTCGCATTAACTTTAACCATTCAAGATGCTTATGATGGGGGCAATGAGAGCTCAAAGCCGGTAAGTACCATAATTTTTGAAGGTTATAAAACTTGCAATCACTGCTTCCCTCTGCGAAGGGCCTTTCTTCTACTTTTATGTTGAGTCACCACCTTCTTTCTTTATGCACCATAAGAGAGCAAAGTTGTCATTCTTAGTATAATGTGCATTCTCCCAAAGTTTTCATTGATTGATTCATATTGTTGGTTTCACTTGTTCTCAAATTAATTGTATCTACTTGCCCTCTTAAACTTGAAGGTGCCCTATGCATTTATGTTTTGCTCTCTTTGAAGGACAAGCTGAAAACCATTTGTATGTTTTTCCTTATAATTTGAACACGTTTGACTTTCATTGTTTCATTTTCATGATCTTTTGTTTGTGTTCATTTTCATGTTTACAACATGGTTGCTAAGTTTCTATTGTCAAGATTATATCTTTCATGCCCATGTTTTAAGTTCTTATGATCCCAGCTCACAATGCTTACATACTTGATCAAGATTATGTAGGTGCATGTCACCTCAAAAATTATTCTTTTATCACTTACCTACTCGAGGACGAGCAGGAGTTAAGCTTGGGGATGCTTGATACGTCTCCAACGTATCTATAATTTTTGATGCTCCATGCTTGTTTTTACACCATTTGCCTAATGTTTCGTTACACTTAGTGGCACTTTTATGCATTTTCCGGAACTAACCTATTAACAAGTCGCCACAGTGCCAGTTCCCTGTTTTCTGCTGTTTTTGTGTTTCAGAAGTGATACACAGGAAATATTCTCGGAATCGGACGAAACAAGTTCCTGAAGTCTTATTTTGCCCGGGAGCTTCCAGAGATGCGAAGAGGAGTAGGAGAGGGGCCACAGGCCAGGCTCACACCAGGCTGGCGCGACCCAGGTCCTGGCCGCACCGCCATGGTGTGAGGGGGCCTGGGGCCACTCCTGACGTTGCCCCTTCGCCTATAAAGACCCCCCGACGGGAAAAACCTAAGGACCCGATCAATTTTCCAGAAACACATCGCGATCTGCCGCCGTCGTCGACTCGAGATCGGGAGGGTCCAGAAGCTCTTCCCGGCACCCTGCCGGAGAGGGGAATCACCACCGGAGGTCTTCTTCATCGCCATGCTTGCCTCCGGAGCGATGAGTGAGTAGTCTACCTTGGACTATGGGTCCATAGCAGTAGCTAGATGGTTGTCTTCTCCACCATGTGCTTCATGTTTAGATCTCATGAGCTGCCCTACATGATTGAGATCACCGTTATGTAATTCTACATGTTTGGTTTGTTGGGATCCGATGAATATTGGTGTTATGATTGAGTTGCTATACTGAAATATATCTTTTTTTATCTCTATGTTGTTTATGATCTTGCGTGCTCTCCGTTGTTAGCAGCTATCTTGGCCGAGTAGTTGCTAGTGACTCCAAGAGGGGGTATTTATGCTCGATAGTGGGTTCATGCCTCTATTTTACCTGGGGGAGTGACAGAAACCTTTAAGGTTTCTGATGTGCTATTGCTACTAGGGAGAAAACAACATTCATATGCTCAAGGGCATATGCTTTGTTTACATTACACACTTTGCTTAATGCAATTATCTGTTGTTCGCAACTTAATACTTGTGGAGTTCTTAGATTGATTCACCACAAGTGGATTATTAGTCAAAGATGCAGTTGGATGGCGGTCTATGTATTTTGTTGTAATGCCCAGAGTAAATCGCATAGTGATCTTCTTGACATATCACGTTATCTTTATTCTATCAATTGCCCAACTGTAATTTGTTTACCCAACATGTGTTATTTATCTTATGGAGAGACACCACTAGTGAACTGTGGACCCCGGTCCTATTTCCATCATATTGCTATCACCTGTTTACTTTACTCGCACTGTTTACTTTACTCGCATACTTCTACTGTTTTCCACTCGATACGCTCATAACCTTTGTTTCAAGCAAACCGGTGAGATTGACAACCTCATCGCAAGTTGGGAGCAAAGTACTTGGTTGTGTTGTGTGCAGGTTCCGCGTTGCAGCTAGCAAGCAAAGCTTGGACGAGGTGCCATATATAAATTGTCTGAAGCTGTCGCAAACTAGCAAGCATCACCTTCAGTCGTATTGTCTGCTTTTCTCCTGAACGATAAACCTTGGTTTCTTAACTGAGGGAAAATCTGCTGCTATACTCATCACACCTTCCTCTTGGGGTTCCCAACGGGCTGGTCATTCACCACGCAACAAGCAACACTGGGTAAACAAATTACAGTTGGGCAATTGATAGAATAAAGACAACGTGCATATGTCGAGAGGATCACTATGAGATTTACTCTGGGCATTACAACAAGATACATAGACCGCCATCCAACTGCATCTATGACTAATAATCCACTTGTGGCGAATCAATCCGACACCTCCACAAGTATTAAGTTGCGAACAACAGATAACTGCATTAATCAAAGTGTGTAATGTAAACAAAGCATATGCCCTCGAGCATATGAATGTTGTTTTCCCCTAGTAGCAACATCACATCTACAACCTTAGAGGTTTCTGTCACTCCCCCAGATTAAATAGAGGCATGAACCCACTATCGAGCATAAATACCCCCTCTTGGAGTTACTAGCAACTACTCGGCCAAGATAGCTACTAACAACGGAGAGCATGCAAGATCATAAACAACATAGAGATAACATAAGATAATATTCAGCACATCAACTCAATCATAACACCAATATTCATCGGATCCCAACAAACACAACATGTAGAATTACATAACGGTGATCTCGATCATGTAAAGCAGCTCACGAGATCTAAACATGAAGCACAGGGTGGAGAAGACAACCATCTAGCTACTGCTATGGACCCATAGGCCAAGGTAGACTACTCACTCATCGCGCCGGAGGCAAGCATGGCGATGAAGAAGACCTCCGGTGGTGATTCCCCTCTCCGGCAGGGTGCCGGGAAGAGCTTCTAGACCCTCCCGACCTCGGGTCGACGACGGCGGCGGATCGTGATATGTTTCTGGAAAAGTGATTGGGTCTTTAGGTTTTTCCCGTCGGGGGGTCTTTATAGGCGAAGGGGCAGCGTCAGAAGTGGACCAGGGGGCCCTCACCATAGGTGGGCGCGGGCCAGGGGCAGGCCGCACCCCCTGGTGGTGTGGCCGCCCTATGGCTCCTTTCCGTCTCCTCTTCGGTTCTCTGGAAGCTTCGGTAAATTTCTGGATGTTCGGCTTTTATTTCGTCCAATTCCGAGAATATTTCCTGTGTAACTTTTCTGAAACACAAAAATAGCAGAAAATAGGGAACTGGCACTGTGGCATCTCATTAATAGGTTAGTTCCGGAAAATGCATAAAAATGCCACGAAGTGTAACGAAACACTAAGCAAATGGTGTAAAAAACAAGCATAGAGCATAAAAAATTATGGATACGTTTGAGACGTATCAGCATCCCCAAGCTTAACTCCTGCTCGTCCTCGAGTAGGTAAGTGATAACAAAATAAATAATTTTTGAGGTGACATGCACCTACACAATCTTGATCATATATGTAAGCGTTGTGCGCTGGAATAAAAAAGAACTTAAAACATGGGCATGAAAGATATAATCTTGATAGACGAAACTTAGCAACCATGTTATAACATGAAAAAGAACAAAAATGAAAAATCATGAAAATGAAACAATGAAAGTCAAACGTGTGTTCAAATCATAAGGAAAAACATACAAATGGTTTTCAGCTTGTCCTTCATGAGAGAGCAAAACATAAATGCATAGGACACCTTCAAGTTTAAGAGGGAGACTAGATACAAGTAATTTGAGAACAAGTGAAACCAACATCATGAATCAATCAATGAAAACTTTGGGACAATGCACATTATACTCAGAATAACAACTATGCTCTCTTAGACGGTGCATAAAGGTAGAAGGTGGAGACTCAACATAAAAGTAAAAGAAAGGCCCTTCGCGGAGGGAAGCAGTGATTGCAAGTTTTATAAACCTTCAAAAATTATGGTACTTACTGGCTTTGAGCTCTCATTGCCCCCATCATAGGCATCTTGAATGGTTAAAGTTAATGCGAATACACTTATGATGCATATGCTTGACAAATCATAAGTTGAAAACCTCATGTCCCGTGAAGTACGAATACCCAAACCTCATGCTACTCGACTTAGAGTCCCAAGCAAGCTCTTATCATTGTAAATATATGTGTATCATCGAGAACCGCCAACGGGGTACCTCCTGCCCGATGACATGGAACAAGCCCACATCAAAATGACAAGACAAACAAACAATGAACACATTGACATCTCTTTTATTTACCATTGGTATAGCTTTTTATTTTGAGATGCGTCATCGAATGTCCACTATGGGCATGCTGTTAATTTCCACCATGAATGATGCATGGCTTAGATTAGCGGCCCAGGCGTTTCCCTAACACATATAAAAACTCCATGATCCCGCAAGATTCCCAACTTATTTCACATCGCGAGTATCCATAAACAAAAGATCACGATATCAACTCAAATGAAAGATAGTGCAATGTTGAAAGCTTGCCCCATGACGGCATGGCTGGGCTAATTTCCAACTTACAACTTGCAGGCATAACAACTCAACATAAGAGAGCCACAATGTCAAAATTTTAAAACGAGAAAAGTAAAGTGTGCCATCAGGTTCGTGAGAGCTTTACTGACCAATTTTCGCATAACACCAAAAAGAGTTTAATTTAAAGGATAGATAAAAGAAAGTCAAATGTACTTTGGAATAGCAAATTGCTAATAGGTATGTATGGTGGACACAATGGCAAACTTGGTTTTTAGGAGTTGGATGCACGAGTAGAGCTCATACTCAGTACAAAATGAGGGCTAGCAAAAAACTGGGAGCGACCAACTAAGAGAGCAATAACGGCCATAATCATGCAAAGCGACAAAGCAACATTAAAAGAAGCATAAGATAGCATCAAAAGTCAAAAATTAAATGATCATTGAGACAATGGCGACTTTGTATGAGTCTAACATGTGTGAGCATGAGCCAAGTCAACCCAAATAAAGCATCAAGGAGAAAACCAAAATAATGCTTCCAAATAATTAAAACAACGCATGATTTTTTCAAAGGCTCATTAAGCAATCTCAGTCATTTGAGACAAGTCATGCTATAGCAAAACCACTAAGCATACTATCAAAAAGCCATCAAGCACGACATGTGAAAGCCTAGGCCGCAGTCTACACAAGCTCCTTCTTGTACTACTTTTTTTTGCATAAAGCTTTTTCTCTTTTCCAACACCATTCGAACTTTTTATAAACAACTCTTTTGATGAAAACCAACATGGACCAGAGGCAAAAATACACCTTGATGCAAAGATATAACAAGATTTGAACACAAATCAAGGCGAAAATCGAAAGCTAAACGCAGTTCTAGAAAAAGAGAACACTTGTTGAAACGATAAGAGTGAAAAACGGAGTGTTCTTGGCAAATGAAAAGCAAGGCAACTTCTCCAAAAGAAATTTGTTGGGGTCCAACCATTTATTGCATCAAACAAAACTAAACAAAACTGAAAACTAAAACAACTGACGCTCCAAGAAAAACGCATAATGCATGAAGCAATAAAAATATAGTGTGTTGAAAGGTGACCTGATTTTTGCCGATGAAGAAGGGGTGCCTCGGGGGCATCCCCAAGCTTTGACTCTTGTACCTCTTGGATATTTATTGGGGTGCATGGGCATCCCCAAGCTTGAGCTTTTGTGCGTTCTTCAACTCATCTCATCATTCTCCGATCCCTACACTTGAGAAGTTCCTTCATACAAAACTAAACACAAATGTATTAGCAACATTAGTTTAAGCATAACATTGAATCAACCCATTTTTGCTTCAGGTTTCAACTCAAAACCACCACATATAAAGTATATACTACTGTATCAACTTTCCCAAAAGTTCCGTGATCAAAAGAACTCAAAAAGAAAGCGATAAAGCGGCAAACACAAATATTGGCAGAAATCTGTCAAAACAGAACAGCTGACAAAGGTCGAATTTGTAGAGGGTTTTCTGTTGCTCAAATCAAAAAGTGTTCAACTAATGAAAGTTTGGATATAAACTGGGGCATATGCACAAGAAATCGCAGATCCAAAAGATATACAGATAATTTTCATGAATTTTTACGGTGCAGCACCAAAAACTGTTTCAGGACAGCAACATCCCCAAATCTTACCTCACTCAAATTAGAGGCTTCTCTTGGCACAAAAACGAAATAAAAATGATAAGGAGAGGTCATTATAGTAGTAATAACTTCCAAGCCTCAAATAAAAGAAAAATAACTGAATGTAAAAACATTGGGTTATCTCCCAAGAGTGATTTTCTTTAACGCCTTTGAGCTAGGCGCAGAAAGTGCGAATCAAGTAATATCAAGTGATGAAGCATCAAGCTCATAATTTTCTCTAAGAATAGAGTCAAAAAGTAATTTATTTCTCTTTCTAGGGAAGTGTTCCATACCTTTCTTGAGTGGGAATTGATATTTGATGTTGCCTTCCCTCATATCAATGATGGCACCTACAGTTCGAAGAAAGGATCTTCCCAAAATAATAGGACATGAAGCATTGCATTCAACATCCATGACAAGCAAATCAACGGGAAAGAGATTATTGTTAACCATAATAAGAACATCATTAATCCTTCCCAAAGGTTTTTTCTTAGCAACATCAGAAATAGGAACATCATAATAACACTTTTCAAGCGGTGGTAAATCAAGCATATCATAAATCTTTCTAGGCATAATAGAAATACTAGTACCTAGATCACATAAAGCATGGCAATCAAAACCATTAACATGCATATCAATGATGGGTTCCCAACCATCTTCTAACTTCTTGGGAACAGAAGCTTTTTGCTTCAACTTTTCATCCCTAATTTTTATAAGAGCATTCGTAATATGCTTAGTAAAAGCAACATTTAAAGAACTAGCATTAGGAGTCAAAGCAAGCTTTTGCAAGAACAAAATAACTTCAGATATATTGCAGCCATCAACATCAAAATCATTAAAGGAAATAGAGCTATCATCTCCCACACTCCGAAAAATTTCAGCACTCTTTTGAGAAAAAGTTTTGGCAGTTTTAGGCTTTTTAACACAAGGAGTGGGAGTTTTCTCTACACCAATCAAAGTAAGAGTATTGCTATCATTTGGAACAACATCATTAGAGGTAGTAATGGTACATACCTTGATCTTTCTAGCCATCTCATCTTCTCTTTCCCACCTGGCATGCAATTCAGCTAGCATCCTAACATTTTCATCAATTCTAACTTGGATAGCATTAGCAGTGGCAAAGGTATTGCTCTCTTTCACATCATTAGGCAACACTTTTAATTTCAGAAGTTCAACATCATGAGCAAGGCTATCAACTTTAGAAGCAAGAATATCAATTTTGCCTAACTTTTTCTCAACAGACCTGTTAAAAGCAGTTTGCTTACCGATGAAGTCCTTGAGAATTACCTCAAGCTTGGAGGGCGCGGCCCTAGTGTTGTTGGAGGAATTACCATAAGAATTAACATAACCATTACCATTGGTAGAAGGATACGGCCTATAATTGTTACTAGCAAAACTGTTCCTATAAGCATTGTTGTTAAAATTATTATTTCTAATGAAGTTTACATCAACATGCTCTTCTTGAGCAACCAAAGAGGCCAAAGGAACATTATTAGGATCAACATGAGCCCTATCATTAGAAAGCATAAGCATTATAGCATCAATCTTATCACTCAAGGAAGAGGTTTCCTCAACAGAATTTACCTTCTTACCTTGTGGAGCTCTCTCGGTGTGCCATTCAGAGTAATTTACCATCATATTGTCCAGAAGCTTTGTTGCGGCGCCCAAGGTAAGGGACATAAAAGTGCCTCCAGCAGCTGAATCCAATAGGTTCCTTGAAGAAAAATTCAGTCCTGCATAAAAAGTTTGGACAATCATCCAAGTAGTCAGTCCATGAGAGGGACAATTCTTGATCATAGATTTCATTCTTTCCCAAGCCTGAGCAACATGTTCATTATCAAACTGACTAAACTTCATAATATTGCTACGCAAAGCTATAATCTTAGTAGGAGGATAGTATCTACCAATAAAAGCATCCTTACACTTAGCCCATAAATCAATACTATTTTTAGGCAAAGACAGCAACCAATCCTTAGCTTTTCCTCTCAAAGAAAAAGGAAACAACTTAAGCTTAATAATATCACTCTCCACATCCTTATATTTCTGCAACTCACATAGCTCAACAAAATTATTGAGATGAGCTGCAGCATCATCAGTACTAGCACCAAAAAATTGCTCTTTCATAACAAGGTTCAACAAAGCAGGCTTAATCTCATAAAAATTTGCAGCAGGAGAAGGTTGCGCAATAGAAGTGCAGATAAAATCTCTATTATTAGTGCTAGTAAAATCACACAACTTGGTGTTCTCAGGAGTAGCCATTCTAGCAAAACTAAAAGCAGACAGGTAAAAACAACTATAAAGGATACTAATTTTTTTGTGTTTTTGATAAAATGAAACAAGTAAAATTAAAGTAAAGCAACACTTAAAACAAAGTAAAGGATGTGCGTGCAAAACTCCCCTTGCAGAAGTCTTCTTTTTCCCCGGCAACGGCGCCAGAAAACTTGTTGATGGCGCGGTGATGAATAGTGCCAAAGAACTTGTTGGCGTGTAGTTGATGAAGTAAATGACCGGCCAGTTGGAAACCCCAAGAGATGGTTTGATGAATATAGCAGCAAGTTTTCCCTCAGTTATGAAACCAAGGTTATCAATCCAGTAGGAAAAAGCCAAACGACTGAAGGTGATGCCCGCTAGCTTCGCGACAGCTCCGGACAATTTATAGGGCGCCTCGTCCAAGTTTTGCTTTGCGAGCGGCAACGTGGAACCTGCACACAGCACAACCAAATACTTTGTTCCCAACTTACGATGAGGTTGTCAATCTCACCGGTTTGCTTGAAACAAAGGAATGAGCGTATCGAGTGGAAAGCAATAGTAGTATGCGAGTAAAGTAAACATTGCGAGTAAAGTAAACAGGTGATAGCAATATAAAGGAAATAGGACCGGGGTCCACACTTCACTAGTGGTGTCTCTCCATAAGATAAAATAACACATGCCAAGTAAACAAATTATAGTTGGCAAATGATAGAATAAAGACAACGTGCATATGTCGAGAGGATCACTATGAGATTTACTCTGGGCATTACAACAAGATACATAGACCGCCATCCAACTGCATCTATGACTAATAATCCACTTGTGGCAAATCAATCCGAGAACTCCACAAGTATTAAGTTGCGAACAACAGATAACTGCATTAAGCAAAGTGTGTAATGTAAACAAAGCATATGCCCTCGAGCATATGAATGTTGTTTTCCCCCTAGTAGCAACAGCACATCTACAACCTTAGAGGTTTCTGTCACTCCCCCAGATTAAATAGAGGCGTGAACCCACTATCGAGCATAAATACCCCCTCTTGGAGTTACTAGCAACTACTCGGCCAAGATAGCTACTAACAACGGAGAGCATGCAAGATCATAAACAACATAGAGATAACATAAGATAATATTCAGCACATCAACTCAATCATAACACCAATATTCATCGGATCCCAGCAAACACAACATGTAGAATTACATAACGGTGATCTCAATCATGTAAAGCAGCTCACGAGATCTAAACATAAAGCACATGGTGGATAAGACAACCATCTAGCTACTGCTATGGACCCATAGTCCAAGGTAGACTACTCACTCATCGCGCCGGAGGCAAGCATGGCGATGAAGAACACCTCCGGTGGAGATTCCCCTCTCCGGCAGGGTGCTGGGAAGAGCTTCTGGACCCTCCCGATCTCGGGTCGACGACGGCGGCGTATCGCGATATGTTTCTGGAAAAGTGATCGGGTCTTTAGGTTTTTCCCGTCGGGGGGTCTTTATAGGCGAAGGGGCAGCATCAGAAGTGGACCAGGGGGCCCTCACCACAGGTGGGCGTGGGCCAAGGGCAGGCCGTGCCCCCTGGTGGTGTGGCCGCCCTATGGCTCCTTTCCGTCTCCTCTTCGATTCTCTGGAAGCTTCGGTAAATTTCCGGACGTTCGGCTTTTGTTTCATCCAATTCCGAGAATATTTCCTGTGTAACTTTTCTGAAACACAAAAACAGCAGAAAACAGGGAACTGGCACTGTGGCATCTCGTTAATAGGTTATTCCGGAAAATGCATAAAAATGCCACGAAGTATAACGAAACACTAAGCAAATGGTGTAAAAACAAGCATGGAGCATCAAAAATTATGGATACATTTGAGACGTATCACCGTCTTCAAGTCTCGTGCAAACTTTGCGTCGGCGGATCTTGGCTGCTCAGAGTTGACGCCGCCGTCCTCATCGTCTGATTCAAGATTGATGAACAGAACGGGTTTGAGGGCGGTCTTGAACCGTCCTACACTGCGAGGCCTGGTGGAGCCACTGCGAGACCTGCTCAAGGTCGAAGAAGTAGGAGTTGGAGTAGATGCATTGCTACTCGGTTCAAGCCACCATGGCCATCTGATGCGGCGGCGGCTTGACCTGCCGCGCTGTGCACGACCAGGCATGGAGTTCCCGCTGTGGTAGTACGTACTGCCGCCGTGGCTGAGGCCTGGGGTGGCATGGCTGAGGCCTGGGGTGGAGCTTCCGCGTCATGCGCGGGAGGTGTTGTAGCGGCCGTTGCGAGGCATCTGAACTACGGGAAGGGCTCGCTCGTGTGAAGAACAGGAGGCGGAGGCTAGTGATCGTGGTGTCTGCCCAGAGGGACACATATCTTTTTGATAGGGTAGCTCTCCATGGAAGCACATGCCCCCAGCGACTGTGCATTGCTTCCACGCTTGTAAACAATACATTTTCTTTGTGTCCATGATGGCAATTTCATTGGTGGCATAGTTGCATTGCACGATCCCACCTGTCATACTCAAACGGTCATATTCTGGGGGCTGCGCTGGTATAACTGCCAGATGCTAGAGCAGCGTCGTCACTCTGATTCTTCCCCTCTCCCCTTGCACCTACGATTCTTTTCCGGCTAGCTCACATCTGCTGTTCTAGTTCCCCACCAAGTTCCTCTGCTGTGCTCTCCCTTAGGTGCAAGGCAATGGTTCACAGCTACTGCAGTTCTTCGCGGGCGGAATCAGGGCCGGCTCGCCGATGCCCCCTATCCCGTACCGGAGTAAGCCCTACGACTATTCGCCGGACAAAATCTGTGACTGTGGAGTAAAGATGCCGAGATGGATTGCGTGGACGGATGAAAACGCTGGGAGAAGATTCTACAACTGCGGCATCCACGCGGTATTATTGTAAACTAATCAAGTTTGTTTGGCAGTTTAGTTATTTGAATTCTCACATCTTTCCTCTTCCTTTACTATGTTTTTGGCAGGAAGGCAAGGGCCGAGGCTGTGAGAAGTATGAGTGGATGGATGATCCGCTGCCAGTTTTCCAGAGAGAGCTTGTTCGTGATCTTCGTGATGCTGTATGGGAGAAGATGGAGGAGAACCGTGCACTGCTTGATGAAAACAAGGAGCTTCTGGACCAACTTCAGAAGCTCGAGCAGAGTGGTGGTGTGCATGCTCAGTTGCAGAAGTGAGCAGCTGAAATAAAACAGATCAAGGTTAGGGCAGATGGTGGAAACAATCTGCTTTTCATATGGATATGTTCCATGACATTTGCAGTTTATGTTGGCATTATGATGTCTAGCACCTGAAAAGCAGAACTGTAAGGACCCAAATATTGTGTAATGTGAAATGTTATCCTGTGCCATTTATTCTGCCTTTCCAGACTGTCTCTCTGAACATTATCACCGAATAAGAACATATGCATAATGTCAAACAAGGCTTATTAAAAATGAGTACATAGTTTACAAATTACAAATTCCATAACAAATACAGTTCTGACAGAATTTCGGGCAGGTCCAGGGCCCCTGTTTTACACTGCACACACACACACATGTTCCAGAAAAATAGTTTTCACAATTTTGCTATATTACAGAGACGTAGCACTCAGAAAAAAGACTGAATTAGTCTTACTCCGACCTAGCTGTCTTCTTCCTCTTTGGGTACAGTTTTCTCGCCTTCTTGTATGTTGGATCAGAAGGTTCTGGAATGTCCGGCCAATCTGAATCAGATCCTGTGTCATCATCACTCCACTCAACTTCCTCGTGAAGCACATAGACAGCATTAGCAGTCTTGCACCTTGTCTTGCGCTTCCTGACAAATGTTAGAAAGCAGGTAAGCCCCAGGTAAGCATAGATATTACCTAATTATAAATAAAGATCATACACGCAAATACTTCATACCTAGGCTTTGGTCCGTTCAAAGGGCACCCCGCTGCTCTATGTCCAATACATTTGCATTGCTTACATCTATTTTTGCCTTTCTTGCTACCACTAAAAGGCATGCCCTGCTTCTCCATGAAATTCTTGAACCTACTCTTCTGAGGTCTTCCTTTGGCTCTTTTAACATTTGGCTGGCACAGCTTGAAAGGCAGTTAAACCACAGGCCACTGTGACTGGTCTGTGCAAGGAGGGACGACACCAGTGTAGGTAGCTCGAAATTTAGCCAAAGAGAAGTACTCACTCACATATTGATCAAGGTGTGGCAGAGTTCTTTTGTGAACCAAGAAGATTAACGCGTGTGGGCATGGCTTCCCAGTATGCTGCCACTCTAAGCAGCTGCATTCTCTACTGTTAACCTTCATGACATGCCTCAGGCCATTCCGGCTCAAATCTCTCACCTCAGAGCTATGGTCGTTAGACTCTCCAACTCTAAGGTAACCAAGACCTCGACTTCTATGGTTTATTTGCTGAATAATAATGGGTAGAATGTGCCCTCTTAGTCTGTCCCCAATATCTCTTCTTACTTTTATCAGCCTCATCAACATACCTCGTATGGTGTCCATCAACATATGAACTGGAAGGTCTTTTGAGTCTTTGACCCAGTTATTTACGGTTTCAGCAAGGTTGTTGTTTATGTAATCACACTTTATTGCGGGATTAAAAGCACTCATCATCCATAAAAGGCTGTGATGCCTTTCCAAGTATATGGCAAAATCAGAGTTCTCAGCATGTATCTTGTCCATAAAAAATTTGTAGCTCTCAGGCTTGTAGGCCCTAGCAGCAGTCCACATGTAGCGATATACAGTGCCTGAGTAGTGCCTGTACAGGTTCAGCATCAAATGAGCATGGTATTCTCTTTGTTCAGCATGTGGAAATACTGTCCGAACTGCATTTGCCAATCCTTTGCATGCATCAGTGCTTATGGCCAGTGGTGAAACATCACCTATTGATCTATGCAGTTGCCTCATAAACCACTCCCAGTTCTCCTCTGATTCCGACTGAAACGGGTCGAATGCCACCGGGAACATCCAGTTATGCCCATCCAGTGCTGTCCCTGATGCTAGACAACCATTCCATCTGCCAGTGAGGACAGTGGAGTCTATACTCAAATATGGCCTACAACCCTCCTTGAATCCTTGAATACAGGGCTCAAGGGCCATAAAAATGGTTAAAATATATGTTCCCTTCCTCCTCTTTCGTGTCAATCTCGACAACACTACCTTGAGACCTAGATTGTATTTCAGCCTTGAAGCTGTACAACAGCCTGAAACTATTATCGCAGTCCCCGTATAGTGTTTTCAAAGCTCTCTCTTTACCTTTCCAAACTATGTGATATGGTAGCTCGACGTTGTAATCAGTCATAAGCTTTACTTGAATCGCCTTGGCAGTCTCATTTGGCGTTTTCTTAAGAATGGCCAAAGCATGCTTCTCAACCCATTCTTGAGTTGCACAAGAAGATCTTAGTTTGCAGCCTGTTGGACACCTGTGTGCAGGTCCCATCTTGTTCACCTGCATCGGAACATTCATTTTATACATTAGTTGCTTCATAAGAATTCCTAAACTTGCTTCACATATGAAAACCCGAACCCGTCAGTTAGAAATAGATATTTGTGTACGAGGAAAGCTTGTCAGTACCCTAACTGTTTCTCCACCAGGAAGTATCCTAACGGAGGTCTTCCATGGGCATTGATCCTTCACCCTCTCCCCATTGTAGTAGTCTAATCTGCACCTCGCCTCGTACCGTTTCCTTGTGTTTCTAGTTCTGAAGACGTCAAACTCTCCGATGATACAATATTGCGCAAATGCTTTCCTGAATTCTACCATGTTGGCAAAGTATGTGCCCACCATAATTACAGGTACCACTGGATCATATATTATTGCTAACTCGCTAGTGACCTCATCATCTACCGGGATGGCAGCTTCCTCCATTAGTGATTCATCGATTACATCATCATCTGTTTCTTTTTCCACCACCTCTATTTCACTGTTCTCATCTTCCTCTATGTCCGAAACGGGAGGACCTTCATTGTCTTCCTCTACATCATCATCACTAGGTTCACTAGCGATGCCAAGTACATCACACATTGTTTTCTCTGCCATGGGTTCGTCGACGCCATCACCTCCCATGGGTTTGACATTGACATTCTGCCAATCTACTTGTTGTGCTGAGAAATTTTCTCCCACATCTGTCTGTACTAGTGATGGTGGTTCTGCCCTTTGTTCCATAAAATCTTCTTCAATTTGGCATTCCCATTGACAAGTATCCTCGTTATCTGAGTCTGCTAACGTCCAGTCCTTTGTAGGGGTGGGTGGTGTTTTTGTAGGGGGTGGACTCCTTGTTGGTGTTTCCGGTGGGGGTGGACTCCTTGTTGGTATACTTCTTGGGGGTGATCTTCTTTGTGTTTGACTTCTTGGGGGTATTCTCGATGGTCTTCTTTGTGGTTGACTTCTTGGGGGTGTTCTCCTCGGTGGTCTTCTTTGTGTTTGACTTCTTGGGGGTCTTATCCTTGGTGGTCTTCTTTGTGGTTGACTTCTTAGGGGTGGTTTCCTTGGTGGTCTTCTTTGTGGTAGACTTCTTTGGGGTGTTCTCCTCGGTGGTCTTCTTTGTGGTAGACATCTTGGGGGTCTTATCCTCGGTGGTCTTCTTTGTGGTTGACTTATTGGGGGTGGTTTCCTCGGTGGTCTTCTTTGTGGTTGACTTATTGGGGGTGGTTTCCTCGGTGGTCTTCTATGTGGTTGACTTATTAGGGGTGGTTTCCTCGGTGGTCTTCTTTGTGGTTAAGGGGGTGTTCTCCTCGGTGGTCTTTTTTGTGGTTGACTGGGTGTTCTCCTCGGTGGTGTTTGATGGCGCGATGTTGAATAGTGTTAGAGAACTTGTTGGCGTGTAGTTGATGATGTAAATGACCGGCCAGTTGGAAACCCCAAGAGAAGGTTTGATGAATATAGCAGCAAGTTTTCCCTCAGTTATGAAACCAAGGTTATCAATCCAGTAGGAAAAAGCCAAACTCAAGAAGGTGATGCTTGCTAGCTTCGCGACAGCTCCGGACAATTTATAGGGCGCCTCGTCCAGTGCTTTGCTTTGCCAGCTGCAACGCGGAACCTGCACACAACACAACCAAGTACTTTGTTCCCAACTTACGATGAGGTTGTCAATCTCACCGGTTTGCTGTAAACAAAGGAATGAGCGTATCGAGTGGAAAACAGTAGTAATATGCGAGAGAGTAAACAGTGCGAGTAAAGTAAATAGGTGATGGCAATGTAAAGGAAATAGGACTGGGGTCCACAGTTCACTGGTGGTGTCTCTCCATAAGATAAAATAACACATGCTATGTAAACAAATTACAGTTGGGCAATTGATAGAATAAAGACAACGTGCATATGTCGAGAGGATCACTATGAGATTTACTCTGGGCATTACAACAAGATACATAGACCGCCATCCAAATGCATCTATGACTAATAATCCACTTGTGGCGAATCAATCCGAGAACTCCACAAGTATTAAGTTGCAAATAACAGATAACTGCATTAAGCAAAGTGTGTAATGTAAACAAAGCATATGCCCTTGGACATATGAATGTTGTTTTCTCCCTAGTGGCAACAGCACATCTACAACCTTAGAGGTTTCTGTCACTCCCCCAGATTAAATAGAGGCATGAACCCAACTATCGAGCATAAATACCCCCTCTTGGAGTCACTAGTATCTACTCGGCCAAGATAGCTACTAACAACGGAGAGCATGCAAGATCATAAACAACATAGAGATAACATAAGATAATATTCAGCACATCAACTCAATCATAACACCAATATTTATCGGATCCCAACAAACACAACATGTAGAATTACATAACGGTGATCTCGATCATGTAGGGCAGCTCACGAGATCTAAACATGAAGCACATGGTGGAGAAGACAACCATCTAGCTACTGCTATGGACCCATAGTCCAAGGTAGACTACTCACTCATCGTGCCGGAGGCAAGCATGGCGATGAAGAAGACCTCCGGTGGCGATTCCCCTCTCCGGCAGGGTGCCGGGAAGAGCTTCTGGACCTAGGCTTTATGCAAAAAAGTGGTACAAGAAGGAGCTTGTGTAGACTGCGGCCTAGGCTTTTGCATGTCGTGCTTGATGTCTTTTTGATAGTATGCTTAGTGGTTTTGCTGTTGCATGACTTGTCTCAAATAACTGAGATTGCTTAATGAGCCTTTGAAAGAATCATGCGTTGTTTTTATTATATGGAAGCATTTATTTGGTTTTCTCCTTTGATGCTTTATTTGGGTTGACTTGGCACATGCTTACACCATGTTGACTACAAAAATAAGTCGCCTATAGCCTCTATGATCATTTAGTTTTTGACTTTGATGCCATCTTATGCTTCTTTTAATGTCACTTTGTCGCTTTGCATGATTATGGCCATTATTGCTCTCTTAGTTGGTCGCTCCCAGTCTTTTGCTAGCCCTCATTTTGTACTGAGTATGAGCTCTACTCGTGCATCCAACTCCTAAAAACCAAGTTTGCCATTGTGTCCACTATAAATTCCTATGCATGGTATTTGTAAGCCATTCCAAAGTAAATTTTCATGTGCTACCTTTGAAAAAACCTTCAAAATACTTCTCGTTTTGTGACACTGTTTTCAACTCATGGGGACGTAGTGGTCGGATTTGCTATCTTCCATATTGCTTATTCCAAAAAGAAAAAAAAAGGGAAAAAAGAAAATAAAAAAAGGCACTCCTCCATGGAATGTGAATGTTGGTGGGCACCCGATGGAATCGGTTAGCCATGGTTTGAGAAAGGAAAAAAGGTGGGGAGGAGTGCCAAGCTTTATAAAAGAGCACAAAAGTGCCAATCTCTCTCTTAAAAACTTGCTTCATTTTTGTATGGAAGATAGTAAGAACCCCATTACCAGTCGTTGACAAAGACAACCACCTCTCAAAACCAATTTTTATCTCTCTGTTTTACAAATGAAAAGCTCTAGCACATGTTTAATCACTGCTTCCCTCTGCGAAGGGCCTTTCTTTTACTTTTATGTTGAGTCTCCACCTTCTATCTTTATGCACCATCTAAGAGAGCATAGTTGTCATTCTGAGTATAATGTGCATTGTCGCAAAGTTTATCATTGATGGATTCATGACTATGGTTTCACTTGTTCTTAAATTATTTGTATCTAGTCGCCCTCTTAAACTTGAAGGTGTCCTACGCATTTATGTTTTGCTCTCCATGAAGGACAAGCTGAAAACCATTTGTATGTTTTTCCATATGATTTGAACACACGTTTGACTTTCATTGTTTCATTTTCATGATCTTTTGTTTGTGTTCATTTTCATGTTTACAACATGGTTGCTAAGTTCTTTATTGTCAAGATTACATTTTTCATGCCCATGTTTTAAGTTCTTATGATCCCAGCTCACAAATGCTTACATATATGATCAAGATTGTGTAGGTGCATGTCACCTCAAAAATTATTTCTTTTGTTATCACTTACCTACTCGAGGACGAGCAGGAGTTAAGCTTGGGGATGCTGATACGTCTCAAACGTATCCATAATTTTTGATGCTCCATGCTTGTTTTTACACCATTTGCCTTGTGTTTCATTACACTTCGTGGCGTTTTTATGCGATTTCCGGAACTAACCTATTGACAAGATGCCACAGTGCCAGTTCCCTGTTTTCTGCTGTTTTTGTGTTTCAGAAAAGCTACACAGGAAATATTCTCGGAATTGGACGAAACAAAAGCCAGAAGTCTTATTTTTCCCGGAAGCTTCCCGAAGACCGAAAGAGAGCCGGAGGGAGGCCAGAGGCCGCCCTCACACATAGGTGGCGCGGCCCAGGCCCTGGCCGTGCCACCCTGGTGTGAGGAGCCCCTGGCTGCCCCCTGACGATGCCCCTTCTCCTATAAGAAGCCTCGGGACGGAAAACCCTAAGGGAGTCGACGTTTTTCCCAGAACAGTTCCGCAGCTCCGCCGCCATCGCCGACGAATTTTGGGGGACAGAAGTCTCTGTTCCGGCACCCTGCCGGGACGGGGAAGTGCCCCCGGAGCCATCTCCATCGGTCTCCATCGCCGTCTCCATCGACCTCACCGCCATCTCCATCAACCTTGCTGTCTCCTATGATGAGGAGGGAGTAGTTCATCCCCGGGGCTAAGGGCTCTACCGGTAGCTATGTGGTTCACCTCTCTCTCCCATGATGTGATCTTTATGTGATCGTGAGCTTTGTATCATGTTGAACAAGTAGATGTTATTATTCAGATATTATGTGTACTCTAGTGGTATTATTAAAGTAATCTATTCCTCCTGCCATGGTGTAACGGTGACAGTGCGTGCATCGTGGTGGTACTTGGTCTAGGCTACGATTGTGATCTTTTATGGATTATGAGAATAATTATTACTATGATAGTATTGAAGTGATCTATTCCTCCTTTCATGGTGTAATGTTGACAGTGTGTGCACCGTGTTAGTACTTGGTCTAAGTTGCAATAATATCTATCTTGAGTTATGATCTGATTTGGATATCTCTATGAGTGGTGTTTGTCAAGTACTTGATGAACTTTAAGGAGTGCTTCATAGCCCTACGCAATGATTAGTGTTATTCAATAGGAGAGTAATTCAGAGTACCATAGTGAAGAGAAGTTGTTTATTTGTTCAATTATGTTATATTTGTTGGGAGTGTGTCCACTAGTGAAAGTATGATCCCTAGGCCTTGTTTCCAAGCATTGCACACCGTTTACTTGCTGTTTTGTTACATGTTTGCTCGCAGCGATACTTATTTCATATCACAGTTACTACTTATAATCATCACTACTACCTGTATTTCACTATCTCTTCGTCGAACTAGTGCACCTATACATCTGACAAGTGTATTGGGTGTGTTGGGGACACAAGAGACTTTCTGTATCGTAATTGCAGGGTTGCTTGAGAGGGATAGCTTTGACCTCTTCCTCCCTGAGTTCGATAAACCTTGGGTGATCCACTTAAGGGAAACTTACTGCTGTTCTACAAACCTCTGCACTTGGAGGCCCAACACTGTCTACAAGAACAGACGCGTGCGTAGACATCAACCAACATCATGAATCAATCAATGAAAACTTTGGGACAATGCACATTATACTCAGAATGACAACTATGCTCTCTTAGATGGTGCATAAAGGTAGAAGGTGGTGACTCAACATAAAAGTTAAAGAAAGGCCCTTCGCGGAGGGAAGCAGTGATTGCGAGTTTTATAAACCTTCAAAAATTATGGTACTTACTAGCTTTGAGCTCTCATTGCCCCCATCATAAGCATCTTGAATGGTTAGAGTTAATGCGAGTACAATTATGAAGCATATGCTTGACAAATCATAAGTTGAAAACCTCGTGTCCTGTGAAGTACGAATACCCAAACCTCATGCTACTCGACTTAGAGTCCCAAGCAGGCTCTTGTCATTGTAAATATATGTGTATCATCGAGAACTGCCAACGGGGTACCTCCTGCCCGATGACATGGAACAAGCCCACAACAAAATGATAAGGCAAACAGACAATGAACACCTCGACATCTCTTTTATTTACCATTGGTATAGCTTTTTATTTTGAGATGCGTAGTCGAATGTCCACTATGGGCATGCTGTAAATTTCCACCATGAATGATGCATGGCTTAGATTAGCGGCCCAGGCATTTCCCTAACACATATAAAAACTCCATGATCCCGCAAGATTCCTAACTTATTTCACATCGCGAGTATCCATAAACAAAAGATCACGATATCAACTCAAATAAGAAGTACAATGTTGAAAGCTTGCCCCATCACGACATGGCTGGGCTAATTTCCAACTTACAACTTGCAAGCATAACAACTCAACATAAGAGAGCCACAATGTCAAAATTTTAAAACGAGAAAAGTAAAGTGTGCCATCAGGTTCGTGAGAGCTTTACTGACCAATTTTCGCATAACACTAAAAAGAGTTTAATTTGAAGGATAGATAAAAGCAAGTCAAATGTACTTTGGAATAGCAAATTGCTAATAGGTATGTATGGTGGACAATTTGGAACAACTTGGTTTTTAGAAGTTGGATGCACGAGTAGAGCTCATACTCAGTACAAAATGAGGGCTAGCAAAAGACTGGGAGCGACCAACTAAGAGAGCAATAACGGCCATAATCATGCAAAGCGACAAAGCGACATTAAAAGAAGCATAAGATGGCATCAAAAGTCAAAAACTAAATGATCATAGAGTCAATGACGACTTTGTATGAGTCTAACATGTGTGAGCATGCGCCAAGTCAACCCAAATAAAGCATCAAGGAGAAAACCAAAATAATGCTTCCAAATAATAAAAACAACGCATGATTTTTTCAAAGGCTCATTAAGCAAACTCAGTCATTTGAGACAAGTCATGCTACAACAAAACCACTAAGCATACTATCAAAAAGACATCAAGCACGACATGCAAAAGCCTAGGCCGCAGTCTACACAAGCTCCTTCTTGTACCACTTTTTTGCATAAAGCTTTTTCTCTTTTCCAACACCATTCGAACTTTTTTGAAACAACTCTTTTGATGAAAACCAACATGGACCAGAGGTCATAATACACCTTTATGCAAAGATATAACAAGATCTGAACACAAATCAAGGCGAAAATCGAAAGCTAAACGCAGTTCTAGAAAAAGAGAACACTCGTTGAAACGATAAGAGTGAAAAACGGAGTGTTCTTGGCAAATGAAAAGCAAGGCAACTTCTCCAAAAGGAATTTGTTGGGGTCCAACCATTTATTCCAGCAAAAAAAACTAAAGAAAACTGAAAACTAAAACAACTGACGCTTCAAGAAAAACGCATAGTGCATGAAGCAATAAAAATATAGTGTGTTGAAAGGTGACCTGATTTTTGCCGATGAAGAAGGGGTGCCTCGGGGGCATCCCCAAGCTTTGACGCTTGTACCTCTTAGATTTTTTTTGGGGTGACATGGGCATCCCCAAGCTTGAGCTTTTGTCCATTCTTCAACTCATCTCATCATTCTCCAATCCCTACACTTGAAAACTTAGTTCATACAAAACTCAACACAATTCTATTAGCAACATTAGTGTAAGCATAACATTGAATCAACCCTTTTTGCTTCAGGTTTCAACTCAAAACCACCAAATATAAAGCATATACCACTGTAGCAACTTCCCCAAAAGTTCTGTGATCAAAAGAACTCAAAAAGAAAGCGATCGAGAGGCAAACACAAATAGTGCCAGAAATCTGTCAAAACAGAACAACTGACAAAGGTCGAATTTTTAGAGGGTTTTCTGTTGCTCAAATCAAAAAGTGCTAAACTAATGAAAGTTTGGATATAACCTGGGGCATATGCACAAGAAATCGTAGGTCCAAAAGATGTACTGAGAATTTTCACGAATTTTTACGGTGCAGCACCGAAAACTGTTTCACGACAACAACATCCCCAAATCTTACCTCACTCAAATTAGAGGCTTCTTTTGGCACGAAAACTAAATAAAAATGATAAGGAGAGGTCATTACAGTAGTAATAACTTCCAAGACTCAAATAAAAGAAAAAGAACTGAAAGTAAAAACATTGGGTTATCTCCCAAGAGTGCTTTTCTTTAACGCCTTTGAGCTAGGCGCAGAAAATACGAATCAAGTAATATCGAGTGATGAAGCATCAAGCTCATAATTTTCTCTAAGAATAGAGTCAAAAATTAATTTCTTTCTCTTTCTAGGGAAGTGTTCCATACATTTCTTGAGTGGGAATTGATATTTGATGGTGCCTTCCCTCATATCAATGATGGCACCTACAGTTCGAAGAAAGGGTCTTCCCAAAATAATAGGACATGAAGCATTGCATTCAACATCCATGACAAGAAAATCAACGGGAACAAGGTTATTGTTAACCATAATAAGAACATCATTAATACTTCCCAAAGGTTTCTTCTTAGCAACATCAACAATAGAATCATCATAATAACACTTTTCAAGAGGTGGTAAATCAAGCATGTCATAAATTTTTCTAGGCATAATAGTAATACTAGCACCTAGATCACATAAAGCATGGCAATCAAAACCATTAACATGCATATCAATGATGGGTTCCCAACCATCTTCTAACTTCTTAGGAATAGAAGCTTTTTGCTTCAACTTTTCATCCCTAATTTTCATGAGAACATTGGTAATATGCTTAGTAAAAGCAACATTTAAAGAACTAGCATTGGGAGTCAAGCAAGCTTTTGCAAGAACAAAATAACTTCAGATATATTGCAGCCATCAACATCAAAATCATTAAATGAAATAGAGCTATCATCTCCCACACTCCGAAAAATTTTAGCACTTTTTTGAGAAAAAGTTTTGGCAGTTTTGGGCTTTTTAACATAAGGATTGGGAATTTTCTCTACTCCAATCAAAGTAAGAGGATTGCTAGCATTTGGAACAACATCATTAGAGGTAGTAATGGTACATACCTTCATCTTTCTAGCCATCTCATCTTCTCTTTCCCACCTGGCATGCAATTCTGCTAGCATCCTAACATTTTCATCAATTCTAACTTGGATAGCATTAGCAGTAGCAAAAGTATTGTTCTCTTTCACATCATTAGGCAACACTTTTAATTTTAGAAGTTCAACATCATGAGCAGGGCTATCAACTTTAGAAGCAAGAATATCAATTTTGCGTAACTTTTCCTCACCAGACCTGTTAAAAGCAGTTTGCTTACCAATGAAGTCCTTGAGCATTACCTCAAGATCGGAGGGTGCGGCCCTAGTGTTGTTGGAGGAGTGACCATAGGAGTTACCATAACCATTACCATTGGTAGAAGGATACGGCCTATAATTGTTACTAGCAAAATTGTTCCTACAAGCATTGTTGTTAAAATTATTATTTCTAACGAAGTTTACATCAATATGCTCTTCTTGAGCAACCAAAGAGGCTAAAGGAACATTATTAGGATCAACATGAGTCCTATCATTAGAAAGCATAAGCATTATAGCATCAATCTTATCACTCAAGGAAGAGGTTTCCTCAACAGAATTTACCTTCTTACCTTGTGGAGCTCTCTCGGTGTGCCATTCAGAGTAATTTACCATCATATTGTCGAGAAGCTTTGTTGCGGCGCCCAAAGTAAGGGACATAAAAGTGCCTCCAGCAGCTGAATCCAATAAGTTCCTTGAAGAAAAATTCAGTCCTGCATAAAAAGTTTGGACAATCATCCAAGTAGTCAGTCCATGAGTGGGGCAATTCTTTATCAAAGATTTCATTCTTTCCCAAGCCTGAGCAACATATTCATTATCAAATTGGCTAAACTTCATAATATTGCTACGCAAAGCTATAATCTTAGCAGGAGGATAATATCTACCAATAAAAGCATCCTTACACTTAGCCCATGAATCAATACTATTTTTAGGCAAAGACAACAACCAATCCTTAGCTTTTCCTCTCAAAGAAAAAGGAAACAACTTAAGCTTAATAATATCACTCTCTACATCCTTATATTTCTGCATCTCACATAGCTCAACAAAATTGTTGAGATGAGCTGCAGCATCATCAGTACTAGCACCAGAAAATTGCTCTTTCATAACAAGGTTCAACAAAGCAGGCTTAATCTCATAAAAATATGCAGCAGGAGCAGGTGGCGCAATAGGAGTGCAGATAAAATCACTATTATTAGTGCTAGTAAAGGCACACAACTTGGTGTTTTCAGGAGTAGCCATTCTAGCAAAACTAAAAGCAGACAAGTAAAAACAACTATAAGGAAACTAATTTTTTTGTATTTTTGATAAAACGAAACAAGTAAAAATAAAGTAAAGCAAAACTTAAAACAAAGTAAAGGATGTGCGTGCGAAACTCCCCTTGCAGAAGTCTTCTTTTTCCCCGGCAACGGCGCCAGAAAACTTGTTGATGGCGCGGTGTTGAATAGTGCCAGAGAACTTGTTGGCGTGTAGTTGATGATGTAAATGACCGGCCAGTTGGAAACCCCAAGAGAAGGTTTGATGAATATAGCAGCAAGTTTTCCCTCAGTTATGAAACCAAGGTTATCAATCCAGTAGGAAAAAGCCAAACTCAAGAAGGTGATGCTTGCTAGCTTTGCGACAGCTCCGGACAATTTATAGGGCTCCTCATCTAGTGCTTTGCTTTGCCAGCTGCAACACGGAACCTGCACACAACACAGCCAAGTACTTTGTTCCCAACTTACGATGAGGTTGTCAATCTCACCGGTTTGCTGTAAACAAAGGAATGAGCGTATCGAGTGGAAAACAGTAGTAATATGCGAGAAAGTAAACCGTGCGAGTAAAGTAAATAGGTGATAGCAATGTAAAGGAAATAGGACCAGGGTCCACAGTTCACTAGTGGTGTCTCTCCATAAGATAAAATAACACATGCTGGGTAAACAAATTATAGTTGGGCAATTGATAGAATAAAGACAACATGCATATGTCGAGAGGATCACTATGAGATTTACTCTGGGTATTACAACAAGATACATAGACCGCCATCCAACTGCATCTATGACTAATAATCCACTTGTGGCAAATCAATCCGAGAACTCCACAAGTATTAAGTTGCGAACAACAAATAACTGCATTAAGCAAAGTGTGTAATATAAACAAAGCATATGCCCTTGGACATATGAATGTTGTTTTCTCTCTAGTGGCAACAACACATCTACAACCTTAGAGGTTTCTATCACTCCCCCAGATTAAATAGAGGCATGAACCCAACTATCGAGCATAAATACCCCCTCTTGGAGTCACTAGTATCTACTCGGCCAAGATAGCTACTAACAATGGAGAGCATGCAAGATCATAAACAACATAGAGATAACATAAGATAATATTCAGCACATCAACTCAATCATAACACCAATATTCATCGGATCCCAACAAACACAACATGTAGAATTACATAACGGTGATCTCGATCATGTAGGGCAGCTCACGAGATCTAAACATGAAGCACATGGTGGAGAAGACAACCATCTAGCTACCGCTATGGACCCATAGTCCAAGGTAGACTACTCACTCATCGCACCGGAGGCAAGCATGGCGATGAAGAAGACCATCGGTGGCGATTCCCCTCTCCGGCAGGGTGCCGGGAAGAGCTTCTGGACCCTCCCGATCTCGGGTCGACGGCGGCGGCGGATCGCGATGTGTTTCTGGAAAAGTGATCGGGTGTTTAGGTTTTTCCCGTCAGGGGGTCTTTATAGGTGAAGGGGTAGCGTCAGAAGTGGACCAGGTGGGGCTAACCACAGGTGGGCGCGGGCCAGGGGCAGGCCGCGCCCCCTGGTGGTGTGGCCACCTCCTGGCTCCGTTCCGTCTCCTCTTCGGTTCTCTGGAGGCTTCGGTAAATTTCTGGATGTTCAGCTTTTGTTTCGTCCAATTCCGAGAATATTTCCTGTGTAACTTTTCTGAAACACAAAGACAGCAGAAAATAGGGAACTGGCACTGTGGCATCTTGTTAATAGGTTAGTTCCGGAAAATGCATAAAAATGCCACGAAGTGTAACGAAACACTAAGAAAATGGTGTAAAAACAAGCATGGAGCATCAAAAATTATAGATACGTTTGAGATGTATCAGTCTTCTTTCTGGTTGACTTCTTGCGGGTGTTCTCCCCCTCGGTGGTCATCAACCACTCTGCCCTAGACTGCGCAGAAGCGTTCTTTCTGGGGGAGGTCCTCTTGCATAGGACCTTGCGGTTCCGCTTCAGACAATTTGTTAGAGTAACCTTTGCAGTATTCTTTGGACTTTCCTTTCGAGTACCAACCTTACTAGGGTAATCCAATCCCTCATGGAACTAGGAATATTCCCGTTACCTTCAGTTAAACCATCCCCCTCTGGATCAGCACGGGTGCTTACGCATGCGAGAAAATGTATATGGTTGCATGTTCCATATTTTTCCAATGCCACATCTAAATTAGGTTGACTGTTAACGCCAATCTCAATGAAATCAGAGATCCTTCTATTATACCACATATATTTTACTTTTTGGTGAGATCCCATCAGCACATTCTCACTAAACTTTCCAATCAGTTCAGCTACTTGTATCCCCTTCTGGCAATCGACGTAGACATCAACATCGTGTGCTTTAACGAGAACATTTGAGCCATCATCCAGTTCTGTAGTGTAGTTTTCGAATGTGGCCACCATTTTCAAAAGAGGAGGAGGTTTAGCAGCAGCAGGTTTTTCAGCACCAGCAGCAGCAGGTTTTTCAACACCAGCAGGAGGTTCAGCAACTGGATGATGTTGACTAGGAGCAGGTTTACCAATAGCAGCAGATTTACTGCTAGGATGTGTAGCAGCTTGAGCACCAGCAGCAGATTTTCTTTAATTACCAGCATGACAAACAATATCAGCAGGAGATTTCTTGGATGCCCGGGCAACAACACCATCTCGTGTTCTACCAATAATTTTAGCATGCAAAATGTGGCCAGGAGAGTCTTCAAACCTTTCCAATTGATCTTCAATCATTTGCATGTCCACAGGTGTAACAACCCCCCGCGGTGATACCCATTTGAATTCTGCAGTTTGTGCGGAGCCCATTGGAACAATTCCACGAACAAGTTCAACCATCCTAGATATAGACTTGAAGCTTCTTTCTGCAGCGAGCAAGGTTGCCTTACAACCCTCCACAACTATGGATTGCCCATTGTCAAGCATAGCAAGGTACTGATAAATTTGTAGAGGGACACTGTAATCTTTGCGAATCCTACTCGACACAAAGTTGGGGAAATAAGAAATGCTTGTTAGTGTTCGACTAACAAACATCTCTCGCTAAAATATATCTTAATTTCCTACATCCAGCTAGCAGATACCGATGAAGAAGGGTAAAATACATAAGAGAGAGCAGCTCACCTCCTCCGGCTGCTCAGGGTGAGACATGATTCCTGAGTTGCGGGCCCTTCCATCCTCTGTGCTGCTCAGCTCGTCTCCCGGCGATGGCGATCTATCTCTGAGCAACGACTCGCTCGACATTCAGCATCACCGCGGGCCGTCGGGCGCGGGCACGAGAGCTTTAAGCAGCGCTATCTGTCTGTGTCGCCGCCGCCGCCGCCGTCCTAGGGTTCAGGCAAGGTTAAGGGCGGAGGGACGAACTAGATCTTGACCGTACACCGCTGCAGAGTGACCCCATTACATCGAATTGCCACGCAGATTGACACGCTGGAACTAACATGAAACGGAGAAATACTGACATGTGGGACCGCAATGGGCCCAAAAGGGAGAAGTCACGGCAATATTTGGTTTGCCCTCATTTCGTTCAGTATGGCCCCTCTGAGAAATTACCTACCCAACTTTTTAAATAGCGTCTATTACAAGCAACAAAGGTACATGTGACCCTCTGGCAAGGAACTCAGTGACCGAAAACAAAATCACCAGCCGAGCCCGAGCGCAAGTTGCCATCCCAACCTGATGCCATGGGGCGAATGACCAGAGCCGCCAAATTTCATTCAACTCATGACCATATTACAGCGCGCAGTACAACGCCCCTGGAAGCTGTAGTTCTGATGAGCTAGACCGGCAGGGCAGTGGCCGTTTACATGAGGTTAGTTAGAGCAACTAATGATAAGCCCAGACACGCGATCTTTTGATCATGTCTGCCTCTATAACTGATCTTGTAAACATTCTTCCCTGTCTTAATGAATGAAAACACGCGATGCTCGCGCGTGTTCTTTAAAAAAAAAAAAGCCAGACTGATCATCTCTTAACCTGCTCTGAGCAGTTGTGAGCTACAACATTCAGCTCCCTGCTGCCGTTCCAGCCGATACGAAACCAGCTTGTACTCACCAATATGTTGCCTGATCTCCCAAAGAACCCGCGAATACTCCCCTAACAAAAAAAGGAGCATTGGAAAATGTCCACTAAGCAATCTCTAATTCTCTTTTAGAATAGTTTTTCGTTGCCCTAGTTTTTTTAAAACAAGACAAAAGAGTTTCTATTTTATAAATTAAGCAGAATAAAGTTGGACATATAATTAGCGGGAAACTGGCCAAAAAACGATACTAGTGTACCAATACCGTCATGAAACACGACCACGTTGGGCACCACCACCGGCCGACCTGGCCACATGCCAACAGTCGGCCACACATGTCCTAGTTTTTTCACACATAGATAAACTAAGCCCTTACGTTTGGCCTAAACAATATAATATACCATAAATATGCGAGCATTTCCACATTTACATACCAAGCTTTCAAACCTCATGCAATTTTAAACCCCACGTTCCTACCCAAAATATTCAAAATGAACGCACAAGGAGTATACAAATAAAGGTGGGAGTCCTGATATACTATTAAAAAATAGTCTAGTTATTAAAAATAGATTAGACAATGCTTTGATCTTCAAGGAAAAAAATAACATGGTTGTAAAGTGCCAATGAAATCATTCATGCCTAGAGAAGAAACTGAAATTTTAGTGAAACAAGATTAAAAGTGCTCATGGAACAATGAGGTTTCTACTAGATAATGAACTAGAAAGGAAGAAAAAAATTCACACTTTAAAAGTTCCATTGACACATTGCAAAGGTTGCTAAATCAATTTACACATAGAAATAATGCAATATATATAAATAAAATAAGTAAAAATTATAAAGGTAAACTTCGCCTTCTGAATTATAGCAACAAAAAGAGTCGTATCCACTCGCCTTCGATATGTTTCACATGCATCGGCATTACCTGTTATTCTGCACTGGCTCCTGTTGTGATATAATTTACCAACATGAACACACAAGTTGTTACGGTGGTGTGTAATTGTTTGGAGCAGGTGACCAAGTGATTTATCTACCCAACATTGATGGCATTGTAGTCTTCGGATCGACCCTCCACTCTCTCACGATTTTATACCAGTCTTGCATGACTATGTATTTTGCATCCTTTTGTGTGCCTGAGTTGTGTTGCGGCCACGTGCATGCCAGATATACAAAGGTTGGCTGTGAACTCTTTATACTTGCATGCATTCTGCTTTTAAAATTGTCATTCATATAGAAAAGGTGAATTTCTTTTGGCGGACTTAGGCCTCCTTTGATTTAGAGGAAATATGAAGGAAACTCACAGGATAGGTAAATTTTCTTACGCTGCTACTATTTTTTTTTTTGAAACGGAGGCAAAAGCTTTGCCTCAATCTATTAATTAAGAAGAAGAGAGTTACCCAGTTAATTAACGGAAAACCGGGCGAAAACCGGTACAACAACAACAACACAAGCGGACTACTCCCAAAGCAAGCAACAACCCAACCATCTAGCTAGACAAATCAACTCTCCTAACATGCTACAGCCAGAAACTCTCGACATATCGATGAACGAAGACAACAACCCGAGAAGATGATGACTAGCCATCGAGCAGTGGCAGGCTCGCTCTTTGTAACGACACTCTTCTTTTTATTCTCCTAAGGTACTCCTTCACCTTTTTACGCTGCTACTATTCACCCCTTTGATTCATAGGAAAGGTATAAAGGAAAACTAGAGGAACTTTTCCTTTAGATCTCACTTTCAAGGCAAAATGTACAGGAAATAAAACATTCACTCATACTTCATTCTTCCATTCCTATGCACAAGGAACAAGGAAAGGTTTGCACATGCTATCCTTTTCCTTTGATATCTATATCCTATGAATCAAAGAGGTCCTTAAGGAGTGGACCAGTGGGCCACGACCCACCCCAAGATTTCCCAACGGCCCATATATGGAAAAATTTCAAGCTGAGCTAAAAGAACTGAAATTCTCATATTGGCCCGTCTTGGCCTAAAATCCTGTGTCCGCCCTATAGGATAGGAAAAGTACATGGATTGGGATCAAAGTGTGTTTGATAAATCACATGAAAAAGAAAGTAAGTACAACAGGAGATTTGAATGCAAGAATTTCCTTGGTAACAAATCCCAATGATTTTGATTATATGAATCAAATGACCTAAACAAAAAGAAGTCCTACAAATATGAATCCTCTAAAATTCCTGTGAAATTTCTTCGTCAGGCGAACCTTTAGGTTCTATGTACAACTTCGAAAATAAGTACAGCCCAAATGTATCTCCATAACGTGGAGATACAGCTTGAGGACCCTAGCTATGGCATAGAGCATACCCGCTTACGATCATGCAAGCAACATATCCAAGCTGCTCCCATTTTCAAGAAGTTCGTCGTTCCATAGCTGAAGGACTGAAGCACACTTGATCTATCTACTGCTGCATATATATTCTGCCACTTTTTTGCTTTCGTTCATTCAACGACAGTAGATTGTACAAACTATCTTGGCGGAATCTATCTCTCACTGATTCTCTCTACCTTTCTTCTTGTAGAGAATCAGAGATGGCATCCCTGCTGGTGGATTCAGTTGCTCGTCGCCTTGCCGTCGTCGCGTGCATTGCGCAGATCGTTCTCAGTTGGATCTTGCTGCTGCCATGCGCACAAGTGCACAACTACTTGCTTTCAAACCTCAAACTTATCCTGTTTTCCCTTTCTTCTTGGAGAATTTTCCTTTCCACTCTCTGGATATGAATATGTGATAGCTGCAGGGGCAGGTGTTACTAAGATGTCCCGTTTACATGATCGTTTGGTTTGCGCCCGGATCAATTTGCCACAGCCGGCCGGGGAGGTGCCTTCCCTGCACACCTACCCGGTCGACTTGCTCCTGCTGCCCATCGTGGGTGTAATGTATAGTAGTTATCCGATTACGATCTCTAGATTGTAAACAAAAGATAAGCTAACAAAAAGCACACAAAATAGTGGTGCGTTGCAGAGTAGAAGCATTATTGCTCTTCCCATTCTAGGCAGGATGCGTCTTAAAGCTGTAGGCCAGGATAGATGGACGCTATCACTTGTCGCTGACTCGGTGTCTCTGCATATTTGCCTCATCGATCGCGTGTATGGAGTCATGGATGGACGGTGGTGCTGCTTGCCAATCGCCCAAATAGAATGACAGTGTTGCCTCCCAAGCTGCACTACGCTTTCACGTCGTCTCATATAGGAGTAGCACCATTTCGGCACACTCTATCTAAGTTGGGCGGCTGAAATGGACTTGTGACCGATCCGAGGAAATTTCCACGGAGGAGCAACTAGAACGTGCACTACTGACACTTATGATTTTTTTACTGAGTTACTACGTGCAACATTCGGGCGTTTGCGCTTTGCTGAACTTAAGCGATGCCCCGCATGTTCGAAGATCTTCCTCTATCGTGTGTAGGGGCCAGTGGGTACACACTCCGTAGACCGACCTAGGTAGTTGCACTATCAGGGGCGGAGCCAGAAACAGCTCAAGTGTGGGTGCTAATACACTTAGTGGTGCTAGTTACATAGGAATTTCATATTTGTAACCTTGAAACATAAGACATATTCGCTGTAGTGCAGCTGCCAGGCACAGCTCCGCCACTGTTCACTATGGTTTGAAAGTTCCGTTCGGAATATATATGCACTCTTTGGTTGGTGCAAGTTGCAACACGATAAAGAGTGGAGCAGTCTGTTGATGGTTCACTCTTAGTTACTTGTACATGTTGATTTAGCTGCTATCTTTGCATTCTATAACTGTAATAAGTTGGAAAACTCTAGCAGCCTTCCCTTTTGCCTTTCCCTTCCGGTTTGTAAGAACTTTGTTCAATTTTGGCAGTTATTTATTGCTATTCGACTGGAAGGCCCACTGTGGATTTTTTTTCATACAATTCACAAACAAACATGTGCTATATGCCACACAAAGTCTACCACCGGATTAGTGTCCGAAATAAGTTTTTTGTTCATATAGTTCATATTTTCTTAGTCAAATTCATGATCAAAGTTAGTCTCAAAGAAAGCAGGGGCTTCTATATTACAAAGGAGGTAGGAACACAGAGAGCAAGAAGAATTAGCAAAAAAAATCTAGTCAACTCCCTTTAGATTATTAGGCAGGCCCGTGTAGCTAGGTCATCTGTTTGACCAGAAAAATTAAAAGCATGCTATCCATAATTTCTTTTGAATATAAATCCATTTTTCTATTTTGTGTAGTATATAGTTCTTTTTTTGCCAAATAGGTGATATAGAAATACACACATGCATAATAAACCTAGTGCCTTACAAGATAGACACTCTTTAGCCTTTTCTTCTACTTTGGGTAAACTTCATCGGTTCCTTAACATGTAAACACACTTTCATGAGTTAATGTGTTGCAGTTGATACATGTGGAGCAGTTCAGACACATATGCATGAACACAAAAACCTTCATCAACGGCAACGGAGTAACTGCATCCTTGTCCAATGAACACAAAAACCTCAGATCATTCAATCAATTGTAGAAAAAAATGCAATTGACAAAACTGTTTACTAGGTAAACACACGCTTTTTAGTAAAACTAGCATGGCAGCCCTCGCAAATACGGGGGAATACTCTTTGTAGTGTTAAAATTTAGTGAGAAATAATTAAATGGATTATATCAACATTATGTTTTAATGAAATATTACCTAAGCATGAAAGCTATTAATCATATTTTTGGGTGAGATTTTGGATATTCATGAATCATATTGGTTAATATATCTTGAATGTTAATCTCACATATTGATCTAACTTTGTATAAAAAGTATCATCATACTCTCTTTTTAACATTAATTATATATTGATGTAATATCATCTATAAATGATTTTCATTAAGATAGTGTGGCATAATAATATTTGAAGATGAATCAATATGAATTATTCTATTTTTATGTGGCTATGAAACAATAGTATTATCCACTATATAATATATAATGTGGCTATAAATCAATGTGAAAAACTGCTTAATCATGGCCAATGGACATGCTAATTTGTTTTTGCTATTGCTCTAAAAACAATCAATGTGTAAAGTATTTGATATGCTTAATCTAAGGCCAATGAAAAATTAGACAATTTTTATTGCTTATTCTATAACATTTTATTTGAGCAGACTGGCACGTCCCATAAATCATTGGAAGGCAGGAAACAATATGATCCATTGAATTTTTTTTGAGGGAATGATCCACTGAATTTTCCTTGCCAGGCCTTATTTATTTTTATTGGGCGTACTGGCATGTTCTAGTTGAACAAAAGTACACATCCAACTGGATCTACCAGATTTTGGAATTGTTTACCCCATTTGTATTTGTATGTGAGCGGACTCCATGTAATCACGTTACAAACTCACAATTACACGCATGCACCACCAAAAATCCACTTGCATGCATGCAACGATTCATATTGAGACTTTTTTCTTTCAACTAAATATATCTTTTTCCCTGCTGAAGTGCTTATGCCTGTGTACGTCTTAGCCTTGATGCATTGGACCTACACGCGCTTAGGCTAGTCATAGTGGGGAGTATCATATAGTAGTATCATGCATATGATACTTGTGTATGATATTATGTCCATAATGCATGGTATCATAAAGTAGTATCATATATATTCATTATATTTATTGTTTTGTAGTATCTCAATACAAATATGTGTATAAGATTTACTTGAGCTTAATGTTTCTCGTAATACACGTTACGATATAGTATCTACCTATGATACTCTAATCTTCTCTCTCTTTATTAATTAACTGCCACATCAGCAATTTTGTGAGCCTAATTTACATGATACTACCTATGATACTAGCACTATGGCTAGCCTTATGTACGCATTGCCTGCCTGGTCTGTTTGCTTGCCCGGCGAAGCCAGTGCCTCTGCATCGCACGCGCCCACCGATTGATCTCTATTTGAGACGAATTCTGTCCAGTCAGCTCGCAATTAAACGTACAAGTTCTAGTCTCTATGCTTTATTTGTAACCGGCTGAGTAACGTGACATATTTTGTACGTGCAAAACAATATATGTTTGTACATGTCACGCAAGACTATTAAATCCTAACCGTTATATTTATAAACCACCATGATCTAACTGTCAAAATAATTTTAATGATGTGGATTAACGTGGTGTCTCAAAAACATAACCTATGTATTATGTTTTTAGTATATAGTAGACGGGGAGCGGGATCCAGAGGTAGCCAAGCGAAAGAGAGATGCATCATGCATGCATGGGGAGCGGGACCAAAATTAAGGAAAGTTGAAGTGAACGAAGTGGCACGTTAAATTTTTTCAGTTTAACGTTTAACTGAAAAGTCGTGGCAGAACGAACGACGTAGTCACGAGTGTACTATGCACAACGAACATCGATTCTATGGACGGGCACCGTCGTCGTGAATCTGCGGCAGGTTAATGTGCACCTGCAGGCCTTTTTCTAGTTCGAGACATGTACAGTCAGCTAGCTGCACGTTGGGCACTCCGCATTTGCATTGCAGCACCCCGTGGTGGAGTGTGGACTGTGGTAGCCCTTTATTTCTTGAGAGAGAGCTAGCCCGCGCTTCGTTTCTCTCGTCTCTCTCACGCCCCAGCTAGTCCAAGGCTCCAAGCTACCAGAACAGAGAGAGAGAGAGAGAGAGAGAGAGAGAGAGAGAGAGAGAGAGAGAGAGAGAGAGAGAGAGCTAGCTAGCCTAAGCCAGAGAGATGGCGACCGTGGGAGGAGAGGGGATGGGGGACGCGGTGCCGTCGCCGGTGCCGGTCGTCGCCGGCGCGAGCGGCTTCAACCATGTCCCGACCAAGCACAAACCTGGTCAGTGGCTCACTGCAACTACTAATTCCTAGCTTTTCCTCAGCATTTGCAAGAAATGTCGCATTCATCGATCGTTTTCTTAATTTGTCCGCGCGCGCACCGCGCAGGGCTCGAGTTGCCGCTGGCGTTGTTTGCTTGTTTCCATGGATTCGTGAGCACACTAGTAGCGCTGGTTATCTTGCTGGTGGTGCCGAACAACGGAGATGCATTCCGTCGCATCCAGGTGCGGAAACAAATCTAGCTACTCCACACTTTATTGTGCTGAAAGTCTGCAACAATCTAATCGGACTGCTTTTTCTCTCAAGGATGATGCTTTTACGTTCCTGGTGAGGCCGGCCGTGAGCATCGGGGTCGAAGTGCTCGTCGCCGTGCTGGCCCTGCTTTTCACGGCGACGGGGTGGCGCAGGTGCAGCCGGGTGCTCTGCTTCTTGGCGCTCCTCGCGGTCATCGTCACGGTGATGCTGTTGGTCCGGCTCCTCTACGCCGCCCTGCCCGGCTTCTTAGGCGCCGACATCGTCAAGGTCGCCGTCACCGTGGCGGCCGTCGTCGCCGGTCAGCTCTCCTTGTCATTCTGTGGCGCCAAGGTTACGGTCAAGATTTTTGTCGACGCTCTGGAGCAGTCAAAGCGTGTGCCGACCCCAGTGAACTGCGCCTCCTCTCGAGTCTGATGGAAACCGAGATCTGGAGCTCAAATCCGCTATCCAGCGGATCAGCAGCTGTTGCATGTTAGTATCTGCATATGTGTTGGTGTTTCCTTGCATTGTGTATCGCGTCGTACCGTTGGTGTTGTTCGTATATTGTGGCCTGGGCCTATCCCGTTCCCACAACATCTTTGTTTTTCAGCTTCCTGTGTCCTTAACCAGTTGTAGTACGTTACCTAATTAAGCTCCGGTTATGCGTCATGTTCATGCATATGTATCTCAAAGCGTCTCAAGTCATTGGCAACTAGATGATGCCCCGCGCATTGCAGCGGGACACTCTATGCATAAACCATAATGCATAAATTAAATACATAAAATTGTGTATAAGTAAATAAATAAAGAAAAAAATAATGATGGATACTATATGAAATTAAGGGATACGTTGGAGCCATTCACATATTAAAATTGTACATTAATTTCTATCTAAATACAAAATGATGGATACTATAAATTACAGGCTAGTTTGGAGCCATGTACCAATTAAATGTTCATTACTTTCTATCTAAATAGTTTAGACACGTATTTGAATTAGGATGTAGGAAGATTCTATAGTCTTCACCAAGAATATAAATCGGCGCCATGCCTAATTTCTGGAGCAAGTATATCTGAATATCTGTTTAACAAAATAGAAGTGTCAGTATGTAATACATTTGAACAGATTTAGTGATTAGTAAACACATTCATTTCCAGAAAATCATCATAGTTGGCAAATAAAAACGAAATGAATAGGTAAACATTGAAAACGAACTGAATAGGTAAATTAAAACGAAATGATCATTAGTGTGTAGCAAGTACTTACATAGAACTTAGCAAGAATATGCATAGAAGAAGCCCTGTGAGCAGGAATATGCATAGAAGAAGCCCCGTTTTAGAGTGATGGTCCAGGCAGGCGAGGGTTGATGAAAGATTTTGCACACATAGACCGGAAAATACACAACATCTGTAGAAAGAAACTGCATACAACCGTGCGGTCTAGACACAGCGCGCGATGACGAAAGTAACAGGTGTTCTTTTGTTATTTGCTCTTATGACTGCAACCAAAGAGGAGTTTTTCTGCAACAATCAGCAATGCATTTTTAATGAATGCACACTGAGAATACACGGCGAGAACCTTTATCTGCATTTTTCGATGCATGAAAGCATGTCAGTTTACATGGGAATTTTACCAAGCACCTGGTTAGCAGAAAAGGATGGAAGCAAATGGACTTTAAAAAGATTAACGAAACATACCTTAGCAGGTGGAACCTTCACAAATTATATAAGACAATCGATCTTAATACATAGGCCGAAGCCGCAGAACTCTGTTTACCCCTTGCTGTGGCAATCCTCAGCGCCCGAGTATTACTTCAAGCTGTAAGCTTGGTCACGTACCCGCGTGGTGAAAGCCTCTCAGACAAAACATTTTTGTACCGTTCGATTTTCACTTCAACCGATCTGGAACCAATCTGAGGCCTCCGTTTGATCTGATCGATGAGAGTTTCAACACTTTGTTCTACTCCTCTTTTCTACTGACATTGGTCCCGTTTACTGCTATGGCACAATTCACGGCGAGATGGGGTAACCTTTGGAGTGTAAAAAGGAAAAATTGCCAGCGCTCTTACTTGCACGGTTGCACCCCCAGAGGCCCAGACCTAGCCCCGCAGGCCCAACCCCACCCCATTCTTTCCTTCTCCTCCCTCACGACCTCTAGGGTTCCACACAGCCGCCATCGCCGCCGTCTGCTCCCCAGCCGCTTGCCCCATCGCCGCGGCCGTCTGCTCTCTAGCCGCCTGCCCCATCACCGCCGCGGCCGTCTGAACTCCAGCTGCCTGCCCCATCGCCGCCGCCGCCTGCCCCATCGCCGCTGCCGCCTGCTGTCCCACCGCCGACGCCACCTGCTCTCCCACCGCCGACGCCGCCAGCTCTCCCACCGCCGACGCCTCCGCCGTCTGCTCCCCCACCGCCGACACCGCCGCCGCCTGCTCCCCCACCGCCAACGCCGTCTCCATCGATCCATCCCCGAGCGCAATACGGAGGAGGCCGACGCAGCGGAAGCGGCTGGCGTGCGCGGGCCGTCGCGCCCAGGAATCTATCAATCCTACCCACATGGGTGGCGCCGGATCAAGACCCGATACCTCAACGTGTACAGTGAGGCATCGGTGACTATATCGAAGCCAATATGGTTACAGATTTTGGCTTGGTAAATAACCCGTGATGCCAATATAGCCGATTGAATGTTTTTCCTTGGTGTACTGTTGTTGTTGAGCATGGAGCTCTAAACTGCTGAAGAATGTCCAATGTCTAGTACCTCTAACTCGAGAACACTTAGCTGATCTGTCCTACACCATTCTGATTTAAGCAAGTACTTTACTCGGCGTGGAGTTGATGGATTGGTGTCTTCATGCAGAACCCCATATCTCTGTGCATTTTAATAAGTGTTCCGGTCATTGGTCTCTATATGAACATCATAATATTGCTTGCTGCATCTACGGTGCACATTAAGTCACAATTTCAAGAACATCTTATGTTAGGCAACTAATTAAACAGATGTACTGTGAGGAAGTAGTGAAACATGCCGTTAATTAATTTAGCAGAAGAAATTTGCTAAGTGAAGTGTGGTACCCAGGTTTACTATTGTTTTCTCATCATGTTTTTTCTTATTTGCAAATCATTAGTATCTCCCCAGGTAAATGTTCATTTGTAATTTCTCTGATCCCATAGGAACTTTATAAATTTATTTATAGAATTGACTGTTAGTTAGGATCATATGGACCAAAATATGATCATCTACATTCATAATATCACAAGAATAAGGAAAGTGGATAGAGATATACACCTCAACTATAAGAAGTCGTACAAACGGAAGGACCTTGGATTAATGCATGTTGAGAACAGTTAAATGCTTAGTCTTGGTACAGTCTGTGTGTGACCTATTCTTTGAGAGGTTTCAGAACTTTATCTTTTCATAGAAATATTTGTACTCCCTCTGAACACTAATACTTATCACTGATATGGATGCATCTAGACACTAAATGCACAAAGTGTTGCTCATGTTGTTTCAGTTTTGATCTCTTCTTTTATTTTATTTTCTTTCCCTGAAAATATGATCCGCGCAAGTGGTTTTGAAACGAGCTTCTCTGTTTGGTTTAATTTGACATTAAATTTTAGCCTTTCCTTAGTTGGTTTCGTGCTGAGTTCGTTGAATTTTTGTAGGACGAGCGTTAAATGTGGAAGGGAGAAGCGGGAGACGATTGATCTATGGCGACGACTCATTTGGATGTTCTGGTAGAGAATGATCCCCAAATCGGAAAGAATGAGATTGCAAGAACAAACAGCTCGACAATGGGTTCATGCATTGCTGGCTGCAGCCTCAGTTCGCTTATGTTTGGCTTAGCCTTAACTGGCTTTCTTCAGCTACTGAGGATGACCTGCACCGCTTGTGCCACCAATCAACTCAGATGGACTTCATGGATGAGTTGTTTTGGCATTGTTGCTATACATATGCTATCATATGAGTCCATTAAGAAAGCACAAATTAATATCTTTTGTGGGAGAAGGCGCACAAGGCTGCTGGAGCAAGATGGTGCCACAACTAGCAGAGGGGAGTGACAAGGTAGGCGCAACGACAACGTGAACCACAGAGAAACTTTGATGACCACTACCCAATGTCGGTTGCAAACTATAGTCAACTATGGGTATTCTGGAGATCTAAATGCGGCTCTCCATAAAGAGATATGCTTCACAGGTTTAGCTATGTGCTACAGGCAGCTAAGGGTATTCCCGAGATCTAAATGCAGCTCTCCATAGAGAGGTATGCTTCACAGGTTTAGCTATGTGCATGCAGATTTGCTTCTTGAATCTAATATTTGAGTGATGTGTAGTAGTAATATTATCAATCTTGCAATCAACACTTGCTTCTATAATTTCTGTGATGCAATTTGCAATCACCGGACCATGAGAGCCATAGTAGTGTTCAAAAAATATATGATATTTCATCCATGTCCATATTGTGTTAATTAGTGATTGAAAGAAACCTAATGAGATTAACATTAGCAAAAAAATTGTATGCAATATGGCTATTGTTTATGGCAAGTTAGCAGCAGTATTATAGACTCCATAGCATAAACTGAGATGGAAAATAAGAACTTCAGATTCAACTTGTAGTCAAGAGTCCTATGGTGGCAGAGTATGGACGGCTTTTGTCAAATTGTACCGACTAAATCCGTGGACAGTTTGAGTTTACAACCCCTTGATCTTCTCTGTGATCAAAATATATGATAGGCCTCAAAATTTCATTACCCGTACCCAAGGAATTGTACGGATTATTGAGAAACCGTGTATGCACATGACACAGCTTACCATTATAAAAATAAATTTGGTTAACACAAGATATTATGCCATTAGTCTCTTAGCTTTACTTCTGCAGATGTATCTTCTTAAGTATATGTCAGTCAGTTAATTTAAATTGGAGAATTTTTATTTTGTGGGGCAGAAGTTTAAAAATTAAAAATCACAAGATGTATGCATGTGTAACCATAGATCTTGATTAGCCCTCTTCTGATCTGCGCTTGGACTTGGAATGTGCAGGCACTCATGGGTTTGCAATGCTTTTTGAATTCTGTCAGAACCTTCTCAATATTTGGAATCAACTGTGGTTAGGTAATAAACAACACAATACTATGCAGATATCTTTTGTGTTTACAGCCTTAGCTTGCACACTTTTTGTCAAGTTTATCCCAATTATTTCTTTGTTACTATGCAGGCCGATGAAGCTGTAGCGGTTATGGCGAACACAAAGCAAATTCTTAACCAGTTTATCTAGAATTCAGGTATCCATTCAGAACAAGATCTGAAACATATTTGGGTTAGAAATTTTGCTTACTACACTCTTCTAAGCTTCTAAGCTGTTGCACTCGACTGTACATTTTTACTGTAGACCACTGGAAACCGTTAACTATGAATCTTATCATGTCGATCACCTTTTTATCTTATGCAATTTACCACCTCCTAGCTGAATACATTAGATAATATACACTATCGGAGCATAAGCAATCACGTCCACTTTATTTGAAGCCTTTTTAAATCACTGAGAAAAAATTGTCCCTCCTCAACCAAATGGAAGATCTATTATATGCAAGGGACTATGAAAGTGACATGAAGCATTCTGAAGAGCTCTGAAGTATGGTTCCTGCTGGTCTTAATTATTTGACATATGAGTGGTCATAGTATTGACAACATTTACCTTTTGTATATTGGATAGATGGCAACCCTCACTCTACAAGTGCGACAGTCTTATACAACATTTCCTACTAATCTTCTAAATACGACTGAAATGTATCCCAAAATATCTCCGTGAGAGTGATATTGGCTCTCAAGTGTGCCTTCGTATTTATGTCTATAACATTGTCTGAAACATACTTATTTTGCTTTCTGTCTAGCTTGCTCAATTTTAGATTGCCCTTCATAATGTGTTTTTGTTCCGTTTCTCCCAGATGTTCTTATTTTCATAATAAAATACAGCATATATGTACAGTTTACATAAGCAATAGATATAATTTTGATTAGAATATATATACTAATATATGTTCTTGCCTTCTTGGTACTTATTGATTCTTGTAAATTGTACAAATTTTCTACTTACAATAGAAAATATAGAAAATATTCAATTATAGAACTTCCTAATTACTGCATTATTGTTTGTGGGTTTATCATCCATTATACGACTTCTAAAGAAATCTTGACTTTTCTACCATGCTTATATATTCATGACAATATTCCTTCGGACATGAATTGTAGAAAACTTGGTATTCAAGAAGCCAACATGGACAGTCATCTAATAAGCCTTTCAAGTCGACATGGAGAGAGTCATCCATTATACTAGGCCGTTGAGGCAAAGACGGAGGCTGTGAAGATTCCCGCGACACAGCCTTGTGGCGCCGCGTCAAGGAGAAGGACCCTCAGAAGGCGCTCCTCGGAATCCTGGAGATCCAGCACACTTTATGCGCCCTCCTTCTCCATTGCGTGTTTTTTACATGCCTTTCGTTCGTCCCGTTTAATACTGTCCCACGGATCAGTGTCTGGGTGTATTACCGGGAGTAAAAAAGCAACTCTCATGAGTCACACGCCCATCCGGCCATCCCCAAAACTTAGACATGCGGCCACTCGATATATTCCGCTGTGACGCTGACTGGTTGGCCTCTCTAGAGCTTATGCTTGAATGATATTTGTTGCATCATGTCTAAGTGTTCAGTTGGAGGGATAGCGCCTCTCCAGTTTATTACTGAGTGCCTAGCCGTTTCTTCTTTTTATATCTCCCTTTTTTCTATTTGACTTTAAAGATAATTTACTTGTTCCAAATTATAGAAAGATCATGTTGTCGTTGCATTTCTATGGTCAAGCTCATGGCTCAACCCCCAGCGTATGTGTGTCCATAGCTCAAACATTAGCTAACAATCATTACCAGCTCATTGTTTGTGTTTACATTTTAATATGAAAAAAAATCAAAATAGAGCTCTACTACAGAATAACTTTCAAGTAGATTCCATACCTTTGAATGATGGATTTGGATTTTATCACATATACATGTTAATGCACTTTCTATCAGTGAGTTTTGCTGTACTTTGTTTTTTTTACTACTAACTTAAGCTGCCTTATTCCAAGATAGTCACATTTTAAAATTTTGGATATCCACTCAAATAAATATCAATAATTTATTTGAAAATTAACCACTCTTATCTCTTTTTTTTGCGAATCACTCTTATCTTTGTTAACAAGAACTAAGAAATCCAAATGTAATTAACTAATGTTAGCAATAGAAATTTCAAGTTGATCGAAAAAGCATATCGGATACACGGGAGGATTTGATTAAGTGTTTAGCTTGCAATAAATTCTTGCATCCACACGCCTCTCTACCATCAAAATGAATGGCGATCAACAGTTTGTTTGTTTGCGGAAATTCAATTCGGCTCCCATATGCATATGCTTCCTATGTCAAAAAATTATATTTCTGAGTGTCAAAAAATTCAAATGAAAAATTCCACATGTACATCTTTATAATCCATATGCGTTCGTAAAAGTTTTGCGAAAAAATAACATTGCACGTGATCGGTATAAAAAAGACAAAACATGTATGATACAATGTCTTCTTTTTAGCATCAAAATTTGTCTTTTTTACGTAGGCCAAATGACAAGTCAGTTTTTCGTAAAACAACTTTGTGCACACACAACATGTGAAGACGTATGTGTGAATTTTCCGTTTGAATTTTTTTTAACATTTCAAAATATGTCAAATATTACATTCAAATAATGGGAGCATATGCACATGGAAGCCAAAACAGCACCCCCCCCCCTGTTTGTTTGGCCCTTTCAAGGGGAGGATAGATTCATACCTAAAATGCTACTATGATACCATTTTTATAATTTTAAAATGTAAGTGGCAAAAAAAATGGAACAAAATTGTGATGTTTACAAGATATGTCCTTACAATCCTTAGAATTTTCAGAACCACATTCGAAATACACTAAGAGAAACAAAAAGAAAAAATGAACATAAGTAGTGTCAAAAAAGACAAAATGTCAAAATGACACTATTCACATAGCAGTTTGTCTTTTTTTGTTTCTCTTAGTACATTTCGAATTTGGTTTTGAAAATTACAGGAATTGTAAAGACATATTTTTTAAACATCTACAAATTTTTCTGGGATATTTTACCATTTAGAACTTTTTTCGAAATAATAGCATGATAACATCTGAGGTGTAGGATCATAGGATATTTTTCCCTTTCAAAGGGCACCATTCTCCCTACGCCAAAACAACACACAGACTCATAGAGCAAAGAAAAAAGAAGAAGAACACAGAGGAGAGCCGGATGGACATCACAGTCAGAAACTAAAATATATAGACAACCTACGCCCGTCAGTCAGGCCGCTTCGAGGGACAAGCATGATTTGCAGCTGCTTTGCACCGAGCAGAACCATGCATCAGCAGCACAAGGACCGTGCACAGGCAGAACACCCATACGACATGATGAGAAAACGCTTGGCAGGCGGGCGCGGCGAAGCGCGCCGGCCTGTCTAGTTAGACTACAAAAGTGAAGAAAAATACTGGACAGAGAAATTCAGGAAGCCTCAGTAGTATGGGAGGACGAACTGATGAAGCAAATACATGCATGGAGAGAGATGCATGTCTGCACGGCTGGTTCTACGGCTGGTTTTGGGTTCACTGTTGTTCTTCGTGAGGATGAGGAACGGATTAATCATACAAAGATATATGGCGGCCAGATATATATAGGAAGAGAAAGTAAGATGCAGTGAAGGAGAAGAGCTAATCGTGAAATTGGAATGGGAAGGTGAGAAGACAGCGCCAAAATTTAGTGGAAATGCTCGTATGCGTGCATCAGTTTCTTATGCACACTTAATTCTCGTGGAGATTAATGGTCTAGTTACCCTTGAGAAGGGCCTGCTCGGCTGCTCCTGTACTTTCTCAAACTTCATTGGTGGGCTGAAGTGGGATGCATGTGATCGGTAGCATCATAGCGATTTTCTTGTCGTGGCGACCTGGTCAGACCGATCGAAACAGAAGACCTATAACGGAGTGGGTAGCGCTCAGCAAAAGTGGTGACGTAGACTCACGAGAGGGCAGAGGTAGTGAGGGACTCTTATATAGATATATAAAAGATTCGGCCAGCATAGGATTTGAGACCGAGGAATAATTCTAGCATCAGATCAATCCAATCTTCCTATCTTCTGAATGTGTATGACACCTGGTCAGTGTTTGGCAACTCCCAAACTGTCAAAGTTTCCTCTGCGTATAAATCTCTTATGAAATAGGATGTTATCTGTCCTGCTTTTCATTGGATCTCGAAAGGATGTTGTCAAGAAAAGCAGAAAGTGTTAATAGAGATGGTTATGCATCAAGTTTATCCATGTATCTCAAACCGTCTCAAGTTATTCGCAATTCAGCCAGCATAGGGTTTGAGACCGAGGAATATTTCTAGCATCAGATCAATCCAATCTTCATGTCTTCTGAATGTGTATGACACCTGGTCAGTGTTTGGCAACTCCCATGCTGTAAAAGTTTCCTCTGCATATCAATCTCTTAATGAAATAGGATGATATGTGTCCTGCTTTTCAATGGATCTTGAAAGGATGTTGTCAAGACGAGCATAAAGTGTTTTTCTGGTTGCTACTGCCTAATAGACTTAATACAAGATAAAAACAAACTTATCAGGACCTTAGGGCGCCCGGACCTTATCTGTGGCCGCACGATGCTGTTGGAGATTCGTGCTGACCATTTTTGTAAAAAACAACCCCTGCAGTTTGTTGGAATCAACCTGTAGTCCTAATGTGACTAGGTATATAAACAGCACTGGAACCACAAACCCTAGCAAGATCGCCCCGCTCCCCCTCCCCCCGCCGCCCCCTCCCGATCCTGCCCTAGATCCCGACCCGCCCAGATCCCTCCGCCGACGACGCCCGGCGAGGCCGCGCCGCCCCATCACGCGCCCCCGCCCCATATCCCTCCGCCGGCGATGCCCTAGCACGCGCCCCTACCCCAGATAACTCCGCCTCCTCTCCAGCCCCGACGGTCGGTGTTCCTGCAGGGATCACCGCCGGCGGGCGCGGCGGTTCCCGGATCTTGGCGATGCAGGGATCACCGCCAGCGCCCGCTCCACGTCGGCCCCGACAACCACCGCGTTGACCACCATCGTGCAGTGCCCGGATCTTGGCCTGCAGTGCCTGGATCTGAGAAGATTTGTTGCACTTTTTGTATGTTTTTGTGTGGATTTGTTCGATTTCATCCATGTTTTGTATGGATCTTTTAAAAATCGATCCAGGTTACTTATGAATTTTTTTGAAGAACTTTGTATGTGTGTGAATTTGTAGGGATCTTTTTACATGGACCGATGTTCGTTGTGAATGAAATCGAAGAACTTTTTACTACAGCACCGAAACCATAACATTTAGTCTGAAAATCTTGAAGAACTTTACACCTACACTGGCGGATCCATATGAAAAATTCCGAAGAACTTTATAACTTAGTAAAGAAATGGTGCGAGAATGAGGGGACTCTATCGTAATGTTCAGGTACTTTTTTGTAAAAAAATTGGCACCAATCTTAATGCACAGCGTTAATTGTATGGTGCATGATAAGGTCCTGACGCCATAATGTTCTGAAAAATTCCGCGTTGCATACAAGAGCTCTGCTGCAAAGGAAAATATTCCATAGGGCTGACTACTCCTGCCCACTATGTTCAAGCATAGCACTGGAGACTAGAGATCATCTCGTTTTTCACTGCCCATTTTGTCATCATGTGCTGGAATTACTTGTGTCCTAACTGGATAGCTCCCAATGATTTCAGGTTTCGATATTTTACATATCTTGACCAATTTGAAAGCTCAGATCAGTCAACGTTTTGCTATGGAGATCATTATGCTCATTGTTTGGTCAATTTGGACCACTTGAAATGACTTCATTTTCAAGGGGGTCCGTCCAAGTATGTGGAGATGCAAAGATGGCTCTCCTTGTTCATAGGGCCAAAGTAACCCAAATCTTACTTTGATATTATAGCCTGGACGAACAATTTTGTTTAGTAGTAGCTTTAGCTCTAGGCCTTCAGGCTTGATGCCCATCACTAGTTTTGCTAACCACTAGCATTTAGTTTGTACATAACTTTATTATAAATTTTATAAAATATACAATGGAGACATCTTAAAAAAAATCTAAGCTTACTTGACTACCTTTATTTTGTAACATTATCTACTTATTTAAGTGGGGCCGGTTAGAATAATAATAGTACTACAAACTTCTTTTGATTCCTAAATTAGAAAAAACCCGGATATGGTATCTCAGTTTCGTCTATAAGTTAATGTAAAATTGTTATCTAGAGGGTTATACCAAAGATGTTAGTGAACCTGCTGAAAATTTATTTGTCACCCATTAATTTTTATTTTTTGAAGGGTTTGTCTAAGTCTTAGTTGACTGAGATATTCTTAAGTCTGTGTAACATCGAGAAAAGTGCAACTTTTCAAAAAAAAAGTGCAACTGGATGCTAGTTGTATTTTTCTCCAAATTAGGGTTGCACTTTCTTAGGTGACCGAGTATTAAGAAAATCTCAGTCGACTGAGATTTAGTGAAACCGATTCTTTAAAATAAGGGCAATTGTTTTGCCAAATGATTAATTAAGGAGTTCTATAATTACAAGAAAGTTAAAAATGGTTATTATAAAAGCTAAATCTCCAAGCACCAAATCACCCAAACGCTTTGTTCGTGATCATCCACAAGTGGGCTTCTCTCTTAATGATATGGGGTGGCCCGATCTTCTCGTGAGCGATGCGATGATGATGATGGCAGCGGATGATTGTCGGGGATAACTTGGTGTCACCGATGAACTCTCCTCGCTTGAACCCTGATGCCAATGCAACAGCTCTCAAACCCTGTAGGATATTCACGACTCCACACACTTGCGCACGTAGCCGTCGACCACGAAACGGTAGTTTGCAATCTACTGATTCACAATGGAACAACAGATCACACTAAACTTGCAGCAGTATAACACCAAATCCAGATGAATTGGTGCGGAGGAATTCAGATGAATGCTTACAGCAGTTCAACGAAGTAATCTTTAGTCTAAACGTGGTCTAACCCTAATTGAGGGGGCGCCCAGGGGTACTTATAGGTGGTCGGGCGACCTCAGCAAAGACCTGGCCCAAAACATGCCTGGTTTGGGCCCAAACTGACTCGGTTCGACTCAAACGGGTACATACCGACCCATATATGGGTTCGGCCTAATCTTAGCACGCAGGCTATGTGTGTAGCGCGCCTTAGACGTGTAGACATCGTGTCGTAGGCAGTCCTAGTGCGCCGTCACGTGCTCGTGCTCATCCAGACTTGATCTCCTTCACGTGGTGATGTTCTCCATGCTTGTGGCGCCGGCCTCCCTCTCCTCCCTCGCGCTCTCTTGCTTGATCACCACGTCGTGCTCCATGTGTTGCATCTCCTCGCTCCCTCGAACCCCTTCTTCTCCAATGAACCTGATCATACATATGAACAAAGACTTAGGCAGTATAAAATTCTCATTACAATAAATATCAGATTCAGCAAGGAGTGAGTTCACCTGCTGTTGTAACAACTTAGCACGGGCTCGAGTAATTGGTCCAATCCGAATCTCGTCATTGGACTTATCATGATCAGCAACAATAGGATCATCAACAGCAGGTGGAGATGGCTGTGTAGTAGGGATGTCCTCATCATCTCCCCCCCCCTTCAAAAGGCGTCGACCTCGACGCTCCAAGGTCATCTCCATCATATGGTGATAAATCAGCAACATTGAAACTATTGCTAACACCACCAAACTCAGCAATAGGAATATCAATCGAGTAGGCATTATCATGGATCTTGGCAAGCACTCTATAGGGACCAGCACCTCGGGGCCTCAACTTGGAACGCCTAAGCAAAGGAAATCTGTCCTTGCGCAGGTGCACCCATACCATATCATCGGGCTGAAAAAGAACTTGCTTTCTTGACTTGTTGCGAGCAGCAGCAGTATTCTTCCCTTTCTTCTCAATAGTCTCTCGAGTCTTCTCATGAATTTTCTTCACAAAATCAGCTCTCTTTGATGCCTCCATATTAACTCTCTCATGCAATGGAAGAGGCAACAAATCTAGTGGTGTAATAGGTTTGAAGCCATACACCACCTCAAACGGACAAAGCTGAGTAGTAGAATGTACTGCCCTGTTGTATGCAAACTCCACATGCGGCAAACAATCTTCCCACTCCCGCAGATTTTTCTTGATCATTGTCCTCAGCAACTGTGACAAAGTTCGATTCACCACCTCGGTCTGGCTTGCAGTCTGGGGATGACATGTAGTGCTGAACAACAGCTTCGTTCCTAGCTTTCCCCATAAGGTCTTCCAGAAGTAGCTCATGAACTTGACGTCCCTGTCAGAAACAATAGTCTTGGGCACTCCATGCAAGCGCAAAAAATCCCTGAAAAACAGGTTAGCCACATGCGACGCATCGTCGCTCTTATGACATGCAATAAAGTGTGCCATTTTAGAGAATCTATTCACTACCACAAATATAGAATCATGACCATGTTTAGTTTTTGGCAATCCTAGCACAAAATCCATACTAATATCTTCCCATGGTGTAATAGGTGCTGGTAGTGGTGTATACAAACCGTGAGGCTTCAGCTTGGACTTGGATGTGTTGCACACAATGCAGCGCCGCACATACCTGTCCACATCACGCCTCATCCTGGGCCAAAAGAAGTGATCAGCTAGCATGAGTAATGTCTTCTCACGCCCAAAGTGACCCATCAAACCTCCAGCATGTGATTCCTGCAATAAGAGCAAACGCAAAGACGACTCCGGAACACATAGTTTGTTAGCTCGAAATAGAAACCCATCATGTATGTGATATTTCTCCCAAGCGTTTTTCAAAGCACACAAACGATATGGTTCAGCAAAATCATGATCAGTTGCATAAAGCTCACAAATACTCTCTAAACCAGGAATATTAATATCAAGTTGTGTCAATAACATATTCTTCCTAGAGAGAGCATCAGCAACCACATTATCTTTTCCCTTCTTATGTTTAATAATGTACGGAAAATATTCAATAAACTCAACCCACTTAGCGAGACGCCTATGCAGGTTGGATTGCGCTTTCAAATATTTCAAAGCTTCATGATCAGAATGTATGATAAATTCTTTTGGCCACAAATAATGTTGCCAAACCTCAAGAACTCTAACAAGTGCATACAATTCTTTATCATAAACAGGATAATTCAGTCTAGCACCAGATAATTTCTCAGAAAAATAAGCTATAGGACGACCCTCTTGCATCAAAACGCCACCTATGCCTATACCACTAGCATCACATTCAACTTCAAATTGCTTTGAAAAATCAAGCAATGCAAGTAAAGGTGCAGAAGTAAGCAAACGTTTCAATTCATCAAATGCATGATCTTGGGCTGCGCCCCACACAAAAGGAACACCTTTCTTCGTTAACTCATTTAATGGTGCAGCAATAGTACTAAAGTCTTTCACAAAACGGCGATAAAAACCAGCAAGACCGTGAAAACTTCGTACTTGACTAACATTCATGGGAGTAGGCCAATCTTGAATAGCAGCAATTTTAGATTGATCTACCTCTACTCCATGCTTAGAAACAACATAACCCAGAAATATGACCTTATCTTTTGCAAATGTGCACTTCTCAAGATTAGCATACAATTTATTATCACGCAGCACTTGCAAAACTTGTCTAATATGAACACAGTGTTCAGTTTCATTGCGGCTGTAAATAAGTATGTCATCAAAATAGACAACCACAAAACGACCAATGAACTCTCTCAAAACATGATTCATTAAGCGCATGAATGTACTAGGTGCATTAGTAAGACCAAAAGGCATGACTAGCCACTCATATAAACCAAATTTAGTTTTGAAAGCAGTTTTCCATTCATCTCCTTCTTTCATGCGAATTTGATGGTAACCACTACGCAAATCAATTTTAGAGAAAACAGCAGCACCACTCAATTCATCTAACATATCCTCGAGACGGGGAATAGGGTGACGATATCGAATAGTAATGTTATTTATAGCTCTACAATCTACGCACATGCGCCATGTACCATCTTTCTTAGGCACCAAAATTACAGGAACAGCACAAGGACTAAGAGAGACACGAATGTACCCTTTATCCAGAAGAGCTTGCACTTGTGCTTGTATCTCCTTTGTTTCGTCGGGGTTGGTCCTGTAGGGGGCGCGGTTGGGCAAGGAGGCGCCAGGGATCAAGTCGATCTGGTGCTCGATGCCTCGTAATGGTGGCAGCCCAGCAGGTACCTCCGCCGGAAAAACATCATCAAATTCCTGCAAAACAGTTGAGACACCAAGAGAAATAGGTTGCATATCGTTAGAAACTAAGACCTCGCCCTTGTACATGAGCACAAGAGGCATGGCTGTAGGATCCTCACTAAATTCTCTCATGTCTTCTTTGGTGGCTAAAACTAACAAGTTGGGCACTCCCTCACTTTTCGTTATATCACTCACGGCTGTTACATTATCTCGTGGAGGTGGCTGTTCGAGTTTCACTTCAGTCTTCTGACGAGATTCATTAACAATTTGCTGTGGTGACATAGGCAGTAGGTTGATTTTCTTGCCCTTGAACTCCAAGTGATAAGTATTGGCTCGACCATTGTGTTGCACATGTCGATCATAGAGCCATGGCCGACCCAACAAGAGATGACAAACCGTCATAGGAACCACATCAAAATCAATAGAATCCTTGTATGGCCCTATCTCAAAGTTCACACGTACCATGTAGTTTACCTTCATCTCACCATTGTCACTTAACCACTGAATATAATATGGGTTAGGATGAGGTAAATATTTCAAACCCAGCTTGGCACATAACTCCTTACTTGCGAGATTGCGACAGCTTCCGCCATCAATGATCACCTTGCAAGCTTTATTGGGACCAACTAGTGCCTTGGTTTGAAACAGGTTGCAGCGCTGAGAATCAATATTGGGCTGCACACTCAACGTACGTGGAGAGACAACAATAATAGGAGAAGAGTCAGCATAAGCATCTTCACCTTCATCATCAGAACCAAACGGATCAGCATCTTCTCCGGTCTCATATCCGTTCTCAGTAACCACTATCACTTTGTTGTTGGGACAATCTCTTTTAAAGTGTCCCTTGCCTCCACACGTATGACATAGTTTCTCAGTAGCACGAGTCACGGAGGCACTCGAACCAGAACTAGCGGCTGGTGTGGTAGCGGGACGTCTGGACTGAGCTCCAGAGGTCGCTGGCCTAGTGGACGAGGAGGGGCGAGTAGGAGTCCCCTCAAGTGGCGCTGGGGCAGGGCTAGAAGGCGCCCTGGCAGTGTATCGACTGGCAGGTGAAAAGCGAGATTTTTGTTGCGCCTCTTCAGCAAGTTGTGCCTCAGCCTCCATAGCATGGTGAAGCAACTGATTCATATCATTGTAAGTATGATGCCGGACAATGTTCTTGATAGGAAGTCTGAGTCCGTGCAAAAACCGTTGCATCGTCATCTGACTAGACTCTTGAACTCGCGATCGCTGCATCAACAGTTCCATCTCCTTGTAATAAGCATCAACTGTCAAAAATCCTTGCTTCAGCTGTGTCAATCTATCAAAAACTGAACGCAAAAAATTGGTGGGTACAAAATGAGCCTGCATGATTTCCTTCATCTCTGTCCATCGCAAAACAGGAAGCTCATGAGCTGCTCGTCGTTGTGACAGAATATTATCCCACCAACGCAGGGCATAACCATCAAATTCTGAGGATGCAAGTTTGATCTTCTTATCTTCAGTGTAAGCATGCAAACGCCACAGGTTGTCGATCTTGAGCTCCCAAGTGAGGTAATCCTCCACATCACCTTCACCATCAAATCTGGGTATCGAGAACTTTGGCTTCCCTAGAAAATCATCCTCAGCAGGTATTACATGTCGGGCACCAACGCCATGTGGTGGCCGACCATGTTGTCCAAGACCGCGCCCACGAGCATTGGGGCCTATTAGATTGGCATTGTCATGGACACTGTCATCATCAGCAAAGTCAGCAGCAGGCTGCACAGGCGGTGGTACAATGGGTCGACACAGCTCCGCTAGGGATTGGTTCAACTGATCAATGATGTGCTGGAAAGTAGTGAACTGAGCTTGCATAGCTTGAACAGTATCTGCGGTGCCTTGCACTTTGAACTGGAGTTGCTGATGTGCAGTCACAGCGTCGGAAGTAGAATGATCCAACACCCCCTCCAGATGAGTGCGCAGTCCAACAAAGTCTGTCCAAACCACCGGTGTATCCCCATCTTTTTCCTGCATCACATCAGAACCACTAGTAGACATGATTAGTAGATTAGTGCACAAAATCAAAAACGTGTGGTGCCTCTCACAACTCACTCAAAAACTGACAAGAAAAGGTAATCTTACCGTTCCAAAGTGAATAGTAGTGCGTACCAGAACAAAGTATCAAGCTCGTGCACAGATGTGAAGAAGTGAATACCGAGGGTATAAGAGCGATCACACGACAAACCAGGAATATATGGTGGAGCTGTAGGTATGGTATTCTAAGTACACTGCAAAAAAGTCCTAGTGCTGATCGTATGACAAGACTCACGAAACACACACGGTGGAGATAAGCGAGGCAAAGCAACTCTGAAAAAGAGCTCAAGAGATATAAGTGACAGCGCACAGTAGCTCGTGTTGCAATGCACAAGAGAGACGCTAGCACTGGCTCGACGAACAGGCACAAGATTGCGCACACGGCAGCAGCCTGATGAGCACAAAGTAGCTAGTCTCGTATGGGTAAGCTCCTAACACGATGCTGTAGACAGGCTGTAGCTAAAGCGATCAAAATCGTGTAGAAAGGACGCTATGTGGACACAGTGGTAACACGTTGTCGCGGAAGAGAAATCGACAAAAAACGTGTCGCGGCAGAGATATACGACGCCGGAAACGCACGGCAGCGCGACGGCGACGCGAAACGGACAAATTAGTTTGTCTCTTTTTTTTTGTATTTGTGGTGCAGCGTGTATGCAGTACACGTCCCTTTTTTCTATTTTTTTTACTAACTCGAATTTGGGCCTAAATTGAAGTGGCCCGAACTGGCGCTATACCGCAGAAACAGTCTGTCGTCGGGCGACGTCCCCGCGCCTAGCGAGGCAACCTCGCGCGCAACCACAGAAATCGTCTGTGGTCGGGCGAGCGGCCAGGCGGTCGATTCGTTTGTTCTTTTTTTTTTGATTTGCTGAAATAGATCGATCGGTGCAGCTGGAGTTTGGACGTCCCACGCGTGAGCACAGGCGCCGGACCTCGGGACGAGCGACGCTGGGACGCGCCACCACAGATCGTGTCTGTGGTCCGGCGCGCGGGCCGCGTGACTGGATTTTTTTTTTGATTTTCCGATCCGATCTGCAAGATCTATGCTGTAGCCTGAATAACAGCTCGCACGAACCAAGGAAGAAGATGACAATAAAAGATACTCCAAACAAGATCGAAACTCGAAACTAAGTAGCAGAAAAGATCGAGGACCCTAGACTCCTGGGAATTGGAAGAAAAGATACGCGAAACAGACGATCAGCGACTAAAACTCAAAACGGTGCAATCTAGGCTATGGCAAAACTAAGAACCCTAATTTTTTTTGGCTTTTTCTGGATAGGACTGAAAATAAAAACGAATTGCAGGGATGAATTTGTGGATGCTCACCGAGTAAACCGTGGAAATCTGATACCAAGATGATATGGGGTGGCCCGATCTTCTCGTGAGCGATGCGATGATGATGATGGCAGCGGATGATTGTCGGGGATAACTTGGTGTCACCGATGAACTCTCCTCGCTTGAACCCTGATGCCAATGCAACAGCTCTCAAACCCTGTAGGATATTCACGACTCCACACACTTGCGCACGTAGCGATCGACCACGAAACGGTAGTTTGCAATCTACTGATTCCCAATGGAACAACAGATCACACTAAACTTGCAGCAGTATAACACCAAATCCAGATAAATTGGTGCGGAGGAATTCAGATGAATGCTTACAGCAGTTCAACGAAGTAATCTTTAGTCTAAACGTGGTCTAACCCTAATTGAGGGGGCGCCCAGGGGTACTTATAGGCGGCCGGGCGACCTCAGCAAAGACCTGGCCCAAAACATGCCTGGTTTGGGCCCAAACTGACTCGGTTCGACTCAAATGGGTACATACCGACCCATATATGGGTTCGGCCTAATCTTAGCACGCAGGCTCTGTGTGTAGCGCGCCTTAGACGTGTAGACATCGTGTCGTAGGCAGTCCTAGTGCGCCGTCACGTGCTCGTGCTCATCCAGGCTTGATCTCCTTCACGTGGTGATGTTCTCCATGCTTGTGGCGCCGGCCTCCCTCTCCTCCCTCGCGCTCTCTTGCTTGATCACCACGTCGTGCTCCATGTGTTGCTTCTCCTCGCTCCCTCGAACCCCTTCTTCTCCAATGAACCTGATCATACATATGAACAAAGACTTAGGCAGTATAAAATTCTCATTACAATAAATATCAGATTCAGCAAGGAGTGAGTTCACCTGCTGTTGTAACAACTTAGCACGGGCTCGAGTAATTGGTCCAATCCAAATCTCGTCATTGGACTTATCGTGATCAGCAACAATAGGATCATCAACAGTAGGTGGAGATGGCTGTGTAGTAGGGATGTCCTCATCACTTAATCTTATCTAGAGTTACAAACGTAGGGGCATCCTTGTTGGGAAAAACTCGGGCATTTCGCTCATTCCAAAATTCCCTAACGGTGAGTGGAAGTAAGTGAACCTAATGCCTTGCGTGCTAGCGTTGAGCCCTTAGCCAGTGAGGACAACCATTTTTTGATTGTGAGACCCGTCCATTGCTTAGGTTGAAGCGCATGGAGGCCCAACCACTCCTTGATGAGCTCCCAATTCATGATGCCGAAGCAACGATAGACAAACAAGTGATTAACCAATTACATGGCTTACTTCCAAAGAGGGCACATCCTGTAATTCGGCTACCCTCTTTTTTTCCAACGGATCCGCTGTTCAAAGCTTATTTTAAATTGCAAGCCAAGCATGATTTTTGACTTTTGGGGGGTCATGCCTTCTGAATGATCTTGTTCATATTAGATGAGATGGTCCTTAAAATTGCATCTGTATGCCGACACCGTGGAGTATTGCCCATTTTTCGTAAGCTTTTTTTATCATCCGCATTATGATCAAGTTAGACATTGTTTAGGAGCACCCGAAAGGTCCACAAATGGAGTTATGTAACCCATATTGAATGTTTGCTCCAAGTTAACTTTTGCCATCCAAGCGATTATAATTGAATTAAGACATGAGCACATTTCTTCCCGAGAGGATGATAACAAACAACATTTTCTAGCGTATAATATGCACAAGCTATGAAATGGATAAAGGGAAAGAAGGGTCGGTGTGCTGTAAAACTAGATATGCAAAAAGTATGGAGGAGTTGAACGGGCCTATCTGGAGAAATTTATGTTGAAGATGGGTTTTACAAGGGGATATGGCAAAATATGATTGTAACATGTATTGTTTCAATGATTTACAATGTTATACTCAACTCAATGGAAAATGACATTTTTTTCATTTGAGGGTATTTAGGCAGGGTGACCGCTGTGCCCCGAAGTTATATTTGTTGGTTGTAGAAGGTATCTCTAGCTTGTGGAAACATTTTTCGCATGCCTTAGAAGGTCGCTCGATGGAAAATGACATTATTGTTCATTCAAGTGGATTAAGGCAAGGGTGGTCCCCTTGTGCCCTACATTTCTATCCATCTTAAAAGGAAGTCAACTCAAACCAATCAGTCTAATTTATTTAATAATTAGACTATGGAGTAATTGGACTTCTTAATAATTAGATATACAATCCTCTAAACAAAGACTTTGTTGGTCTTAGAAGGTCTCTCTAGCATGCGGAAAGGCATATAAGAAAGAGGAAAAATAGATGAGGTTCGGGTGTGCATCTAAGTGGTACCCATAGTCTCTCATTTTTTAATTTGCTACACATTGATCTTGTTGCATGCAAAACGGAAAAATTCTTTGGAACTGAAAGATATTTTGGATAAATATTGGTAGATCTCTATCAAGAAAAAACTCATGAAAAAACAAACATTTTATTTAGTACAAACATAGTGTTTTTTGCTGGGAATTTAGAGAGCTTTATTAAAAAACGCATTTTCCGAGTAAAGGGTGCACGACGAGCAGTATGTGATCATGAACATTTTGGGAAAGTCTTTAAATGATAAGTATGTGGATCTCCCCCGCAATGATAAGTGTGGATAAAAGTGGTTGTTTTCTCCACTTAATGGACATAGTGATTGCTAGAACAAGTGGATGACACAAATATGTTGAGTATGGGAGGTAAGAAATAGTGTGGGCAAATAGATGTCTAGCTACAGGGGCTATGGTTGGAAAAAAGGAAATCATATATACAATTTTAAAATGGATGTGAAATATGTTTTGATGTATACTACAAGTGGGCAAACAACAATGTAAAATTCTTTGACAAATTTTATAAACATGAAACATGCAGTACCTCATTGTAACCGATTGTCGTGGTGGTGGTTGGAGGGGGGTTGAATTCCATTCAAGCCACAACCCTCTCAGCGCGCCGCTAGCAATTGGGGGATACAAGCATAGTGGTAGCATTGCTGCAACCTAGCTAACCACCAAGGGTTCTTCGTCGACTCACCAAACTGGTAGAGATCGTCATATGAAATTGAGCATGGGGCGTGGTTGACAAGGGAGGTCGAGAAGATCCACCCTAGCCCAGTAGATGTTGAAGCCAAGAACGCCAAGGTGATGGATTTGGCCATGCTTAGTGTATTTGGAATGAAAACATCTCACATCAACCAAAGAGGGACTCAAAGATTCCCTACAAGCTTCTGACAAGTTCAAGCATGATGAATCTAGCAGGGAGGCCGTCATCGATCCATCCCCTACACCACCGACATATGTGTTGGTCTTCGGCCTATAAGTTAGGAAGAAGCACATCCTTGGTAGGATTTTACACATGTAATGACGGACAGGTAGTCGAGGGACCAATCCATAGCAATCGAATCAGACTCGAATTAGTATTGTTTGAGGTAGTTGTATGTAGTATGGCTAGTGATATGTCTAATATATGTTTGATGAACTATGTAGTGTTTGAATAATATGGTATTTGAACTTATTGGCTGAGATACAACTAGCACACATTCAATTAGTCGCGCCCTACTGTAGATGTCATTGGATAAATTCGTTTGTTACCCATGGCAGTGATGACTTCAAAGCAAATGATGAAATTTGATCATGATGTTCTAACACAAAAAGGCTTGAGACAAGGAGAGACCCGTTGTCATCACTACTCCTTAAATATTCTAACCAACATGTTAGCAATCGTAATCGCGGGGGCGGAATAAGATGGACAGGTGGAGGGACCCATCCCTTATCTAATTGATGGAGACCGGGGTGTCTAGAATCGAATATGCAAACCACATGATCATTTTTATGAAGTATGATCTTGAAAAATCGCTAAATATGTAGTGGTTTGCATTTTCAAGAAACTATTGGGACTGAAGATAAATTTTCCATAAGAGTGAAATCTTCTGTGTCAATAAAGCAAAGGTGGAGGAAAATGATTATAGGAATTTTTTTCATATATCGAATAAGATCATTTTCTCTTAGATATTGAGTATCCCTATGCACTTCCATAATCTTTAAAAATGATGTTATTATCATATGAGTGATTTTTTCTCCGGTTTGTCGATGTTCATGTTATATATTTTTTTACATATGTGAAGGGGTACTAGAAAGACTAGACTTTTTTAGTTCATGTTTTTTGTAGCAAAGTGATGGTCATAAAAAACTATATAGGATTACGAATTGAAACATCATCTATAGGCCAAAAAACCAGGAGAGGGGGGATTGGTTTTGAGGTTTTGGAGATAAAGGATGGGAGTCTTGATATACTATTTGCATAAAGAAAAAATCTAGTTTTCAAAATCAGATAATCCTTTATCCTTGAAGAAAGCCAACAAAATTATTCATGCCTAGATATAAGAGATTAAAATATTAGGGAAACAATATTAAAAGTGTTTGTGGAACAATTAGCTATCGACCCGCTAATGAACTGATTTTTTAAAAAAATAACCACCAATTAAAAGATCCATTCACACGTTGCAAGCATTGATGAACGAATAAACATACAAGATAACACAAATATAAAATAAATAAATAAATGATAATTAGAGAAGTAAACTTCACATGCTCAAATTATTACCACAGAAGAATGGTATCCACCCACCTCTCCTACATTTTCACATGCATCTTATTTGCTAGTTATTTGTCATTTATGCACTGTGTTCGTTCATGGTCAATTTTTCCTAAGCAACCACAAGTTTTCAACGGTAGTGTTTGTATGCATTTGGACTAGGTAGACAAGGATGTTTGTATCCATCATGGACAATGTTGTAGTCTTTGGTTGACACCCCACTCTCTCATGTTTTATATCAGTCTTGCATGACTATGTATGTTTTTTCCTGCATGCGTGAGATGTGTTGTGGCCGTGTGCATACTAGATATGCAAAGGCCGGGTATAAACTCATTAATATCTATCATCTTAATCCGGCATGCCGAGTTTAGTAAAAATGCCATTTATAAAACACAAAATGCATTCTTCTAGGAAAAAGGAAAATCCAAGCTAAGCTAAAAAATAATGAAATGCTCACTATTGGTCCACATTAACCAAAATCACATGCACCATCTATAGGCTAGAAAATACATAGATTGGCATTAAAAAGTGTTTGAAAAATCACATAAGAACAAATTTATTGTAGCAAAAGATTTGGCTGAATGAATTTTCCTCCAAAATAGTAAAATGCAAATGAATACTTGAAAAACATTACAAATGATTTTCATCTTGTGAATCAAGTGACATAAATGATAATAATGTCCTATAAATATGAATCCTCTAAAATTTCTCTGAAATTTCATCCCTAGATGAACCTTTAGTTGCTTTTTCTGAAAAGGAGGTTGAAACCCTTGGCCTCTGCAATGTTTAGTTGCTATGTACAACTTCAAAAATAAGTATAGCCTAAATTTATCTCCATAACGTGAAGATACAATTTGAGGATCCTGCATCTTCGAAAAAAACAACTTGAGGACCCTATGTCATACAACATACCCGGTTATGGTCGTGCAAGCAAAATATCCAAACTTGGGTATATATTTGCGTATTTGCAACACATCCCTAGGGACAACATGGATAAATAGCTAGACTAGTAGTGTGTGTCTATCTGCCCCTGGTTTCAGGCTGAAGTTCGTTGTTCCATAGCTGAATTGAAGCCACTAGAATCATCTACTGCCATTGCTGGTGAGTTTTATGTGTCTTGGAATACTCTAAGGATGGTTTGGATAATATTAGTACTTATCAAAGAAAAATAAAAATAGTTAAAGAAAGTCCGAAGGGATGGGGTGCAAATCCAGAAGGTAATATGAAAAAGGAGAAAGCAAGCTAAACTAGCTTTTCTAGAAAGTCTGGAGGAGAAAAATACACTTTCTGGTGACCAATATACTAGAAAAAGTATTACTGATGAAAATTTATGAGGAAGAGGAGAAATTCTGGAAGGAAAGATCAAGTGAACGTTAGCTTTTACATGGAGATAATAACTCATCTTACTTCCATAAAATTGCTAATGGTAGAAGAAGAAAAAACATAATGTACTCTCTTAAGGACAATAATTTGATTTTTTTTCAAGGGTCCGACAATTTGTTAAGTCATGCAACTGAGTTCTATAAAAAGCTCTTTGGACCTGGGAGGGTAATAAAATGAGTTTGGATCCAAATATTTGGACCACTGAGGAAAAACTTTCTTTAGAAGATAATATATTTTTGGATGAACACTTCTTTGAACAGAACGTAAGCCATTAATCTTATGGCTCCTAACAAAGCCCTTGGACCTGATGGAATCCCTACTGAATTCTATCAGTTTCTGGCCTATTATAAACCACGACATAATGAATTTGTTTCATGATATTGTTAATGGCAAGCTAGATCTATATAGATTAAATTTGGTATGATTATTGTTGCAAAATGTAAAAGATGCAAAGGTTTTGACAAAATATAGGCCTATTTGTCTGTTGCAAGTAATTTATAAAATTATTACAAAAACTACTACAATTGAGTGGAACCTTTTATGAGCAAATTGATATCTGGCTGGCAAAGTGCTTTTATAAAAGGGAGAAATATTATGGATGGAGTTTTATCTGTGCATGAAATAATTCATGAAGCTAAAAGGAAAAATCATCAAGGGATTATTCTAAAACTTGACTTTGAAAAGCGTACGACAAGGTTGACTAGGAGTATTTTTTCAAATGCATTTCTCAAAAAGGTTTTAGTGCTCCGTGGTGTAAATATTTGATCTAGTGATTCCAAATGGAACTCTCTATGTGGAAATTAATGTCAAAGGAGGAAATGATTTTGGTAGTCATAGAGGGGTGAGACAAGGAGATCCTTTCTCACCCTTCCTTTTTAACTTGTCTGCGAAAGGGTTGGCAAAAATGATTCATCAAGCACAATGTGTTGGTTTAATTGTGAGTTTAGTTCCTCAGCTTATTGAAAATGGAGGTGCTATTCTCCAATATGCATATGATACCATACTTCTTATACAAGATAATTTGGAACAAGTAGCCAATGTCAAATTAATTCTTTATATGTTTGAAGCAATGTCTGAATAAAAAATCAAGTTTGATATATTAAAGTGATGATGGTAACAGACGATCAGGAAAAAAATCTGTTATATGATGACATGTTTGGTTGCCAGGTAGGTAGTTGGCCTATGAAATATTTTGGAGTCCCTGTTCATGGTTCTAGATTTTACGTGAAAGATGAAAAACCTCTAAGTGATAAACTAAAGAAAAAACTAGATGGTTAGGTGGGTAACTCCTCCTCAATTGGTGGGATATGGACTCTCATCCAATCCTCCTTGAGTGGCACACTTATTTACCATATGCCGATTTATATGCTTTCTAATACTTCTTTAGAAAATTGCACTAAAATCATTGAAAGATTCTTCTAGGCTGGGACATGACCCAAAAAGAAGTATTATATGGTGAAATGGACTGTGGTGTGTAAGCCAAAATGTAAAGCGGGTTTGGGCATAAAAAATCTGAAACTTTTCAACATATACCTCCTTTGTAAATGGTGGTGGAAATTAGAGTCTGGAACTAGGATGTGGCAGAATATCATGAAAGCCAAGTATGGTATAACTCATGGTATTTGGAGGGTAAAAATGAAAGCCAGTGATTCCTCAGTCTGGAAAATTCTATTAAAAATAAAAGATATTTACCTGAGAGGGAGAAAGATGGTTGTTGGTAATGGGGAGTCTGTTGATTTTTGGCATGATTCTTGGTGTGGGAACACTTCTTTGGTTGAACAGTTTCCTTTTCTTTATGAATTTTTTAACCAGCTAACCATAACCATTAGGGAGCTTTGTGAAAGGAACTAGAATATTACTTTTAGAAGATGGCTTGATCCCAAACTTAAAAACTAGTTCACTTGCTTGAGAAACTCTTGGCCACTGTGGCTCTAACGATAACTTGGATAGACTAGTGTGGAAGTATTCTAAATCTGGCCAATTTACTGTTTAGTCTTTGTACACAAAACTGTCATCTGTAAGCATCGATAGATTTTTTTGAAGATCTCTGGAAAGCAAAAATACCTTTGAATTTTTTGTGGCTCTGACTAATCTGGAATAATAAGATTGCAACCAAAGATAATATGAAAAAAAAGAGTTTGGGTAGGAAATTATTCTTGAAAATTCTGTCATACCGATGAATCAATTTCGCACTTGTTCTTTGGTTGTGCGGCTGCTGTTTACATATGGAGTACTATTAGTACCTTCCTGGGAGCTTATGCCAGACCGACATGCTTTACTCAATATTTTTGGTGTATTGCCAAATATTTGCCGCGGGGGGGGGGGGGGGGGGGGGGGGGTTGAGATTTATGTTGCTCTGTGTTGGGCAATGTGGACCTAATTTGTTACATGTGTGCTTTCTTGCGCTATTGGTCAGGTCTTCAAAACGCAAACATTCGGGAAGACATGGTGGAAGGAGTCCAACGCCTCCAGCAGATGGCTACCAGGATGCATGAAATGGCGAGGAGAAGCTCTACCATGAGAATCACAGAAGGAGATCCGGAGGATGATGAAGATGTCATAGTGGACTAGCTGAAGAAAGGTTGCAACAACCTGGAAAAAACAAAGCAGGAGAAGTTAAAAAGAGAAGAGGACGAGAAAAAGATTGTTGTTGAAGAAATGTCTGGGTTTGTTTTTGTTAAAGCGCTGGTGTTTTGCGTACGCTGTTAAGTTTGAGGCCCTGTGGTTGCCGCTGGTGAACTTGTTTAGCTTTGGTCATGATAAACCCTAGACTTGCTATCCTTTTTTTTTCTGCTTCTTCTTGTAGTTATGTGGATCAAAAACATATGTTCTGCTATCCAAGAGATAGTGGAACCCGGCTCCATGTTGGAGGCGTATGGAAAAAAAATCAGCAGATTTCTCCGTTGGATATTGCTGCTGCCACGCGCACAACTCGTGAGTCGAGCCAGAAAGTTTTCTTGTTTTCCCTTAATTTCTTCTTGGAGAGTTTTCCTTTGCTTTCTTCTCTTGATATGAAAATGTGATAGCTGCAAGGGCATACTTAACTAAGATATGTCTCATGTCTCGTTTACATAATCGTTTGGTTTGCACCATGATCAATTCGCCACAGCCGCGGAGGCTTTCCCTGCACTCTTACGCGATCTACTTCCTCGTTCTCGAACTGTACATCTGTACGTCCACATTGCCTACCATTTATTTTGGCTAGTATGTCTCTCTCCTCTTGAGCTGCTTCCGCGTCCTGGGCAAGGCCCCATCGTCTTCGGCTCCATGGCCCTGTTCCTGGCGTGCTTCCTCGCTTCCTTCCTCGAGGACTAGCACACATTTTCAAGAATTGATGTGCCCAAGAACAACATGTTGGCACGCAAAACTGCCGCGCAACACCAGGATAATCGCCGTGCTTTCGTGACGACGAACGGATGCTTTCCGAGCAAAGCAACAAAGATCCCCTCGCTTTCGTGGAGGAGAGACGACCGCTTTTCAGGACAAAACGACAAAGATCGAACCAAACCCTAGGGCTGCTAGGGCATGGCAGAGAAGAACGATAAAGATAACGAAAAGTAGTACGTAAGGGTAAATTTGTTTTGTGTAGATCGATTGGTCCTTTCGTCAATCGGCCAGGTCCTGTATATATAAGGTGCTGGGCTTCGCGTTCAGTACAAACTCAAAACCGAACTGGACTCTTTCCTTGATTCGGTTATCTCGAGGGCTGCCTAAACTATTGGCTAGCATGGTCATGTACAGCCGTACAGGAAAATAATAGAATATACCGGCGAGGATGCTAATCACATCAGCTAATGGCAAACTGATCTTTCCTCCCTTCGCATGCGATTTTCCTTGTTCAGCTCAACACGTCTAAGACTGGTCAAAACTTGTCCTTGTAGTAGCCGAAAATTGAATCAAGTCTGTTCCACGTGACCGCAATCCATGAAGAATACCTGTTGCAGCACTTTCAAAATATATCAACTAATTATCTTGACTAAATATTGAATTTGGCCTATAAAATACCTAGTAGCCAAATTATGTATTTAACACATGCCCCCCTGTTTTTGGTACAATTATATTTATCAAAAACACTATAACAATACCTTAGGGCGATGTTTGATCATTTCATCGGCCATACATTTGCTTAGGGCGATGTCTAAAAAACACATCGGCCAAATCTTCTTAGGGCGATATTTTGAATAACATATCGGCCAAATTTTGCTTAGGGCGATACTTGAATAATGTATCGGCCATGATATCATCAAGTCTCCTGCCACATGCTAGGATAATACCTTTTTAAATATTTCCCATTGAGAGCCTTTGGCAATTTCTTTTCTTCTTGCAAAGATTGTACAAAATATGAATTTTAAGGAAGAATCTTTACAACTCTATATAGGTATTCCCAACTCGGCCACCATTTGCCGAATTTTTATCTTTAGTCTAATAGGTCGGACTCCTTTTAGTGCCAGAAGCAATCTTATAACAAAGTCGGCTAACAAAACTCGCTGTTTTTAAACAGCAAACGTATCTCATGAGCCGACTTATGTGTCCTGCATATTGCTTCTTGCACTTCACCCATAGCTAATCTAGATTGGTTAGAATCCAAGCAATTTTAAAAGTAAACCATCTATTATTCAGGCGATAAAACTCGTCATTCAACGAAGCGTATTCTAAAACTTGCCGCCGAATTGTCCTACCTCTTGTTTGACTTGGATATCTTAATAAATAAAAAGAGAACTCTGCAATCACCTGGCTCTAAAGTATTTGATAATTCGGTTGCTTTTTACTCATGCACCGAATCCTCTTTGCAACATACTGCTAGTTGCTGAAATGAACCAGAATCATCTACACCCTGTACCAAAAGACTTCCAACAGGGTGGAATCATTTGCAACAATAGCTAGCATCGGTCTTCCAATATGAAAAGTTTTTAATGATAACAACCTTTGCTAATATTATAACCAGATGATTGGCCTTAGATATATGCTTCATTATCAAAAAGAATCTAGAGATTCAACTATATCTAAACATCGGTCCAAATAACTATTTACTAATCTGTCAAAATATTGAAATTCGCTTTTACTTTGTTGTACTACCAGAAGCGAATTTCCAGCATCTATGTCCTTCACACCCATGTCTATCAAATTTTATAAACAAATGTAAAGCTTCATACTCAGCTTGGCTATTTGTACAAAAATATTCTGAGCGGACCGATGTTTCATAAACAAGATTGTTGGGTGAAATTAAAGCAATAAAATCGGCAATACCCCTAATAGTATGCAGCGATTTGTATGCTAAGTGATATTCTATTTTCATGCAATCCTACCACTAAGAATCGGTTGTTGTACACATATACTAAAAAGTAGATAATGCGGAACTATTGTATATGCATTACTGTTTAGTAAACACATACCGAATTTTGGCTTCGAGCAAACGACGGCCTAGATATGCAATGATGTACTTCTTCCCGTCTTCTTCTTTCATGCATATCGCTCTTTCTAGAATGATAATCTTCATTACGTCTTTGTGGCCACTAAACACTAGCATCGGTCAAACATATTATCTCACCGTGTCGCAAAACAACCGATGCCTTCGTAAACGAGATGCATGGCATATTATCCTCCTTGATCAACATTCATATCAGTAGGTGCATCTCTATTATTTTCAAAATTTTGAGCAGCAACTGTGTTATTTATATTTTTATTTTCCTCCATCGTGATGAGTTTCTTCCTCCAAGTCATCTTAAGAGGCACCACTGGTCTATCTCGCCTGAACAATTCATCGCGCTTCTTCAAAGTTATATATTCTTTGATTTTAGAAGCCCGCAGTCGCTGTACCCGTCGTTTCTGAGTGTGTGTGAGTCCTGTCGGGGACCATTGAGGTCGTGGTTTAGTACCCAGTTCAACTAACTTAATCATACTGCCCCCCGAGTACCTCGGCCTGTACTGACATACCGTTGTTTTTGTTGCAAACTCTATGTATTTAGCCGAGAAAGTCTTCTGCTGATTAGATGAACCACCAGCCTTAAATCTCCTGATACCTCTCGCCTTTGGATCAGCACATGCATGGACCGACTTACTAGTACTAGTACTGTAATGTACGATTGCTTTCTCAAGATGCGTATGCACATTAGGCTCCAAATCAGCATGTATACTAGTACCTTTGGCTGCAATATTTTTGGTGCATACCTGCTTAGGTCCATCACCTGAAACACCACTTTCTGCATGGCTACTGCTACCCTTGCTGTTTTGTAAGCTCAGCTCCAAAGTAGCAGTCACCTGAACCATATCAGACCCACGTTTGTCAGCTGATTTTGAATTCCCTGATGCCACAGCATGATCAGCGTTAGACCCATTTGATCTTATTGCAGGCTGATTCACGATGGTACAATCAACCTTCGGTCCACCATGCCTTACATGCACCCATGCCAATTTCCGATTACTAGTATCATTTTTTCCATTAGCATTACGTATCGGTGATCGGCTATTGTGAGTTACAATGGCCTCACGTGATCTAGCTTCATAATTGAATCGAGTTCTTTTCTCATGCATATCTGGTTCAAATATCGGTCTTGACGAAATCCATCCTGGTTGAAAATAATCAGCTGGCCTGGCAGGATATGGTACCCATGAACTGAAGTCCCACGGAGGATACTGAGGATATATAGGAGATGGACAACTCCAATATGTTGGCTCCATTGGAAAATACCCATACTGATCATATGAGTTTCCTCGCCAATGTTTGTGCCCCCTGGGTCGAGAAGGGGACCTATGACGCTTAGCACCTCCAAGCCGACTAAACATGTTGTTGGCCTTGCGCGAAGTGTATTTGTCCAACAATTGTTTAACAGTCGGCTTTGGTTTTGGAGATAGTTTTCTCTTTCTTTCATCAACTTTCTGCACTCCTACTTCTGGATTTATTGGTTTGATCATCCTCGGAGAAGCATTATCATCGACAACGATATTTTTCCCTCTTGCAGACTCGGTCTGATTTGACCGAATAAGCATTTTCTTGTTCTCAAAGTCGATCACATTAGGACAGTATGGTGATTGCATGACCTGAACATTATTTTGCTCCACCTCTTGATCTTCCAACTTCTTGTCTTCCTTCTTTTCTGGATCTTGTGCTTCTTCAGTTCCATGCTCTTTTTCAACCGAAGAAGGTTCGGCTATATTCTCTTCCTTTGGATGTTCATCAATTTCTTTGGCACGGAATTCAGAGGGCAACACGTAAGATCCCTTACATCCAGAAAAATCAAGTGTAGCTATTTCACTTTCACCATGTTCTTGCTCAGCGAAACTTGTATCTACCAGGTTGACAAACTCGGCGTGTGTGTCCGACTTAGCTTTACCAAAATTTAATTTTGCTTGAACTAAGTCGGTCGCGGCAGACGTGTCAGCCATCTTTTGTTGATTTGAATCAGCACGTGCATTGTTCAACTCAGCCTTAGCCAAATTAGCCGTACTGACCGAGTCACCCTTTTTCTGCTGGTTGGCTTCCATAGCTCTGACTTCGATAAGCTTTTTTGCAAGATTTTCACAAGATTTCAGATATAAATCAGCCCACTCCTCTGATGTTCTCCCCTCGAATCTTTCAGTATTTTTTGGCAATGACAATTGGGTGCTACCGAAATTCTGCAGTTGTTTAGGGGATGTACCACATGCTACAGTATTAGAAGAAGGCACATGATCTTCTATTGAATTTTCACTTATTCGGCCGTAAGTACTGTGAAGGTGTGCAGCCGAATAATGAGTATTTGGAGTTGCATATGGTGCTGAAAAGTTAGTAACATAAGGTGCAGCATACGATGGTTGAGAATAATTGTTCAAACAATTAGTAGTATTATGGCTAATTTCTCTGTCCATCGGCATGTGTGAAGGTGAACCAAAATATTGTAAATTATTTGCCGATGAATAAAAGGATGAAACATTATTTTGCATGCTATTGAAATTTATAACATTGGATGTTTCATATTGGTTAACTGAACCCATCACGTTATTCATCGGCATATAAACTTCTGGGGTTGCCGATGCATGAGAGTTCGTATATACATGCTGCAAATTGTCAAAATTATAACAAGTTGAAGGATGCAGATTATTTTAAATCGGCGTTTGCACATAGCAAGAATTAGGGCTAGCCGATACAGTATTCATATTAAAGAATCTAGCAACTTCAGCATAAGAATTATTTGCATCTACAAAAGAAGAATGAGAGTTCATGTTACTGTTGTAGACTGCAGCTTCTTGATGACGCTCTTTACGTAGCAGGAACGGGCCGGAGACCGCTCGATGCTTCGTCCCCAGCGGAGTCGCCAATTGTGTTGGCACGCAAAACTGCCGCGCAACACCAGGATAATCGCCGTGCTTTCGTGACGACGAACGGATGCTTTCCGAGCAAAGCAACAAAGATCCCCTCGCTTTCGTGGAGGAGAGACGACCGCTTTTCAGGACAAAACGGCAAAGATCGAACCAAACCCTAGGGCTGCTAGGGCATGGCAGAGAAGAACGATAAAGATAACGAAAAGTAGTACGTAAGGGTAAATTTGTTTTGTGTAGATCGATTGGTCCTTTCGTCAATCGGCCAGGTCCTGTATATATAAGGTGTTGGGCTTCGCGTTCAGTACAAACTCAAAACCGAACTGGACTCTTTCCTTGATTCGGTTATCTCGAGGGCTGCCTAAACTATTGGCTAGCATGGTCATGTACAGCCGTACAGGAAAATAATAGAATATACCGGCGAGGATGCTAATCACATCAGCTAATGGCAAACTGATCTTTCCTCCCTTCGCATGCGATTTTCCTTGTTCAGCTCAACACGTCTAAGACTGGTCAAAACTTGTCCTTGTAGTAGCCGAAAATTGAATCAAGTCTGTTCCACGTGACCGCAATCCATGAAGAATACCTGTTGCAGCACTTTCAAAATATATCAACTAATTATCTTGACTAAATATTGAATTTGGCCTATAAAATACCTAGTAGCCAAATTATGTATTTAACACAACAATAAGTAATCACTGTTGCGTTGCTACTTTGGGGAATTAGCAAACCGTCAGAAATAAAAGGCAACGTCATGGAACTAATTTCTGGATGAGATTTAGCAGTTTATCACACATTCCAATTAACACCGACGATAATCCGATGAAGCAAATAGCGAGTACCAAAACCATCTAGCAATCATATGAAGAAAACATGTAGGTAGCCAGCTGCGAATGAAACTAAACTGAGACTGCGAGACACCACGACGATCAGTTGGCGGCGGTGCCGTCCTTGCTCAGGGTGCCCATCCACGGCGGCGGCAGCATCCCAGTCTGCTCGTGCACGGTGGACAGCAGCGGCGGCAGCATCTTGTACACCCCGGCCACCTGCTGCATCGCGCCCCCATCACCATTGCCTTCATTACCGCCGTTACTCCAGATGCTGATCTTGGGCTGCATGCCGCTGACGGCCCCGGCGTTGATGCGCGCCATCTCCGAGTAGACGCCACCGTCGATCATGAGGTAGTCCCTGAGCGCCGCGTAGTTGCCGCCGAGCGCCGCCAGCATGGACGCCACGTACTCCGCCTTGGCCTTGCCCACCAGCGACACCGCCTCCGCCTCCCTCTGCTTCGCATACAGCCTCGCGTCCTCTGTCATCCTCAACTCGAAGAAGCGCGCGTCCGCCTGCGCCTTGCGCGCCTCGGCCACCTTGATCTCCTCGTACAGCGCCGCCTCCGCTGCCTTCTGCCTGCTGTAGAACAGGGCATTCGATTCTTGAACCTGCAAAATACACAAAATCAATGTTAGCGATAATAATCACGATTAGGACGTCGGTACGACGTTGTATGCAGGTGTGTGTTGTAAACCGGTTCCACACCGGATTGGCGTCGTGTTGGATACAGTTTGTATCGTGTTGGACGCTGGTTTCGTTCCGAGTAGGAGTAGTCCTGGCCGTGTATAAATATGTGTACGCGGTACCCTTGTAACACACCGTGAGTTGAAGCAATAAAAACAAGGTCCGACACGGGCCTTTGGCTAATATCGATCGAGCTGTGTGTTACGTGTCTCGCGTGCGTGAGTAGAGGCAGCTGAATCAATCTTGCGTTGCAGCAGCTAGCTAGCTTGCTTGTACACGTGCAACTCGACGGAAAGTTTGTATCGCAGATAGAAGGCTACGTGCGCTGACGTCTCGCCGGACTTCGTTGTCGATCGACGCCGGACTGCACTCGGCGTACGATATTGGGGCTGGGCCAACAATTGGTATCAGAGCCTCGTGGAGGATCTCCTAGTAACGGGAGGTCATGGCGAAGGAGACGGGCGAGAATTCCGGGGCGGCCGCGGCCGCGTCGGTGTCGACGACGTACCCGCGGTACAACCGCGACAACTTCACGGTGTGGGCGACCACGATGGAGTGGGCGCTCGAGTCCAACGAGCTCTGGGAGGCTGTCGATCCCGGCGGCGACGAGTACAAGAAGGGCGCGCCGAAGTACCGCAAGGACCGACAGGCAATTACGGCCATCTGCTCCGTGATGCCGATGGACGTGATGCAGCACCTGATCTCGAAGAAGTCTGCGAAGGAGGCGTGGGACACGCTCAAGATCCTCAATCTTGGGCACGCGCGTGTGCGCGAGGCGACCCTGCAAACTTTTCAGAAGAAGTTCGAGAACCTGGAGGTGGGAGAAGATGAGACACTGGACGCCTTCGCCTCGAGGGTTGCCACAATAGTCAATGGGATTCGCGGACTGGACGAGAAGCTCGAGGAGATCTCGGTGGTTAGGCGTTTTCTTCGTGCCGCACCGGCGCGGTACATCTCTGTTGTGTCAGCGATCGAGCAGTGCGTTGATCTCAAGACTGTCACGTTGGATGATTTGGTCGGACGGTTCAAGGCGCATGATGAGCGGATGAAGATCACATACGGCGACGCGAAAGTGGAGGAGCATATCATGCTCACGCGCGCCCAATGGCAGGCAATGGACGCTAGAGAGAAGAGCGATGGTGCATCTGGCAGCGGTGGAAAAAAGGAAGACTCCAACTCGACGAAGAAGTCGGGTAAGGGGAAGAAGCCAAAGAAGAAATTCGACAAAAAGAATCTTCGCTGTCATAAGTGCAATCAGCTCGGTCACTTCAAATCGGAGTGTCGCAACGCTCCGGCGGAGAAGGCTCTCATGGCGATGGAAGGAGATGATGGACCTAGGATGATGATGCTCGAAGTTTGCGAGCAATCGGATAATGGACAGTCACCTCCAAAGGAGCCGGCCACGGAGATCGTCAAGCTCGAGGAAGAGAAGGTTCTTCTTCATGATCGGACGAGGAATACGGCTACGCATGTATGGTACCTCGACACAGGCGCTAGCAACCACATGACCGGCGACAAGGCTCAGTTTTCTGAGTTAAACCACTCGGTGGGAGGGACGGTTCGTTTCGGCGATGGAAGAACCGTTGGGATAGAAGGACGAGGCACTGTCTTGTTTGAGTTGAAGGACGGCGGTCACAAGGTACTCACTGATGTGTACTATATTCCCAGGTTGAAGAGCAACATTATCAGTCTTGGTCAGCTTGCGGAGCGTGGATGCGAGATTGTGCTCAAGGACAAGTTCCTATGGGGATACGACCGTGAGAGAAAACTCATCATGAAGGTGGAGAGAGCGAAGAACAGGCTCTACATCCTCAACTTGGATCGTGTGGATCCAATATGCTTGATGTCAAGCATGGAAGACTCGGCGTGGAAGTGGCACGCGCGCTACGGGCATCTCAACTTCCAAGCTCTACGACAACTTGGACAAAAACAGATGGTTTGCGGCATGCCATGCGTCGATCATGTTGAGCAATTGTGCGACGGTTGTCTTATTGGGAAACAAAGGCGAGCCCCGTTTCCAAGGGAAGGACAATATCGAGCAATCAAAGTTCTTGAGATGGTCCATGGCGACTTGTGTGGACCAATCACGCCGGCGACGACCGCCGGGAACAGGTATTTCTTGCTCATCTCGTCGACGACTTCAGTAGATACATGTGGGTTGTGTTGCTGAAGAGGAAGGATCAAGCTTTGCAAGCGTTCCGGATCGTGAAGATGGCGGCCGAGGTTGAGGCCGAGGCCAAGTTAAAGGCCCTCCGTACCGATCGGGGTGGTGAGTTCAACTCCAATGAATTCAAGGTGTTTTGTGAAGCTCATGGGATCCAGCGGTACCTCACCGCGCCATATTCACCGCAGCAAAACGGTGTTGTGGAAAGGAGGAACCAAACCGTGGTGGCCATGGCACGCAGCATGATGAAAAGCAAAGGCATGCCGGGCAGGTTTTGGGGCGAGGCGGTCAGTACGGCCGTCTATTTGCTGAACAGGGCGCCGACTAAGAGTGTAGTCGGTATGATGCCGTACGAAGCATGGTACGGGCGCAAGCCCTCGGTTGATCATCTTCGCACTTTCGGGTGCGTGGCGCATGTGAAGACGGTGACCGGACATACTAGCAAGTTGGCGGATCGAAGTACTCCAATGGTCATGCTCGGCTATGAAGCCGGTACGAAGGCATATCGCGCGTACAATCCGGTGAATAAAAAATTGGTTGTGACACGCGACGTACTCTTCGAGGAGGAGAAATCATGGAATTGGAGCTCCGCGAAACCGGTACACTCAATCTCAGATGACATTTTTAATGTCGTATATGCAGATGATCTAGAAGCTGGAACTCACGCTGCGGCGGACACGGGAGCTGCACGTAATGGCGCTGGTGCATCGTCGGCGCGATCGGATGATCCAGGAATGAACACTCCAGGCAGGAGCGTCGAGGCCAGCCGCAGTCAACGCGCCAACGAGAGCGCGTCTAGCGCTAGGAGTGCGGCGTGGGGAGCTGGATCGATCGATCCAGGCGGGAGCCTCGAGGCGAGCAAGAGCTCCACGAGCGCTTCAGGACCAGGAGCGGGTAGGAGCACTTGGCCAGGAAGTGCTGATAGCAGCCCAGCTCGGGCTGGACCCATGCCATGTAGGCCACGCCATGCATGCACAAGTTCACGTGAAAGTGCACAAGCGCATGGAGGCCAGCTACGTGAGCCACATGAGCCAGCAGGCTCAGAACGGGGACGTGCAAGTCACGGCGCGACGGACGCTTCTCCAGGAGCAGCGTCACCAGCATCTTTGGAACCATCAGGCTCACCAGCAGCAGCGAGTTCAGCTCCGGCGTCTCCTCCGACGGTACAGGAAGAAAGGAGACGGCCGCCTACTCCGGAAAAATTACGAGACGTAATGGATTTGTATCCGCCGGAGACGCTTCGCACGATAAATCCTATTCGGACGACACGTGCGCGTGGACGAGGTCGGGGTGGGTGTCTACTCACCGAGGAACCGACGAAGTTCGAGGAGGCTAACACGGAGGAGTGTTGGCGTCGAGCTATGGATGATGAGTTGGGGTCGATCCACGATAACAATACATGGAAGCTCGTCGATCTACCCAACAATCATAAAGCCATAGGGCTCAAGTGGGTGTACAAGATCAAGAAGGATGCCGAAGGAAATTTGGTGAAACACAAAGCGAGGCTAGTGGCCAAAGGATACGTGCAAGAGCAAAGTGTGGATTTTAAAGAAGTGTTTGCTCCGGTCGCAAGGATGGAATCGGTGAGATTACTTATGGATCTCGCGGCTCAAGAATCATGGAAATTGCACCATATGGATGTGAAATCCGCGTTTTTGAACGGAGAGTTAGAAGAAGAGGTCTATGTGAAACAACCACCGGGATACATCAAGAAGGGAGAAGAACACAAGGTTTTGAAGCTACACAAGGCATTGTATGGGCTCCGACAGGCGCCTCAGGCGTGGAACATCAAGCTTGATCGTACGTTGAAGTCTCTCGGATTCGAGAAGAGCCCACTGGAGCATGCTATGTATAAGCGAGGACAAGGGAGGAATCATCTACTAGTTGGCATCTATGTGGATGATTTATTGATAACTGAGACGTGAGATTGAGTTGAATAATATTGCAAGGCTCGACACGAGCCTCTGGCCAGATCGTTTTGTGGTTTGCGTGCGTGTGTTGTTGCTAGTAGCCAATCCATCGTCTTGCTAGCTAGCATCTGATACGTACGTTGATCTGGTGATCCATCCAGCTTAGGCTAGCTGATTGGAGCGTACGTGCATCGTGGAAGTATACGTACGTGCGTGTCTCTGCGGAGGTTTCGTCGGAAGGTACTCGACGAGCTACGTATTTGTTGCAGGGTGTGTCGACGGATCGTCCCGGCGAAGGTACTGCCGGGTCTGGGCCAACAATTGGTATCAGAGCTATTCAAGCTACAGATGAAGGAGTTATTCAAGATGAGTGATCTAGGCTTATTGAGCTACTACCTTGGAATAGAGGTACATCAAAAGCCGGGTGAGATCACATTATGCCAGGAGGCGTACGCAAAGAAGATACTCCAGAGTTGTGCTATGGAAGATTGCAATCCAACTCAAGTTCCTATGGAACCTCGGCTTAAACTTAGCAAGAGAAGCAAAGCACCCGCGGTTGATGCAACGGAGTATAGAAGTGTGGTCAGAAGTTTGAGGTATCTCGTGAACACAAGACCAGACTTGGCCTATTCCGTTGGCATTGTGAGTCGCTACATGGAAGCACCTACAACGGAGCATTGGGCGGCGGTGAAGCATATACTCAGGTACATCAAAGGGACAACTAACTTTGGTGTTGTCTATTTGAAGAAGAAGGGAAAGGTGAAGATACTTGGCTATAGTGATAGTGACATGGCAGGAGATGTTGACGACCGTAAGAGTACCTCGGGCGTAGCATATTTCTTTGGAGAAAGCCCGGTAAGTTGGCTATCACAAAAGCAGAAAGTAGTGGCACAGTCTTCCTGTGAAGCAGAGTATATTGCAGCTGCGACCGCGGCATGTCAAGGCGTGTGGCTAAGGAGGCTACTTGGTGACCTCATGAACAAGGAAGAGGAACGAGTGGTGCTCAATATTGACAACAAGTCTGCTATCTCATTGTGCAAGAATCCGGTGCATCATGACAGAAGTAAGCACATTGATACGAAGTATCACTACATACGGGAGTGTGTAGAGGAGAGCAAGATTGAAGTCAACTATGTTTGCACCGATGATCAGCTTGCCGATATTCTGACCAAGTCTTTGGGTTGACTGAAGTTCTTGGAGATGTGAGGAAGGATCGGCGTTCAAGCTGTGAAGACGAGCACATCGTGCTTAGGGGGGTGATTGTTAGCGATAATAATCACGATTAGGACGTCGGTACGACGTTGTATGCAGGTGTGTGTTGTAAACCGGTTCCACACCGGATTGGCGTCGTGTTGGATACAGTTTGTATCGTGTTGGACGCTGGTTTCGTTCCGAGTAGGAGTAGTCCTGGCCGTGTATAAATATGTGTACGCGGTACCCTTGTAACACACCGTGAGTTGAAGCAATAAAAACAAGGTCCGACACGGGCCTTTGGCTAATATCGATCGAGCTGTGTGTTACGTGTCTCGCGTGCGTGAGTAGAGGCAGCTGAATCAATCTTGCGTTGCAGCAGCTAGCTAGCTTGCTTGTACACGTGCAACTCGACGGAAAGTTTGTATCGCAGATAGAAGGCTACGTGCGCTGACGTCTCGCCGGACTTCGTTGTCGATCGACGCCGGACTGCACTCGGCGTACGATATTGGGGCTGGGCCAACAATCAAAGCGTTCATAGTGTGCTTGTCATGATTCATGAGAGATACAAAGCATGAACGAGAATTGAAAAGAGCGCATATGTAGAAGCCGGCCGGCAGGATGATCCCATCTGAAAGATACTGAACGGAGATACCTGCGTGTCGTAGTGCACGGTGGCCTTGCTGAGCTGCTCGGCCTTGAGCTTCTCCGTCTGGCAGAGGGCGTTCTTGACCTCCACCTCCATCTGCAGCTCGGCCTCGCGGATGGCGACGGCCTTGGCAGCCTCGACCTCGGCCACCTTGGCCCGCCTACCCCACTCAGCCTTCTTCATGGCGAGGTCGGCCTTGGCAGCCGCAATGTCGGCCTCCCTGGCGTTCTCGAAGACCTGCACCTCCGCTTTCACCTTGGCCTCCTCCTTGAGCCCCTCGCCCTGCTGCCGCACCGACAGCACCTTGGTCTGGGCGTCGACCTTGGCGGCGTTCTGCTTCGTCAGGCCGTCTCTCTCCTTCTCGCCCACCGCCCCCTTCATCCTCGCCTCTGCTACGTCCACCCTGGCCTGGTTCGCCGCATCTTGCTGCGTCTTCTGCCCGAGGTAGGAGAAGTACTCGTGCCCCGGCACGTCCACCAGCTGCTTCACGTTGGAGTTGTAGATGAAGAGCCCGAACTGGTTCAGCTCCTTCTGCACGCTGTCGAACACCTTCTGCTTGAACATCTTGGTGCCCTTGAAGATCTCCTCCATGGTCAGCTCCGCCGCTAGCACCCGGGCCTCGCCCTCAATCACCCCCTTCACCAGATCGTGGACGTGGTTGGCCGAGTTGTTGAGCGGCGCGATGAGCTTCGCGTAGAGGAGCAGCCTGGCCTCCACCTCCCTCCGGCCGGCCTCGCCGAGCTCCAGCGTGGTGACCTGGGGACCGATGGTAAAGACGGCGGGGAGGACGAAGGGCAGCTTCTCCGCGCTCATCGCGTTCACCTCGAAGGAGTAGTTGACGGGCACGATGCTGAACTTCTTGCACTGCTGACCCACGAACACCAGCGACTTCTTCGCCAGCTTCACGTCGTTGATGCCCCAGCCCGTGATGGCCAGGTACTCCGACGCGTCGGCGACCACGAAGCTCGCCATTGATCTAGATCTGCGTTTCCTAGTTTTTTTGGGAGGTTTTTGTGATTCGATCGTGTTGATTGATCAGAAACCTGGTCCCTATATATACACGGAGATCAACGCGTGGGGCGCAAGGTAATATAATTGACGACGGTAAACATGGCAAAACATATGGTGATGAAACTTCCGCCTATGTGTACGACATCCGTACGACACAGAATCGAACGGCGGGACATGAGCTGCCTCTGATTGCATCGTGCCCATTGCATAGCCGGCCTCATGCATAGCTTTGCCCAGTATAGAATCGTCCATACATACTACAAGGAATTAATTAAAGACGTGTATAATCAGACAATCTCTATCTTCAGCCATATACTCCCTCCGTTTTAAAATATAAGATGTTTTAGGTTTGTGAAGCAAATGTATTTAGACATGTTTTAGTGTGTATATTCAAATGAACCTACACACTAAAAGATGTCTAGACACATTTACTTTACAAAGCTTAAACATCTTATATTTTAAAACGGAGGGAGTAGATAACTATTCAAGAGGTGTTCATATCAACCCCTAATAAATAAGCCAAAATTTATTTGGTAGATTATGTGAACCCAACTAGTCACGTTGCTCTCGCTCTTTTTTTCTCTATCTATCAGTAGATCACAGCTAGAATACCTAGTTTATTTTGTGAACACAACATCACGAATAACACGCGCCCTTCTCGCCTCAAGGAGAACACGTCATTTTTCAATGGTATTAGTATTATCCGCTTACAATCTTAAGATTGTACTACTACATAAAATATAAACTAACAAAAAGCACAAAATAGTGGTGAATAAAGACACTCCGTTAACCCCTTCCCATTCTATTTCTGGGCAGGCTAAGTCTTCAGGCTGTAGGCCAGGATAGATAGACACACTATCCTGTCATAAGTTTAAATAGCGTGTCGATTGCTGACTCGCTGTCCGTGCATGTGTGTTGCCTTCCAATCGCGAAAAATAGGACTGTGATACCTTGCCTCCTGCACTATGTATGCTTTTACGTAGCACCATTTCAGCATTTGTAAGTTGGGCACGCATATGCAGCTGAAACGGACTTGTGAGTTGTGAGTTGTGACCGACCGGACGAAATTTCCGCGAAGGAGAACGTACGTTGCACTAGTATGTGGACTACTTTAGATCCAAACGCGTTTTAGTTTTACTGTGGCACTTCTCATTTGTTTTACTGAGTTGGTACGTGCAACATTGATGCGTTTGTTTTGCTAAACCTACACGGTAGATACAAGTTTTCCGGTGCGAGACAGTTATTGACAAAAGTTCGAAAAATGATCCTATACCTCCGGAGGATGTCACAGATCGAGTCCTCCGGGGGTAAGGCCGTCTGTTGCCCATCATCGTGCGAACATCGTTTCGCTGGCCCCACCAACCGACCCCTCCCCCCCCCCCCTGGAAGATTTGTCTTATCCCCGTGCTCCCCACCTCTCTGCGTTATCCCCTCGCTCCCTAACCTCTTCTCCACCGCTCGTCGTCTCCATCCAGTAATCCCCTGAAGATTCTCTCTCTCTCTCTCCGGCGGGTCTCATCAAGGTGGAATGTACAAGGGCCGCTCACCACTAGTTTAGGGAGCGTGCTGCGTGCATGAGCTGCAAAGCAGCGATGCCACCACTAATGTTGGTAGCGGGAAGGAGATTGCAAGATGCGTTGTGTGACCTGCAAGCAGGAATCAGATTCTTTAAGTGGTGATGGCGGCGGTGCTTCCATCAGCGGCCCTAGATGCTTCCATCCACAGCGATATGTTCCCATCGGCTACCCTCGATGCTCCCATCAACGGTCAATGGTGCTGCTGGTGGGGATTCTGCAAGTGGTGATGGTGGTAGTGCTTCCATCGGTGGCCCTCGATGCTTCCATCAGCGACCCTCAATGCTCCCATCCTCGATCGACCGGTGCTGCCAGTGGGAGGTGTGCGCTGTTAGGGAGGTGTGCGCTGCTGCTACAAGGGGCCGGTGTCGCTACAAGGGTGGACGTCGGAGCCAATGGAGGAGCAGGCGACGTTGCTGCAAGTCAACATCGAGATGCTGCAAGCGGGAGAAGGTGATACTACCGGTGGTGAATGGTGGCGCTACAAGGGGTCGGTGTTGTTGCTGCAAGGGCATAGTGGACACTACGAGGAAAACCCTCATATGGGTCAGCTAGTTGGTGGCACACTCTTTTTGCGCCATAGGGGCACAGTGGACACTATGAGGAAAACCCTCATAGGAAAACCCTCGTCCCGTCCTATCGTCTCCTGCCGCAGAGTGATGCATCAATGGCGTTGTCCTCTCTCCCCCACTCATGGATGGCTCGTATCTCGACGCTGGTTGATTTGCTACTCTGACGGCTCGTATCTCGATGCTGGCAATTAATGCCATGTCACCATCCACCGCTCCCCCCGCTATACAAACATGCCCTCCTCGCCGGCAATGGAGCACAAACCCTAGATCTAGATCGAGCGCTCTCGCAGAACACAAACCCTACATATAGATCTAGCCAGCCACCATGATGCCCCGCCGCCTAGCCACCACCTACGCAAAGTTCCACCACGGTCCACCGCCGGAACCCTCGCCTCCCACGTCGGACTCCTCAGGCTACATCGATGCATTGGGCAATGATAACACCGATGCGAGCATGAGCTCGAAAGAGGAAGAGGAGGAGCCTCCACCACCTTGCAGCCTATTGCAGGCCGCCCTCCTCACCTCCTTCGAGACGGTGCACAGGGAGTCTTCTACGAGGACGATACACGCTGTCATCCTCGAGCAGACAAACACGGCCATCGCCAACCACGCCGTCAAAATCTCGGTGGAGTTCATCGATAAGGAGGCAGCCGCCAAAAGGCTAATGGCGGCTGAACGGCGAGCCGCCAGGGAGATTGAAGAGAAGGCAGCGGGCGATGCCGACTACCCCGCCCGGCAGGCGTACTGGCGACAACGTAGAGAGGTGGCCGAAGCGGCGACAACGGTGAAGAGGGCTGCGGCGGTGTCGGCTAGGAAGGAGACGACGAACCAGCCTTCCCAGCCACGGGTCTTCATCGACCTTGGCGACGACGACCCGCCGGCCAGCGGCGGTGCAGGCCATCAGAGGCCAAGAAGCCGACCGTTGGTCGCCGCCGATCTTAGCTCGAGCGGTGCTATTTCTGCCGAAGAGGTGAGTAACAGTATCCTAGCCACCGCTCTAGCTAATAGCGGCACCCGAACTGCAAACAAATGTAATCAAATGTAATGCAAATTTGAATGAAAAAAAACATTGTTTTCTCTATGAGTTTTGGATGAAAATTTGAATGAAAAAATGCCCATATCAAATTTCTTATTGGTTCCTCGCGCCTGAAAATCAAAATGCTATCGGTGGGAAACCAAAATGACTCGATGATAAAGCACACGATGGTGGTATGTACCCGCACGCCATCAAACGAACGATACGGTGGCGCGGGTCCGTGCACCAACAAACACACGCTATGGTGGAGTGGGACCACCGCTGCTCCACCAACATTCGGTGTAACTGTGGCGTGCGTCGCCATGCCACCATTACGCCTAGAACCGTGGCACAAAATTGGTGTCGAATCCGCGCCAGCAAAGGCGAAATCGCCGCGCTACCAATGGCCTATTCTGTACTAGTGGGACGGTGGTGTTGAGGAGGAGCGAGTGGTGCCGCTACAAGCTGGAATCAAGGATGCTCCTAGCGATGGGCGGTGGAGCTACAAGTGGTGTGCTGTGATGGTGCTACAATACATAATTGGGATGCTTTCGACGATGGGCGATGGAGCTATGAGCTGTGTGTCGTGGTGTTACAAGGAGAAAACAATGCTGCTGTAAAGAGTGGACGACGGTGCTGAGGGAGCGGGGAAAGAACTTCCTCGCTGGCAGTGGTCGTAGCATGGTGGGGCTCCGCTTGGCACCCAACATGTCCGTCGGGAACCATGTGGGGAGCCGATTGCGGGAACCGTGAGGGTTTTTTTTTCTTGTGGTCCAGGTGTGTGCCGGAGCCGGGAAGGGTGGAGCAAATCGAGTGATGTTTTCATGTCAAAGCGTACATGTGTAGCGTTGCATGCAGGGGACTGGGGTTTTGATCCCCCATAAGATGCTCAACATGATCCACTTAATTAATGGCTCTAGCACATGCACCCGCATGTTCAAAAATCTGGATATGACATCAAAGCACATGTTCAAAAACCTAAGCCAGTGTACTAATGTTATCTACAATGTTATATCAAAGTTGTTAGCCAAAAGGCTGACGATTTATTTGTCAAAAATTGTAATTTAACATCAAACACATTTCTTTTCGGGAGGACGATAACAAACAACATTTGCTGGAATATAATGTGCACATGCTATGAGAAGAAAAGAAATTGAAAGTAGGGTTTCTGTTGTGTGGAACTAAATATGCACAAGGTATATGGCCATGTTGAATGGGCATCTATGGAGAAAGTTATATTGAAGACGAGTTTTCAAAAGAAATACGGCTAAATATTGAGTAGACATGTATTTCTTTGGTGAGTTACAGTATTAGACGCCACTCGATGGAAAATGTCTTTTTGGTTCCTTCGATGGTATTAAGGATGAATTTTTGATTCCTTCAACGGGATTATGGCAGGATGATCCTCTTGCCCCCCTACTTAGCTTTGTTGTCAGGTGAAGTTTAGAGTCTTACCTTTCAGGGTGAAAATTCAAGGTCTGGCCTTAATTGGTTGTGCATGGCAATAGACTTTTTAAAGGCATTGTTTTGAGAGCGGGGACTATCTTCAGGGTGGATCGGGCGTCGATGGTGCTTGTGCACTTTTCCCTTCTTGGAGGCGCCGCTTTTGGAGAGCCTGAAGTTCAGGTATTGTCTTGATGGTGGTTGTATTGCTGCAGCTAGGGCTAGAATGCTGTAGCGGGTCTTTTTCTTTTTTTCTTAGTTTCTTTTTCTTTTTTTGGCTGTGTGCATCCGTACTACTATTAGGGTATTGCTTGGTTGTAGAGGCTGGGTGTAATTGGTATCACTCGATATTAATATATTTCCTTTATCGGAAAAAACTTAGCTTTGTTGTCGTAGAAGGTCTCTCTAGCATGTTGAAAGGCGCATAACCAAAAGAAGATATAGAGGAGGTTTGGGTGCGTGTCCAAGTAGTACCTATGTACTCTCATCTTTTATTTGCTAACTACTCATTGATCTTGCTGCATGCAAATGAGAAAAAAATGCATTGAAGCTGAAGGAGATTTTGGATAAATATTGGTAGAGCTCTATGTAGAAAATGAAGTGAGGCAAAATCAAAGATTTTTTTTAGTACAACCACAGTGGCCGAGGAAAGGATGTGCACTGAGGAGTGTGAGATCATGAACATTATGCAAAAATATTTAAAAGTGAGTTTTTTCACCATTTGATGGATAGAATGATTGATAGAACAAGCGGATGGAAGAAAATTGTCGAATATGGGAGGTAATAAAAAGAGGGGACAAACGGTTGCCGAGCTACAAAGAGACATTTTTATTAAAAAAATTAGTAATCATATTTATAACCAGTAAATAATATATCATACAGGCATGCAAAACCTCAGTAGAAAATATTTTTTTCTGGACAACACATACATGGCAAACTATGACAAATTTTATACTTTTCAAACATGCACCCCCTCACCGTATCCGGCCATCGTGGTGGCCGTCACTACTTGGAAAAAGGCTACCCGCAGCGCACGGATTTTGGTTACCCGTAGCGCATGGCTCGTGCGCTGCGGATACCAAGCCACTGGTAATTAATTACCCGTAGCGCATGGGCTGGTGTGCTATGGATAATTTACTTACCCGTAGCGCATTAGCCCATGCCCTGCGGGTAACCTGGTCTGTGCGCCTCGGGTACTTAGTTGAAATTTAAAAAACATTGAAAATTTACCCGCAGTGCACTAGTCCTATGCGCTACGGGTAAGCATCACGTAATTCAAAAAAAGCGGCGCCGCCGCCGTGGAAAAGCTCGTCGGACGAGGTTGGCAGTGGTTTCAAAAAGGCGCCGCCGGCCGCCAGGGAGGAGCTCGTTGAAGGAGTTCGTCGGAGGAGTTCGTGGGAGGAGCTTCGCTGGGGAGGAGCTCGTCGGAGAGAAGCTCACCGGGAAGGAGAACGTCGGGGAGGAGCTCCTCGGAGAGGAGTGAAAGGAATCGCAGCATAGTAAATCAAAAATTTTCCTACGGATGCGAACAAGAAAGCCAAGATCTAATCTAGGAGATGTAATCAACGAGAGAGGTAGATGAGATCTTCATACCCTTGAAGATTCGCACAGCGGAAACGTTCAATAGAACGTGGTTGACGTAGTCGTACTTGCTGTCTCCTCCTCGCGATCCGATCCGATCCTACGCCGCAAGTGGCGGCGCCTCCGAGAGTTGCACACGTGCGGTGCAGCGACGTCTCCTCCTTCCTTGGTCCAGCAAGTATGGTGGAGAGATAGATTGGATCAGCAGCACGACGGCGTGGTGCTTATGGTGGAGAGTTTCTGCGGCAGGGCTTCGCCTACACGCAGTCGCGAGAGAGAGAGAGAGAGAGAGGGAGGGCAGCAGTTGGCGGCTAGGGTTTGGGTTAAGGGGTAGAGAGGGCTGTGCCCTTGCCCCCCTATATATAGAGGGGTGGCCGGCCAGCTTGGCCTCTCCCCAAACCCTAGGGCGCCGACTTGGAGTAGGAAGAGTGGGGGGCAAGTTTTCCCCCTTTCCTTCTTTGAAGACTCCCTTAGGGTTTCCCCTTGGGCTGGCCGGCTGGGCCTTAGGGGCCTTGTGCGCCTGGCCCAGGGCGGCCAGGGCACTTCCCCTTAGGCCCACGCAGGCCTCCGTCAAGTGGGCCCACGTTGGTCCCACTCCGGAACCTTCTAGAACCTTCCGGTACAATACCGATAAACTCCGAAACCTTTCCGGAATCCAAAAACTGCTTTCCTTTATATGAATCTTATTCTCCGGACCATTCCGGAACCTCTCGTGACGTCCTGGATCTCATCCGAGACTCCGAACTAAAACTCATAAACCAATTATCCATTCTATCCTAGCATCGATACACGTTAAGTGTGTGACCCTACGGGTTCGAGAATATGTAGACATGATCTTCTATCAATAATCAACAGTGGGATCTGGAAACCCATATTGACTCCCACATATTCATCGATGATCATATCGAATGAACCACGATGTCAGGATTCAATTAATCCCGTATATGTATTCCCTTCGTCACACGATATTTTACTCGCCCGAGATTTGATCGTCGGTATCGCCATACCTAGTTCAATCTCGTTCACAGCAAGTACTTTACTCGTTCCGTAATCCGATATCACTTTGTGATTAACTCCTTAACCACATGCTTGCAAGCGGTGTTGATATCGATTACCGAGTGGGCCCGAAGTATATCTCTCCGACTTGGGAGGGACAAATTCCATCTCGATACATACAACCCAACAAGTACTTTCCGATCACCTGAGAGACACCTTTATTATCACCCTCACATAGGATGACGTTTGATGACTTCAAAGCTTTCTTCCGATACTAGGGAGTTGTATTATCTCATGGTCTAAGGAATACAATACATGACATAGAAAAAGCTTCGCAAAGATGAACACGATGACACGATCTAATTGCTCTGCTTTATTTGGGTCTGTCCATCATATCATTCTCCTAATGATATGATCTCATTATTAATTGACAACTCATGTCTATGGTTAGGAAACCTTAACCATCATTAATCAATGAGCTAGTCCATAGAGGCGTACTAGGGACACGGTGTTGTTCATAAACCACACAAGTATTAAAGTTTCCGCTTAATACAATTCTAGCATGGAATATAAACATTATCATGAACAAGAATTATAATAATAACATCTTTATTATTGCCTCTAGGGCATAATTCCAACAGTCTCCCACTTGCACTAGAGTCAATAATCTAGTTTACATCTGGCAACAATCTAACACCCATGGCATTAAGATGCTGATCATGTTTTGCTCGTGGAAGAGGTTTAGTCAATGGATCTGCGACATTCAGATCTGTATGTACTTTGCTAATCTTCAGATCTCCATCTGCTATATAATCTCAAATTATATGGAAACGTCGGTTGATGTGCTTGGTTTTTGGATGATATCTTGGTTCCTTAGCCAGTGCTATGGCGCCAGTGTTGTCGCACAATATCTCCAGTGGATCCAAGGCATTTGGAACCACACCAAGCTCAGTGATGAAGTTTCTGATCCAAACTCCTTCACTTGATGCTTCTGAAGCAGCCATGTATTCCGCTTCTGTTGTAGATCCCGCGATTACGCTTTGCTTGCAGCTTCTCCAGCTCACAGCTCCACCATTCAAAATATAAACGTATCCTGTCTGAGATTTAGAATCATCCGGGTCGGTGTCGAAGCTAGCGTCGACGTAACCTTTTACGACGAGCTCCTCGTCACCTCCATAGACCAAGAACATTTCTTTAGTCCTATTTAAATACTTTAGGATGTTCTTTACGGCTGTCCAGTGTTCCACTCCTGGATCACTTTGGTATCTGCTCGTCAAACTAAGAGCATTGGACACATCCGGTCTAGTACACAGCATGGCATACATGATAGAACCTATGGCCGAGGCATATGGCACTTTGCTCATAGTTTCTCTATCTTTTACCGTAGCTGGACACTGAGCCTTGCTCAATATCTTACCTGACAACATGGGCAATGAACCTTTCTTTGCTTTATCCATTCTGAACCTCTTCAGAACTTTGTCCAGATATGTACTTTGGCTTAAAGCTATTAGGCGTCTTTCTCTATCTCTATAGATTTTGATGCCTAATATATAAGCAGCTTCCCCTAGGTCTTTCATTGAAAAACATTTATTCAAATAACTCTTCACATCGTTAAGCATACCGATGTCATTTCCAATAATCAATATGTCATCCACATATAGTACTAAAAATGTCACCGAGCTCCCACTCACTTTCTTGTAAATACAAGCTTCGTAGCAATTTGGAACAAATCCAAAACTCTTGATCACTTGATCAAAACGAAGGTTCCAACTCCGAGATGCTTGCTTCAGTCCATAAATGGAACGCTGAAGTTTGCACACCTTATTAGCATCCTTAGGATCGACAAAACCTTCGGGCTGCATCATATACAACTCTTCATCAATGTTGCCATTGAGGAACGCAGTCTTGACATCCATCTGCCATATTTCATAATCATGAAATGCAGCAATTGCTAATAAAATCCGAATGGACTTAAACATCGCTACGGGAGAGAAAGTCTCATCGTAGTCAACACCTTGAACTTGCCGAAAACCTTTTGCGACAAGCCGAGCTTTATAGACAGTAACATTACCATCCGCGTCCGTTTTCTTCTTGAAAATCCATTTGCATTCAACGGCCTTACGGTCGCTAGGAGGGTCTACCAAAGTCCACACTTGGTTTTCGCTCATGGATCCCAATTCGGATTTCATGGCTTCTAGCCATTTCTCAGAGTCTGGGCTCATCATTGCTTCCTCATAGTTCGCAGGTTCGCTGTTGTCTAACAACAAGACGGTTAAGACAGGGTTGCCATACCATTCAGGAGTGGCACGTGACCTTGTCGACCTGCGAAGTTCAGTAGTAGCATCGTTCGAAGTTTCATGATCTTTATCATTAGCTTCCTCTCTTGTTGATGCAGGCGGCGCCGGAACAATTTCTGGTGCTGCGCTACTCTCCAACTCGAGAGAAGGTTCAATAACCTCGTCTAGCTCTACCTTCCTCCCACTCACTTCTTTCGAGAGAAACTCCTTCTCAAGAAATGATCCGTTCTTAGCAACAAACACTTTGCCTTCGGATCTGTGGTAGAAGGTATACCCAATCGTTTCCTTAGGGTATCCTATGAAGACGCATTTCTCCGCTTTGGGTTCGAGTTTGTCCGGCATCAACTTCTTGACGTAAGCTTCGCATCCCCAAACTTTAAGTAACGACAACTTAGGTTTAGCACCAAACCATAGTTCATACGGTGTCGTCTCAACGGATTTATATGGTGCCCTATTTAAAGTGAATGCAGCGGTTTCTAATGCATAACCCCAAAATGATAACGGCAAATCTGTAAGAGACATCATTGATCGCACCATATCTAATAGAGTTCGATTCCGGCGTTCAGACACACCATTGCGCTGTGGTGTTCCGGGTGGCGTGAGTTGCGAAACAATTCCGCTTGCTTTAAGATGCGTGAGAAAATCATAACTCAAATACTCACCTCCACGATCGGATCGCAGAAATTTAATTTTCCTGTTACGATGGTTTTCCACTTCGTTCTGAAATTCTTTGAACTTTTCAAATGTTTCAGATTTATGTTTCATTAAATAGATATACCCATATCTACTTAAGTCATTAGTAAAAGTGAGAAAATAGCGATATCCACCGCGCGTCGAAATACTCATTGGTCCGCACACATCGGTATGTATGATTTCCAATAAGTCCGTTGCTCGCTCCATTATTCCGGAGAACGGGGTTTTGATCATCTTGCCCATGAGGCATGGTTCGCACGTGTCAAATGATTCAAAATCAAGAGACTCTAAAAGTCCATCAGAATGGAGTTTCTTCATGCGTTTTACACCAATATGACCTAGACGGCAGTGCCACAAATAAGTTGGATTATCACTATCTACTTTGCATCTTTTAGCCTCAATGTTATGGATGTGTGTTTCATTGCTTTCGAGATTCAGAAGAAATAAACCATTCACAACAGGTGCATGACCATAAAAGATGTTATTCATATAAATAGAACAACCATTATTCTCAGATTTAAATGAATAACCGTCTTGCAATAAACACGATCCAGATATAATGTTCATGCTCAACGCAGGCACATAATAACACTTATTAAGGTTTAAAACTAATCCCGAAGGTAAAACTAAGGAGAGCGTGCCGACGGCCATCACATCAACTTTTGATCCATTGCCAACGCGCATCGTCACCTCATCCCTTGCTAGCCGCCGTCTATTCCGTAGCTCCTGTTTCGAGTTACAAATATTAGCAACTGAACCAGTATCATATACCCAGGCACTACAACGAGCGCTAGTAAGGTAGACATCAATAACATGTATATCAAATATACCTTTGATGATGCCAGCCTTCTTGTCCGCTAAGTACTTCGGACAGTTTCGCTTCCAGTGACCCTTGACCTTGCAATAGAAGCACTCAGTGTCCGGCTTAGGTCCAGACTTGAGCTTCTTCTCAACAGGAGCAACACGCTTGCCGCTGCCTTTCTTGAAGGATCCCTTTGCTCCCTTAGCTTTCTTAAAGCTAGTGGTCTTGTTGACCATCAACACATGATTGTCTTTCTTGATATCCACCTCCGCAGCTTTCAGCTTAGCGAAGAGCTCAGTGATCGTATCAGTGGAACCAATTTGATTATGAGTAACTACAAAACCTTTGTAGCTAGGAGGGAGTGATTGCAGAACTCTGTCAATCTTGAGCTCCTCTGGAATCTTGCAGTCCAGTTGCTCAAGGCGTTGAGTGTAGCCCGACATCTTAATGGCGTGCTCACTAACGGAACTCCCTTCCTCCATCTTGCAGTTAAAGAACTTCTCAGAGATCTCATATCTCTCAGAACGGGCTTGAGTCTGAAACATGGTTTTCAGTTCCTCAAGTATCTCATAAGGCCCGCGGTACTTCTCAAAACGATTTTGAAGTTCCGGTTCCATAGAAAACAGCATGGTACTCATAATCACATCACAATCATCTCTACGAGCATTGAAGTCAGCAAGTTCTTCAGTTTTCGCAGTTGCAGCAGGGGTGTCACCTAGCGCTTTGTCAAGTACATAGGCTTTTTGTCCGCCAGCGAGTATGATTCTCAGATTGCGGAACCAGTTGGTGAAGTTAGACCCATTGTTCTTAAGCTTTTCTTTCTCAGCAAACACGTTGAAGTTGAAGTTGGACTTAGCCATTTGATCTACAACATTGCAAGTACAATTTTAGACTATGTTCATGATAACTAGTTCAATTTAATCAAATTACTAGATGAACTCCCACTAAATTCAACATCCCTCAAGTTGTTTAGTGAACACGATCCAAATTCACCACACCTAATCCGATCTTCACGAGAAGAGATGTGGTTTCAATGGTGGACAACTCAGTGTCGATCATATCATTCATATGACTCATGATTAACCTTTTGGTTCATGTGTTCCGAGGCCATGTCTGTACATGCTAGGCTCGTCAAGTCAAACCCAAGTATTTTCCGCGTGTGCAAAACTGGCTTGCACCCGTTGTATGTGAACGTAGAGTTTATAGCACCCGATCATCACGAGGTGCTTGAAAATGACGATCTTTCGCAATGGCGCATACGAGGGGAGAACACAATTTTATCTTGATCTTTAAGTGAGGAATCATCTTATAATGCTACCGTCGCGATCTAAGCATAATAAGATACATAAAAGGATAAACATCACATGCATATAATTTTATGTGACATGGTATAGCCAATCTCCGCGCCATGATCTCCATCTTGTGCGCGCCGGCATGATCTCCATCACTCCACCATGATTGCCTCCACCACGAATAGCAACTACAACTATTGCTAACTACTTAGCGATAAAGTAAAGCTATTACATGGCGTATAAGAAGTTGACATGCAGGTCATACATAATTATAAAGACAACCATATGGCTCCTGTCGGTTGTGAACTCATCGACATGCAAGTCGTGAAAGATTACAAAACATGATCATTGCATACAACTCAATTCATACTCATCATGTCTTGGGCCATACCATATCACAAAACACTCCCTGCAAAAACAAGTTAGACGCCTCTACTTTGTTGTTGCATGTTTTACGTGGCTTATGGGAGTAGCAAGCTAAGAACGATTCTTACCTACGAAAAGCCACAACGGTGATATTATGGTTGCTAACATCCGATGTAAGTCCCATGACTACTATAGTGAGAGAAACTGGCATCCACCAGCCGCATGTGTGGAACAAGCCACACGTCAAGTGCGGAGCCGGTCTCGCGAACGCGGTCGCGTAAAGTTGGCCTGGACCGCTTCGATCTCACTATACCGCGCCATAAGAAATACACAACAAGAGGTTTGCAACAGAAAACATCAACGCCCGCAACAAGCATGTTGCGTTCTACTCGTGAAACACATCTACGCATAGATCTAGCTCTGATACCACTGAAAGGAATCGCAGCATAGTAAATCAAAAATTTTCCTACGGATGCGAACAAGAAAGCCAAGATCTAATCTAGGAGATGTAATCAACGAGAGAGGTAGATGAGATCTTCATACCCTTGAAGATTCGCACAGCGGAAACGTTCAATAGAACGTGGTTGACGTAGTCGTACTTGCCGTCTCCTCCTCGCGATCCGATCCGATCCTACGCCGCAAGTGGCGGCGCCTCCGAGAGTTGCACACGTGCGGTGCAGCGACGTCTCCTCCTTCCTTGGTCCAGCAAGTATGGTGGAGAGATAGATTGGATCAGCAGCACGACGGCGTGGTGCTTATGGTGGAGAGTTTCTGCGGCAGGGCTTCGCCTACACGCAGTCGCGAGAGAGAGAGAGAGGGAGGGCAGCAGTTGGCGGCTAGGGTTTGGGTTAAGGGGTAGAGAGGGCTGCGCCCTTGCCCCCCTATATATAGAGGGGTGGCCGGCCAGCTTGGCCTCTCCCCAAACCCTAGGGCGCCGACTTGGAGTAGGAAGAGTGGGGGGCAAGTTTTCCCCCTTTCCTTCTTTGAAGACTCCCTTAGGGTTTCCCCTTGGGCTGGCCGGCTGGGCCTTAGGGGCCTTGTGCGCCTGGCCCAGGGCGGCCAGGGCACTTCCCCTTAGGCCCACGCAGGCCTCCGTCAAGTGGGCCCACGTTGGTCCCACTCCGGAACCTTCTAGAACCTTCCGGTACAATACCGATAAACTCCGAAACCTTTCCGGAATCCAAAAACTGCTTTCCTTTATATGAATCTTATTCTCCGGACCATTCCGGAACCTCTCGTGACGTCCTGGATCTCATCCGAGACTCCGAACTAAAACTCATAAACCAATTATCCATTCTATCCTAGCATCGATACACGTTAAGTGTGTGACCCTACGGGTTCGAGAATATGTAGACATGATCTTCTATCAATAATCAACAGCGGGATCTGGAAACCCATATTGACTCCCACATATTCATCGATGATCATATCGAATGAACCACGATGTCAGGATTCAATTAATCCCGTATATGTATTCCCTTCGTCACACGATATTTTACTCGCCCGAGATTTGATCGTCGGTATCGCCATACCTAGTTCAATCTCGTTCACAGCAAGTACTTTACTCGTTCCGTAATCCGATATCACTTTGTGATTAACTCCTTAACCACATGCTTGCAAGCGGTGTTGATATCGATTACCGAGTGGGCCCGAAGTATATCTCTCCGACTTGGGAGGGACAAATTCCATCTCGATACATACAACCCAACAAGTACTTTCCGATCACCTGAGAGACACCTTTATTATCACCCTCACATAGGATGACGTTTGATGACTTCAAAGCTTTCTTCCGATACTAGGGAGTTGTATTATCTCATGGTCTAAGGAATACAATACATGACATAGAAAAAGCTTCGCAAAGATGAACACGATGACACGATCTAATTGCTCTGCTTTATTTGGGTCTGTACATCATATCATTCTCCTAATGATATGATCTCATTATTAATTGACAACTCATGTCTATGGTTAGGAAACCTTAACCATCATTAATCAATGAGCTAGTCCATAGAGGCGTACTAGGGACACGGTGTTGTTCATAAACCACACAAGTATTAAAGTTTCCGCTTAATACAATTCTAGCATGGAATATAAACATTATCATGAACAAGAATTATAATAATAACATCTTTATTATTGCCTCTAGGGCATAATTCCAACAAGGAGTTGGCGGGAAACTTAACCAGGGCGAACCATTATCTGTACCCGTAGCGCAATGGTTGGTGCGCTATGGTAAGTCTAAAAATTCAATTTTTTTGAATATTGTTCCCGCCCAACTAACCCGTAGCGCACGGGAGGGGCATGCGCTACGGGTAGTATAATTATCCGTAGCACATGCTTCAACCATGCGCTATGGGTAAGTTATGGGAGGCCTGCCCACCGGAGCCCATATTGCCCGTAGCGCATTGGAAATAGGTGTGCACTATGGGTAACTCAATATCCGCAGTGCACGGGGCTTGGTGCGCTACGGGTATATACCCGCAGCACACCGTTTTTTAAATGCACTATGGGTAACACTGCTATCTATAGCTGTTTTTCTAGTAGTGCGTTGCACTCCTCTATGCACCACAAACCTCTAAGCAAGCCGATAGCAATTTGGGGTGCACAAGCAGAATGGAATCGCTACGACCTAGCTAATCAGCTAGGGTTCTTTGCCGAGCGGCCAAGTTGGTGGGTCTCGTCTTAAGAAATTGAGAATAGGGAGGTGTTAGTTGACAAGGGGGATCAAGATGATCCACCCCAACCCACCAGAGGTTGAGGACAAAAGCCCCGAGGGCATGCACGCGGGCTTGATTAATATGTATTGCGCATGCAAAAATCTCACATCTACCAAAGAGGGGGAAAAATTCCTTTCATGCTTGTGACAAGTTGATGCAGCAGATGTCGCATGGCTGTGCAGCAGATGCTGCAGCATTTCTGCTCAGTGGTGCCAACACCTAATAGCACCTGGGCGCAGACCGGGCCGGGGGTTTCAATGCTTGGGGGGCCAGACAAGATCGCTCTGCAGCAAGCAATTGTCCCAGTCCCAGGCGCCATGGAGAAGATTCAGCAGGCCTTCCAGCAGGCCCATGATGCGGCAGAGAAAGGCGAGGCCTACAATAACCCATTGGACCAGGGAGAGATCATCATCCCACATGGCGGCGGCCCTTTCAGATTTGTTCCATATGATGACTTCATGGGCCGCCAAGAAGAGGCCCACAAGGGGAAGCAGAAACTGGCCCAAGAACCAGATTCAAATGAAGCTTTCCCGCGCACAGAGTTAACCTTTGACCTGTCTGATATAATGCCGCTGCCTGACCTCAACAAGGACATCGAGATAGCACCGCAATAGATAGCCTGGCATGAGGTTGTGGAGCCTACTCACCATGATCCTGCTCCCGCACAAGCTGAGCTGATTCAAGATGATGATGGCGCAGAGGAGGTGGTCCAAGTCCAACATGTGCCCGATGATGAACCGCCCTAAAAAAAAGCGGCCATCACGGTCACCTACGTTCGTTGCCGCAGCGAGCGCCTGATGCTCAAGCAAGATGGCGCCCATGTGGATTCTGTTGGACGTGCAACTCAGCGAAGGCGACATCAGTGGGTGAGTCTGACTCCTCTGTTGGCTCCGCCTCAACTCACCGATGGAAGAGCAGACGCCTGCTCGACATCGACATTGATATCAACAAGCTGGCTCCCTTGCCAGTCACACACTACCCACCGGAGACTGGAAAGGAGAGGCTCAAGGAGCTTGCAAACTGCTGCGGCTATCTCACACTGGACGCCGTGGAAAAGGCACTAAAGAGGCAGGAGCAGATCAAGGTTTCCCAGGGCACCAGCAAGCTGAATGAGTGATCGGCATAGGATAGATAGGGCTCGGTGTTAAACTGTCAGGTTGTTAGTTTGCTTATCTGCATTGCAGTTTTATTTTCCTCCAAAGTTGGTGAGCCTTGTCAGGTTCAGAGACCAACAATTTGTTTTTCCAGTTTCAAAAAATAGGACCACAACCTATAACGCCGTATGCCACCAGCATGTTTCCCTTCATATAATGCATGTGTCTTTACTCTTTAAGAAAATGTATGTCTCCACCACCTGCCATTTATATGCAACAAGCTGTTATCATGGGTCAGCACCTTACAAATGAGAATCTTAAGTTGGAACACAAGGGGGCTTGGAGATGATGAAAAAAATGAAACTATTTGGAAAGTTATTGATGATGCGAAAGGCGATAAATTTGCATACAAGAAACCAAACTATCTGAGATAACCGTGTTCAGAGCCAAAAAAATTCTTGCCCAATAAATTCAGTGAATTCTTATACCAACCCTCCGAGGGCACTTCGGCTGGATTACTGATTGCTTGGAACCCCAAAGATTACAGCATCACCCTGATAGATGGCAGAAAACACGCTATTACACTTCAAATCAACTCAAATTCAGACGATACAAGCTATGTCCTCACGAACATCTACGCACCATGTGACCAGCACGACATAACTGTATTTTTTGCAGAAATAAAGCAACTAAAAGATAACATTTCTTTGCCATGGGTACTAGCTGGAGACTTCAACATCTACAGATATGTACATGAGAAAAATAATGCAAACATTAACTGGGCGGCCATGGATGAGTTTAACGCTTGGATAAATGAGATGGAGCTTATGGACATTGAAATATCAAACTCTTGTTTCACCTGGTCAAACAAAAGAAGAGAACCTACCTTGGTCAAGTTGGATAGGGTGCTTGTCAATGTTAACTGGAGCCATAAATTTCTCCACTCAGAATTGAGATCATTGCTGAGACCCACTTCAGACCACAAGAATGTTATTTTGGACACGGCCTACAGCACATTTCAACCAAGAATTTTTTGGTTTGAGGATTACTGGCTGACAAATGTTGAGCTTGTTACAATTACAAAAAACAGACTACAGAGAGGCACCATACATATGTCCATTGAAACTAAAATCAACTACAGGCTTCATGCTATCAGGGCAGCAATCAGAGCATGGCTAAAGGAGGACAGGAAGAAGAAATCAATCACTGAAAAATTCAGACTAAATGCATGTCATGTTATTCAATACTTCGACGCTGTAGAAGAGTGGAGAAACCTCACAGATTATGAATTTGCCATGTGGTTGTATGCCTGGACAAGATCAAAACTCTAAACTCCATTCAAGCACAACACTGGAGAAGGAGAGCAAAAATTAAGTGGTGTGTGCTGGGAGATGAAAATACAAGTTTTTTTTCACACAATGGTGACATACAGGTTCAGGAAGAATAAAATTCAGGTGCTATACCAAGACCAGGAGGAGTTTTTTGATGACACTACCAAACTGGACATTGCCACAAACTACTTTCGGAATCTCTTCAAGGAAGACAGGAATTGGATACAAAATATAGATATGCAACATCTTTATGGTCAGAACACTGAAAACCTTCAAAACCTGGAAGCCCCCTTCACTTGGCAGGAAATTATAAACGCAATCAAATCAGCTCCTACTGGAAGAAGCCCAGAGCCAGATGGCTTCACCAATGAATTATATAAATTCTACTATCAAGATTTGAAACATGAGCTCATCCAGCTGTTTGATGCGCTTCACTCCAAGGCTATTCAGCTTCAAGGCCTAAACCTAGCATCCATTGCATTGCTACCAAAAAATGAATCGGCAAAGGAAATGAAAGACTACAGGCCTATCTCCCTACAACACTCAATCCCTAAATTGATTGCAAAAGTGTTGGCCAACAGATTGCAACCAAAAATCAAATCACTGATGGATGAAATGCAATCTGGCTTCCTCAAAGGCAGATCAGTTATTGATAACTTCTCAACAGCTATTGAGATGATCAAGTGCTGCAACAGACTAAAAAGACCCATAATCATTCTCAAGCTGGATTTCCAAAAAGTCTTCGACAATATTGATACGTCTCAAACGTATCTATAATTTTTGATGCTCCATGCTTGTTCTTACACCATTTGCTTAGTGTTTTGTTACACTTCGTGGCATTTTTATGCATTTTCCGGCAGTAACCTATTAACAAGATGCCACAGTGTCAGTTCCCTGTTTTCTGCTGTTTTTGTGTTTCAGAAAAGTTATAGAGGAAATATTCTCGGAATTGGACAAAACAAAAGCCGAACCTCCTATTATTTAACGAAGCTTCCAGAAGTCCGAAGAGGAGACGAAGGGGGTCCACACCACCAGGGGGCGCGGCCTGCCCCTGGCCCGTGCCGCCCTGTGGTGAGGGCACCCTGGCCCGCGCCGCCCTGTGGTGAGGGCACCCTGGCCTACCTCTGGCGCCGCCCCTTGGCCTATAAAGACCCCCCAACGGGAAAACCTAAATAGGCAATCAATTTTCGAGAAACACATTGTGATCCGCCGCCGTTGTCGACCCGAGATCGGGAGGGTCCAGAAGCTCTTCCCGGCACCCTGCCGGAGAGGGGAATCGCCACCGGAGGTCTTCTTCATCGCTATGCTTGCCTCCGGCGCGATGAGTGAGTAGTCTACCTTGGACTATGGGTCCATAGCAGTAGCTAGATGGTTGTCTTCTCCACCATGTGCTTCATGTTTAGATCTTGTGAGCTGCCTATCATGATCAAGATCATCGTTGTGTAATTCTACATGTTGTGTTTGTTGGGATCCGATGAATATTGGTACTATGTTAAGTTGATGTGCTCAATATTATCTTATGTTATCTCTATGTTGTTTATGATCTTGCATACTCTCCGTTGTTAGTAGCTATCTTGGCCAAGTAGATACTAGTGACTCCAAGAGGGGGTATTTATGCTCGATAGTTGGGTTTATGCCTCTCTTTAATCTAGGGGAGTGACAGAAACCTCTAAGGTTGTAGATGTGCTGTTGCCACTAGGAAGAAAACAACATTCTTGTGTCCAAGGACATTCATTTTGTTTACATTACACACTTTGCTTAATGCAGTTATCTGTTGTTCGCAACTTAATACTCATGGGGTGTTCGGACGATATCCCCGTGGGTGGATTATTAGTCATAGATGCAGTTGGATGACGGTCTATGTATTTTGCTGTAATGCCCAGAGTAAATCTCATAGTGGTCCTCGTGACATATCCACGTTATCTTTATTCTATCAATTGACCAACTATAATTTGTTTACCCAGCATGTTGTTATTTATTTTATGGAGAGACACCACTAGTGAACTGTGGACCCCGGTCCAATTTCCTGTACATTGCTATCACTGTTTTACTATTACTTGCACTGTTTACTTTCTCGCATACTACTACTGTTTTCCACTCGATACGCTCATACCTTTGTTTATAGCAAACCGGTGAGATTGACAACCTCATCGTAAGTTGGGAGCAAAGTTCTTGGTTGTGTTGTGTGCAGGTTCCGCGTTGCTACTAGTTGAAGACGCACCAACAAGAATCGTAAATGGCGCCCTTGCTGGAGTGTCACGAAGCTAGCAAGCATCACCTTCTGATGTTTGGCTTTTTCCTACTGGACCGACAAACCTTGGTTTCTTACTGAGGGAAAACTTGCTACTGTGCTCATCATACCTTCCTCTTGGGGTTCCCAACTGGGTGGTTATCCTGCCCGCATCAAGCTAATTTTTTGGCGCCGTTGCCGGGGAAAAAGAAGACTTCTGCATGGGGTGTTTTGCACGCACATCCTTTACTTTGTTTTTGTTTTGCTTTACTTTATTTTTACTTGCATCGTTTTTATAAAAAATACAAAAAAATTAGTTTCCTTTATAGTTGCTTTTATTTAGTTGCTTTTAGTCTTGTTAGAATGAGTAATCGTGAAGTTGAAGTTCGTACTTTTAAGCAGCAAGGGGGAGAGAGTTTGAAAGATGCTTGGTACCGTATTAGCAATTCTCATCATAGGTGTACGAAGAAGCATTCTACCATGATCCTCCTTAGAAATTTTTATGTTGGTATATCTAGTTGGAATAGGTACGTTCTTGATACTCTTGCAGGAGGTAATTTCCTGGGTACTCTCGCTCTTGAAGCATGCACTTTAGTAGAAAGTTTAGTGGGATTACCACCTATACATGTTGTTAAAACTGAGATCACTTTGGAGGAAGTTATAGAAAAACTAGGTTCTTTAGAAAAAAGTTTGCCAAATATCCTTGATAACTCTAGCCGAGTTAATGAAGCGATAGAAAGTATTGGTAAGAGAATCACCGTTTTAGAAGGTAGCACTACTCTTGATAGTCAAAACCTTAGGATTGGGAAACTAGAGGAATCTATGGAAACTTTGAGTTCAATTTTCTCTTCTCTTAAGTTTAAGAAGGAGAAAGCTTTTGTTGGAAAAGAGCAAAAATTTATGTATGTTCCCAAGGTGTCTGTGCCTAAACCTCAACATGTTTTTAAGATTGGTAAGACTTTTAGTTCAACTAAGAGTAACTTGCAGGTTGAATCATCTTCAGGAACCTCTAAAGTGCCTAGCGTGGTAAGTGGTGATCTTGAGGAAATAGTTGATCTTAATGCTTCTTTCGAAAATACTTGATTTGCACTTTCTGCGCCTAGCTCAAAGGCGTTAAAGAAAAGCACTCTTGGGAGATAACCCATTGTTTTACTTTCAGTTCTTTTTCTTTTATTTGAGTCTTGGAAGTTATTACTACTGTAATAACCTCTCCTTATCATTTTTATTTCGTTGTTGTGCCAAGAGAAACCTCTAATTTGAGTGAGGTAAGATTTGGGAATGTTGCTGTCCTGAAACAGATTTTGGTGCTGCACCGTAAAAATTTGAAATTTTTCAGAATATCTTTTTGACCTGATATTTCTTGTGCATATGCCCCAGGTTATATCCAAACTTTCATTAGTTTTACACTTTTTGATTTGAGTAACAGAAAACCCTCTAAAAAATCGACTTTTGTCAGCTGTTCTGTTTTGACAGATTTCTGCCACTATTTATTTTTGCCTCTCGATCTCTTTCTTTTTGAGTTATTTTGATCAAGGAACTTTTGGGGACATTGCTACAGTAGTATATGTTTTATATGTGGTGGTTTTGAGTTGAAATCTGAACAAAAAAGGGGTTGATTCATTATTATGCTTACACTAATGTTGCTAATAGAATTATGCTTAGTTTTGTATGAAGGAAGTTTTCAAGTGTAGGGATTGGAGAATGATGAGATAAGTTGAAGAATGGACAAAAGCTCAAGCTGGGGATGCCCACGCACCCCAAGAAATATCCAAGAGGTGCAAGCATCAAAGCTTGGGGATGCCCCCGAGGCACCCCTTCTTCATCGGCAAAAATCAGGTCACCTTTCAACACACTATATTTTTATTGCTTCATGCACTATGCGTTTTTCTTGGAGCCTTTTGTCTTTAGTTTTCAGTTTTGTTTGCTGCAATAAATGGTTGGACCCCAACAAATTTCTTTTCGAGAAGTTGCCTTGCTTTTCATTTGCCAAGAACACTCCGTTTTTCACTCTTATCGTTCAACGAGTGTTCTCTTTTTCTAGAATTGCGTTTAGCTTTCATTTTTCGCCTTGATTTTTGTTCAGATCTTGTTTTATCTTTATATCAAGGTGTATTTTGACCTCTGGTCCATGTTGGTTTTCATGAAAAGAGTTGTTTCAAAAAGGTTCAAATGGTGTTGGAAAAGAGAAAAAATTTCATGCAAAAAAGTGGTACAAAAAGGAGCTTGTTTAGACAGCGGCTTAGACTTTTGCATGTCGTGCTTGATATCGTTTTGATAGTATGCTTAGTGGTTTTGCTGTAGCATGACTTGTCTCAAATGACTGAGATTGCTTAATGAGCCTTTGAAAAAAATCATGCGCTGTTTTAATTATTTGGAAACATTAATTTGGTTTTCTCCTTGATGCTTTATTTGGGTTGACTTGGCGCATGCTTACACATGTTTGACTCATACAAAGTCACCATAAGCCTCTATGATCATTTAGTTTTTGACTTTTGATGCCATATTATGCTTCTCTTAATGATGTTTTGTCGCTATGCATGATTATGGCCGTTATTGCTCTCTTAGTTGGTCGCTCCCAGTCTTTTGCTAGCCCTCATTTTGTACTGAGTATGAGCTCTACTCGTGCATCCAACTCCCAAAAACCAAGTTGTTCCATTGTGTCCACTATAAATTCCTATGCATGGTATTTGTAAGCCATTCCAAGTAAATTTTCATGTGCTACCTTTCAAAAAACCTTCAAAGTACTTCTCATTGTGTGACACTATTTTCAGCTCATGGGGATGTAGTGGTCGGATTTGCTATCTTCCATATTGCTTATTCCAAAAAGAAAAAAAAAAGAAAAAAAGAAAAAGAAAAAAGGCACTCCTCCATGGTATGTGAATGATGGTGGGCACCCGATGGAATCGGTTAGCCATGGTTTGAGAAAGGAAAAAAAGGTGGGGAGGAGTGCCAAGCTTTGTAAAAGAGCACAAAAGTGCCAATCTCTCTCAAAAACTTGCTTCATTTTTTTTGTATGGAAGATAGTAAGAACCCCATTGCCAGTCGTTGAAAAAAACAACCACCTCTCAAAACCTAATTTTTATCTCTCTGTTTTACAAATGAAAAGCTCTAGCACATGTTTAATCACTGGTTCCCTCTGCGAAGGACCTTTCTTTTACTTTTATATTGAGTCTCCACCTTCTATCTTTATGCATCGTCTAAGAGAGCATAGTTGTCATTCTGAGTTTAATGTGCATAGTCCCAAAGTTTATCATTGATTGATTCATGATTTTGGTTTCACTTGTTCTTAAATTATTTGTATCTAGTCGCCCTCTTAAACTTGAAGGTGTCCTATGCATTTATGTTTTGCTATTCCATGAAGGACAAGCTGGAAACCATTTGCTATGTTTTTCCTTATGATTTGAACACACGTTTGACTTTCATTGTTTCATTTTCATGATCTTTCGTCTGTGTTCTTTTTCATGTTATAACATGGTTGCTAAGTTTGTTCTATCAAGATTATGTCTTTCATGCCCATGTTTTAAGTTCTTTTGATCCCAGCACTCAATGATTACATAGATGATCAAGATTGTGTTGGTGCATGTCACCTCAAAAATTATTCTTTTGTTATCACTTACCTACTCGAGGACAAGTAGGAGTTAAGCTTGGGGATGCTGATATGTCTCAAACGTATCTATAATTTTTGATGCTCCATGCTTGTTCTTACACCATTTGCTTAGTGTTTTGTTACACTTCGTGGCATTTTTATGCATTTTCCGGGACTAACCTATTAACAAGATGCCACAGTGCCAGTTCCCTGTTTTCTGCTGTTTTGTGTTTCAGAAAAGTTACACAGGAAATATTCTCGGAATTGGACGAAACAAAAGCCGAGCCTCCTATTATTTAACGAAGCTTCCAGAAGTCCGAAGAGGAGACAGAGGGGGCCACAGGGCGGCCACACCACCAGGGGGCGCGGCCTGCCCCTGGCCCATGCCGCCCTGTGGTGAGGGCACCCTGGCCCACCTCTGGCGCCGCCCCTTCGCCTATAAAGACCCCCCGACGGGAAAAACCTAAATACCCGATCAATTTTCCAGAAACACATCGCGATCCACCGCCGTTTTTGACCCGAGATCGGGAGGGTCCAGAAGCTCTTCCCGGAACCCTGCCGGAGAGGGGAATCGCCACCAGAGGTCTTCTTTATCGCCATGCTTGCCTCCGGCGCGATGAGTGAGTAGTCTACCTTGGACTATGGGTCCATAGAAGTAGCTAGATGGTTGTCTTCTCCACCATGTGCTTCATGTTTAGATCTTGTGAGCTACCCTACATGATCGAGATCACCTTTGTGTAATTCTACATATTGTGTTTGTTGGGATCCGATGAATATTGGTGTTATGTTAAGTTGATGTGCTAAATATTATCTTATGTTATCTCTATGTTGTTTATGATCTTGCATGCTCTCCGTTGTTAGTAGCTATCTTGGCCAAGTAGATACTAGTGACTCCAAGAGGGGGTATTTATGCTCGATAGTTGGGTTCATGCCTCTATTTAATCTGGGGAAGTGACAGAAACCTCTAAGGTTGTAGATGTGCTGTTGCCACTAGGGAGAAAACAACATTCTTGTGTCCAAGGACATTCATTTTGTTTATATTACACACTTTGCTTAATGCAGTTATCTGTTGTTTGCAACTTAATACTCGTGGGGTGTTCGGACGATATCCCCGTGGGTGGATTATTAGTCATAGATGCAGTTGGATGGCGCTCTATGTATTTTGTTGTAATGCCCAGAATAAATCTCATAGTGATCCCCGTGACATATGCACGTTATGTTTATTCTATCAATTGCCCAACTGTAATTTGTTTACCCAGCATGTTGTTATTTATTTTATGGAGAGACACCACTAGTGAACTGTGGACCCCGGTCCAATTTCCTTTACATTGCTATCACCGTTTTACTATTACTCGCATTGTTTACTTTCTCGCATACTACTACTGTTTTCCACTCGATACGCTCATACCTTTATTTACAGAAAACCGGTGAGATTGACAACCTCATCGTAAGTTGGGAGCAAAGTTCTTGGTTGTGTTGTGTGCAGGTTCCGTGTTGCTACTAGTTGAAGACGCACCAACAAGAATCGTAAACGGCACCCTTGCTGGAGTGTCAGAAAGCTAGCAAGCATCACCTTTTGACGTTTGGCTTTTTCCTACTGGACCGACAAATCTTGGTTTCTTACTGAGGGAAAACTTGCTACTGTGCTCATCATACCTTCCTCTTGGGGTTCCCAACTGGGTGGTTATCCTGCCCGCATCAAGCATACATTGGGAGGCTATCCAAGCAACTTTGAAAGCAAGAGGTTTCCCTGATAAATGGATTTGGTGGGTGAGCCACTTGTTGCATACCTCCATGGCCCAGATTCTGATCAATGGCAAAGTAGGGGAGAAGTTTAAAATTCAGAAAGGAGTTCATCAGGGAGACCCACTATCCCCATACCTGTATATCCTTGTGGCTGATGTACTCTAGCAAATGATCAGAAAAGCTTATGATGATGGATTGCTAATCCACCCCATTGAAAATGGTGCACCACTACCGGTTCTTCAATACGCTGACGACACATTACTCATCCTACATGGTTCAATCCAACATGCCACATTTGCCAAGTCTATCCTAGACGCTTTTGCCATGTTCATTGGACTAACAATAAACTTTCAGAAGAGCACTTTTGTCCCCTTGCACATGGCTCAACAGGACTCAATACAAGTTGTATCAATCCTTGGATGCATCCCATCAACCCTGCCATGCACATACCTCGGGATGCCACTGTCTATGTCAAAAATCTTGAGAACAATGCTCCAGCTGGTTATCTAGAGAGTGGACTACAGGCTACTGGGATGGAGGCCTAGAATGCTGGGATCCGGGGCTAGAATTCAGTTAATAAACTCAGTGCTTTCGGCAATTCCCAACTACTTCATGTCCTGCATTCCCTGGGACAAGGCCAGCATTGAAGCAATTGACAGGCTGACAAGAGCTTTCCTATGGAAGAACAAGGCGAATATCCATGGGGGCCATTGCCTAATTGCCTAGGACAAGGTCAACATGCCAAGTAAATAAGGAGGCCTTGGAATCAGAAATCTTTCCAGGCATAATGTAGCTCTAATGATAAACCTTACAACAAAGCTTTTGACAGGAGAGTCTGGCTCCTATTTCGGCTGGCTTACCAGATGGTACCTATGGAACCAAATACCCGACAGGCCGGCTCAAAATGACACTCCATTCTGGAAAGCAATTATGAAGCATATACCCACAGTACATCAAATAACAACATGCAAAGTATCTTCTGGTAAATCACTCGCATTTTGGACGGATCACTGGACCAACATTGGAAGATTCCATGAAAAGTTTCCAATCCTATACACCTTCGCAGTGGATAGCACCTGCATGGTGGTGTCACAATATCGGAACAATGCTTAGACTCTTGACCTTCACCTGCACCTATCCCATGGTGGTGCGGTGTTGATGTAGGAGTTTTGTATATAACCGCCCAGTTGGAAACCCCAAGAAAAGGTTATGATGAGCACAGCAGCAAGTCTTCCCTCAGTTGTGAAACCAAGGTTTATCAAACCTATAGGAGAAAGAACCAAACTTCAGAAGGTCAATGCCCGCTAGCTTTGCAACAGCCCCGAACAATGGCGCCAGGAAACTTGTCCAAGGTGTAGCTTTACACCAGCAGCAACGTGGAACCTGCACACAACACAACCAAGCACTTTGTCCCAACTTACGATGAGGCTGTCAATCTCACCGGTTTGCTGTAAGCAAAGGATTAAGCATATCGAGTGGTAAAAGATAATAGTTTGCAAGAATGTAAATAAAGCAAGTAAAAGGTAAACAATAATAGCAATGTAAAAGAATGGACCAGGGTCCACAGTTCACTAGTGGTGTCTCTCCATAAGATAAATAACAACATGCTGGGTAAACAAATTACAGTTGGGCAATTGATAGAATAAAGATAGCGTACAAATGTCGTGAGGATCACTATGAGATTCACTTGGGCATTACAACATAATACATAGATCATAATCCAACTGCATCTATGACTAATAATCCACCCTCCGGATGTCGTCTGAGCAACCATTGGGTATTAAGTTGCAACAGATTATCGCCTTAAGAAAAGTGCGTAATTTAAACAATATGAATGTCCTTGAACACAAGATTGTTGTTTTCTCCCTAGTAGCAACAACACATCTACAACCTTAGAGGTTTCTGTCACTCCCCCAGATTACTACTTTAAAAAGGAAAAAAAGGAGTAATCAGCAATTTGACAGCATAAGCAATAAGGAAGCCAAAATATAAAAGTATTTCCAAGGCTGCAGGGTATGATTGATTAAATGGTACCTTATCCATTTGTGGCAATATTTTTTCTCTTTTTGGATTCAGCCGCGAAGGATCCATCTAAACCAATTAGCAAACTCTTGCTTTGATTTTATGGGGTATCTTTCAAGTGTACCAAAAAGTCCTTTGTTAGTAAGGAATCAAATGCTAGAGAATTCATTTCTAATAGATACTCAAATGCAAAAATTAGATACCATAGTTCCCGCTACTGTCCTCATAGGATACTTATCAAAAGCTCAATTTTGTACTGGATCGGGCCAGCCTATTAGTAAGCCCATTTGGACAGATTTGTCAGATTGGGATATTCTTGATCGATTTGGTCTGATCGCCAATTCATATTAGATATACTAAATAGAGGCATGAACCCACTATCGAGCATAAATACCCCCTCTTGGAGTCACTAGAATCTACTCGACCAAGATATCTACTAGCAACGGAAAGCATGCAAATAAATTCTACAACAATGAAGACACCCCTTGGGTTCACTTGGTTAGAGATGCTTACTATCACCAAGCCGTTCCTCATGCAACTATCCTTGCTGGGTATTTTTGGTGGAAAAACATTATCTCCTTGTCTGATGAGTACAGAGACCTAACCAGATGTGTGGTGGGTAATGGCAGCTCAGTCCTTTTCTGGTCTGATCAGTGGCCAGATGATCTTCTTGACTGTGCTTTTCCAAGGCTTTTCTCTTATGCCAAAGACAAGCTGCAGTCAGTTCAAGACTTCTTTGGTAGAGAGTTGCTTGATAGCTTTCACCTACCCCTCTCTGTTCAGGCCCATGATGAGCTGTTAAGTCTGCAAAAAATTGTTCATAACACTTCACTTTCTGCTGAGACTTCAGACTCATGGATCCTCAAATGTGGCAATGGGATTTTTAAACCAAGCAAAATATACAAACAAGCTTTCAGCCATATTGTCCCTGATCCTGCCTCAATATGGTTATGGAAAAGCAAATGCATTTCAAAGCACAAGTTCTTTGCTTGGCTAATCCTTCATGACAGAATCAATACTAAAGACATGCTCTTGCGTCGATAATGGCATGCGACAGATAATCACAATTGTGTTCTCTGTCATGAGGGAGTGCTAGAAGATTGGAGGCACTTATTCTTTAACTGCAATTTCAGTACAAGAATTTGGAATTATCTTCAGATTCCTTGGATCCCTGGGAACACTTTTGCTGCACTGTCCAATGCCAAGAGATCTTTCTTGGGCCCATGTTTCTCTGAAGTGATCACTATTGCTTGCTGGTGTATCTGGAAACAGAGAAATGGGTGGATCTTCAAATTCATCAGACCAACTTTCAGAAGATGGAGATCTAGTTTTGTTCATGAAGTCACCATGCTTAAGCATAGGGTGAAAGCTGATACAGTTGACAATTTGTTATCATGGATTGAGAACCTACCTTGATGTTTTTTCTTTCTTCTGTACATAACCTGTAAATATTTCTTCTTTTCATTAATATAAAATTTTGGGGCTGTGGGGGTTTCCCCCATAGTAAAGGCTTCAAAAAAAATGGAAAGCATGCAAGATCATAAACAACATAGAGATAACATAAAGATAATATTCAGCACATCAACTTGACATAGTACCAATATTCATCGGATCCCAACAAACACAACATGTAGAATTACACAACGATGATCTTGATCATGATAGGCAGCTCACAAGATCTAAACATGAAGCACATGGTGGAGATGACAACCATCTAGCTACTGCTATGGACCCGTAGTCCAAGGTAGACTACTCACACGTCACTCCGGAGGCGATCATTGTGATGAAGAAGGCCTCCGGTGATGATTCCCCTCTCCGGCAGGGTGCCGGGAGGAGCTTCTGGACCCTCCCGATCTCGCGTCGACGATGGCGGCGGCTTCTAGTAGGTTTCGTAGAAAATTGATTGGTCCCTTTAGGTTTTCCCGACGAGGGGATTATATAGGCGGAAGGGCGGTGGAAGGGAGGTGGGCTAGGGGCCCACACCTGGTCATGGCGTGGCTAGGGGGTGGCCCGCACCATGCCATGGTGCGGCCGCCCTCTGGTGCCCCTCCGTCTCATCTTCGGACTTCGTCTCGTGTCGGGAAAAATAGGAATTCTGGCTTTTGTTTCGTCCAATTCCGAGAATATTTCCTGTGTAGCTTTTCTGAAACACAAAAATAGCAGAAACAGGGAACTGGCACTGTGGCGTCTCGTTAGTAAGTTAGTTCTAGAAAATGCATAAAAATGCCACGAAGTGTAACAAAACACAAAGCAAATGGTGTATAAACAAGCATGGAGCATCAAAAATTATAGATATGTTTGAGACGTATCAAGCATCCCCAAGCTTCACTCATGCTTGTCCTCGAGTAGGTAAGTGATAACAAAACAATAATTTTTGAGGTGACATGCACCATCACAATCTTGATCAACGATGTAAAGCATTGAGTGCCGAGATCAAAGTACTCTAAACATGGGCATAAAAGACATAATCTTGACAATAAAACTTAGCAACCATGTTATAACATCAAAACTAACACAAACAAAAGATCATGAGTAATGAAGCATTGAAAGTCAAGTGTGTGTTTCAATCATTTAGAAAAACATGGCAAAGTGGTTTGCAGCTTGTCCTTCATGGTATAGCAAAACATAAATGCATAGGACACCTTCGAGTTTAAGAGGGCGACTAGATACAAATAATTTAAGAACAAGCAAAACTATAATCATGAATCAATCAATAATAAATTTTGGGACTATGCACATTAAATTCAGAATGACAACTATGCTCTCTTAGACGGTGCATAAAGGTAGAAGGTGGAGACTCAACATAAAAGTAAAAGAAAGGCCCTTCGCAGAGGGAAGTAGGGATTAAATATGTGCTAGAGCTTTTCATTTGTAAAACAGAGAGATAAAAATTGGTTTTGAGAGGTGGTTGTTCTGGTCAACGACTGGCAATGGGGTTCTTACTATCTTGCATACAAAGCAAGTTTTTGAGAGAGAGAGAGACTGGCACTTTTGTGCTCTTTTATAAAGCTTGGCACTCCTCCCCACTTTTCCTTTCACAAACCATGGCTAACCGATTCCATCGGGTGCCCACCAACTTTCACATACCATGGAGGAGTGCCTTTTTTCTTTTATTTTTTTTATTTTTTGGAATAAAACAATATGGAAGATAGCAAATCCGACCACTACGTCCCCATGAGCTGAAAACAGTGTCACAAAATGAGAAGTATTTTGAAGGTTTTTTGAAAGGTAGCACATAAAAATTTACTTGGAATGGCTTGCAAATACCATGCATAGGAGTTTATAGTGGACTCTTTGGAAGACTTGGTTTTTGGGAGTTGGATGCATGAAAATTATTCCCTCTCAGTACCAAAATGAAGGCTAGCAAAAGACTGGGAGCGACCAACTAAGAGAGCAATAACGGCCATAATCATGCATAACGACAAAACATCATTAACCGAAGCATAAAGTGGTATCACAAGTCAAAAACCAAATGATCATAGAGGCTTATGGCGACTTCTTAGAGTCAAACATGTTGTAAGCATGCGCCAAGTCAACCCAAATAAAGCATCAAAGGAGAAAACCACAATAATATGCTCCCATATAACAAAAATAACGCATGATTCTTTCAAAGGCACATTAAGAAATCTCAGTCATTTGAGATAAGTCATGCTACAGAAAAAACCACTAAGCATACTATCAAAATAACATCAAGCATGACATGAAAAAGTGTAAGCCACAGTTTAAACAAGCTCCCATTTGTACCACTATTGGCATGCAACTTTTTTTTCTCTTTTCCAACACCATTCAACCTTTTTGAAACCACTCTTTTGAGATAAAAACCAACATAGACCAGTGGTCTAAAAGCACCTTGATACAAAGATATAACAAAATCTGAACAAAAATCAAGGTGAAAAATGAAAGCTAAACGTAGTTCTAGAAAAAGAGAACACTCGTTGAACGATAAGAGTGAAAACTAGAGTGTTCTTGGCAATGAAAAATGGAGTGTGTCATCTCCAAAAGAAATTTGTTGGGGTCCAACCATTTATTGCAGAAAACAAAAAAAAGAAAACTAAAAGCGAAAGTAAAGACGCTCCAAGAAAAACGCATAGTACATGAAAGGTGACCTGATTTTTGCCGATGAAGAAGGGGTGCCTCGGGGGCATCCCCAAGCTTTGACGCTTGTACCTCTTGGATATTTCTTGGGGTATCATGGGCATCCCCAAGCTTGACCTTTTTTCCATACTTCATCTCATCTCATCACTCTCCTTTCCCTACACTTGAAAACTTCCTTCATACAAAACTTCACACAATTCTATTAGCAACATTATTGTAAGCATGATAGTAAATCTATCCTTTTTTTCAGTTTCAAACTCAAATATACCATCCATTAAAGCATAAGCTACTGTAGCAACTTCCTCAAAAGTTCCGTGATCAAAAGAACTCAAAAAGAAAGCGATCGAGAGGCAAACACAAATAGTGGCAGAATCTGTCAAAACAGAACAGCTAACAAAGATCGATTTTTTCGAGGACCTTCTGTTGCTCAAATCGAAAAGTGCAAAACTAATTAAAGTTAGGAAATAACCTGGGTCATGCACACAAGAAATCCCAGATCAAAAAGATATTCTAAGAATTTTCACGAATTTTTATGGTGCAGCGCAGAAATCTGTTTCAGGACAGCAACTTCCTCAAATCTTACCTCCCTTGAATTAGAGGTTCTTCTTGGCACAAAAACGAAATAAAAATGATAAGGAGAGGTCATTACAGTAATATAACTTCCAAGACTCAAATAAAATAAAAAGTACTAAAAAGAAAACATTGGATTATCTCCCAAGAGTGCTTTTCTTTAACGCCTTTGAGCTAGGCGCGGAAAGTCCAAATCAAGTATTTTCAAATGAAGCATTAAGATCAATTGTTTCCTCAAGAGCACCACTTACCACACTAGGCACTTTAGAAGCCTTTGAAGATGATTCAACCTGCAAGTCACTCTTAGTTGAACTAAAAGTCTTACCAATCTTAAAAACATGTTGCGGTTTTGGCACAGATAACTTGGGAACATACATAAATTTTTGCTCTTTTCCAACAAAAGCTTTATCCTTCTTAAACTTAAGAGAAGAGAAAATTGAACTTAGAGTTTCCATAGACTCCTCTGGTAAACCGATCCTAAGGTTTTGACTATCATGAGTAGTACTAGCCTCTAAAACAGTGATTCTCTTGCCGATACTTTCTATCGATTCGTTAACCTGGCTAGCACTATCAAGGATATTTGGCAAACTTTTTTCTAAAGAGCTAAGTTTTTCTAAAACTCCCTCCAAAGTGATCTCAGTTTTAGCAACATTAATAGGTGGTACTCCCACTAAACTTTCAACTAAAGTGCATGCTTCCAAAGCAGGAGTACCCAGAAAATTACCTCCTGCAAGAGTATCAAGAACATACCTATTCCAACTAGATATACCAACATAAAAATTCCTAAGGAGGATCATGGTAGAATGCTTCTTTGTACACCTGTGATGATCATTACTAATTCGGTACCAAGCATCTTTCAAACTCTCTTCCCCTTGTTTCTTAAAAGTACGAACCTCAACTTCAGGATTACGCATTCTAGCAAGACTAAAAAGCAGGCACATAAAAATTAACAACTATAAAGGAACTAATTTTTTTGTATTTTTGATAAAAAGATGCAAGCAAAAATAGAATAAAGCAAAACAATAACAAAGTAAAAGATTGGAAGTAAGAGACTCCCCTTGCGGAAATCTTCTTTCTCCCCGGCAACGGCGCTAGAAAACTTGTTGGTGGTACGGTGTTGATGTAGGAGTTTTGTATATAACCACCCAGTTGGAAACCCCAAGAGAAGGTTATGACTAGCACAGCAGTAAGTCTTCCCTCAGTTGTGAAACCAAGGTTTATCGAACCAGTAGGAGAAAGAACCAAACTTCAGAAGGTCGATGCCCGCTAGCTTTGCAACAGCCCCGGACAATGGCGCTAGGAAACTTGTCCAAGGTATAGCTTTACACCAGCAACAACGTGAAACCTTCACACAACACAACCAAGCACTTTTTCCCAACTTACGATGAGGTTGTCAATCTCACCGGTTTGCTGTAAACAAAGAATTAAGCGTATCGAGTGGTAAAAGATAATAGTTTGCAAGAATGTAAATACAGCAAGTAAAAGGTAAACAGTAATAGCAATGTAAAAGAATGGACCGAGGTCCACAGTTCACTAGTGGTGTCTCTCCATAAGATAAATAACAACATGCTGGGTAAACAAATTACAGTTGGGCAATTGATAGAATAAATATAGCATACAAATGTCATGAGGATCACTATGAGATTCACTTGGGCATAAACATAATACATAGACCGTAATCCAACTGCATCTATGACTAATAATCCACCCTCCGGATGTCATCCGAGCAACCATTGGGTATTAAGTTGCATGCAACAGATTATCGCCTTAAGCAAAGTGCGTAATGTAAACAATACGAATGTCCTTGAACACAAGATTGTTGTTTTCTCCCTAGCAGCAACAGCACATCTACAACCTTAGATTTTTTGTTACTCCCTAAGATTACTATAGGCATGAACCCACTATCGAGCATAAATACCCCCTCTTGGAGTCACTAGCATCCACTCGGCCAAGATATCTACTAGCAACGGAGAGCATGCGAGATCATAAACAACATAGAGATAACATAAAGATAATATTCAGCACATCAATTTGACATAGTACCAATATTCATTGGAACCCAACAAACACAACATGTAGAGTTACACAACGATGATCTTGATCATGATAGGCATCACACAAGATCTAAACATGAAGCACATGGTGGAGATGACAACCATCTAGCTACTGCTATGGACCCGTAGTCTAAGATAGACTACTCACACATCACTCCGGAGGCGACCATGGTGATGAAGAAGGCCTCCGGTGGTGATTCTCCTCTCCGGGTGGGTGACGGGAAGAGCTTCTGGACCCTCCCGATCTCACATCGATGACGGCGGCGGCTTGCAGTAGGTTTCATGGAAAATTGATCGGTCCCTTTAGGTTTTCCCATCGAGGGGATTATATAGGCGGAAGGGCGGCGTCAAGAGGTGGGCCAGGGGCCCACACCTGGTCATGGCACGGTGAGGGGGTTGCCCGCTCCATGCCATGGTGCGGCCGCCCTCTGGTGCCCCTCCGTCTCATCTTCGGACTTCGTCTCGTGTCGAGAAAAATAGGAATTCTGGCTTTTGTTTCGTCCAATTCCGAGAATATTTCCTGTATAGCTTTTTTGAAAAACAAAAATAGCAGAAACAGGGAACTGGCACGATGGCGTCTCGTTAGTAGGTTAGTTATAGAAAATGTATAAAAACACCACGAAGTGTAACAAAATACAAAGCAAATAGTGTATAAACAAGCATGGAGCACCAAAAATTATAGATACGTTTGAGACGTATCATCCCACACTTCACAAACGCAGCTGGATGCACTGCATTTTTTCCTGCAGCAAAATGTTCCGCTCCTGAGTACCAATAGAGATGAAAGGGCTCTAATAACGACAGGAAAAAACCTTCCACAAATAAAATCTACTTGATGCTTTCTAACACAGGAGTACTTTGGTTGCCATACAAATTGATTTGGATAAAGGCGATCCCTCCAAGGCATAAATTCTTTATACGGCTATCCTTCCATGGGTGCCTGAACACGAAAGACAGCATGGTCAAGAAGCATTGGCATCATGATGCAGGCTGTGATCTATGCCCTGCAATTGAATCCATCCATCACATTGCGCTGAGATGCATATATTCGCACTGGATCTGGGACAAATCGCAGGTTAATGACATGGCACTACAAGCAACCTCCATCACCAACTTCTTTGAACATGTGCAGAATGTGCAGAATGCAACCCTGGATAACTATGCTGAAATTTGGGCAACTTGCTTTGCAGCCGCGATTCTGAATATTTGGAAGCACAGGAACAACAGGGTTTTCAACAACAGACAAACAACGAGACGGTCTCTACTTTGGCAAGTTTCAGAAGATACCAAACTTTGGTCTCATAGAGTGCCAAAAATGAGACCAAAACTCCTCATCTGGGCACAAAAACTTGTAGACTAGGGTGTGTGGTGTTTGTTCATACCTTGTATAGCTTTTCTTTTTTAGTTCTCTTTCTTTCTTCTTTTTCTTTTGCCTCTACTGCCACTTGGCACCCCATGTAATCATAAGGCAGAGACTCCTCTACCTTCTTATAATCCAAAAAAAAACAAGTTGATGCAGAAAGACTCCAGCGAGGAGGAGGCCGTCATCAATCCATCCTCTCGACCACCAACATACACTAGTGGAAAAAGGGCCATTAATCCCGGTCTGTAACGGCCTTTAGTCCCGGTTTCCAAACCGGGACTAGCAAAGCGCGATTAAAGGCCCTCAGCCTTTAGTCCCGGTTGCAAACGAACCGGGACTAATGGCCGTCCACGTGGGCACGGCTAGGAGCGCCGTCTCGGGGACCTTTAGTCCCGGTTCGTAATGAGAACCGGGACTAAAGTGTTCTATTTTTATTTTTATTTTTATTGCTATTTCAGATTATAGGTTTAGGGTTTATGCTTAATTAGGGTTCATTTTAATTTCAAACGAGTTTCCGTACCTATATTCTACGACTAGTACATACACATTACACGTTGGTGTATGCATATATAATATTATACGATGTCTTGCGACTGTATATACTACAATTTCAAACAAGTGTATGTACAACTATTTTTCAAACAAGTTTCAAAACAAACTAAGTTACACGGAGATCACTAAATTACAGATAGAGTTCTTCGTCCTCCACATAGTGTTCTCCTTTCTCACAGAGGACCTCCCTCATGATGAATCCTGCCAGCTCCTCTTGAATTGCTTTTAGGCGCTGGGTTGGTACGAGCTTCTCCCGCATCACATACAACTTTAAGAAGATCGATATGGATATATATAAGTTGGATGAAACTCAACACAATTGATTATAATAAAAGAAAACTGTGAATATTATTTACGTACATCAAAGTCCGTGGAACGTGCTCTCCGCTCACTGGTGTACCACCGGATGAACTCGCAGACGTAGAATCCACAGAGATTGGTCCCCGGTAGTTGCTGCAAACCCTTTATCTTTTTAAAAGTTAGCTGTTCTTTGAATTCACCTATTACCGACCTTCTGAAACGTGTCCAAACGCTACAGGGCAAAGAAAATGAGCAAATGAGTTATTAAATACTTGATATCAGGAAATTAATGAAAGGAGCTGATATAGTCAGGTAATTATTGAAATTACTTTTGCAGCATTTCTTTCATGTCGCTAATCAGGACGTCGGGCTTATCCAATGAGTCCAAGATATGAACAGTTGATGTGTCCAATTGAATCTTTAGCAGAATCCAGTGGTAACTGCAGACACGCATGCATAACTCATCAATTACACTTAACATCGAGTAAGCAAAAAAGAATGTCTAGAAGATAGAAACACTCACTTGAAGTTGTAAGGAAATAGAAGTTCTCTTTTAAGACTTTGCTTGACAAAAAATCTGAAGAGGTCCTTCTCCACGTCTCTGGGGTGATCTTTTAACATCCTTTCATTAATGATATATGGGTCAATGAACCCAACGTCATGGATTCCCTTTTTTTTGCATTCAAACATCTTAAATCTGCATAATAGCATACAAAAATCATATAGTTAATTAAGATATATAGGCAATGAACGAGCTTAGCTAGATACTTGAATATAAATCACTTACAGACAATAGCAACTGATGGTAGACTTGTCGAGATCGCGCTGATTGAATATGTGAAATAATTCGTCCATTGGAATATGTAACATGTATCTTTTGAAGTAATGCTCCTCTCTAACGGCCAAGAGGATAAAACGTTTGAAGTCCTTTTTTTGTATATGCACCTTGTACCAGCCGAGCAGATTTCGCATATGTGTTGATAGACCGCGTTCCTTCTCAGGCTTGATCAGAGGCCCCCCCAGTACATATTGCTCTACTACCTCTCCCACTGGCGCTTCTTCAAGGCCTAATATAACTAGAAGAGGCACATTCAAGATGTCCGCATTCTCTTTTGCCTCCCTTACAGTTAAACCCAATAGTTGTGCAGCTGCTACTACTCTGGGGTCCAATAACTATCGGTCCTCTTCCAAATCGGCTCTGAAGGACGTATCGATATCGAGGGGGCTGACTATGAGCGGGGCGACCGATTGATTCTTCTGTTCTCCAAGCTGGGGAATTTGTTTCCCGCTTCTTTTTGCCTTGGCCAAGTCACTTTGCCTTTCAATTTCGCATTTATAGTCTGATGGCTGATTCATCTTATATTGGGGCTCTGCAGTAAGCATACCATAATCCCAGTCCTTTTGTTTCTCCGTGTATGTCGGCTTGGGCTCAGGCACTTTCGGTGCAAAAAATGCCTTCACTTCGGCGCGTACTATCGCCTCGTTTTCCTCGGGAGTCCGGTCATAAGCTCTCTTGGGAAGAGGCTTTAGCGATGGCTCTGGTATCTTCGTGGTCTTATGTACTACCTTATCAGTAGTACTAACCGTAGTGGACCTGCTCCGCTTTTTCCCCGTCTGAGTAGTATTGGGGGGCGGCTTCGCCTGACGCGCTGGAGGTGCACTGGGGGACGGCGTTGGCTGACGCGCGGGAGGTGCACTGGGGGACGGTGTTGGCTGACGCGTGGGAGGTGCACTAGGGGGCGGCGTCGGCTGACGCGTCGCCCGAGGTGGACTCGGGGGTGGCGTCGGCTGACGCGGCGCCCGAGGTGGACTCGGGGGCGGTGTAGGTGGACGACGTTCACCGGGGGAGGGTGGACTTGGATTCCTCGGAGTCGGTGGCCTTGGCGCTGAGCCTGGAAACTTGATGTATTTCTTTTGCCATAAAACGATTTGGCGCTTGACATCTCCAAGTCTCCGATCCCCTTCAGGTGTAGCAAAATCAAGCTCTAGGTCCTCGAACGAGCTGACTATGTCAAGCACCGAGACACGAGCATAGCCAGCCGGTATCGGGTTCCCATGGTGGAGTGCTTCAGGTAGACAAGGTAAAGCATCGCCGCTCGCCACCTTGAAGGTCATGTTCTTCATTGGCTGATATAGCTCACAATTTGTCATCTCCCTAACATCATCCATGGGGTAGCGAGACCCCGGTGCTTCATGCTCATCAGCTGGGACCTCCGTGGAAGCCACGCTGCTTCTCCGCTGACTATTAAGATCCAATGCTGGATCTTCCTGCAGCCGAGATCCGCCTCCCTGGCTAAGTTGATGTATCATACTCTTCATGTCGGCTAATTCACGTTCTACCTTGCCGATCTGATCTGCTTCCCGATCCTTCTTTCTCTTACGGCTTTTGTAACCGTACGGATCTTCGTGCTGAGAAAACCCTTCCTTCCATGGAACACCGGCGCCTTTGCCTCTTGTTCGTCATGTGTGTTCTGGATTCCCGAGGGCGTGTGTCAGCTCGTCATTCTCTCGGTCGACACGGATCAATCCCGCTTGAGCATCCTCCATTGCCTTAACAAGTTTTACTGTGGGAGTAAAGGTCTGTTTCCGATGAACACACTCCCCTGTTGCCGGGTCTAACGATCCTCCATGTCCGTACCACCAGTGCTTGGCCCTTTCGGGCCATCCCTCTGTACCAGGAGTGATTCCTCTATTCCTCAATTCATTCTCCATAGATTCCCACTTGGGCACTGCTCTCACGTAGCCGCCTGGCCCCAAAATAAGGTGATGTTCCTTCTTATCAGCATTTTTCTTATTTTTTTCCGACATTTCCTTGGCTCTCTCAAATGCCTTGAATGCCACAAATTTAGGCCACTGTTGTCTCAACTTCTCGTATGCTCCTTCAAACACTGGAGTTTTCTTTTTCGCGATATACTTCGTGTATAACATTTTCTTGAAGCCCCGGAATGCTTCAGCCATCTTCTTGAGAGTGTACTATTTAACTCTCCTTCTCCTTTCACGTCCACCCGGAATTTCATTACCATCATCATCCTTCTTGGAGTACTCCAGAGGTAGAATGAAATTTTCCATGAGCTTCCTCCAAAGGTCTTTCTTGGATCTTTTGTTCACAAAAGTAGCTCCAAGACGTGCCTTCTTTGGCTCGTGCCATTCTTGAACCATGATCGGGATCATGTCCCTAACAATCACTCCGCATTGATTTATAAATTTTGTTGCGTGCTGTTTTGGCTCCAACGGTTTGCCATCTGGAGATACTAAATCGATGGTCAGCTTCTTATTCGCACTCAACTTTTGGCTCGGACCTCGTTTAGAATACGATTTGCTCGATCCGGAGGGCTGAAAAAAGAAAGAGTCGTTAATACATATATGCATATTCCCTTCGTATCACCAAAAGCTAAATCTATATACCTCGCCATCGGCGTTTGTTTGCAATTGTTGTTCGGCATCGGTGTTTGTTTGCCCTTCGTCGTCAAACGTTTCTATCTCCATTCCGTCACCGGAAGGGTTAAGAAACGATGAAACATCATCTTCAAGTTCAGCTTCTCCGGCACCTTCTCGGCCGACTCCTTCTCGGCCGGCTACTCCGGGGTCTTCTCGATCGGCACCTTCTTGATGCACATATACATTCTCACGTATCATGCCAAATAAGAATTCTTCAGGGTGGCGTGGGTCATTTTGACCGTCCATGTCTCTTCTAAAGACAGGTAAAACAAGTTAGTGACACATATTTGATCAATAACCAAAAAAAAGGGGGCGTTGGCCGAGCGCCGACGCGGTGGGGGGAAGACCCCCTCACCGCATCGGCGCCCGGCCAACGCCCCGTTTTAGTACACATATTTGATCAATAACCAAAAAAAGGGGGCGTTGGCCGAGCATCGACGCGGTGGGGGGAAGACCCCCTCACCGCGTCGGCGCCCAGCCAACGCCCCCTTTTAGTACACATATTTGATCAATAACCAAAAAAAAGGGGGCGTTGGCCGAGCGCCGACGCGGTGGGGGGAAGACCCCCTCACCGCGTCGGCGCCCGACCAACGCCCCCTTTTAGTACACATATTTGATCAATAACCAAAAAAAAGGGGGCGTTGGCCGAGCGCCGACGCGGTGGGGGGAAGACCCCCTCACCATGTCGGCGCCCAGCCAACGCCCCCTTTTAGTACACATATTTGATCAATAACCAAAAAAAAGGAGGCGTTGATCGAGCGCCGACGCGGTGGGGGGAAGACCCCCTCACCGCGTCGGCGCCCGGCCAACGCCCCCTTTTAGTACACATATTTTTCTAACTATTTTTCTAACTAATTCATCTAACCATTTTTTCTAACTAATTCATCTAACCATTTTTTCTATCATTTTTCTAACTAATTCATCTAACATTTTTTCTAACTAATCATCTAACTTTTTTTCTAACATTTCTTCTAACTTTTTTTCTGCAGGGGGCGTCGGAGGGGGCGTACCTGCAGGGGCGTCACGCCGGTGGCGGTGGTGGCGGCGCCGGTGTGCAGTGGCGTCAGAGGGCACCGGCGGTGGCGTCGGAGGGCGCCGGGCGGCGGTGGTGGCGTCGGCGTGCAGGGGCGCGTCGTCGGAGAAGGGCGCGCGCCGGCGGTGGTGTGCCGTCAGAGGGCGCCGGCGGCGGTGGTGGCGTCGGAGGGTGTCGGCGCTGGTGCGGGCGGCCGGCGTCGGTGCGGGCGGCGGAGGTGCTGGCGGCGTCGGTGCGGGCGGCGTCGGTGCGGGCGGCGGAGGTGCTGTCGGCGGAGGTACTGGCGGCGGAGGTGGCCGGGCGCGGGGCGGCCGACGGGGCGGGCGGCGTGACCTCGCTTCCGCCGGAGCTTGCTCTGGAAACTGCAGCGCCTTCGTCTTCCTCGTCTGGATCGGGATGGAGAAGGCAGGGGGCGGTGCGGCGTTTATATACCCCGGGACCTTTAGTCCCGGTTGGTAATGTGATCCGGGACTAAAGACCCTTTAGTCCCGGGTCGTTTTACCAACCGGGACTAAAGGTCACCCTTTAGTCCCGGATGGTAAAAAGGCCCGGGACTAAAGGCCCATTTTTGGCGGTTCCCAAAAATTGCGCGCGCAGGGACCTTTAGTCCCGGGCCGTTTCCTCAACCGGGACTAAATGGTCTTTTGAATAAACTTAAGAAATTGCAATTTAGCTTGACTGAATATTCGAATTGAATTTCTGAGAAATCTACAACTGCAAATCGAGTGATTCAAAATCCTACAAATCACAAATTTAAATATCTATCAAATGCCACTGTTCCCATATTTGTATGATAATCCAATAATTTTACATAATTAAAATACTCCAAATATGCTTATAGAAACTTTGAAAATTCATATCTAAAGATTTACAAATCTAAATTGTTTGAAATTGAGTAACTAATTCAAAACCATTTTCTATTTTCAAAACCAGAAGATTAAAATAAGTTTGAGATTACCCAACACTGTTAGAGGATATGGAGTCTTTCACGGGCTTGCAGGGAAATTTTTCCGAGGCAGAGCTTCCGAAGATGCCGTAGGGCGTGAGCACCAACGACATCTTTGAGAAGCTCCGCCACGGGAGATTTCCCAACCCTTTCCTCCATAACTGTTAGAGGAGATGGAGTCTTTCACGGGCTTGCAGGGAAATTTTTCCGAGGCAGAGCTTCCGAAGATGCCGTAGGGCGTGAGCACCAATGACATCTTCGAAAAGCTCTGCCACGGGAGATTTCCCAACCCTTTCCTCCATAACTGTTAGAGGAGTTGGAGTCTTTCACGGGCTTGCAGGGAAATTTTTCCGAGGCAGAGCTTCCGAAGATGCCGTAGGGCGTGAGCACCAACGACATCTTCGAAAAGCTCTGCCACGGGAGATTTCCCAACCCTTTCCTCCGTCCATGGGGATGAAACTCTCCCTGCCTTCGAGCTGTGCTTGCCATGGCGTATCGATGCTCCTTTTATAGGCACGGCGCCGCTTCTACTTTTGTCTTGTTCCTCCGACAGGGGCGTCGTGCGCTACATGCTTTATCTCATCGAGCAGTGCATCCACCCACGCATCCTTATCCTGCCAACAGCTTTAGTCTCGGTTGCACCCACCAGCCGGGACTAAAGGTTACCCACACGTCCTTATCCCACCGACAGTTTTGTTAGATGACACAAAAACCACCTTTATTCCCGGTTGTACCCACCAGCCAGGACTAAAGGTTAGATGGTTTCCCGCGCCACTGCGTTCCCGCCTATTTTCTTCCCGCGATTTCCACCGCTTCCCGCCTCCGTCTTCCCGCCATTTTTCACTATATATATGTAGGCTTGGCCTCCATTTACATATCACATCTAGACTCATATCTGCAAACCTCATCACTCTCTTCCATGGCTTCCATCGTATCTCTAACCCCCCAGGAGGCGGAGGCGCTTTGCGCCTCAAACTACCCATGCCCGCCGGGCTACCGCGTCCCCACCGGCTGGATGCTGAGCGTCGGAGGCGTACCGGTCCGTCCTGTCCCTCTAGGTGTGGCGCGTCAGATGGCCATCACGAACCACTACTACTTCGAGCTCACGCCAGAGCAGCGGAGGAATCCCCAGTGGCATCCCGACTACAGCCCGACTTGGGATGCCTTCTTCATCAATCGGCGTGAGAGTGCGCTTGCCAGGCACGAGGAGGACGGCCCGCCTCGTTCGAACTTCAACGAGGCCGGCCGTCGGCTGTGGTGGCGCGGCCGGACTCTCCAGAGCGTCATGGCCTACCGTGGCCCCCGCCTGCGCTACCCCCAGTCTCAGCCCACGCGTGCTCACCCGCCGAGGTTCGACTACCGCGACCCTGATGCCAGCGACGACGACGTCGGCGACTATGACGACTACAGTGGCGACGTTTATAGGGCTAGGCACGACTATGACTGAATCACTCCAACATTCGAAAACAAGTTCGGCCGATTGTGACTTAATCTGCCCATGTACTTTAATTCCAGTTCAATTGTTGCCCCGCCTCTCGTGAGTGTTATTGTGAGACATGATTAGAACAATACATTACATAAAATGTTTAATACATGATTAGAACAATACATGATTAGAACAATACATGATTACATATGATTACACATCATTTCTTCGCTAGTGTCCCTTGCTTACAATTGTGGCGTAACCATGGAGAATCTTCATTATTTAACTTGAGGCTTGTTTCAGTGTTCACTCTGAAGGGCGGAATTTCACCAAACTGATTATAATCTTGTGACATGTCTGTCTTGTCCTCCACTCCCACGATGGTTTTTTTCCCTGAAAGAACTATGTTGCGCTTTGGTTCATCACATGATGTATTCGTTTTGGTTCTTTTTCTTGGTTTGCTACTCATGTCCTTCACATAGAAAACCTGAGCCACATCTTTGGCTAGGACGAATGGTTCATCAAGGTACCCTAGATTGTTGAGATCCACCGTTGTCATTCCGTACTGCTCATCCAACTTTACCCCGCCTCCTGTCATCTTCACCCATTTGCACCGAAACAAAGGAACCTTAAAGTTAGGTCCATAATCAAGCTCCCATATCTCCTCTATGTAACCATAATATGTGTCCGTTCACCCTTTGCCGGTTACTGCATCAAAGCGGACACCACTGTTTTGGTTGGTGCTTTTTTTTATCTTGGGCGACCGTGTAAAATGTATTCGCATTTATCTCGTACCCTTGGAAATTCAATATAGTCGAAGATGGTAATTTGGCCAGCAAGTACAGCTGCTCTTCAACAACAGTGTCATTCATGAGACGTCTTTGCAACCAAACGCCGAAAGTCGCCATGTGGAGCTCTAAAACAAAGGACTCAGGCTGCCCTGGGTTTGCTTGGCGTACAATATTCTTGTATTCCTCACTGTACGGAGCCACCAAGAGGGAATTTTGTAGAACTGTGTAGTGTGCTTGAGTCAACGAATGACCATCCCTACATATCATTGGTTTCTTTCCGATCGTGCCTTTTCCACTAAGTCTCCCCTCATGACGTGATTGAGGAAGACCAATCGGCTTAAGGTCGGGAACAAAGTCAGCACAAAACTCAATGACCTCCTCTGTTCCATATCCCTTGACGATGCTTCCTTCTGGCCTAGCACGGTTACGAACATATTTCTTTAAGACTCCCATGAACCTCTCAAAGGGGAACATATTGTGTAGAAATACAGGGCCAAGAATGGAAATCTCTTTGACTAGGTGAACCAGGAGGTGCGTCATAATATTGAAGAACGATGGTGGGAACACCAGCTCGAAGCTGACAAGACATTGGGCCATGATACGTCTCCAACGTATCTATAATTTTTGATGCTCCATGCTTGTTTTTACACCATTTGCCTATTGTTTCGTTACACTTCGTGGCACTTTTATGCATTTTCCGGAACTAACCTATTAACGAGTTGCTACAGTGCCAGTTCCCTGTTTTCTGCTGTTTTTGTGTTTCAGAAGTGATACACAGGAAATATTCTCGGAATTGGACGAAACAAGTTCCTGAAGTCTTATTTTACCCGGAAGCTTCCAGAGATCCGAAGGAGAGTAGGAGGGGGGCCACCAGGGCCCCACACGCAGGGATGGCGCGGCCAGGCCCCTGGCCGCGCGGGCCCCGCGTGAGGGAGCCTGGCTGCTCCTCTGACATCGCCCCTTCGCCTATAAAGACCCCCCGACGGAAAAAACCTAAGTACCCGATCACTTTTCCAGAACACATCGCGATCCGCCGCCGCCGTTGACCCGATATCGGGAGGGTCCAGAAGCTCTTCCCGGCACCCTGCCGGAGAGGGGAATCGCCATCGGAGGTCTTCTTCATCGCCATGCCTGCCTCCGGAGCGATGAGTGAGTAGTCTACCTTGGACTATGGGTCCATAGCAGTAGCTAGATGGTTGTCTTCTCCACCATGTGCTTCATGTTTAGATCTCATGAGCTGCCCTACATGATTGAGATCACCGTTATGTAATTCTACATGCTTGGTTTGTTGGGATCCGATGAATATTGGTGTTTATGATTGAGTTGTTGTACTGAATATTATCTTTTGTTATCTCTATGTTGTTTATGATCTTGCATGCTCTCCGTTGTTAGTAGCTATCTTGGCCGAGTAGTTGCTAGTGACTCCAAGAGGGGGTATTTATGCTCGATAGTGGGTTCATGCCTCTATTTAACCTGGGGGAGTGACAGAAACCTCTAAGGTTGTAGATGTGCTGTTGCTACTAGGGAGAAAACAACATTCATATGCTCAAGGGCATATGCTTTGTTTACATTACACACTTTTCTTAATGCAATTATCCGTTGTTCGCAACTTAATACTTTTGGGGTGTTCGGATTGATATCCCCGGGAGTGGATTATTAGTCATAGATGCAGTTGGATGGCGGTCTATGTATTTTGTTGTAATGCCCAGAGTAAATCTCATAGTGATCTTCTTGACATATCACGTTTATCTTTATTCTATCAATTGCCCAACTGTAATTTGTTTACCCAGCATGTGTTATTTTATCTATGGAGAGACACCACTAGTGAACTGTGGACCCCGGTCCTATTTACATCATATTGCTATCACCTGTTTACTTTACTCGTACTGTTTACTTTACTCGCATACTTTACTATTTTCCACTTGATACACTCATAACCTTTGTTTCAAGCAAACCGGTGAGATTGACAACCTCATCGTAAGTTGGGAACAAAGTATTTGGTTGTGTGTGTGCAGGTTCCGCGTTGCTACTGGCCGAAGACGAGTCAACAAGTGCGCCCTTGTTGGAGTGCTATTAAGCCAGTCTGCATCACCTTCAGTCGTTTGTCTCTCCTCTCCAAGATCGATATTAAACCTTGGTTTCTTAACTGAGGGAAAACTAACTGCTATACTCATCACACCTTCCTCTTGGGGTTCCCAACGGGCTGGTCATCACCACGCACAAGGAAACTTCTGGTGCAATCAACCAAGTGCCAGCAGCTAATTTTCTGGCACCGTTGCCGGGGAGGAAGAAGAAGACTTCTGCGAGGGGAGTTTTTCGCACGCACATCCTTTACTTTGTTATCGTTTTGCTTTACTTTATTTATTTTACTTGCATTGCTTTTTATCAAAAACCCAAAAAAATTAGTATCCTTTATAGTTGTTATTTTTGTTGGTCTGTTATTGTCTTGCTTTATCATGCTTTCTATCAATGGTTGGTTTCTTTGAAACTAAATCTTTTTGGCAAGGTGGGTTCACGGAAGAGCAGCAAAATTATTATGAGGAACACCGCTTGTCACAAAAAGGGAAACACTTATAGGAACAAATCAATAGATTGTATATCATTGCTAGAAACGTGTGCTCTACTTATAATGTTACTTATTGCTTTGATAGATCTTGTTGCTGTAGGAGGTATAAACACCTCCCTTTTCAATGTGAGTATAATGATGATATTACCATATCTTCTTATATTAATGGAAATTATGACTTTTATGATGTGGAACAAATTGAAGAATTTATTGCTTGGAAGGGTGCATTCGAGCTTGCTTATTTGCTTGAAAATATTGATGATGCACCTTATAAATATGAGGTTTATGATATACTTACATTTTGCTTTGATAATTACAAGGAAGACAATGGCTATATTCTTAAATATCTTAATAGATGGTCTCCAACGGAAGAGACTAATGCCTTGAAGGAGCCTATGGAAGAAGAAATTGCTGAAACTGGAAGCTCATTGGATGAAAAAGAGGAGGAGAGTGATGATCAAGAGGAGGAAGAATGGAGCTACCCATGTCTACCTCCCAATAAGAGTAACTCTTTATCTAATACCTTATTTGATAGCCCTCCATGCTTAACAAAGGAGGATGAGTGTGATATTTATATTGTTGAATTTTTTCATGATGCTACTGAAAATTATTATGAGAGAGGAAAATATGGTTGTTGGAATTCTCATATTAATAAAACACCTCTCTTTATATTGAAAGTTCTGAAGTTGCTCTTGTTTTATCTACCCATACTTGTTACTATGTGCTTCTTTGATTTATTTTCTTACAAGATTCCTATGCATAGGAAGTGGGTTAGACTTAAATGTGTTTTATATTTTCTCCTTGATGCTCTCTTTTGCTTCAATTCATATTTCTTATGTGAGCATCTTCTCAAATTACTGAGCCTAGCTCAAAGGCGTTAAAGAAAAGCACTCTTGGGAGATAATCCAATGTTTCTTTTTAGTACTTTTTCTTTTATTTGAGTCTTGGACGTCATTACTACTGTAATGACCGCTCCTTATCTTGTTTATTTCGTTTTTGTGCCAAGAGAAGCCTCTAATTTGAGTGAGGTAAAGATTTGGGGATGTTGCTGTCCTGAAACTGTTTTCGCTGCTGCACCGTAAAAATTCGTATAAATTCTCTGTTTATCTTTTGGACCTTCGATTTCTTGTGCATATGCCCCAGGTTATATCCAAACTTTTGTTAGTTGAACACTTTTTGATTTGAGCAACATAAAACCCCTCAAAAATTCGACCTTTGTCAGCTGTTCAGTTTTGACAGATTTCTGCCAATATTTGTGTTTGCCACTTTATCGCTTTCTTTTGAGTTCTTTTGATCACGGAACTTTTTGGGAGGTTTCTACAGTAGTATTTGCTATATATGTGGTGGTTTTGAGTTGAAACCTGAAGCAAAAAGAGGTTGATTATATGTTATGCTTACACTAATGTTCCAAATAGAATTGTGTTTAGTTTTGTATGAAGGAAGTTTTCAAGTGTAGGGATTGGAGAATGATGAGATGAGTTGAAGAATGGAAAAAAGCTCAAGCTTGGGGATGCCCACGCATCACCCCAAGAAATATCCAAGAAGTACAAGCGTCAAAGTTTGGGGATGCCCCCGAGGCACCCCTTCTTCATCGGCAAAAATCAGGTCACCTTTCAAAACATTATATTTTTATTGCTTCATGCACTATGTGTTTTTCTTGGAGCGTCAGTTGTTTTAGTTTTCTTAGTTGGTTTAGTTTGTTTGTTTGCTGCAATAAATGGTTGGACCCCAACAAATTTCCTTTGGAGGAGTTGTACTCGTTTTCATTTGCAAAGAACGCTCTAGTTTTCACTCTTATTAAAAATCAAGTGTTCTTTTTTTTCTGCTACTGCTTTTGGTTTTCGTTTTCGCCTTGATTTGCGTTCAGACCTTGTCATATCTTTTCATCAAGGTGTATTTTTGCCTCTGATCTTTATTGGTTTTCATCAAAAGAGGTGTCTTTAAAAATTTCAAATGGTGTTGGAAAAGAGAAAAAGCTTTGTGCAAAATAGTGGTACAAGAAGGAGCTTGTGTAGACTGCGGCTTAGGCTTTTTCATGTCATGCTTGATGTCTTTTTGATAGTATGCTTAGTGGTTTTGCTGTAGCATGACTTGTTTCAAATAACTGAGATTGCTTAATGAGCCTTTGAAAAATCATGCGTTGTTTTTATTGCATGGAAGCATTATTTTGGTTTTCTCCTTGATGCTTTATTTGGGTTGACTTGGCGCATGCTCACACATGCTAGACTCTTACAAAGTCGCCAATAGCCTTCATGATCATTTAGTTTTTGACTTTTGATGCCATCTTATGCTTCTTTTAATGTCGCTTTGTCGCTTTGCATGATTATGGCCATTACTGCTCTCTTAGTTGGTCGCTCCCAGTCTTTTGCTAGCCCTCGCCTTGTACTGAGTATGAGCTCTACTCGTGCATCCAACTCCTAAAAGCCAAAGTTTTCCAAAGTGTCCACCATACATACCTACTAGCAATTTGCTATTCCAAGTAAATTTGACTTGCTTTTATTTTCTCTTCAAATTAAACTCTTACCAGTGTTATGCGAAATTCGGTCAGTAAAGCTCTCACGAACCGGAAGGCACACTTTACTTTTTCCTGTTCTTAAAAATTTGACATTGTGGTCTCTTATGTTGAGTTGTTATGCTTGCAAGTTGTAAGTTGGATTCTAGCCCATCCATGCTGTCATGGGGCAAGCTTTCAACATTGCACTTCCTATTTGAGTTGATATCGTGATCTTTTGTTTATGGATGCCCGCGGTGTGAAATGAATTGGGAATCTTGTGGGGATCATGGAGTTTGTATATGTGTTAGGGAAACGCCGGGCCGCCAATCTAAGCCATGCATAATTCATGGTGGAAATTTGCAGCATACCCATGGTGAACATTCGACGACGCATCTCACAATAAAAAGCTAAACAAAAGGCAAATAAAAGAGATGTCGAGGTGTTCATTGTCTGCTTGTCCTGTCATTTTGGTGTGGGCTTGTTCCATGTCATCGGGCACGGAGGTACCCCATTGGTGGTTTTCAATGATATGCATATACTTACAATGACAAGAGCCTTGCTTGGGACTCTATGTAAAGTAGCATGAGGTTTGGGTACTCGTATTCACGGGGCACGAGGTTTTCAGCTTATGATTTGTCAAACATATGCATCATAATTGTTCTCGCATTAACTTTAACCATTCAAGATGCTTATGATGGGGGCAATGAGAGCTCAAAGCCGGTAAGTACCATAATTTTTGAAGGTTATAAAACTTGCAATCACTGCTTTCCTCTGCGAAGGCCCTTTCTTCTACTTTTATGTTGAGTCACCACCTTCTTTCTTTATGCACCATTAAGAGAGCATAGTTGTCATTCTTAGTGTGATATGCATTGTCCCAAAGTTCATTGATTGATTCATATTGTTGGTTTCAGTTGTTCTTAAATTATTTGTATCTAGTCGCCCTCTTAAACTTGAAGGTGTCCTATGCATTTATGTTTTGCTCTCTTTGAAGGACAAGCTGAAAACCATTTGTATGTTTTTCCTTATGATTTGAACACACGTTTGGCATTCATTGTTTCATTTTCATGATCTTTTGTTTGTGTTCATTTACATGTTTACAACATGGTTGCTAAGTTTCTTATTGTCATGATTATATCTTCATGCCCATGTTTTAAGTTCTTATGATCCCAGCTCACAAACGCTTACATATATGCTCAAGATTGTGTAGGTGCATGTCACCTCAAAAATTAATTCTTTGTTATCACTTACCTACTCGAGGACGAGCAGGAGTTAAGCTTGGGGATGCTTGATACGTCTCCAACGTATCTATAATTTTTGATGCTCCATGCTTGTTTTTACACCATTTGCCTATTGTTTCGTTACACTTCGTGACACTTTTATGCATTTTTTGGAACTAACCTATTAACGAGTTGCCACAGTGCCAGTTCCCTGTTTTCTGCTGTTTTTGTGTTTCAGAAGTGATACACAGGAAATATTCTCAGAATTGGACGAAACAAGTTCCTGAAGTCTTATTTTACCCGGAAGCTTCCAGAGATCCGAAGGAGAGTAGGAGGGGGGCCACCAGGGCCCCACACGCAGGGGTGGCGCGGCCAGGCCCCTGGCCGCGCGGGCCCCGCGTGAGGGAGCCTGGCTGCTCCTCTGACATCGCCCCTTCGCCTATAAAGACCCCCCGACGGAAAAAATCTAAGTACCTGATCACTTTTCTAGAACACATCGCGATCCGCCGCCGCCGTCGACCCGAAGATCAGGAGGGTCCAGAAGCTCTTCCCGGCACCCTGCCGGAGAGGGGAATCACCACCGGAGGTCTTCTTCATCGCCATGCCTGCCTCCGGAGCGATGAGTGAGTAGTCTACCTTGGACTATGGGTCCATAGCAGTAGCTAGATGGTTGTCTTCTCCACCATGTGCTTCATGTTTAGATCTCATGAGCTGCCCTACATGATTGAGATCACCGTTATGTAATTCTACATGCTTGGTTTGTTGGGATCCGATGAATATTGGTGTTTATGATTGAGTTGTTGTACTGAATATTATCTTTTGTTATCTCTATGTTGTTTATGATCTTGCATGCTCTCCGTTGTTAGTAGCTATCTTGGCCGAGTAGTTGCTAGTGACTCCAAGAGGGGGTATTTATGCTCGATAGTGGGTTCATGCCTCTATTTAACCTGGGGGAGTGACAGAAACCTCTAAGGTTGTAGATGTGTTGTTGCTACTAGGGAGAAAACAACATTCATATGCTCAAGGGCATATGCTTTGTTTACATTACACACTTTGCTTAATGCAATTATCCGTTGTTCGCAACTTAATACTTTTGGGGTGTTCGGATTGATATCCCCGGGAGTGGATTATTAGTCATAGATGCAGTTGGATGGCGGTCTATGTATTTTGTTGTAATGCCCAGAGTAAATCTCATAGTGATCTTCTTGACATATCATGTTTATCTTTATTCTATCAATTGCCCAACTGTAATTTGTTTACCCAGCATGTGTTATTTTATCTATGGAGAGACACCACTAGTGAACTGTGGACCCCGGTCCTATTTATATCATATTGCTATCACCTGTTTACTTTACTCGTACTGTTTACTTTACTCGCATACTTTACTGTTTTCCACTCGATACACTCATAACCTTTGTTTCAAGCAAACCGGTGAGATTGACAACCTCATCGTAAGTTGGGAACAAAGTATTTGGTTGTGTGTGTGCAGGTTCCGCGTTGCTACTGGCCGAAGACGAGTCAACAAGTGCGCCCTTGTTGGAGTGCTATTAAGCCAGTCTGCATCACCTTCAGTCGTTTGTCTCTCCTCTCCAAGATCGATATTAAACCTTGGTTTCTTAACTGAGGGAAAACTAGTTGCTATACTCATCACACCTTCCTCTTGGGGTTCCCAACGGGCTGGTCATCACCACGCACAAGGAAACTTCTGGTGCAATCAACCATGCGCCAGCAGGCCACATCATTTTGTAACCGTGGTAGATCTTCTGGATTGATTACCTTCTGAGATATTGCATTGAGGAATGCACATAGCTTCACAATTGCTAGTCGAATATTTTCCGGTAGAAGCCCCCTCAATGCAACTGGAAGCAATTGCGTCATAATCACGTGGCAGTCATGAGACTTTAGGTTCTGGAACTTTTTCTCTGCCATATTTATTATTCCCTTTATATTCGATGAGAATCCAGCCGGGACCTTGATACTGTTCAGGCATTCAAAAAAGGTGATCTTCTCTTCTTTAGTAAGAGCGTAGCTAGCGCGACCTTGAAACAGTTCCGGATGTCGGTCTTCTGGGTCTTTCACATGTTGCAGGTCCTGTCGAGCTTCCTTTGTATCTTTTGTCTTCCCATACACACCCAAGAAGCCTAGCAAGTTCACGCAAAGATTCTTCGTCACATGCATCACGTCGATTGCAGAGCGAACTTCTAGGAATTTCCAATACTGAAGCTCCCAAAATATAGATTTCTTCTTCCACATGGGTGCGTGTCCGTCTGCGTCATGCGGAACAGATTGTCCGCCAGGACCCTTTCCAAAGATTACTTCTATATCTTTGACCATATCGAATACATCATCACCAGTATTTTCCTTAGGTGGCTCCCGGTGATCTGCCTTACCGTTGAAATGCTTGCCTTTTTTTCTTACGGCATGAATTTTGCTAAGAAATCGACGGTGCGATATGTACACATTCTTCTTACAATTAGCTAAATATATACTTTCAGTCTCTTGTAAACAGTGTGTGCATGCCTTGTATCCCTTGTTTGTCTGTCCTGAAATGTTACTAAGAGCAGGCCAATCATTGATGGTAACGAACAGCAACGCTCGTAAGTCAAATTCCTCTTGTTTGTGCTCATCCCACACACGTACGCCTGGTTTGGCCTACAGCTGTAAAAGTTCATCAACTAATGGCCTTAGGTACACATCAATATCGTTGCCGGGTTGCTTCGGACCTTGGATGAGCACTGGCATCATAATGAACTTCCGCTTCATGCACAACCAAGGAGGAAGGTTATAGATGCATAGAGTCACAGGCCAGGTGCTATGACTGGAGCTCTGCTCCCCAAAAGGATTGAAGCCATCTGTACTTAGACCAAACCGTATGTTCCTTGCGTCACCTGCAAAATCTTTAAACTTATTGTCGATCTTTCTCCATTGAGACCCATCAGCGGGGTGTCTCAACATCCCGTCTGACAAACGGTCCTCTTTGTGCCATCGCAATAACTTGGCATGCTCTTTGCACCGAAACAAACGTTTCAACCGTGGTACTATAGGAGCATACCACATCACCTTGGCAGGAACCCTCTTTATGGGGGGCTCGCCCTCAACATCACCAGAGTCATCTCCTCTGATCTTATACCGCAATGCAGTGCATATCGGGCATTCAGTCAAATTCTCGTAGTCACCACGATAGAGGATGCAGTCATTAGGACATGCATGTATCTTCTGAACCTCTAAACCTAGAGGGCAGACAATCTTCTTGGCTTCGTACGTACTGGTGGGCAATTCGTTATCCTTTGGAAGCATATTCCTCATCATTTTCAGCAAGTTTTCAAATCCGGAGTCAGATAGACCTTCCTCTGCCTTCCATTTTAGCAATTCAAGTGTGCTGCCCAGCTTTTTCAGACCATTTTGGCAGTTTGGGTATAAGGACTTTTTGTGATCCTCTAACATGCGATCCAACTTCTCCCTCTCTTTATTAGTTTCGCATTCTCTCCGTGCATCAGCAATGGTCCGACCGAGATCATCAGGGGCCTCATCATGTGTCTCTCCTTCAGCTTCCCCTTCAGCTCCCCCTTCAGCTTCTCCCATGAAAGTATCACCATATTCAGGGAACCCAGGATAGTTGTCATCATCCTCTTCTTCATTGTCTTCCATTGTAACACCTCTTTCTCCGTGCTTGGTCCAACAATTGTAGTTGGGCATGAAACCGTGCTGAAGCAGGTGCACGTGAAGGGTTCTTGATGAAGAGTAATTCTTCAGATTCTTACACACACTACATGGACAGACAACAAAACCATTCCGCTTGTTCGCATCAGCCACACGGAGGAAATCATGCAAGCCCTTAATGAACTCGCTTGAGACTCGGCTACCGTACATCCATTGCCGGTTCATCTGCATTATTATATAAGTATATAATAAACCAAATTAATACAAGGAATAAACTCACATTGCATATAAATCATATATACTCCCATATTACTCTCTAACGTTACAAAAATTATTGCAAATAAATCCTACTCAAAAATTATTATTGTAAATCACATAAGCTCACAATTACTCCCACATTACTTTCTAACATTAATTACTCCACAAATCCCTCTATTTTTTTGAGCATAAAAAGAGCTATATATGTGCATGACAAATTTCTACTTCATACTCATTTTGGTCAACATACAAGTACACCACCTCTACACATGTGCAAACTAAGGAATTAATTTAAGCTCAAATGCTATATAAATCAAATAAACTCCCATAATTACTCCCAAATTATAGCCACAAATCTCACCACATCTAGAGCATTATATGAGCTAAATTAGCAATTAAAGATGAGAGAGTAAAGTTGCTAACCTTTTGAACCAATTAGATAGATGAAATAACTCAAAATCTTGGATAATTTTGATAAAAAAATCGGGCATGGCCTCTCCACTCAATCCAAGCTTCCGACCACCATTAGTGTACTGGCAGGCTCGGGGGAAGAGAAGCTCGATTTTGTAGGCGACGGCCTTTAGTCCCGGTCCGTGTTAAAGGTCGGGATTAAAGGTCGCCCTTTAGTCCCGGTCGTTAACACGGGCCGGGACTAAAGGCCGCCGCCCGTGGGGTTCCCGCCCGCCAATCCTTTAGTCCCGGTCCGTGTTAACGACCGGGACTAAAGGTCCATTACGAACCGGGACTAGGTGCTGGCCGTGCCCCAGCGGCACGAACCGGGACTAATGCCCCCTTTAGTCCCGGCCCAAATAGTTTGGGGACTAAAGGTGACGGATAGAAGCCTCTTTTTCCACTAGTGATATTTTCTGGTCTTCGTACTATGAGTAAGGAAGAAGCACATTGCCAATACGATTTAATGCCCGGAACCTGGGATAGGTGGGAAAGGTAGCAATCCATTGTTATCGATTTACACTCGGACTAGTATCGTTCAAGGTTGTGGTAAGGAGTCCGGTTAGTGATTTGTCTAACATATGAATGAACTATATCGTGTTCAACCATGTGGTGTTTGAACTTGGTGTTATTTCATTTATGTTATTTTAGTAATGAATGTTTGAAATATGCATCTAAGTTTGGATTTTTTCTGGAGAAACCAAAACATGGACAAATGGTCAAAAAGATGAGCACAACAGACACATGACCGGGCACTTCAGTATTGTTGAGCGGCAGGATGAGTTTGGTGTAGAGGAGAAGCCGAAGCCTGGCTTCCAGCTCTCTCCGGCCGGCCTCGCCAAGCTCCAGAGTGGTCACCTGGGGACCGATGGTGACGGCGGTGTAGAGGAGAAGCCGAAGCCTGGCTTCCAGCTCTCTCCGGCCGGCCTCGCCAAGCTCCAGAGTGGTCACCCGGGCACTAGGTTTTTGCGAATTTCTCCCTAAACTTTTGATTCTTCTCACCAGTTGGTCCTCGGTTAACTTTTTTCTCATGCATCCGGTGGGCTAATGCAACTGTCTGTCTCTGTCGACGGAGAATGCCATGTTGGCGACATCCACACCGGTGGCCTTGCGAGGTGTTGATGCATACACCAACACCAGGGCACTCACCAATGGAGTGTTGGGCCTGCAGGTGTGCCACCGCGACAGTCACTGAGTCACCAAGTGCGACGAGCCGAGCACGCTCGTCGTCCAAGTTGGCGGTGCCCGAAACCAAGCAACGAGCAATACACTAGCGAGGTGTTTGACAAAATATATGTCCTTGACTCCATCTCCTAAACTCCCTCGTGGCCTCGTGCTGGTGTGCACGCGTGCGGCATCGATCCCAATCTGGCAGTTGGACGGGAGACCAATGGGTGAGAATATAAGATGTTTTAGCTTTGTGAAGCAAATGTATCTAGATATTTTTTAGTATGTGTATTCAGGTGAATACACACACTAAAATATATCTAGATACATTTGCTTCACAAACCTAAAACATTTTATATTTTGAAACGGAGGGAGTACAAATGAGTGTGACCTTGTGTCACCATTTGGACATGACGCTCAATACCCTTCACCGTTTTCAACCGTACAAAACACAGTTGATTCAATCAAATATACGTAAATTGCAACTGAGAACATTGTTTACTAGATAAACTTGTGCACTAGTTAGCAAAATGCTTTACTTTTTCGCCGGCTAGACACTCTTGATTCTTCACACAACACACAATGCGACACACGGGCAGCCTATAGAAAGAGAGGTGCATTCATGGGGAGCGGGATCCACAGCCAAGTTAAAGTGAACCAGTGTGGCACGTTAAGTTTTTCTCAGTTTACCGTCTAAAGTCTTGGCAGAACCACCAGAGCCATGTGTGTACTATGCACCACGCCTTTTCCGATCCGTTTCGAGATATCTACAGTCAGCAAGCTGCGCGTTGGGTAGCTTGATTTAACTGGCACCCAGTCCGCGTTTCGATTCTCTCGTCTCTTTCCATAGTGCATTTTCCCTCTCACGCCTCAGCTACAGCTAGCCCAGCCCAAGCTACCAGCAAGAAAACCAGAACAGAGAGAGAGAGAGAGAGAGAGAGAGAGAGATGGCGACCAAGGGCGGAGAGGAACTGAACGGGGAGGCGACGCCGACGCGGATCCTCACCGGTTCGTGGTCCATCAACCATCTCCCGATTTACTGGTTTTACTGGTTCGTGGACCCTCATCAATCGAGGTCAGTTGCTCAGTGATCATCATCTTTGTCTGCGCGCAGGGATGGATCCAGCTGTGTTGGCGATGTTGATCTGTGTCCGAGGATTCGTGAGTGCAGTTGCGCTGGCCATCTTGCTTGGAGTGCATCACATCTGCCAGGTGCTGCAACTAATCTCTACTGGAGTACCACTTACTTGTGCTCAAGGTCTGCAACAATCCCTTTTACTCGAATTGAACTCTTATTGTTCTTCAGGGTAACGCACGCCCAGTTGACATCACTGGCCTCCTGCGGATCGACGGGATCGAGATCCTCACGACGATGCTGTTTCTGGGTCTGCTTTCCGCGAGGCGGTTGAGCCCGGCGATCATCTCCTTCTTCGAGATCCTCATGTTCAGCTTCCAGGGGGAGCAGCCGGTCCGGGCCGTCCTCGTTGCCCAGTTCGTCAGCAAGTTCTACTTCGACGGCGACACCGTCAAGGCCAACGTTGCCACGGCGGTCATCGGCGTTGGCTACCTCACCGTGACCTTCTGGGGTGCTCTGCGCCTGCGCCGGCGCCTTCTCTGAAGGCTGATGCAACCGATTGACGAGTTCAGATCTGGAGCTCAAATCCACTATCCAGCGGATCAGCAGCTGTTGCATGTTAGTATCTGCATATGTGTTGGTGTTTCCTTGCGTTATGTATCTCAACGTACTGTTGGTGTTGTTCGTACCGTTCGTATTGTTGAGGTGTCCAAGGACCTGCTTCTCGGGACTGCTCGGGACCTGTGGTGTGATCAGTTGTATCCGTGTGTTCGCTTTCGTCTTTGCTTTTTGAACTTGTGAGTTCTTCTTTCCGGCAACACTTAGTAATGGATTGCCACCGAGTAAACTCATCTTAAGATCAGTCAAACGAAGTATGTAAATGCGTGCTGGCTTTGTTTCAGGAAGACGTGCGATGGCAACTGCAATATTTCTTCAGCTAAGCGCTTGCAAGTTTTTAGCTATCCGTCAGCTCTCACCTTTTTTATAGATCACAATTTTCTGAGTTGATTTGATGGAAAAAACAAACATCACAAATGAACGTCCTTTTTGCCTCAAGAACGATCAAGCTCAAACAATGGGTAACAAGAGGTAATATAATTGACGATGGTAAGCATGGCAACCATGGCGGTGATGAAACTTCTCCCCACCAATTGCACAACCGGCAGTGACCTCCTCGGGAAGTCAGGCATAGCCTTATCTTGCCCGGTATAGAATCGTGCATACATATACTACAAGGTGTTAAAGACGTATATAATCAGTCAATTCTATCATCAACCACTAATAATGTAGGATGGTAAACAGGGCCCCTATGGTATACTCAATTTCTCTTCCAGATGCAATTATTTGGATCTAAGTGATAGTTACATAGACTATTTGTGCATATGAATTAATGAAGATTGACATATCAATAGAAGCAATATATAGGTCTAACAGAGGCATCATGTTTATCCACATTATCAAAGATATCTTAATAGAAGCAATATATAGGTCCAGCAGAGGCAATCGAGTACAATTTGTTGCTGGAATTTCATGAGAGGTCAAAATCAAACCTTTTTGTAATTATAGAACATGATTCTTTAAGAACACATACTTATCATGGTTAATTGGTTCATACTGTTTATTATCATTCTTTCCATTTTCAGTCTTCTTTAGCTAGAACATTGTTTATGTGTTTGTGTAGGAAAGGAGATGAGATGAGTGTGATGCAAAAGAAGATATACACATATATACCTACCTTCTTTACAATATTAGAAATTTCATTTCAGCTAATTTTTTTATTATTTCTCTAGGTAGAATTTTTAAAAAAAATCTAAATGCACATACTTTTAGTTATGAAAAAACATATTCTCTCAATGTCTAGATTGAGAAATTTCTTTATGATTAAATGGTCATATTCTATTAAAAAAGGAAAATCATAACAAAAATGTATATCGCTAGAAGCCACTTAAGAATATCCACTATATTTTACAAATTCTTCTCAACTAATTTCAAAATAATAAAGATGATGCCCTTGCATTTGCGAGGGCCACAATACTAGTATAAACTAACAAAAAGCACAAAATAGTGGTGAATAAAGACATACTTCTTAATATTGTCAAAACAAAAAAGATATACTCCTTAAGCCCTTCACATTCTATTTCTAGGTACTCTATGTCTTCAGGGTTCAGGCTGTAGGCCAGGATAGACACGCTATCCTATCACCAGCTTAAATACGTGTCGATCACTGACTCGCTGTCCATGCATGTGTGCTACCTGCCAATCGCCAAAGAAGGGCTATGCTTTTACGTAGCATCGCTTCAGCATTTCTAAGCTGGGCGGGTGAAATGGACTTGTGAACGATCCGACGAAATTCCCGCGAAGGAGCACGTTGCACTAGTAAGTGCACTACCTCCTTAGTTAGATCAAAACGTCTTCTAGTTTTTCTGTGGCACTTCTTATTTCTTCCACTGAGTTCCTACATGCAACATTGAACGCGTTTGCGGTTTGATGAACCTACACGAGACAATTCATGGCAAATTGGCTCTAGCGCTTAGGCCTGGCATGCCCCCGCATGTTTATTACATCAAAGATGTTAGCCAACGGGCTAACGATTTATTTGTCTGAAATTGTAAGTTGCCATCAAAGAGCATTCCTTTTCGGTAGGATGATAACAAACAAAATTTGTTGCATACAATGTGCACATGCTATGAGGAGTAAAAATGGAAAGAAGGGTTTGTGTGTGGCTCTGTGATGTGTGAAACTAGATATGCACAACAAGGTATATGGACTAGTCGAACGATCTATTATATAAAGTTGAACGAGACACTAACCCAGCTGGAAGATATGCGTCCGTTAAAAAAAATAAAAATCTGAACAAGACAGACTCTACATGGCGGGAACATGACATCCTCCGAAAGAAATAAAAGGCTAGGATGAAACGTGTTGGAATGTGATGACCATGCTATAAAGACGCTACAATATGGGCAGTTTAGAAAACAATAAGTGTTGATCCGTACTTTTTTTATTTTTTATTTACACTGTATTTAGAGTTTAGTCAAATTAAGTTTAAATTTATAATTAGTAAAATATTTAGCAATAGACATCAACATATATAACAAAAATTTATATAATATTAAAATATATTTTATGACTATTATAATAATAATGTTTTTTATGTTGACTAAGTACACATAAATTACAAATATATTCAACTGCTATCAGACCAACATATTCAAAAAACTCCTGTGAAAATTCAAAGTCATAGAATTTTAAAATTAATAAAGTCACGGTATTAGTCGATATGGTTTCTATGATTGAGTATATATAATTGGCATTTAGTCAACTGCCATTTGATCGACACTCACAAAACTTGTGCGGAAGTTCCGAGTCATAAATTTCAAAGATTAATAAAGTCACAATATTTATTGCACTATTGACCATCAAAGCACGTTCTTCGGGGGAGAGGATGCAAACAACACTTGTTGGCATATAATGTGCAGCTGCTAAGTGTTAGACTATACGGCTCATTGATATTTCTTGTGTCTCAAGTTAGGGTTTAGCCCGGTCTTGTAATATAAATACTCTTGTAGCCCGACCGTATCAATCTATCAATACAAGTTTTATCCTATTCTACATGGTATCAGATTCGATCTAGGGCCTATGGCGCCCCCCATACCGCCGCCGCCGCCCGGATACTTCGAGCGGCGCGCCGCCCGCGACGCCGCCAAAGTCAAAGTCGCCCTCGAGGCCTCCTCTTCCTCCTCCTCCTCTCTAGCCCTACTCCCTCCCATGGCCGCACCAATGGCTGCCTCTATCTCCTTTGCTGATACAATCTCTGATGTCACCTCGCTCATACCGATGACCCTAGACCTCGCCACCCACAACTACTATCATTGGTCTCATCTTTTTGATGTCCACCTCGGCCGCTGCAACCTGCGCTCCCACGTGGCCGTCGACTCCGTTCCGTGCCCCGATGATCCCCGCTGGGTCAAAGACGATCTCGCCATCATCCAATGGATCTACTCGCGGGTGTCCACCGAGATTTTCAATCTCGTCTTCCGGGAGGCTTCTTCTGCCGCTACGCTCTGGGCTGCCCTTCGTCGCCTCTTTCAAGACAACGCCGACACTCGGATCAACAACCTCAACACTGAGATCCGCAACACCGTTCAGGGCGCCTCTTCCCTTATCGCCTACTGCCAACGCCTCCAGCTGATGGCCGATGAACTCAGTGAGCTGGGCGACCCCGTCGGTGATCGCCAGCTCATCAAGATTCTTCTCCAAGGGCTTGGCGATGATTTCAAGACAGAAGCTGCCTTCATCCCGTTCATGCGGCCGCCCCCCTCCTTCGCCGAGGTGCGCTCCCTTCTACAGTGCTCCGCCGACGCGCTCGCTCGCAAGGAGTCGCGACCCCACGTCTTCACCGCCTCGCCACGGCCGCCTCCACCTCCTGTCGCGGCTACCCCACCAGCACCAGCGCCCGGAGGGCCTTCCATGCAACCTCCTCCCGGGTGGCGCCCGAGTCCAAACTACAAAGGGAAGAACCCCATGTTCTTCCCCCCGCGGCCTGGACCGCCGCCTCGTCCTGCACCACCGCCTCTGGCTCCATTACCTGGGATCTCGACGGCACCACCAGCTCCTGCCGCGCCATCCACGTCGACTCCTCCCCCATGGCGCCCTACTCATGATCCATGGACGGGTCTCGTCCAGGCCTGTCCTATGCCGTGGACCGCACCCTCTCCTGTTGGCGCCCCTCCTGCATACTCCGGCGCGTGGCAGCCAGGGATGCGGCCTCATACAGGCACTCCTGGTTTCCTTGGCACTCGTCCACCTGCTCAGGCATACTATGCTGCCCCAAGCGCTCCTGCTGCCACGCCACTCCCATACGGTGCTTCGATGACCATGGCTCTCTACCACACTGATCCAGGGGCTTACACTCAGATGACTATGCAGTACCCCATGTATGCGGCAACACCATCGGCGCCTGCTCCTGCACCACCAACGGCTCCGTCCTCTGCCCCCGCTCCGAACTGGGACCAAGCTGCGTTTCTCCAGGCCATGAATAATTTTGCTGCCCAAGGTAACACAGGTACTGCTTGGGTCTTTGACTCTCGTGCATCTAGTCACATGTCTTCATCTAATAATATGCTGTCACATTGCACTCCATCCAATTTTTCCTCCATTACCCTCGGTGATGGATCCCTCACTCCTATTTCATGTGTCGGTCACACTCACCTACAATCTGCTACAAAACCCCTTCTCCTTCGAGACGTCTTAGTTGCACCCGCTCTTATTAAAAATTTAATCTCTGTTCGCCGTTTTACTACTGACAACCATGTCTCTCTCGAGTTTGACCCTTTTGGCTTGTCTCTGAAGGATTTCCCCACTAAGACGGAGATCGCCCGCTTCGATAGTTCCGGTGATCTATACTCCATCAACGGTGGTCCCGCTGCTGCTCCTCCCTCCTCCATGCTCGCCACGGTGGATCTTTGGCATCGGCGTCTCGGTCACCCCAATAGTGCCACTTTGTCCTCTCTCCTTAGTGATTTTTCCATCCCTTGTAATAAAGATTCTCATAATTCAACTCTTTGTGAGTCATGTCAACAAGGAAAACATGTTAGGTTGCCCTTTCGTTCTTCTAGTTCTGTTAGCATGTTTCCCTTTGAGCTTTTACATTGTGATTTGTGGACCTCTCCAACTTTAAGTATTTCGGGTTTCAAATATTATCTTGTTATTTTGGATGATTTTACACACTTTACATGGACCTTCCCTCTCCGAAACAAATCTGATGTGCACACAATTTTTATTAACTTTCAACGTTATGTTAACACTCACTTTCTTCTTCCTATAAGATTCATACAATGTGATAACGGTACTGAATTTAACAATCTTGCCAATCGCACCTTTTTCCTTCAACATGGCATTCTTCTTCGTTTTTCCTGTCCCTACACATCACCCCAAAATGGCAAAGCTGAACGGCTTCTCCGTACAATAAATGATATTATTAGAACACTTCTTATTCAGGCCTCCATGCCATCCAAATTTTGGGCTGAAGCACTCCACACTGCCACTTATTTACTCAACATACGACCTTCAAGTGTAAATCCCAAAACAACACCCTTTTTCTCTTTGTTTTTATCTCATCCCAATTACTCCGAGCTTCGAGTCTTCGGTTGTCTCTGTTTTCCCAATATTTCTGCTACCTCTCTCAACAAACTCTCGCCACGCTCTCTTCCCTGTGTCTTCTTAGGATATTCTGATGAACACAAAGGTTATAGGTGTCTTGATATGGTCTCCGGTCGTGTGCATATTTCTCGTCACGTCACCTTCGATGAAACGGTGTTCCCTTTCTTAACTCGATCCACCCCAGCTAGCCAGCCATCATCCTTATCCCAACCATCCTCTTCTTCCCACAACAAAAATCCTTTTTTCCTGCCCACTGATCCACCACCCTCTGCCACGGCAGAGAATTCCTCGGAAATCTCTGCCACGGCAGACCAATCACCCCAATTCCCTGCCGCGACAGAGGATGCTCCTGCCGCGGCGCCCACACCCTCTGCCACGGCAGAGAAATCCCCAGGTTTCTCTGCCGCGGCACCGTCGCCCCATCACATAGATGCGTCTGCCTCCTCCGCTGCGCCTGACGCCTCTCTATCTGGCATACCACCCCGTGCTGTTCCTGTTCCTCCACCGAATAACACACACACTATGCGCACTCGTGCCAAATCTGGTTTTGCTAAACCTCTTCAAAAACTAAACTTGCATGTCACCCCCACTCTGTCTCCCCTACCGAAATCTTACAAGTCCGCTCTTCTCGATCCTAATTGGGCTGCTGCCATGCGTGAGGAGTACCTTGCCCTCCTCTCTAACAACACCTGGTAGCTTGTCCCCCGCCCTCCCAATGCGAATATCGTTTCTGGTAAATGGGTTTTTCGACAAAAATTTCACTCCGATGGTAGTCTCTCTAGGTATAAAGCTCGTTGGGTTTGTCGTGGTTTTTCTCAACAACACGGTATAGACTATGATGAAACTTTCTCTCCTGTTGTTAAACCTGGCACTATCCATACTATTCTCAGCATTGCGGTGTCTTCTCAATGGCCAATTCACCAACTCGATGTTAAAAATGCTTTTCTTCACGGCTCTCTTAATGAAACTGCCTACTGTCAACAACCTTTAGGCTTTGAAGATTCTACCTTGCCCACTCATGTCTGTCTCCTTCAAAAATCTCTCTACGGTCTCAAACAAGCTCCGTGTGCCTGGTTTCAGCGCTTTTCTACTTTTTTGCAGACAATCGGTTTCTCTCCTTCTCGTTCCGACTACTCTCTCTTTGTTTATCACTCTAATAATCAGGTTGCCTATCTTCTTCTTTATGTCGATGACATTGTTCTGACCGCCTCTTCTTCTGATTTCCTTCAGCACATCATCTCTCTTCTCCAAAACGAATTTTCCATGACTGATTTATGTTCTCTCCATCATTTTCTAGGCATTGCTGTTACACGTGATAATAATGGTCTTTTTCTCTCTCAGCGTCAGTATTCTCTTGATCTCCTAAATAAGGCCGGTATGTTAGATTGTCAGCCCTCTCGCACTCCTGTAGACACCACATCGAAACTATCTTCCACAGGTGAAGTTTATTCTGATCCCACTCACTATCGTAGTATAACCGGCGCTCTTCAATATCTCACTCTTACTCGTCCTGAACTCACCTATGCTGTTCAACAAGCTTGTCTTTTTATGCATGATCCCCGTGTTCCTCACTATAACCATGTCAAACGTATTCTTCGTTATGTTAAAGGTACTCTTGATCTTGGTCTTCATATAAACACCTCATCTCCTGCATCGTTGACAGCATATTCGGATGCCGATTGGGCTGGTTGTCCAGACACTCGTAGATCCACTTCAGGATACTGTGTTTATCTTGGTAACAATCTTATTTCTTGGTCTTCGAAGCGACAGATTACGGTCTCCCGTTCGTCTGCTGAGGCGGAGTACAGAGCTGTTGCTCATGCAGTTGCTGAAACTGTTTGGTTGCGCCAATTACTTGAGGAGCTTCATCGTCCTCTTCATCAAGCCACTGTGGTTTATTGTGATAATATTTCTGCAGTTTACATGTCTGGCAATCCAGTGCAACATCGACGTACCAAACACATTGAGATAGATATTCACTTCGTTCGAGAGAAGGTCGCTTTGGGCCAAGTTCGAGTTCTTCATGTTCCGACCACAGCACAGTTTGCTGACATCTTCACTAAGGGGCTTGCAGCAGCGCCATTTATTGATATTCGATTCAGTCTCAACGTCGTCGAGCCTCTCGTTGATACTGCGGGGGGATGTTAGACTATACGGCTCATTGATATTTCTTGTGTCTCAAGTTAGGGTTTAGCCCGGTCTTGTAATATAAATACTCTTGTAGCCCGACCGTATCAATCTATCAATACAAGTTTTATCCTATTCTACACTAAGAAAAGGGAAATAACACACCATTTAGGTATAAAGAAAAAGCACACATGTATTTTTCGTTGTATTCTACTCTCTGTTTTACTGAGTAATGTAGTAGTACAGTATTATCCCAATACGACCTTTAGATTGTAGGAAAGATAAACTAGAACAAGGACCTTGCGCCTTTTTCCATTCTAGGCAGGCTACATATATGTTCAGGCTGTAGGATAGGATAGACGGGCTCTATCACAAGCTTAAATACGTGTCGCTGACTCGCTGTCTGTGCACTTTTGCCTCATAGCGTGTATAAAGTCATGGATCGAGTGTGTGTTGTATGTTGTCAGCCAATCGCCAAAACATATGACTGTTGCTGGCCAGCTGCACTATGCTTTTACGTCTCACATCACCAATTCACCATTTTTGGCATTTCTAAGCTGGGAAGCTGAAACGGATTTGTCACCGAACCCAACGAAATTTCCACGCGTAGGAGCGCGTTCTCGTTGCACTAGAGCGTGCACCACTACTTTAACGCCTTTTATTGTTGCATTTCTGATTTATTTTACTGACCTACTAGGTGCAACATTGTTCCTGGCAATTCTTGGCTAGGTGATGCATGTAGCATTGAGCCATCGGATGAGCCTGCATGTTCAAAAATGTTCGCCTCCTGTGTGTAGGGGTACACATTCCATGGACCGACCCGGATAGCTGCAGTATGTACCTGTTGTTTAGATGCTATCTTTGCATTCTAAAACTGTAATAAGCTGGAAACTCTAGCAGCCTTGCCTTTTATCTTTCCTTTACGGTTTGTCAGAATATTGCTTAGATTCCTGCGGTTTATTAATTCATCGGAAGCGGAAGCCCAATTTTAATGTTTTTCCATGAAATTGACAAAAGAAAATGTGCTACCACTATAGGAATCCGCTAATTTGCTGCAGACAGCAGACCCATGGCAAACACGCAAAAATGCACGACAAGGGCTTTGCCATAGACAAGCTCACGGCAAACCCGCTCAGCAAAATCTGGCCGTAAAAATGGCTGCTTTGCTGAGTGCATTCCATCGGGCACATGAAAAACGGTTTGCCTTGTGAGTTTTAGTCTACATCACGACAAATTGCGATGGGCTGATGGCCGGTGGTTCCATTAAGTAGGTAGGTTCCAAGTTAATTTTCCGTGAGGTTTTGTAGGCTAAAACAAATATATGGTCGCATATTTGTCGTGAGACTTTTCCAGCAAGCGGCAAACTCGGGCATTGGATCCCACCATCATGATTTTCCTTGAGCCTTTCTCAGCCTACGCTCGAGCAGTGGGACCCATAGCCAAGATTTGTCATGAGCCTTTCTCAGCCTACGAACTTGAGCAGTGGGTTCCACAACCGAGATTTGATGTGAGCTTTAGCCTTTGGCAAACTCGAGCAGTGGGTCCCACCATCGAGACTCAGCCTCTGGATCGCTAGTATAGTTCAGATGTGGCCTTCTGAGAGTGATCCGCGTGTCGGCTCTTACCTAATTGGCCGCGTGTACTTCCCGTAGGCTCCATGTATATGTCTCGAGGAAATTGGTGCATCCGACGGGAATCTTGTGCCAGGAAAATTTGGACAAAAAAATATTTGTAGTTTGGATGTTTTTTTACTGACTGATTTGTCGTAGGCTTTGTTGTAGCACACGGAAAATTGAACAATTTGCCGTAGGTTCCACATATGGCTCACGGCAAATTGGTAAATGTGGCGGGAAACTTGGTATGAAAATTTGGACGAAAAAAGTATTTTTAGTTTGGATGTTTTTTTGCTAACTGATTTGTCATAGGTTTTGTTGTAACACGCTGGAAATTGGACAATTTACCGTAGGTTTTGTGTTGTCCACGACAAATAGCCTACACCATTTCCTCGTTGTCGGGTGCGGATGACTGGAACATGATTTGCCGACAATGTTTGTTTGCCGTGTGCCTTTTTCTATATTTGTCATAGACTCGTAGGTTAGTTTGATGTGAGTTTTTTGTTAGTTTGTCGTTTTTCCATGAGTTTTCTTCGCGCCCTATGGAAATTGGTAATTTTTCGTGTGACCAATGGACTGTTCATGGCAAATTGCCCCTTTCCTGTAGTGTATATATACCTACCATAGAGAGTATACCACTAGATTAGTGTTCAAAATAACTTTTTCAATCATATACTTCATATGTTGTTAGTTAGATTCATGATCCAAATTAGCTTCTTTCAACTACATCCTAGTTATCGCCACCGCTCTCAATTGCACCTCTCTCACCTATATCCTTATCAACTACACCATTTTTAAGAGCAACTCCAACAGCTTACCTATATTTAGGGTATGCAAAGTGGGTATGGGTAAGGCAAAAAGGAGGTATAGGTAAGCACAATTTTTTGTAGTTTTACAGCTTACCTATCTTACCCATATTACTAAGTACAATACTCGCCACAACAAATTATAAATTACAATTGAGTCCCTCTTTTTTACACCAAGATCCTTAAACAAAAACCAAAAAAGCAATTAGGTCCTTGCCGGAGGAGCTCCGGCGAGTCCCTGTACAGCAACAGTGGCCTCCCAGCATGGAAGCTATGCCCCCCAGCGCGGCTGCGGACTTTAGCACATCGTAGAGTTGTGGGCTTTCTCGGGGACGGAGGGTAGGCGAGCTCAACGTGCCCCCTGTGCAGGAGGCGAGCTCGACCCTTGGGCGCCGGCAGGTCGAGGCCAAGGCCACCCAAAGCAAGGTGGCAGTTGGGGGCGCTGGTGGTGGCGGTCATCGACGAGGTCGGAGGAGGCGGATGGGGGGCCGGCGGCAACGGAATTTCTTGCCGGCGTCGCACGGGGATGAGCAGCGTCGGCTTGATTCCGGCTGAGCGGACGCGAGCGCGGCAAGGAGATGGGTCTACGGGGGTGTGGGATGCCAGGGAGAGCTTTCCAGCAACGCGTTGGACTCTCTCTGGCGATCGGAGATGGATGGGACGACGGCGATCGACCTGTCGGCGCGCAGGGAAGAAGCAGTTGGCGTTCTTTGCCAACGTGGCACCTTACCCAAATTCTTGCAAGCCTTACTCAAATATAGGTAGGAGGTGTCAAAATTTAGGTGATCACCTAAAAAAAATTAGTGGGGGACCACTTTTGGATAAGCTGTTGAAGCAACAATTCTTACCCATCTTACCTAAAAATATTGTTGGTTGGCCTCTTACCTATATTTGAGTAAGCTGTTGGAGTTGCTCTAACTGCATCACTCTCAAATGTGTCACTGGGGAGCGGAATCCATAGGAAAGTTGAAGTGAACGAAGTGTCACGTTATAAGTTTTCTCAATCTAATGTCAATTAAGTCATGGCAGAACCAAGAGAGCCATGTGTGTAGTATACGCAATGTTTTTTACGTATCAATACTACATACATATGGACGGACACGTTAAAGTGAACCAATGTGGCACATTAAGTTTTTCTCAGTTTGCCGTGTAAAAGTCTTGGCAAAACCAACACAGCCATGTGTGTACTGTGCACCACGAGACCGACAGACTCACAGGCGTCGTGTGTGTATCTGCGGTACGGCTGCACCACGCCTTTTCAGGTTCGAGATATCTACACAGTCAGCAAGCTGCGCGTTGGGTAAAAAAATAGCTTAAATCATAGGCGTTTCCCTTCTCTCATCTCTTTCATAGTGCATTTTATCAACCACCAGAACACAAAGAAAGAGCTAGCGAGAGAGATGGCGACCAAGGGCGGAGAGGAATGGCCTTGTTTGGTAGTATTAGAGTTTTAGTGGGATTAATGGAGATAATCTCCACTAAACCTTAAATCCTCACTCACTTTTAAAAATATATTTGATACTAAAGTATTGGGCGAGTTTACTTCTCGCTAATCCCCATTTTTTCCCAAATTTTAATGTATTTTCTCAACCTTCAATACTGTACCTCTACCTAGTGGATTGTGGGTAAGATTTTGTGGAAATTGAGTGAAGGTAGGGTTTCACCTAATACTCTAAAGGATTATCCCCATTAATCCCTACAAAAACTCTAATACCTAACAAAGCCTCACTGCTTAGTGCCTTAGTGGAACATCAACCCTTCTGCCTTCTAGTTCTAGTACTCCCTCCATTTTAAAATATAAGATGTTTTAGCTTTGTGAAGCAATTGTATCTAGAAATCTTTTATTGTGTAGGTTCACTCAAATATACACACTAAAAGATATCTAGATACATTTGCTTTACAAACCTAAAACATCTTATATATTGAAACGGAGGGAGTACATCTCATCTTTTCCTCACCCTCCCTCTTTAAGAAGAGCTCCTCCAAGAACGATGCATTCATCTCATCGATCAATTTTTTCTTTGTCTGCGCGCGCGCAGGGAAGGAACCTCTGGTGGCCTGGTTGTCTTTTTCCATGCACTCGTGAGCGCCGTACTTCTGGCGATCTTCGTTGTGGCGCTGGACGACGGAGACGCGTACCATCGCATCTGCGACGTGGCCCCGTACCTGATGTACACCAGCGGCGTCGAGCTCGTCGCGGCGGTGCTCATGCTGGCGCTGCTTCGCGCTTGGTGGTGGAGCCCGCTGCTCGCCTGCTTCGCGCTCCTATGGGTCGCCGTCACGGTGAGGCTGTCCGTCGGCCTCCTCTACTAGGCCATGCTCGGCAGAGACTCCTGCCTCCTCCGCGACACCGTCAACATCAAGGCCATGTTCCATATGGCCAGCCCAAATCAGCCCAGCTAGTCCAGTCTCTGTCTTAAGGCCCACAAAACCAACATACTCCGCCCTCGGCTCCTCTTCCGCCACCGGCGATGGCCGCCGCCCTCCGCTCCTCTTCCGCCGCCGCCCTGCGGCGCGCCCTCCGCATATCCCAGGCATCCTGGTCAACGCTTCCGTTATCGCGCTCGGTCGCCGCCATCTCAGGTCGTCCTAGCATCGCAGCTTGTTGGTTTCTACTTTCTAGTCGATACTATCATGTACTTTGCATCTGGATTTGCGCCAGTCTCTACTTGGCATTCCGTGCGGTTCGCTCGCTTGTTTAGCCTGTTCATATATTTGTAATTGCGGTAGGATTTCAGTGGTACAGATATAATTTGAAACCTATTGCTGAAGGATGCAATCGAGATACTCTGCTGTGTCTGTGTGGAGTAGAGGCATGTGCGCGTGAGCTGGGAGTGTTACACGAAGCTACTGTGAGAAAAGATGTTGCAAAGGTAAATGAAAAGTTAGAAGATTGGGGAGGCTCTCATACTATCTGGGTTATAGTATCACTAGAAAATATTAGCATGGCCTGTATACAGGGGTTTACACTAGTACGCTAGACTTGTCTCCAAAAAAAAAAAAAAACTAGTACGCTAGACGGTGTTTACATTTTGTAGCAGGTATAAAATAGCAGCTAGCACTTGAGAGTGTGGTCCTGAAGTGTTTTTACTTCTACTGATGCAGCAAATGTTGAATTTATCACTTGATTGGACAAAACATATGTATGCTTATGATGTTGCTTCAAGCAAGAGTTACTTTTTTTCTGGCTTGTGAGATTTTACATTTGGTTCTGAAGCAACAAGATAAAAATCTCTAGCCTTTGCCTAGAATATGTATTGCAAAAAATAGCTCCATTAAACTAACATATGCTCATTAAAATATATCCTTAACACTTGTACAGTGTCAATAATACTTATCCTTATCAATCTTCATATCGCTGCAATGCGCATACTATACCTTAGTTACACATATACTTTGCCCATGTGTTCATATCCCTGCGCTCGTTGTTTAATAACTTTTGCATGCTGTAAAGGTGCCAACAATGCTTTCTCATGGAACTTCAGACGCTTGCTCAGCTCAAAAAAGAAAAGACGCTTGCCCAGTTTAAATGAGGAACATCTGCCTGCAATGCCTGGCGGGGAAATTGAAGCTCTTCTTAAGGAAGTGAAGGCTATTGACATCAGCTCAAATAATATACATCTTCCTGCAACGTCTGACCCAGAAATTAAAACTGCTCTTAAGAATTTGATGGCTGCTAGCTGGAATGAACTTCCACATTCTCTTGTAGAAGAAGCACAGAGAGCAGTATCCAAAGCTACTGATGATGTGGCGGGTCAAAAGGCTTTGAAAAATGTATTTCGTGCAGCTGAGGCATGCGAAGAATTTGGTGGAAATTTAGTTACCCTAAGAATGGCTCTTGATGATCGTTGTGGTCTAACAGGCGTGGTAGGCACTTAATTGTCTCTGTGTCTTTGTTCATGTACTTTGTGGTGAGTTTGAACTCTTACCAAGCATAACTCTTGCAGATCGAGGGACCCTTGCCTGGTTTTGTAGAAGATGCTGTTAAATCCGCATATAATCGATACATAACATATCTGTTATCATTTGACCCTGATGAATATTATCTACTAGAGAAGGTGGAGGCTGAGTTGAGGACAAAAATGATTCACCTTAAAATGAGATGCAGTGGCATAAGGTCTGAGTGGTTAAAGGTATGCTTATTGCGAATATTACTTGTACGACTAGTATACTTTGCTTCCACACTTCTCCAGTTATATAACTTGAAATACATCCATGGTTTTCTCGATCTTGTATATGCTATGATGGGGCATCTTTTAGTTTTATTTAAGATGCTATTTCTTTGTACTAAACTGTTGGTGCATAATTAGTATTTCTCCTATACTTCAAAGTATATTTGGCGGTGGTAATTTCTTCTACTCTCATGAAACAGCAATATGAAACAGTATAATGGAGTTGGGTATGTTTTTTGTTTGTTTGGGTGAACCAAATTGGTCGTAATAGAGAATAATGTATTGTTACTTTTTGAAAGAAAGACACACGATAGTTTTTAATGACTAAACACTCCTTGTCTAACAAACACATATCTTTCAACTATGAGTCACCACCTTCATTTGGTTAGTAAAACAAATAAAATATAAAAAAATTGAACTACAGTTCTTTTGTCAAGTTTGGTACTTTCTCTGTTCACTAATGTAAGACCTTTTAGATATTTTAAAGTATACTAGATACAGACCAAAATGAGTGAACTTACATACTAAAACGCGTCTAGGTGCATGCATTTATGAAAAAAGCTAAAAGGTCTTACATTAGTGAATGGAGGGAGTACAAGTTATGCTTCAGAGAAATATATGTATTTAATCAGTTTATTTCTACAGGATTTTTATTTGTTCCTGCGCACTTCGAATTGAACACTTGCCATGTAGATATTGCCCTGATTTCATGTGATATTTCATCAAGAAAAGTCTCCTTTTATCTAAATATGGTAGCAATACATAAATAAAACCAGCTCTTGGTTTCCACCAGGCAACAATAATGCAAAGCCTGGCTAATTAGTTGGACCGAATTATTATTAGTCAGGGATAATCTGTAGGCATCTTCAAAATTGGAACTACTATCCCTTCTGTATGTGTTACTATCAGCTAAACGAAACACAGCCATTTTCTTGCTGATTCCTGGCCAGTTGTCGTTGTCTTCCCCCCTATACACTTTTTTGTGTGTATCCCATTACTTGTAGAAACTGGCCATTACATGAACCTTAGCTAGTAGTACTATGTATGTATAGATTTATTTTTGTTTGAAATGGGGCAAATAAATTGCCTCATTCATTAATGAAGAAGAAGAGAGTTCTTGACTGACTCAACCGGAATCAACTCCCAGTTAATTTGCAGAAAACCGGGCGAAAAGCATTACAAACTTGACCACCAAAGGCAACCAAGTCATAGCCCCATGAGACAAGCGGACTACCCCCAACACATGAGACCACATGACCACAGTACAGACACTCTCAGCATGAAACTCCTACAACGCACTGACATAAGAGTCTCAACAGCCCTATGTGCCCCGATAGACCGGTGGTAACTCGAGATAAACAAATCGGCAAAGGTAATGACACGAGCAGAGTATCTGTGGAGTCATGATCTGCAGCTCCGGAGTCATGAACGTCGAGCTGGACTGTGGCAGAACCGGTTCCCACACAATTCCTAAAGCTCAGGCATGATCTGCAGCTCCGGAGTCATGAACGTCGAGCTGGCCTCAGCACGACGAGAGAAACAGACATAAAGGCCTGCTCTGCTCGCCTGTGAAACCATCCTCAGGCACGACCGAAGGCCGCAGCTCAGGAGCGGTCTGTAACACAGGAGGCGTCTAGGAAAGCCTACCCAGTGCGGCCTCAGCCTGTTCTAGTTTGTAGTATTCAGCCTTGCATGGAGTCAACGACATCACATAAGAGGCTGGACCGTCTCCTCAAGCCAAAAGGAAGTAGCAAGAAGCTCAGAGCGCAACTGCTCAGCCTTTCACCGCAACGACATATCCGCCAAGGCCAAAGAGCCAACAGAAGCAGAAACAACTGATGACCAAGAAACAGGACGAACCGCCTTGGAAGGGAGTGAGGCTTCAAACTGGGTCCGGCGCGAGGAATTGGAGCTTGACAATGCTTGGTGGCGATGTGGGGTGACGACGACGCGACCGGGCTTGCCAACAAGCTGAGCATGGCACTCACGTTCCTGATGACCGTTCTCGGCACCAGTAGCACCTAAAGGGATCTCTACAAGTAGCTGCACAGTGTCCAAGAGTGAGGCACCTACAACATCTTCTGGCAAGTCAAGCAGGTATGGGGCGGGGAACATATGACGGGACTAGCTGCCGGACAGCGTGGGCCGCACTGCGCAACACCTCCTGCCAGGCCCTGCACTCTCCCCCTTCATGCTGCACGCTCGGGCAAGCGGCCCAACACATGGCCTCGGCGTGGTGGAGACGAGGCCACTTGAGGCAGCCAAAAGCGTATGCTCGCCATCATCTGCAGCGGTCTTGGTGGCAGCCGGTGGCGTCTGGGGACCAGCTCCTCGTTGTTGTCTTCATTGTCATCAGCAGGGATGCCCATAAAATAGGCCGTGGCGTGCCGAATGGGGCCAGCGAAGACTGAGCAGCCGGCGACACTTTGGGGGGCAGCTCCGCTTTGTCGTCCAGGCGCGGAGGCAACAACGGATCTCCTGCCGGCATGGTGGCTGCCAACGCAGCAGGCTGGGGCTGGGAGCCCATGCCTGCGGGGAGCGGCTCCATGGGCGTCGGCTGCTGACCAGAGGAAATGCCAGCAAGGGGAGCAGAGGCGACTGGCAGCTGGCAGTGGAGCTGGAGCTGCTGTCTTCGACTTTGGGGAAGAGCAAGCACTTCATCCACTGTCCATAATTGGCAACGTTGGACTTGCGGAAGGCTAGGGCGGCTGTGGTGAGCGTGGTGGCGGTGAGGCCAGGGTGGCCGCCGTTGCGGGCATTAGAAGAGCAGCGTGCAGCAGCCCCTGGCGCCGCGGCAACAGCTGACTAGGCCACTACATACCACGCATGGCTTCGTGCCGCCTCGACCCCGAGAAGCAGCGCCTGTCATTGAGAAGGATGGAAAAATCGTGCGAGGGGAGAGGCCGGATCTGGTCGCTGAGGAAGAGGACGCCAGTAGAAGATCAGGCCAGCCCCAGCCGCAGCAGCAGCAGCTCACTCCTCATCGCCATGGTCGTGAGAGCCCTGTTCGAACTGCTTCGCAGGACACCAGACACTGCGCTGCATTGACGTTGCGGGCATAACTGGATTTGTTAATGGCAGTGCAATTAAATCACTGGTGTTCGGATGGATTTTCAAACCAGGTCAATGCAGCGGTGCCTGGTATCATTGTTGGACAAGAGTCAATACAGTCTTTATCGTTTTGGCGTCGTATTGATCTTTATCCTATGCCCTAATTAACCCTAGAACATGTGCAGCAGAATGATGTTTTGCCTGGACAGTTCTGCATATATATTTTTTGAAACAAAGGCTTGCTTTGCCTTGTTATTAATTAAGAAGAAGGTACCCAATTTATTAATGGAAAATCGGGCGAAAACCATAGACAACACGACGGGGCCATGCCCACATGACACCACGGGGCCAAGCCCAAGATCCAAGAACACCGAAGCTCAAACTCGAAAAACACCACTCCGACAAGCCGAGGCAACCAATCACCACCACTGGAGAGAAGACGCCGAGACCACTATGGGAGGAGCGGACGCGGGACGCTCGAGCAATGATGAAGAAGCCAACCCCTCGAGGAGCACGCCAAAGCTTCGTGGCCGCCGCCTCGACATCCTCTACTCCGCCACGCCAAACGAACCGCCAACACCATCTTCCGGGACCGCCGTCCCGACTTACCACCGCTCGCACTCGAGCCACGACGCCGCACAACTCGGCCACCCGCAACCCAAGTTGCACAGGGTAAACCGCTCGCAGACCACGGTCGTCGCACCAAAATCCAGGGCCACCGCCCCGGCCTAAAAGTCAATCGTCTCCTCTGAGGCACGTCAACCGAGCCGACAACCTCGCCGCACCAGCGACACAAGATTGTCACCCAAGCCATACGAGCAACTTCTCTGCCCCATGAAGCTTCTGCCTGCCATGGATCCCGAGGCCACCGCCTCCACGCCCAACCACCATTCGGGGCCGCTGCCCCGATATCCACTGTCCCGACAACGGTAGAAACACGCGCCAACTGTTGAATGCTGGATCTCCAAGACGATGCCTCCAAGAAGGAAGCGATGTAGGCGCCGCCATCGTCCGCCCAGAAATCTGGAGCTAAAGATTTCTCCCGGAGGGCCTCTTCCCCCGCGAGGATGAAGACGGAGCTCTACGGCAAGCGCCTCCAAGAAGAAAAATGACGCCGGAGTGCCACCGCTGCCGGCACCAACAAGGTCGGTGCAAGGCTTTCGCCCGAACTCCTCCCACCAAGCAAGGGGAAATCTGGCAAACCAGGACACCGCCTAGCTCGCCAGAGCAGAACACATTGCACACGGCCTCCATGTCACCGCCCGCCGCACACCAACTAGCAAGGCAGCCATCGTAGCACCTCATGCCACAACGACTGCCATCACCGTCGACATCATTCCGGGGCTGCCGCCCCGGCGTCCTCGCCATCACCACGGTCCTAAGCACCGTCTCCTCCGATGCACGCCCTGACAGCCACGCACCACGCATCCCCCGCATCACCACCACCACCACGCCGAATCCCCGCCGCCTGCACAGCTAGGAACGCCGGCGAGGTGCCCTGGTGTTGACCCGCAAGATCTGGGCGCGGGATCCAGATCTGTAGCCAGCCAACCACCACAGCAATGCCCTGGCCACCACGAAGAAAGCGGCGCCGGGCCTCCATCTCCACGTCATGGGGCCACCGCCGCAGCTTCCCCCTCGTCGGTGAGCACGACCGAGCTCATCCCAGTTGAGCCAGACGACCCACCGGCGCTGCCCAAGAGAAAAAAGAGACACCCACCCCCCCACCCCCCCGCGCTGCCTTTGAAAGCGGGGCCTGCCGAGAGGGGGGGCGGGGAGGGAGGAGTGTGGCGGCGCTGGTTTTTCTCCCCCGGTGTCGCCTGGGAGTTGGGGGGGGGGGGGGGGGTGGGGTGTTGCGTGGTCAGTTCTGCATATTGATTTGTATTTGCTTGACTGAAGATGGTTCACTTTACTTTTATTTGGTATACTCCTTCCTCCTGATGTGATTATTTTTCTTGCAGACCATCCTGAATATCGAAAAGGAATTAATGAAGTCTAAATTAAAGATCCGTGGCAGAACATCCACGGGCTGAAGCAAAGCTGCATATCAGAAGCAGTTGTTAGCTAGCATGCTGTAATCATCACACGTTCATGTTAATTTTGTTCTACTCCTGGGCTAGATGCATGCGCGTCAAACTCGTGCCACTTCTGGTCATGTACACGAGTGACCAAAACTGTTCCCATGCTACTAGTAGTCAAAAACTCGAGATTGTAATTACTTTCAGCCATGGTCTCACCTGACACCAACAATGTGTAAAAGGCTGCTGTCATACTGAATTGCATGGAAACCGATCCTAGTTTTTTCTCCATGGTCTTTGCGCAGTGGCATCGCATCCAGACTGGTGGAAAAAAGGTCATTGGTCTCGGTTTGTAAGGTCCATTTGTACCGGTTGGAGCAACCGGGACTAAAGGCTGAAGCATTTAGTCTCGGTTGTTTACGAACCGGGACCAATAGGTCTCCATGTGGCCCGGGTCATATGTGCGGCTGGAGGACCTTTGGTCCTAGTTTGTAACACAAATCAGGACTAAAAGTTCGTTCAGAAAAAAAATTGTATTTGCTTTTTTGGAATTTTTCTATTTTCTTTATTTCTCTAATATCTAATCACCTCTATTCTCATGTCAAATTAGATACTTATGACTCTCACTCTATTCTTATGTCAAATTACATACTTGTGGTTCTCGCTTTCCGGTTGATCATCCATCCTCATACTGCTCCATCCTTAGCATACTTAACTTCTCCATTTCTTTCATAGTAGATTTCAAGATTGTGCTCGCGACTTTTTGATAATGGTATGCTACCAATTCTATTAACCTATACACTTTAGTAACATATAATATTACTTTTTTAAATTACAAATAAATTCACAAAATAAGCAACAATGATTAATTAATAATAAGCATGAATGAATTCCAAATAATTTTTATGTATAATTTAATTATTAATTTTTAATAATTAAAATATTCAAAAAAAGCCAAAAAACTTGAAAAATCCAAAATTCGAAAATTAATAGACTTGTTAACCAAACAAGAGGGAGTACATTTTTTCCATATATATATGCATGCTACTCAACCGAAAGACTCGCACACCACACCATACGCACATCTATTAGCCTTCTAGCTTCCAATAACTCCTAGCAATCTCGAAGCCCAAGCGAACGTCTAGAGCGACATACAACACTTGCTTGTCGCTCAATGGAACTTTGGCCCAACCATATATAAGTTCTTCTTCTTCCTCGTCGCCCTTCTTCTTATCCTTCTTCCTCTTCTTCTTCTCAAGCTTTGTCCCAATAGTAGCATTGGACAGATCGTATAGACTCGGAATTTGATTCTTGGTGGGGTTCGACATAATCATTTGGAGGTCGTACACCGACGGAATTTCAATTTTGTATGATTGCGGCATGCACACGTCATTGCCGATAGCTGCGCCACAGAATCTAATGGTGGGGTCCTTCAAGAAATCCTTGAGCAGCTGCGTCACATGATTGGTCCGACATGAAGACCAAAACCTCAGACGCTATCGAGAGTTGAAGACGGCGGCACGCTGATGGCACCTACCCTCGCGAGGGCTGGTGAACTCGCAGTCCAAGCCCACACATTTGATTGGTGCGGCGTCGAGGAACCGCTGCTTGACGGCGTAGAGCCACATCTCTACCATTGATGCACGGAGAGTTTCCGTGATGGTGAATTCCATCCCTTCGGCGGTGATATTATGCACCCGAGATAGAGGTAGCATCGCCGGCTCCATTGAAATGAGAGGGAGAGAGAGAGCTCGCCGGTGATGCTATGGTGTTTTTGGAGGAGATCAGGAGAGGATGAAGAAGATGCTTATAGGTACATCCTTATATACTAGAGAGAGGGAAGAAGAAGAAGCTGGCCGGCGGTGTGATTATAGGCCATCGATGATGAGGTCCCGATGAGTCATGATGATTACCGAAGCGATCAAGTTAATGGCCGCAGCAATTTCCGAAACGATCGGCGACCATGCGTAACTGGCGCGAGAGAGCGGCGGTTCGTTTGAACTGCCCTTTAGTCCTGGCTCATGGAGCAAACCGGGACTAAAGGGTGCCTGATGAACCACAAGTATAGGGGTGTATCGTAGTACTTTCGATAAATAAGAGTGTCGAATCCAACGAGGAGCAGAAGGTATTGACAAGGGGTTTTGATCAAGGATTCACTGTAAATACTAGCGAACGGGTTTGCAGGGGTATTTGATAATGCAAGTAAATAAAGTACGAATAAATAAAAGAAAATAATAGTAATTGCTGCAAGTGGCCCAATCCGTTCTAGAGCAAAGGACAAGCCGGTTGTGTAACTTATGATTACCAAACGTTCCTGAGGACACACGAGAGTTTTTGTCGAGAGCTTTCGCTTCATGCTGCTAAGTAATCTTCATTGGTTTGATAAGTGTTATGGGGGTGAACCTGTGCTAGTGCACTACCCTTACTAGGACTAATACACACTTGTGATTATACTCCTTGCAAGCATCCGCAAATACAAGAAAGTAATTAAGATAAATCTAACCACAGCCTTAAACTCTGAGATCCTACGTTCCCTGGTGCAATAGTTTCCTAACGGGGGTTTAGGTTTCTGTCGCTCCGGCAACCCCACCATTAGTAGCCAAATACATAATACATTCTACTAGGCCCATAAATGGTGAAGTATCATGTAGTCGACGTTCACATGACACCACTAGTAGAATAGCACCACAACATATAAATATCAAACCACTAAATATTACTCAACATAGTTTCACTACTAACATCTCGACTTCCCCATGTCCTCAAGAACTAAACGAACTACTCACAAGACATCATATGGATCATGACCAGAGGTGAAATAATGGTAAATAACAATCTGAACATAAACCTTAATTCAACGGTTCCACTCAATAGCATCAACTACAAGAGTAATCAACACCGGGAAAGTTTCCCCTAAGAATTGGACAAGATTCAACCCAAGATGTTACAGCGGGATGGCGTGGTGGTGGAGATGAAGGTGCTGGTGATGATGATGATAATGATGATGCCGATGAAGTCCAGCGCGATGGTGATGACGATGGCGACGATCTCCCCTCTCCGGGGAGGAATTTCCCCGGCAGATTTCTGCCTGCCGCAGAGCTTTTCTCTCTCGGTGTTTTCCGCCCCGCAGAGGCGGCGGTGTCTATCTCTGATTCCCCCCTGACTTAGGTTTTTTGGGACGACAATATACGCGAGGGGACGATGGCAGAAGTGGGCCAGGGTGGCCTCACCCCAGGGTGGCGCGGCCAGGGGTTGACCCGCGCCACCTGGTGGTGTGGGCCCCCTGCTGCTCCTTTCGCCCTTTCCCTCTGGCTACTTCCGTCTTCTGGTAATATGTGAATTTCTGGGTATTTCCCTGGAATTGTTGATCTTCAGAAATATGGTGTATTGACGGTCCTTTTTCCAGCAGAATCCTGACTCCGGCAGCAAGTTCTCCAATGATCATCAAACATGTAAAAATAGAGGAAACAACATAAGTATCATCTCTAAATATGAAATATATCAATGAATAACAGTAAATTATGATATAAAAATAGTGATGCAAAATGGACGTATCAGTGCCCTATAGTCTCGGTTTGCACCACAAGGCGTGACTAAAGGCCCAAAGGCATTAGTCCCGGTTGGTGGCGCAAACCGGGACCGAAGGGCCCATTTGAACCGGGACTAATGCCCCTGACCCACATTTTCAATTGAACCGGAACTAATGCCCCCTTTAGCCGCGGACCGAACTGTTTGGGGACTAATGGGGCCGAATGGAAGCCTTTAGCTAGCACTGTTTTACGTGTAAGTGTGCTCGTATGGCCCTTCCCCTATAGTATAAGAAACAAGATTAAAATGCACCTACGGTAACTAAACTTTGTCTGAAATGACTGAAGTGGCCACTCGAGTGAAGAAATAAATTATTTGGGTTGAGAATTTGCTCCTCCTGGCCTCACACGGTCTTTGCTACGGCTTGCCCTCGTGTAGGGCTAACGTGGCATGTAGGGCTAACATGGCACAACGGGCCCACTATCTGACTGTTTGATGGACTGTAGGGACCGGTACTAAGAGGCGCCAAATCAGACGGAAATTTCCCACTTTCTCAACTTCAACCGCTAGTCCTAGCTTCTATGAGGCGCTGGTTCGCGGGGGTGTTATCGCCACATGAGCTCCCGCGGATTAAGTGCCTGGACCTGCAGGAAGATGGTGAGGTGATTTTGTGTCTGGCACAAGGTGATCACCCCGGATGGATTTTCTATAAGCACAAGTGATCCTTGGTTTGCAAAGGATATTTAGACGAAAAAGTAAAGATAGCATCAAAACTAGAAGAAGAACCCAAGGAAGAAGATGGAGATGCAATGAAAGGACAAGATATAAAGAGGCACTAAAGCAGTTGGTAGACACTGTTAGAAGTACTGAAAAAACTAGTTAGTGTAGTTAAGTTAGCTATTGTGGTAGTGATTTTGCGGATTGTCATTGTATTAGTTAGCAAGGTAATCTCAATTTGCTTATGTGAGACAATATAAGAATCAATGTCATTTCCTGATGTGTGGCAATCTAGGAAGCCATGTGAAATGATTGGTATGGTCTATGGGGGAGGGGGTGGATAGGATACTAACATGATTAACACAAAAGTAAGTTGTCTAGACATGTAACTTGGTAGACAACCTATATGGCAAGCATACATCAAGCATACAAGATAAATGCAATAAGTAAAGGATAGGAATAACAACAAGGTGGAGACAATGATGTAATCCTGAAGTTCCTTCCTTTGGGGAGAAAGTAAGTACGTCTTCGTCAGAAAGGTGGTGTGGCACAAAGCCCACCAAGCATCCAAAAGGTTACCTTATTCTCCTCGTGCCCTCACACAATGTAAGGTGTCACGATCCACTATGCGGTGCCCTTAAAGGTGGCGACAAACCTTACAAACAAGGTTGAGTGATACGTCTCAAACGTATCTATAATTTTTGATGCTCCATGCTTGTTTTTACACCATTTGTCTTATGTTTCGTTATACTTTATGGCGTTTTTATGCGATTTCCGGAACTAACCTATTGACAAGATGCCACAGTGCTAGTTCCCTGTTTTCTGCTGTTTTTGTGTTTCAGAAAAGCTACACAGGAAATATTCTCGGAATTGGACAAAACAAGTTCGGAAACTCCTATTTTACCCGGACGAAGGACGAGGACCAAACGGGAGCCGGAGAGGGGCCAGAGGCTGGCCACACAACAGGGTGGCGCGGCCCAGCCCCTGGCCGTGCACACCCATTGTGAGGCCACCCTGGTCCACCTCTGACGACGCCCCTTCGCCTATAAGAAGCCTCCCGACGGAAAACCCTAAAAGAATCGGCAATTTTCGAGAAAGAGTTCTGCAGCTCCGCCGCCGCCGCCGACGAATTTTGGGGGACAGAAGTCTCTGTTCCGGCACCCTGCCGGGACAGGGAAGTGTCCCCGGAGCCATCTCCATCGGTGTCCATCGCCATCTCCGCCATCTCCATCAACCTCACAGCCATCTCCATCAACCTTGTTGTCTCCTATGATGAGGAGGGAGTAGTTCTCCCCCGGGGCTGAGGGATCTACTGGTAGCTATGTGGTTCACCTCTCTCTCCCATGATGTGATCTTTACGTGATCGTGAGCTTTGTATCTAGTTTAATTGGTAGATGTTGTTATTCAGATATTATGCTACTCCCGTGCTTTATATTTGTAAACTCTGGAGATACCTTGTATCATGGTGTGACGGTGACAGTGTGCGCATCATGTGTGTCTTTTTGGTTAATGTCTCTATGAATTGTTGGTGTTTGTTGGAACCATCTAGTGCGTTCACGGTGACAGTGTGGGACAATCTAGTTTGGGGAAATACGGACTTTGACGAGTGCTTCGTAGCCCTACGCATGATTAGTATTCGTTTTCCATTGGAGAATTGTTTTGAGTTGTATATTGATGATAGTATCTATTGGTTCAATTATATTATATTTGTTGAGAGTGTGTCCACTAGTGAAAGTATGATCCCTAGGCCTTGTTTCCAAGCTTTGCACACCGTTTCCTTTCAGTTTTGTTACATGTTTGCTCGCAGCGATACTTATTTCATATTATATTTACTACTCATAATCATCACTACTACTTGTGTTTCACTATCTCTTCGCTGAACTAGTGCACATATACATCTGACAAATGTATTGGGTGTGTTGGGGACACAAGAGACTTTCTGTATCGTAATTGCAGGGTTGTTTGAGAGGGATAGCTTTGACCTCTTCCTCCCTGAGTTCGATAAACCTTGGGTGATCCACTTATGGGAAACTTGCTGCTGCTCTACAAACCTCTGCACTTGGAGGCCCAACACTGTCTACAAGAATAGACGCGTGCGTAGACATCATTGGGCAATCTCCACAACTCAATGTGATGTACCTAACGCGATTGAGTTTTATAGCACCAAGATAGAGGTTCGAGGACAACCTCTTCCGTTTAGGGGTGCCCAAACACCCATGAGTAACAAGGTTGGGGCAACCTCTTCCGCAACTAGGGATTCCCAAGATGGAATCAAAGTTTGATCTCGTGGTGATAGATCTAGGTATTATGTCCCAGATCCTAAAAGATCAAAGAGTTTGAGTGACTAGGGAGAGAAGCTATCAATTTGAGCTCGGGCATTAATGGATGAGAGAGAGAGAGAGTAAAGAGGTAGTCTCTCCTTGGGAAAGAAGGAGGTCTATTTTAGGTACCCCAAAATCTAACCGTTATGAGTTGGTTCCCGTGGTTCATCAAGTACTACCGACCTAGTATCGGAGGCACACATAGCTCACGCAACCTGGCATAGCTAGGACCAACCCTCTTCGGCACAACTCCTCGGAAACATAGGACATGGGAGTGTCTGGTACTACCAGAAAAATAGGGTGGTTCTACCGACAGAACCTAGTCCGGGGGCACCCAAAGCTCGCACACTTGGGCATTTTTCGTGCCAAATAACTCAGACGTTATGTTTAAGTCATTTCCAAATCGTACTCCCTCTGATAAAAAACAAGTGTTGATGACTTATTATAATTTTTTTACTAAGCTAGTACAAATTCTTCGACACTTATTTTTTATTGGAGGGAGTACCTTTTTCTATACATTTATACTCCGTAGGAGATTTTGTTTTGTGTAATAGGCAGAATTTGCTCTGTATGCTTTTTTTTCAAACGTTTCTACACGGCCCACGTTCCGTATGGCCAGCCCTATTCAGCCCAGTTAATCCAGTCTCTTCCTTAAGGCCCATCAAACTAACATACATTACGGGCTTACTCTGTTACACAGCAGAGAACGATCGTCCCTTTGGTCTCGCCACAATCTCCGTCGAGTCCCGACACCGGCGATGGCCGCCGCCCTCCGCTCCTCTTCCGCCGGTGCCGTGCGCCGGGCCCTCCGCATAACCCAGGCCGCCTTGTCAACGCTACCGTCCGCCTCGCGCCATGCAGCGGTGGCGCCGTCCTCGCGCTTGATCACCGCCATCCCAGGTCATCCTCGCATCGCATCTTGTTGGTTGGTACTCGATAATACCATATGATTGTGTCTGGATTTGCTCTATCAGTACTCAAGGTTCCGTGTGGTTCGCTCGCTTATTAAGGATTTCTATATATTTGTGTTTGCGGTAGGATTTAATAGGTACAGATAATATTTTGAAACTTATTGCTGAAGAATGCAATTGGGCTACGCTAGTAACTCTGATGTGTGGAGTTGAGAGGACTGGGGGTGGGGGTACGCGAAGCTATTGTGAAGTGAGGAATTTTTCCAGTGATACTATAACCCTGAAAGGTAGAAGATAGGGGATGGCCATGCTATCAGGATTATAGTAGTATCACACGAAAATTTTAGCTTTCTGCAACAGGGGTTTACATTACTATGCTAGACAGTGTTCAGAATGTGTTTACAGTTTGCAGAAGGTATACCATGCCAGATGGCTGTTCAGATGTGTGATCCTGAAGTGTTTTTGCCGCTACTATTGCATCAACTGTTGAATTTATCACTTAATTGGACAAAACTTATGTATTCTTCTGATATTGCTTCAAGCAAGAATCTGTGCTTTTATGGCATGTGAGAGTTTACATTTGTTTCTGAAGCAACAAGATGGAAAACATTTAGCTTTTGTATAGAATATGGTATTGCAAAAACTAGCACTCATAACTTCAAATCTATCCGTAACTCTTATATAAATGTTATAGTGTCAATAATTCTTATTCTTATCAGTCTTCATATTGCTGTCGTATTATCCATGTGCTCATTGTTGATTGACTTTAGTTGCTAATATTTTTCCTTAGTCAAACTATATATGTTACCGGTGTCGTATTATCCATGTGCTCATTGTTGATTAACTTTTGCATTCTGTAAAGGTGCCAACGCATTCTCATGGAACTTCAGACGCTTGTTCAGTTCAAATGAAAAACATCTGCCTGCGCTGTCTGATCCGGAAATTGAATCTGCTCTCAAGGATTTGATGGCTGCTAGCTGGAATGAACTTCCACATTCTCTTGTAGAGGAAGCAAAGAAAGTAGTATCCAAAGCTACTGATGATTCATCGGGTCAAGAGGCTTTAAAAAATGTATTTCGTGCAGCTGAGGCATGCGAAGAATTTGGTGGAGCTTTGGTTACCCTAAGAATGGCTCTTGATGATCTTTGTGGGCTAACAGGCGAGGTCGGTACTTAATTGTCTCTATCATTTCGTTCATGTTGTCTGTGCTGAGTTTGAACTCTTGCCAAGCCTAAACTCTTGCAGAACGTGGGACCCTTGCCTGGTTATGTAGAAGATGCTGTGAAATCCACATATGATCGATACATGAAATATCTGGAATCTTTTGGCCCTGATGAACATTATCTACGAAAGAAAGTGGAGACTGAGTTGGGGACAAAAATGATTCACCTTAAAATGAGGTGCAGTGGCATAGGGGCCGAGTGGGGAAAGGTACGTTTATTATCTTGAATGTTAGTTGATGTATACTTCAGATTCTGTTTACAACTTGAATTCATTATGTCCATGGTTTTCTCGATCTTGTATGAGCTATGATATGCCATCTTTTAGTTCCATTAAGGATGATGGTTAGCTGTTGATTGTTACTAAGATATTGGTCCATATATAATATTGCCATAGTTCTAATTTTTTTGCTGAGTTAACTTTTGCATTCTCTTCTACTTTTTCTAGAAACAGCAACTTTAAACAGTATATTGGAATCAGCTCTATTTTTTGTTTGTTCGGATGAACCAAATTAGCTGTATAAGAGGACAGTGTACTCTAAATTTTGAAACAAAGGCATGGCATGGCTTTTGTTAGAGCCTTATGATAGGAGGGTGTAGCTGTGGCCTGGAGGTGACTGAGGGCCGATGAAGGTCCTCCGAGCAGGCGTCTTGCTGGCGTCAAGGGGCAACACGGGAGGAAGAGAAGAGCTTTTATTTCTTTGTTTAGATTTCAAACTGAACACCGACTTATATATTGCCCTGATTTCGTGTGACACTTCATCGAAAATTGTTTCTTTTAAGCTGAAGTGAGGTAACAAACAATACAACTGCAACAAGAACAAAGCCTTTTGTCCCAAGCAAGCTGGGTTAGGCAATGAGGCAACAAACAATCATAAATAAAATCAGCTCTGGGGTTACCACCAGGAAACAGTTAATGCAAACCAAGCTACTAATTTAGACAGAATTATATCGGTCCGGGCTAACCTGTAGTCATTTTCAAATTCAAAACTACTAACATGTCTCCCGTCTGCATGTTCTACCATAAGAAGCAAAATCGTCTCTGGGGTTACCAGCAGGAAACAGTTGATTTAAAGCTACTGATTTGGACCAAATTGTATCGGTCTGCACTAATCTGTAGTCATTTTGAAATTCAAAACTAAAAACATGTCTCCCTTCCGCATGTTTTATCATAAGTTAAACAAAACACAGCCATTTTCTGGATGATTCCTTGCTAGTCGGCTTGTCATCCTACATGTTTTTCTGCATATCCCATCACCATACAAAGTGGCCACTACACAAAGCTTTAGTATTGTATGTATGTTTTTTCGAACCAATTTGATGCAGCGGTGTCTGCTGTCATTGTTGCAACAGAAACATACAGTTTTTTCCCGGTCTGGTATTGATCTATTTTCCTCGCAACCTCATAACATGTGCAGCAGAACTGCTGAGTTATTTGTATTTCCTGGACTGAAGTTCAGTATACACCTTACTCCTGAATCCTGATGCGGTTGTTTTGCTTGCAGATCACTCTGATTGGTACCTCGGGAATCTCTGGATCCTATGTTGAGCTAAGGGCATGAGGGAAGTCTGCAGATAAGACCTGTGGCAGAACATCCATGGGCTGAAGCAAAGCTGCGTATCAAAGGCAGGTGTTCGCTATTCTTTTCGTTTACTGTGTAGCTAGCATGCCAATAACGATGAAATCGACACATAAGGTGCGCACTTCCATTAACTCTTGGTGCGCCAGACTGCTGTAATAATAACTCATAGCTGGTTAATGTAAATTTTGTTCCACTCTTGGATGCATGTGCGTGGAAAGTGTCGCTTCCGGTCATTTATAGCTTGAGTTGGATTATTTTCGACCCCTCTGAGATTGCATTTGGAACTCAGTCTACGTGTAGCCATTTATTTTGAATATTTGGAAAATATGTTTTAAAGTTTTTTTTAATTTTTTTGAAATGTATGTGAACATGTAGCCAATGATGTCCACTTCAAGTGTGGAAAATATGAATTCACAATAATTTGTATTTTAGGCTGCAAAAAAATTCTGACAAGGTTTTATTATGCAGTGTTGACACACCCAGACCTATATTTTTGTCTTTTTGTGTAGCGTGGAATACAATGTATTATTTCATATTGAGATTTTGCACACTTGAAGCACACATCGTTTCTTATACATACTTATTTTTTGAACTCTTAAATATATTTTCTTTGTATGTTTAAAACAAGGGTTAAGTGCACTTTTGGTCCCTCAAGAGTTGCCAAAGTCTAAGTTTGGTCCTTAAACTTTTTTTAGTCTAAAATTGGCCCCCAAACACTTAATTAGGTCTACTTATCATCCCTGACAATATTTTGAACGAGTTTTTACGTTTTTGTGATACGCTGGAAAGTGTTTGGCAAGATTTTATCGAGGTAGGCTCATCTAAACATGGAGATCTGTTGTCCTCGATAAACATTGCCCTCTCGATCTCTTAACAAACCCTAGCTAATGGCCCAGTCTATGCAGACGGAGGTGTGACAGAGCTAATCAACGACCCTACCTCCTTGGACGTCTGCCCTATATGGCACCTGCATTCCATGGACAACAGTTTCGAGTCAAGGATCGTCGATTAGCTCCACCATACCTCCATCTTCATAGACTGGGCCATTCAGAGAGGGTTTGTTAAGAGATCGAGAGGGCAATATTGATCGAGGACAACAGATCCCCACGTTCAGATGAGCGTACCTTGATAAAATCCTGCTAAAAACTTTCCAGCGTAGCACAAAAAGGTAAAAACGATGCCAGGGATGATAAGTAGACCTAATTAAGTGTTGGGAACTAGTTTTAGACTAAAAATAGTTGAGGGACTAAAGTTTAACTTTTACAACACTTGAGGGACCAAAAGTGCACTTAACCCTTAAAACAATAGGTATATTCTCGGGTGCTAAAACGACGCACTCCTTTCTTACTCGTATCCCTTTGTCTACAACCTATTACCTATGAGCATCAAAGCCGTGTGCCTCAGTGGACACGTCGGAAAAAAATCTATGCTTAGCCGCGCGCCCTAAACCGGCTATAGCATTTTTCGACATACCAGGTCGTTCACGTCCCGTATGGTGCGCGCGTTGCGGGTGCACTAGAAAGCCGCAAACGAAGCCATGTAGGATATCGACAAGCAGTTACCACATGTAGGGCTCTTAACCACATGCTAGCGACCCATCCCCTACCACCACCACATCGCATTTCCTCTTGCTCGAGGCCTCTCCAACCCTGCTTAATCGCCATTGTCACCGCTTTTTTTTAATGTCAGTCATGCATCAGCCTCGCAGCGCAAGCTCATACCTTCCCTACCTCTAGCATCTCCCCTACTTTAGCGTCTATCTACCCCTCACGGAACGTGCGGCAACCTAGCGCGCCCGCCTTGCACGCAAGGTTTTTGGCCGTTCGTTGATATAGTTTTTGTTGCCTCTCTCCCCGCCTTGAGTTGATTGATTGTTTCGTGTTTGGTTTATAGAATATGGATAACGACGACAAGATGATATTACATCAATTCTTTGTTGTGCTACACAATCTCGATTTGATGCTGTTAGGTGCCTTGCTTTTACTCGTTTGAAAGAGAAGATGTGGAAGGTGATAATTTCTTACGACAACATAATCATTGAGAGTGAGCGCAATTCTCCGTTATTTATTTTATGATCTGTATGACCACCCAGGTCGTCTTGCCGCAATTGATCACCACGTGCAGACGGATATTGCTGACCGTACGTCTCGCCATACACGTAGAAATTCGTGGCTTAGATGTTTCATGCATGCACAACTACGAAATGGTAGCACATGCGAATGCTCAAGGGAGATGCCGCTTGATGAAGTTAACTTCATTTTATACGAATTGAATGGACTATTTTGTTTCTATTACTCCCTCCGGCACGTAATAGATGACGCGGCATCAATTCATTTTACGTTTTGCAAAAAAAACCCTAGGCTTCCTATTCTTCTCAGTTTAAGTCCTTCATGTCTGAAATCAAATCCGGAGCTTCCCGTCGTTCTCTCCGTCGTCCTCCCCGGCCATCGTCACCGTCCCTCGCCGCCCCCGCCACCCGCAGCTGTCCGCCTCCGCCGTATCTTTCCATCTGCAGCTCCCTCCGCTCGACCAGGAGTTCCGCCTCCTTCTCGCCTCGTCCGCTCGACCAGGAGCTCCGCCGGTGGGGCATAGAGGAGGATCTCCGGCTCCGGTAGACCAGGATCTCCGCCGGTGGGGCACATATGAGGAGCTCCGCCGGTGGGGCAGAGCGCTCATCCTCCGCTTGGGTTGCGCCGCCGCAGACGCCGTGGACACCCAGGATCGTAACTCCGGCAGGTGCTCTAGCCGGAATCTCAATCTCCCGCGGCGCAGCACCTCAAGATGCATCTTTAGCACCAGGATCCCGCCGACAGCACCAGCTCCTCGAGTCCTGCCGCCCAGTAGGGAGGGGAGACCTGCTGCTGATGCTCCCTGACTGAAGAAAGTAGAGATTCAAAATTAATCATCCACTACAAGATTGAAATTAACAGCAACTTAACTAGCTCAATGGATATGTATCATTGTATTCTTTCCTTCAGCATTGGTTTCAGATGATCTTTTTTCTCTGAAGTGTGTAATAATCTTACAATTTCAGCAACACTTAAATAACTAATTGACACCGAAAGGAGCTTAAGGCAGTCCCGTTACCATGTTTCCTTAAGGCAGTTCCATAGCAGTTTGTAGCCGAGAACCCTGCATATTGCCTTTGTTCTAAGCTGGTAATTACTGGAAACAGGACATGTGTGGTGCAGAACCAAGTTCAGGCTAGTTCAGCTCATGTCTGTGTCTCGTCATAATCTCCTATTGCTATCAACAGACCCCCAATTTATCATCCATAAGTAGCCTTTAAAAGGGAACTGGACACTCTCTAACCTAATAACAGAGGTACTTGCGATGTCCACTTCATATTCAGGTAAAATTGTTCTGAAGTGAAAACTTCAGCAATAACAGTACAGATCTACTGAATTCACTAAACGATATGCTTGGAAAAAGACAGTGAGTAGCTAAGAAATTCACTTCTGACATTTCCATTTAACATGCATAACATTAACTGAATATCACTCCATTTTGCAAACTAAAATGAATCCTAGACAGTGAGTACTCAACTCCATTTGGCAAACTAAAATGGATCCTAAATTTTCCAAAGAGCGTATAAGTTTTTCCATATGTTCAGAATCTTAAAAATGACAGCAACTAGTAGCACATGCACTGGAACAAACAATGCCTTCCATATTTTACATGCACTGGAACAATGATTTCCATATTTGAACTCCAATCCAGAGGGATTACTACCACATGTGTCAATTTAGGAGAGGGCAAAAACCAAAGAAGAAAATGATATCATGCAAAAATATAAACAAGAACTAGCAGCTAGACAACAAAAGGAGGTAGAAACTTGGTTCACCTTGTAAGCGTTCTTGGGACTAACTCCACCATCAACATGGTTGTTTATTTCCATTTCAGTTCATTCACTACCAGAATTTATACTTCATAGCCAAACATGCAAATGACTTAAACCTTGGCATTGTAGTGACTGGATTTCATATCATTTCAGAAAAATAAATAAGAAAGAGCAAGCTAATATGTAACGTCAGAATAAAACCACCGCTCAAGACCAAATAAATTTTGAAATACATTTGTGCTTCATCTAAAGGGGGAGCTAGGATTCAAGTCATTTAGCAAGGATCCTAGTTACTGTTAGCTATTAGTGCTACACATATAGATTAGAGACTATTTATAATCAAACAAAAACATTATGGTTTATCTTGCAAACCCAAATCATTAGTAGAGCAGTAAATAGATCAAACTAGCACTGAATACCATCATCACAGATGAATTATTAACTGAATGTAGAGCTTTTCCAAGGACGGGAAGCATCTGCTAATAACAGCATCCTCACACTAACAGCATGCATATCAACAGCTAAAATATTTGACAGAGTGCACAAAGAAATGCAGATTAAGTGGAAAGGGCACAGCTACCTGAAACCTTCCACACCTATGCTTCGAAGGCTACTAATGCAACTTTGCTGTCACATTCCATGTCCATAGAACCAAAGTTGGAAATTAAAACTTGAGCGCAGCAATAGGAAATTAAAAGAAATGCAAAGCCTAGTTATAAACTTCAGAACTAGAGCCCTTTCTTCTTTATTCAGTCCCAGCAGAGACAACTCCTTGGCTGATCAGCATTGTCGTCCAGCTCCGCAAGCGCCACCCTGCTACCTTCGTTGCAGGCCATAGTCAGTACTATGCCTAGAATTTTCATAAATTATTGGATTTTTCTCTTCAGAATCCATGTTATTCTGATATATTTATAGGCTCTGGGATTCATGTTGCCAGAATATACATAAAAGTTTTCTGCTGAAGTCTGATTTGGTGTAAAATCAAGTTCAAAAACTAGCTATGGTTATCCATATTAGCCAGAAGGAAGTGCTCCAACTTTCAGTCATGGATTACTTCCTTAGATCCATAACAAGTCGCTGATTTAGTAGTACTCCAAATTAACAGGGAGTTGTTTTCCTTAAAAAAAAAACAGGGCGCCTTCTCTTCTGCTGGGCGGACTGAAATTAGCAGAGGATGAGGCAAGAGAGAAGAAACAAACCTGCGATTACAGTTGAGGCGAAGAAGAAACTGCGGGACCTGCCTCTTGGAGTCATCCAGTGCCGCCGCCCCTCCCGCATGGATGGCGCCGGTCGCCGCCACAGAAGAGAAGGGAGAGGGGATCCAGTGCCGCCGGTCGCGCCCGTCGGCATCGGTGTCGCCCCGCACTTACATATGGACGAGGACGCTTCGGTAATCCTCGTAAAGGGAGAGGGGATCTGGGAGGACGAAGGATGAGGAAGCGGTGGCGGCGGCCAAGTACTGGGCTTTGCACGAGAAGGGGATTCCATTTCCTCTTGATCTCCCCTCCTTGTATTCGGGTGTGTCGGCGAGTATGAATAAGACGAGGTAATGGAGGAACAAGGGTCGCAGGGAACGGCGGAGCTGGCGGCGCGGGGGACGGCGGTCTCTGGAGACGGGCGGTTCGCAGGCGGAGAGGAGGAAGAAGAGTGAGACGTGGGAGGATGTTTGTCTTCAGGTGAAAAATGCTAAGGGGGTTTTCGCAAAACAACCATTGCGTCATCTAAAACGCGCCGGAGGGAGTATTAAATTTGAATTGTATGTGTCAAACTATTTATTTATTATGTGTTAAAACTTTACTAGATAATTTTTAAAAAAACATGGTTGAATTTGCAAAAAATTGACTATTGGGATTGGTCGAATGGGGGATTGCGCGCTGGTGGGTAGACGCCTCCTCCAGACGCGGTAACATCCGCCGGTGCGCTCTATGCGACCGATCCGGCGTGTTCATCGATCGGCATTTGGAGGACGCTGGTGATGTGAAGATGCATTAAAAAAAGGCTGAAGTGGTGTTTTTTAGTTCCAAGTCTAAATTCCACGCCGGCCGCGTTTTAAAGCCGCCTCGGGATCAATCCCGATCGATCGCCGACGGTGCGCGCGCATGCGCATGCGCATGCGGCAGCCGCGTCTCGCTCGCTCGTTCCCCACGAATAGTCAACACTCAACAGCGAGCGAGCGACGTCGGCCGGCCGGCCTATATGGTATGGTATGGATCCCTTTCGTCAAAGCGGCCACATGGTGGTGGACGAGAATTCCGCGCCACCGCCCCGGCGGTCGGGGGAGGCCGTTGCCGTGGCGGGACGCCCCTCGGGCGGTTGCGTGCGGCACGATGGCTGCATCTGCGCCGTGCGGCCGGCCACTGTTGCCTTGCCTTGGCTGGATCGAATTTATTAGTCTCCCGGCCGTTTGCCGCACGACGGATTGTCTCATGGACGACCCGTCCCGTTCACCGCGCGCGCGCGTCAGTGCTGCGACGCACCCTGCCTGCACACCGGCACTGCTGCCGTGGCGGTCCTCTCTGCGGCCGGCCGCTGTAGCGCTCTCAGCTTGCCAGTTGCCACAGCGCAAGCCGCACGGACGCACATCGCCAGGTCTTCCTTGGCCGCAACGAGGACCGAGATTAACGCTAGCTGCTCCCCTACAGTCGTTCCTCGCCTTTTTGTTTCCGGACAGTAGCAAGGTTCTGAAAGACTCAAAGATGCTGCAGCTGCAACTTGGAAGAGATATCTACCCGTACCCGATCGAGCCGAGCGCCTTTTTGTATTGTGTAGGCGTCGTGCGGACATCTTGGTCACCATCTGCCACAAGTGGATATGGAAGACTGCATGCACTATAGCACAGACCGCCTACGCCGCCGGCCGTCGGGTCAGGCACCTAAGGCTGTCAGGCCAGGCTAACCAGACGGCGGCCATGGGTGTATACCCGTCGGCCACCAGTAGAAAACAGGGCTAATATCCTGGGGCATTAGTCCCGGTTGCTCTTTGAACCGGGACTGATGCCCAGGGCCTCACCGCTTTTTCGGCCGCTGGAACGGAGATTTCATCAGTCCCGGTTCGTTTTGAACCTCTAGTCCCGGTTCGTATTACGAACCGGGACTAAATGCTCTGGGTCGCAATCCGGCAGTTGCCAGGATCATTAGTCCCGGCTGGTAACACCAACCGGGACTAAAGACCGGACCTTTAGTCCCGGTTGGTAATACCAACCGGGACTAATGACCTCCCTATATAAAACAGTCCCTTCTTCCTCCCCGAGCCAGCCACTCCCCCTCTCCACTCTCAAGTGTTCTTCATACAACAAACCTACCTCGAGTTTATCCTCTTTGACCACCATTTTCTATCACAAATTGATGTCCCCACTTGAATCTAAGTGGACTAAAAGGTGAGAAACTTTGTGCTTTTGTGTTTTATTGGTAATTTAGCTCATTTAATGCTCTAAAAGTAGAGAGATTTGTGATTTTTTTCATGTTAGATTTTATTCATGTTAGATTTTATAGATTTTATTCATGTTAGATTTTATTCATATTAGATTTTATTCATGTTAGATTTTATTAGAAATAAAAATGCTATTAGAAATAGAAATGTTAGAATTAAAAATAAAAATAGAAGTAGACATAGCTAACATAGAAATAGAAATAGAGATAGAGATAGAAAAATAGAAATACCGATAGAAATAGAGATAGAAATACCGATAGAGGTAAAAATAGAAATGCTATATAGATTTTATTCATGTTAGATTTTATTAGAAATAGAAATGCTATTAGAAATAGAAATGTTAGAATTAAAAATAAAAATAGAAGTAGACATAGCTAACATAGAAATAGAAATAGAGATAGAGATAGAAAAATAGAAATACCGATAGAAATAGAGATAGAAATACCGATAGAGGTAAAAATAGAAATGCTATATAGATTTTATTTATGTTAGATTTTATTAGAAATAGAAATGCTAAAGTTTTGTTAACTTATTCTTACTTATCAAACTAAAATTAGAGATAGAAATAGAAATTGTATATTTGATTTGCGTTTGATATGTACTTATATAATGCAGATGAGCCGAGCATGGATGTACGCCGATCGACGCTCTGGAGATTTCATTAAAGGCGTGCATTCTTTTCTCAAGGTGGCTGAGGCAACCAAGCGGAATGGTTTTATGTGTTGTCCATGCGGTGGTTGTCGAAATGAGAAGGATTACCCCTCCACAAAGACCCTTCACATCCACCTGTTCCGGTTCGGTTTCATGTCCGGCTATAATTGTTGGACCAAGCATGGGGAGAGAGGGGTTATGATGGAAGACAACGATGAAGAAGAGAATGATGACAACTATCCTGAGTTCCCTGAAACCACTGATACCGCAATGGAAGATAATGAAGAAGAAGAAGGTGAAGAACGGGCATCAGATATGCCCGCTGATGATCTTGGTCAGGTCATTGTTGATGCACAGATTGACTGTGAAAGTGAAAAGGAGAGGGAGAAGTTGGAACGCATGTTAGATGATCACAAAAAGGATTTGTACCCAAATTGCGAAGATGGCCAGAAAAAGCTAGAAAGCACGCTGGAATTGCTGCAATGGAAAGCAGAGAGTGGTTTATCTGATAAGGGATTTGAGAAGTTGCTAAAAATTATGAAGAAGATGCTTCCAAAGGATAACGAATTGCCCGCCAGTACGTATGAAGCAAAGAAGATTGTCTGCCCTCTAGGGTTGGAGGTGCAGAAGATACATGCATGCATTAATGACTGTATTCTCTACCGCGGTGAGTATGAGAATTTGAATGCATGCCCGGTGTGCAGTGCATTTCGGTATAAGATCAGGCGAGATGACCCTGGTGATGTTGAGGGCGAGCGCCCCAGGAAGAGGGTTCCTGCCAAGGTGATGTGGTATGCACCTATAATACCACGGTTGAAACGTTTGTTCAGAAACAAAGAGCATGCCAAGTTGTTGAGGTGGCACAAAGAAGACCGTAAGAGTGACGAGATGTTGAGACACCCCGCTGATGGGTCGCAGTGGAGAAAAATCGACAGAGATTTTCCGGAGTTTACGGAAGACGCACGCAACCTGAGGTTTGGTCTAAGTACAGATGTCATGAATCCTTTTGGGGAGCAGAGCTGCAGTCATAGCACCTGGCCCGTGACTCTATGTATATATAACCTTCCTCCTTGGTTATGCATGAAGCGAAAGTTTATTATGATGCCAGTGCTTATCCAAGGCCCGAAGCAACCCGGCAATGACATTGATGTGTATCTAAGGCCATTAGTTGATGAACTTTTACAGCTGTGGCAGACTGAAGGTGTTCGTGTGTGGGATGAGTACAAACAAGAGGAATTTGATCTACGAGCGTTGCTGTTCGTGACCATCAATGATTGGCCTGCTCTTAGTAACCTTTCAGGACAGACAAACAAGGGATACAATGCATGCACGCACTGTTTAGGTGAGATCGATAGTATATATTTGGATAAAAGTAAGAAGGTGGTGTATCTCGGGCATCGTCGATTTCTTTCGCCCAAACATCAATTGAAGAAAAAAGGCAAGCATTTCAAGGGCGAGGCAGAAGTCCGAGGCAAGCCTAAACGCCATACTGGTGATGATATATTTGATATGGTCAAAGATTTAGAAGTAATCTTTGGAAAGGGTCCTAGCAGTCTGTCTGTTCCGAATGACGCTAGCGGACATGCACCCATGTGGAAGAAGAAATCTATATTTTGGGAGCTTGAGTATTGGAAATTCCTAGAGGTCCGCTCTGCAATCGACGTGATGCACGTGACGAATAATGTTTGCGTGAACCTACTAGGATTCTTGGGCTTGTATGGGAAGACAAAAGATACACCAGAAGCACGGGAGGACCAGCACCGTATGAAAAGAAGAGACGGTGAAAGGGCATTTCCCTAATAAATGTATTTTGGTGTTTGTTAACAACATTTGGTGAATTAACCATTCTATTTAAGTTATGCAGATTTTCTAGGTTAATTCAGGATCTCGCGGAGGTTCACCCAAAAAGGGAAGAAAAGATCGAAGCCCGTAGTCCTGTAGTGGAGTTAGGGCTTAGTGGTCTTATAGGGTGCTTCGCGAAGGTGGAATTGGTGGAGAGGGGATCCTCGAAGTACTGCTATTGCTACTTCTAGGGCGGAGACTCCGGCCCTGGTGGCCGGAGACTCCGGCCTAGGAGTATCGCCCTAGCAATCCTCCCAGTTGGTCTAAGCAGAGACCTGCCCGGAGTTGGGCCGGAGACTTTTGTCTCTGGCCGGAGACTCCGGGTGGGGCGGAGACTCCGGTCCCAGTGGCCGGAGACTCCGGTCTCTCTGGCTGGGTTAGGGTTTGCTAAGGAGCTGGTCTATGCAGTGACCAGGCCGGAGTTGGGCCGGAGACTTCTGTCTCTGGCCGGAGACTCCGGCCCTGGAGTCACTTAGGGCGGAGACTCCGGCCCTCCTGGCCGGAGACTCCGGCCCTAGTCGACCAGCAACGGCTACATTTCGAGGAGGAGTATATAAATCCTTCTTCTTCCTCAAGAGAAGGCTGCGGCTTCCACTCTCTCTCCACCATTGTTCCAAAGCTTCAAAGCTCAAGATCTCTCTCCCTAGCCAATAGAACTCAAAGCCCTTTTGGGATTTGAGGGAGAAGACCTAGATCTACACTTCCACCAAGGCGATTTGATTTCCCCCCTCTCTTTGTTGAGGGGCTTGTTACTTGTGTGATTCATCGGATTTATAGCCGGAAGAAGCCGTCCCCCAAGCTTGACTTTGTGTGTAAGAGCTTGGTGGGCCTATTGGGAGCCTCCAATTGAGTTGTGGAGCTTGCCCCAATACTTTGTGTAAAGGTGTCGTGCCGCCTTCAAGGGCATCGCTTAGTGGAGCGTGAACTCGCCTTTGTGGCTTGTTCACCGGAGAATAGGGTGAGCCTTTGTGGCGTTGGTGGCCTTTGTGGCCCCACACCTCTCCAACGTAGACGTACTTCCCGTAACAAGGAAGGAACTACGGGAATACATCCTCGTGTCTTCGTGTCTTCATTGCGGTGACCTCTATCCTTTACTTGTGCCTTTACTTATATTGTTATTGCTAGCTTGCTTGTCACTCTAGGTAAATTCACTTAGTATCACATCTAGAGAATTTACCTTCTTGTCTAGCCCTAACTTGAAAAGAATTAAAATTATTGGGTAGCTCCTATTCACCCCCCCCCTCTAGTCGCTCATACGATCCTTTCAATTGGTATCAGAGCGTGGTCTCTTATTCGGGCTTAACCGCCTAAGAGTTTGAGCGACCATGGATGGGGATAAGAGTAAAGAACCTCCTCCCGAAGATACTCCTCCATCTATCTCTTCCTCTTCAATCTCACGTGAGGAGCATTTGGCGTCCTTGGACACAATGCAAACCACTATGAGATTGGAAATGAAGGCTATGTTTGAGGAATATTTTGGAAGAAAACCTTCCGGGCCCACCGACCCAAACACCACTCCTAGTGTGGAACTCTCCTTGGCTAAGGTGAAGCCACCTAACAATGGCTCCACCTCTGCCGAGAATAAAGGTGACCTTCCTAAGGAAAATGTTGGTCCGGCAATGGGTGCTAACATTCCACCCCCTAACACTTACTCACCTTTGCCGGTTCATTATCCTATGCCACACATTAATAATATGGGATCTCCTCCCAAGCTTGATTCTCGCAATTTTATTAAATGGCAAGGACTAATGAAATCTCATATTTCTAGCTCTTCTACTCATTTGTGGAGGGTCATACAAAATGGTTTTGCTCCTCATGATCCTCTCAACTTGACCGGAAGGGAAGAAGTTGATGAGCAACTCAATGCCACCGCCAAGCATCTCCTTCAACAAGCCGTACCGGATACTCATGCGGTACACATCAACAACTTGAACACCGCCAAGGAAGTATGGGACTATCTCACTATGCTCTTCATTGGGAATGAAAGTATTCGGTCCTCCAAGTTTGATGAGCTCAAAAGTGAAGAAAGGGATTTCATTATGCGTGATAATGAGACTCCCGATGAGATGTACCAAAGGATCTTGGCTCTTGCAATGGCCTTGACCGGGTTTGGGTGCAAAGACAATGGTGATGACTATATCAAGCGTATGTTCATCACCTCCATCAACCCAAGAGAACCCATGCGATCCGAGATAATCCGTTCAAGACCGGATTTTGGGAGTATGACCTCAAATGAAGTTCTTTGCGAGTTCACCGCCTTGTCTATCTTGAAGAAGAACGCGGAAGAAACAAGAGCCCGTGTTCTTGCCGGACAAGGAATTCACAATCTTGCACTCAAGGCCAAGGTGGTGTCCAAGCAAGGAGAAGGAGAAGAAGAAATATATGAAGAAGAGTGTTGGTCTCCGGAAGATCTCAAGTTTGCACTCCATGAACACTTGGCTCTCAATGCAAATGCCTTTTGGGATGCCAACAAGCACAAGACGAAGGGATCCAAGTTCAAATCCTTTCCAAGAAAAGGTGGTGACTCTAAAGTGAGGCATTGCTACAATTGTGGAGGAATCAAGCACTTCATCGCCGAATGTCCTTATGAGAACAAGGAGGACAATGAGGGCCGGCTCGTCCCCAAGCGCCGGTCATCAAAGTTCTACCCATCCAAGAAACATGGGAACAAGGACAACAAGAAGAAAGGAGAAAGGGTATTGGTGGTTCATGAGGAGTATGACTCCGAGTCCGAGGATGATGACTCCGTTGATGAAGAGAATGGAGAAGTGGCCGCAATTGCCATTGTCTCCACACCACCTACATCCCTCTTCAACTCACTAAATGAGAACGCCATCATCACCACTCACAAGTGTCTTATGGCTAAGGCCTCGGAGGTAACCTCATCACCTACTCCTTCATCATCACATTCCAATACTACCTCTTTGGATGATGTGAGTAGTCTTAAGATTAAGAAAGAACTAGTTTCTTGTGATGATTTTCTTGCTAACATGAAGGGGCCAACCAAGATATATGTTGAGGCACTAATGTGTGAACTTGGTGATGCCCATGACACCATCAAGGAGAAGGAGGAGTTGGAAAGATTAGCCGCCGATGATATTGGCTCTCTATCAATTGAGCTCGAAGAAGAGCAAAACTTGAGAGTATCTTTAGAGGAGAAATTGTTGGGACTAGAAGAGTCTCATAATCTAATCTTGTCAAAACTCACTAAAGAACGTGACCATGCTCTCGCTATGGTCAAGTTGCTTAAAAAGGAGAAAGTTGAATTTGACGTTGGTCATAATAATCTTCGTGAGAAGTTTGAGAAGCTTGAAGAAGCTCACAAGGCTTTGGAGGGCAAATTCTCTCATCTCACCAAGATTCGTGAACAACTTCAAATTCAACTAACTATTGAACAATCTAAAGTCCCCCCAATGCAAGTTATTGAAGTTCCTTGTTCTTCTAACTCTATTTGTGATCATAGTGATATCATTGAGGAGAACAATAGGTTGAAGGCCGATCTTGCTAAGGGCCTTGCCACTTGCATTCAAGGAGAGAAGAATCTCAATGATCTCTTGAACAATCAAAGATTGTACAAGGGAAAGGAGGGCCTCGGTTTTGTTGCCGAGTCCTCAAAGAAAGGGGATCTCTGTTTGGTGGCCGAGTCCTCAAAGAAGAAGAAGAACAAGAAGAACAAGAAGAAGACAAAGCCTGCTGCTGCTCCTACTCCTCATGTCCCCTTTGACATTTGTTACACCGAGGAGGAGTGGGAGGAGTTGAATGGAAAGAAGAAAATCGAGGAGACCGGAGTCTCCGGGTCAAGGTCTCCGGAGTCTCCGGTTAGTTCGTCTACCCCGGAGTCTCCGCCCCCAAAGACCGGAGTCTCCGGCCTTTCTCACAATAATTTTGCAGGAAAATATAACCCTCATTATGTTCTTCTTAGGGACTATTATGGTGATGTCTATGCTAAATATGTTGGTCCCTATAATGGTTTCATTGAATATGCTATTTGGGTACCTAAGATTCTTGTGACTAACAAACGAGGACCCATTCAAAGATGGGGACCTAAAACCAAGAATTAATCTCTTGTAGGACATTGCTTCCGGAGGAGTAAAATGGATTATTGATAGTGGTGCCACAAGCCACATGACCGGAAGCAAAAATATTGTGGAAGATCTAAAGCCCAATACTTCAAATGTCACGGTCTCATATGGTGATAATTCATCCTCTCAGGTACTTGGTTTCGGTAAGGTGGTGATCACTCCGGACGTGTCCTTAGTGAATGTCATGCTTGTCGAAACCATTGGTTATAATCTACTTTCCGTTCATCAACTTGCTACTATGGGCTATGCCACATATTTTGATGTTGATATTGTGGTCGTCATGTGGAGTAAGTCTCTCAAGGTTGCCTTTGTTGGGTATGTCGAAAATGGCTTGTATGTGGTGGACTTTTCGGAGAAACCCACTACGGCCGCGATATGCCTAATTGCTAAGGCCGACGTGGGATGGCTTTGGCATCGCCGGTTAGCCCACGTCAATATGAGAGCTTTGCAAAATCTCTACACCAATGGCCACATACTCGGACTAAAGGATGTTTCTTTTGCCAAAGATCGTGTTTGTAGGGCATGTATTGAAGGAAAGATGCATGAAACAAGTCATCCGAGCAAGACTATTATCTCTTCCAAGAGGTGCTTGGAGCTCCTTCACATGGATCTCTTTGGACCTCCCACTTATGCAAGTCTTGGTGGCAAGAAATATTGCTTGGTAATTGTCGATGACTATTCAAGATACACTTGGGTTTATTTCTTTGAATTCAAGAGTGAGACCCAACAAACCGTCAAAGACTTTGCCACCGAAGTTGAGCGTCAATTCAATTCCACCATATTGACTATAAGAAGTGACAATGGCACCGAGTTCAAGAACTACTCCCTAAATGAGTTTCTTAGTGATGCGGGTATCAAACATCAATATTCCGCTGCATACACCCCGCAACAAAATGGAGTTGCCGAGAGGAAGAACCGTACTCTCATGGATGCGGCAAGAACTATGTTGGCGGAGTTCAAGTCTCCATACAACTTTTGGGCCGAAGCTATTAATACCGCATGCCATGCCACCAACCGGCTTTATCTCCGCAAGAACTTGAACAAGACTCCATATGAAATTCTTACCGGGCAAAAGCCTAACATCATGTACTTCCGGGTATTTGGTTGTAAGTGTTTCTACCTCAAGAAAGGTGTTCGTTTGTCAAAATTTGATTCTAAAGCATTAGAGGGTATCTTTGTTGGTTACTCCACGGACTCACATTCCTATAGGATCTATAGCAAGTCCACCGGGCATGTTATAGAAACTTGTAATGTGAGGTTCGATGAGGATAATGGTTCCTTTGTAGGACAAAGTTGTGTTCGTGATGTAGGTGACGAAATTCCTCCCCAAGCCATAAGAAGAATGGGTGTCGGATTCTTCCGGCCCATTGAGGGACACCTTTTGGCCGAAGGAGAAGGACAATGCTCTACACATGTGGAGCCTTCACCTGCTGAACACACACAGGACATTGACCAAAGACAAGCTGCACACCCTCAACCTCAAGATCATCCCACCGAGCAATCTTGCCCGGAGTCTCCGGCCCCTGTGGTCCGGACTCTCCGGCCTATACCGGAGTCTCCGGGTATGGATACCGGAGTCTCCGGAGGTGATCAAGCCTTTGATGAAGATCCTTCGGAATTCCGTGGCTATGGTCCACTTGATGATCAAGGCAATCCACTTACTGGTCAAGGCGAGGACCAGAACAGTGATCATGAAGATGATCAAGTAGTCTCTCAAGAATCTCCTCTTGAGGCTCGCACTCGCCGTGAGAAGAAGCTTGAGTCCATTCTACGACGAAGAAGCATATCCTTGGAAAATGTGGTTGGAAGTGTTCGTAAAGGTGTCTCCACTAGGAGGCAACTTTCTAACTTTTGCTCTCATCATGCTTTTGTCTCTTGTATAGAACCCAAGAAAGTTTATGAGGCGCTTGAGGATCCGGATTGGCTTGATGCCATGCATGATGAACTCAACAACTTCGAGCGCAACAATGTGTGGACTCTAGTAGAAAGGCCTAAAGATTGCCGTAATGTCATTGGGACCAAGTGGATCTTCAAGAACAAGCAAGATGCAAATGGCATAGTCATTCGTAATAAGGCAAGATTGGTGGCTCAAGGTTTCTCCCAAGTCGAGGGTATTGACTTTGGTGAAACTTTCGCTCCCGTTGCCCGTCTTGAATCCATTCGCATCTTACTTGCATATGCATCACATCATAACTTTAAACTTCAACAAATGGATGTTAAAAGTGCATTTCTCAACGGTCCCTTAAATGAATTGGTTTTTGTGAAGCAACCCCCGGGCTTCGAAAACCCTAAGTTTCCTAACCACGTTTACAAACTTGATAAGGCACTCTATGGCCTCAAACAAGCCCCACGTGCGTGGTATGAGCACCTTAAAGAGTTGTTGGTTGATCGTGGTTTTGAAATTGGGGTGATCGATCCCACTCTTTTTACTAAGAAGGTCAATGGGGAGCTTTTCATTTGCCAAATATATGTTGATGATATTATATTTGGTTCTACTAACAAAGCTTTCAATAATGAGTTTGCCAAGCTCATGACCGACAAGTTTGAGATGTCTATGATGGGGGAGTTGGAGTTCTTCCTTGGATTTGAAGTTAAACAATTGAAGGGAGGGACTTTTGTGAACCAAGCCAAATATACCCAAGACATGCTCAAGAGGTTCGAGATGATTGGAGTCAAAGGTGCAAAGACTCCCATGCCAACAAAGGTTAATCTTGATCTCGATCCTAATGGTAAAGAAGTGGATCAAAAACTCTATAGATCTATGATTGGTTCCTTGCTTTACCTTTGTGCATCTAGACCGGACATTATGTTAAGTGTGGGAGTTTGTGCACGTTTTCAAGCCGCACCAAAGGAAAGCCACTTAGTGGCGGTCAAGAGAATCTTTCGATATTTGGTGACTACCCCTAACTTTGGTCTTTGGTATCCAAAAGGAGCAAGTTTTGATCTTATAGGTTACTCGGATTCGGATTGGGCGGGAGACAAAGTGGAACGGAAATCAACCTCCGGGGCTTGCCAATTTCTTGGTAGGTCTTTGGTGTGTTGGTCATCTAAGAAACAAAATTGTGTGTCTCTCTCTACCACCGAAGCCGAATATGTAGCCGCGGCTAGTTGTTGTGCACAACTCTTATGGATGAGGCAAACTTTGAAGGATTACGGTGTCATTTTTGACAAAGTGCCTCTTTTGTGTGATAATGAAAGTGCAATCAAGATCGCTCACAACCCGGTGCAACACAATAAGACGAAGCATATTGAGATTCGTCATCATTTCATTCGGGATCATGTCAACCGAGGAGAAATTGATCTATCTTATGTTGGCACTCATGAGCAACTTGCCGATATATTCACAAAGCCTCTTGATGAAGCAAGATTCCGGGAATTGAGGCATGAACTAAATATCATTGATTCAAGCAATGTGGCTTGAGCTAGGTGCATTTACTCCCATACTCTAACGTGTGTGTTGTTCTAGATGTGGGCATGGATATAGGGGGAGTGCGGTCCTAATTGATTGGGCTATCCCTCCCCCCATAATGCCAATAGTAAGCGTATTGTTCTATCTTGTCAGTGGTGACACTTTTGAGTTTAATCGATGAGTCTAGGTTTTGGGCCCAAGATATATCTTCGCGGTGCCATACCTTTGTACTCATACATGGTGGCCCTTTGGTCACCAACCTCCCTAGTGGAGGAGTTTCCCATTTGACTTTATTGCCTTATTTTTTATGGGAAGATGCTCATGTTTGGTCTTATTTGATTTTGTTTGCATGTTTGCAAGCATGAGCATGTTGTACCACACAGTGACAATGTGTCCATCCCAAGCCCATCTCATCCTAAAACAAATCTAATCTCTAAATGACATGTCCTTCACACCATAAATATTGATCTGGTCGAGGGGGGCCGGAGACTCCGGGGCTTACAGCCCGGAGACTCCGGTGGGCCGGAGACTCCGGGGTAAGTACCGGAGACTCCGGCCCGGGCAGTTTCAAAAATCACTTAGGGCACGGGGTGGGGAAGAACGGTTCATTCTTCCCCACTCGCCCCCGTGCCCTACACTCGCCCCCTGCCGCCCCCTCTTCGAAGATCGCTGCCCGGAGCTCTCCCAAGCCCCGGGATCCGCCGTGCCACCGGCCAATCTGTCCCTTGAGGGTGTGGGAACCTCCCCACCGACCGATTTGCGCCAATGGACTCCGGTAAATGTGCTCTTCATCTTCTCCATCTAGTTCCATCTAGATCTATGAGATGTGCATGTTTCCCATAGTTTGAATTGGTGTACTACATTCTAGTGGCTATCAATCATCTTCTTAGCAACTTTATTGTGGTTATTGCACTCGATTTGGTCTAAGTGGTCTCCTAGGCTCGGGCTCCTGCATCCGGCCGGAGACTCCGGCCCCTGTGGCCGGAGACTCCGGCCTGGACGCAAAGTCTCCGGTTTTGGCCGGAGACTCCGGCCCGAGTCCCCGGAGACTCCGGCTAGATCAGACCAATGTGCACTCTTTCACAGCATAGTTGCTTATATTTGGATTCTAGGACATGTCACCTCAACCTTGCTATCTTCCTCACTCTTTCACAGGTGCAGGTGGTTCTCGGAAGCCGGCAGCCCATAGCAAGGACAAGTTGGTTGTGAATCCCGCCACAGGGGAGCTTTCTCAGAGATCGGTCATTGCTCAACAAGCTAGAGATGCTAAGAGGCTCAAGACAAGGATAGCCGAAGAGGAACGAGCTGAGGCAGCTAAGAAGGTCAAATTTGATAGTCTTGTGACTCTGGAAGGGCTATCAGCATCTGAGTTTGTTGAAATGAGGAAGAGGGATATGTACACTCTCGCGCGGAACTCCCGTGACCGTTGCTTTTTCCGCAAAGAGCAAGAGCTGATCATGAAGGAATTTTATGCTTCCCTCAAGAAGTATCCGGTTTGCCCTCAGACGGTGATGGATTTCTCTCACTTTGCCAAGTACAGTGCATACTTCGGAGAGGCTGTGTGGATCACTCGCAAGCTTGGGCTCCATCCACTCATGAAGATACAAGAGTCCTACAACATCACATTGGTCCAACAGTTCTTTGCTACCTTAGTGTTTGGAGAGGGTGAGGAGATCCCCATGACTTGGATGACCGGAGAAGAGGTTTGTCATTCCAATTTCATGGACTTTGCTGCTCTCCTTGGGTATGAGTTCCGTGGTGCTACTACTCCTAGTGGCATGAGGATGCATGTTGATGGGGAGTACTATGAGAAGAAGAAGCTTGCTCCTCTCTACACCGGGGATGACAAGAAGATTGTCATTGGGGGCACTCTTGGGCTGTCCAAACGGTCCAACATCTTGCTCCGCATATTCCGGGCCTCCATTGCCCCTCAAGCCGGCAACTTTGATGCTATTCGCAAGGCCTTGGTGAATCTCTTGGCCTACTCTCATGAAGTCTATTGCCAAGGAGAGACCGCACTTATTGAGCCGCTTGATGTGATGGATTTCATTCACAAGGAAATCAACGATTGCATTCTCAGCAAGAAGACTCCTCTCTATGCCCCGTTCATCATGAGGCTCATTCGTGCTCAAGGACTCAACCTTCCTCTTCTCGATGCAAACCTTGTGGATCACAAGGTTGTGAAGCTTCAACGCAAAGAACCCACCGGTCACTCCAAGGAACCTTTTGCTCCAATGAGAGGTGAAGATGATGTTGCCTTTGCCGAGGGTGTGTCCACTAGAAGGGGCCCAAGGATGAAGCATGCTAGCAATGCCGGCTCTAGCTCCACCAATGAGTTTTCTCAAGAATACAAGAAGCTCAATTGGTTCCAAAGAAATGTGCTTTGCATGAATGTGGACATCCGTCATAAGCAATATGAGAGCTACATCTCTCAGAAGCACATCAATGACAATCAAGCTGTTCTTCACAAGGCCTTTCGGAAATCTCAACCGGGCTATGTGGAATCACCTCCTTCTTCCTCTTCATCCGGTACTCACAGCTATGGCAAGTGGAGCAAGGGTCTGACTGACTGGCAGGCATTTGAGGAGGTCACCTCTGGCACCTCCAATGTGCGTCATGGCAAGAAGCCCATGGCTTCTGATGATATTGAAGAAGGAGATGAGGACTTCAATGCCGGTTCCGAGGACGAGCCCGAGGATGAAGACGACGAGTGATCTCATGGGCGTGTAGCATCGCTCTTTTCCCTTTTTGGTGTCTCGATGCCAAAGGGGGAGAAGTAGCTCTACTAGGATGTCTTCGTTGGGATTTGCATGGGGTGGTTATTTGGATTTGCACTTCGTTTGCTTTGCTTTGGTCGAGACACAACTTCGTGGACTTTCATGTTGTGTCTCATCTATCTTAGTGTTGAACTGTTTAAATGTGTGTGGTATGTTATGTGTGTGAGACTTAAGTTCTTATGTTGCTTAGTAAGACTATTAAAATGTGAGCTATATTGTTAGTCTTACTTATATGCTTATTGGTTAGTCTCATATATTATTTCTTGCAATTGGTATAATTGTGAAATATATAGGGGGAGTGATGATTCTTACTTATGTGGCTCATGTTCAAATGCAAATGGTGTTGTGCACACAAGTAGGGGGAGCTTTTCCTATATATTTCATTTTATTGTGTTTATATCTTGCAAATCCTTATGTTGTCATCAAACACCAAAAAGGGGGAGATTGAAAGGGCATTTCCCTAATAAATGTATTTTGGTGTTTGTTAACAACATTTGGTGAATTAACCATTCTATTTAAGTTATGCAGATTTTCTAGGTTAATTCAGGATCTCGCGGAGGTTCACCCAAAAAGGGAAGAAAAGATCGAAGCCCGTAGTCCTGTAGTGGAGTTAGGGCTTAGTGGTCTTATAGGGTGCTTCGCGAAGGTGGAATTGGTGGAGAGGGGATCCTCGAAGTACTGCTATTGCTACTTCTAGGGCGGAGACTCCGGCCCTGGTGGCCGGAGACTCCGGCCTAGGAGTATCGCCCTAGCAATCCTCCCAGTTGGTCTAAGCAGAGACCTGCCCGGAGTTGGGCCGGAGACTTTTGTCTCTGGCCGGAGACTCCGGGTGGGGCGGAGACTCCGGTCCCAGTGGCCGGAGACTCCGGTCTCTCTGGCTGGGTTAGGGTTTGCTAAGGAGCTGGTCTATGCAGTGACCAGGCCGGAGTTGGGCCGGAGACTTCTGTCTCTGGCCGGAGACTCCGGCCCTGGAGTCACTTAGGGCGGAGACTCCGGCCCTCCTGGCCGGAGACTCCGGCCCTAGTCGACCAGCAACGGCTACATTTCGAGGAGGAGTATATAAAGCCTTCTTCTTCCTCAAGAGAAGGCTGCGGCTTCCACTCTCTCTCCACCATTGTTCCAAAGCTTCAAAGCTCAAGATCTCTCTCCCTAGCCAATAGAACTCAAAGCCCTTTTGGGATTTGAGGGAGAAGACCTAGATCTACACTTCCACCAAGGCGATTTGATTTCCCCCCTCTCTTTGTTGAGGGGCTTGTTACTTGTGTGATTCATCGGATTTATAGCCGGAAGAAGCCGTCCCCCAAGCTTGACTTTGTGTGTAAGAGCTTGGTGGGCCTATTGGGAGCCTCCAATTGAGTTGTGGAGCTTGCCCCAATACTTTGTGTAAAGGTGTCGTGCCGCCTTCAAGGGCATCGCTTAGTGGAGCGTGAACTCGCCTTTGTGGCTTGTTCACCGGAGAATAGGGTGAGCCTTTGTGGCGTTGGTGGCCTTTGTGGCCCCACACCTCTCCAACGTAGACGTACTTCCCGTAACAAGGAAGGAACTACGGGAATACATCCTCGTGTCTTCGTGTCTTCATTGCGGTGACCTCTATCCTTTACTTGTGCCTTTACTTATATTGTTATTGCTAGCTTGCTTGTCACTCTAGGTAAATTCACTTAGTATCACATCTAGAGAATTTACCTTCTTGTCTAGCCCTAACTTGAAAAGAATTAAAATTATTGGGTAGCTCCTATTCACCCCCCCCTCTAGTCGCTCATACGATCCTTTCAGACGGCATGCATCCGGAGGATTCTAAGGGTCCTGCGAGCTACGCTCTTACCAAAGAAGAGAAGGAAATCTTTTTTGAATGCTTGAGCAGTATCAAGGTCCCATCTGGATTCTCGTCAAATATAAAGGGAATAATAAATATGGCCGAGAAAAAATTCCAAAACCTAAAGTCTCATGACTGCCACGTGCTTATGACGCAATTGCTTCCGGTTGCACTGAGGGGGATTCTACCGGAAAATGTTCGAGTACCGATTGTGAAGCTATGTGCATTCCTCAATGCAATTTCGCAGAAGGTAATCAATCCAGAAGATCTACAATGGTTACAGAATGATGTGGCCCAATGTCTTGTCAGCTTCGAGTTTGGGGACCATCTTGTACTTGAACTTTGTTTTAGGTACATGGAGATATATTGGTGCTTGTCTCAATAATAAGGATGAAGTGGTGACTAAATGATAATTTGAGGCAAGCTAGGATTATTGAAGAACTCCTATCTACTACATCCTACCTTTAATATCTCGGTAACAAGTATCTTTTTTATGCATACTTCTCTAGTATCCAACCTTGTGTAGGTTGTTTTATGGCATTGAAAATCTTTATTTGCAAATGTTGTGCTTTTTGCAAGGATTCTAATGAAACCTCTTTTTTGCAAATGTGAGCAAGTTGAGATGAGGACATATTATTGGGAACATATAAAAATCATGCTCATGATTCTCCTATCCCATATATGTCAACTTAGCAATCTTTTTGCATATCAATTCCTTAATAAGCTCACATGTGCAAAATTGATGAAATTGCAAATATATTTCTTCCATTTGGTATCCTTCATTTTGATACTTGTTGTTTTTATCAAAGCATCCCAACTATCTTCTTTCCCTTGTTGATATTTGTGATGTCTTTGACATGTTGGTGGTTGAAGTTTGTCAATATACAATAAGATAAATTGATCCTTTGGCCATGCTTTAAAAGCAAAAATCTCATTGGTATATTGCATGCCTTCATTTTGGATATCATGTTCTATTCTTAGTATCTATTTTGTGTGTACATGGTTCTTTGTGATAATTATCTTTGTGATATTGTCTACTTAGAATCTTATACACATGAGAGATGATATCTCATTATTTGATATCTTATTTGAACCTTATGTGTTGGGATGGAATGCTAAGCAACATCATTCATTGAAGACTATGTGGATGCTCTATGCTAATCCTTGTATTAGTCTTATAATATATTGTGTCATTTCTCTCACACATTCCTTGGTTGAGCCTTTTATATGTTATCCCTTACTTTTTGCTCAACCATTTCTTTGATGCAAGTGTTAAGCTTAATTTCTTCTCTATGATCTCTTGCAAATGGTTGCGTTTTAAATGTTATTGAGGGAGTGAGGATTCCATGTTGTGCAAATTGTATTCAAATACAAACATTCCAATTTTTGCACGTACCTTGGGGAGCTTCCTCATTTCATTTAAAGCACCATTTTGCGGTTAGCATAGTATTTAATTTCACTTGGTATCATTTTGTGTTGAATAATATTGAGGGAGTGATGATTCCATGTGTGTGCACCTTATCTTCAACTCAATAGAATATTTTGTGCACATACCTTGGGGAGCTTCCTCATATTATTTGGAACACCTTTTCGATCTTATCATAATATCTCTATTCAATTTGTTCTTTGGATTGTTTGATTGCTCTCTTCATTTGTTGAAGTTTATCCATCGTGTTATCTTATTTTTTTTGCAATCTTTGATCCTCAATATAGTTTGGTTTCCTTCAAAAATTTGCCTTTGTATATGTGCATGTGTTTTCACACATTTATTTTGGATATGCACACCGTTTTGGAGGAACTCTCACTATATTGGCCTTCTAAGCTTTTTTCGCCCATTTTGGCAATAGATGCCAATGGGGGAGAAGTTTCGAGGGTTTAAAGGGAATTGGCTTTTATGCTTTGGTTTGTTCTTAAGCATTTGCCTTGCATGCTTTGCATGGTTGAGTATATAGTGGAAACTCCACCAACAACCTTGGTTGGCAATATATGCAATGAAATCAAGATCATTCACACGTGCATAGATTGTGGGGGAGTTTGCTCTATATATGGTGGTTTTACTAACATCACATACTTTTGTAGTATTTGATGTTAGTATAACCATTTTAGTTCTTTGAATTCATTATATAAACCCTCTCAAAGAGATTGTCATCAATTACCAAAATGGGGGAGATTGAAAGATCATATCGAGCCCCATGTGTGGTTTTGGTAATTAATGACAATCCCTATGGACTAATGGTTGCATTGAGTTATATGTGTAGGACTTGTCCATAGACAATGCTTGAACCATTTGTTGGAGTCAAGGTTGTAAGAAGAAGATTATGTGTTGACCAAGGTGCTATTCAAGGAGTGATCCAAAGATTGGTCTTAGGGGAGTTGAGCTTATGTCAAGTGTGTCTTGAAGAATAAGATTGAGTGAGCTCTCATGTGTATCCTCAAGACACCATCATTATGGAGAAAGAAGAATTGATTCGAGGATTGATCAAGTCAAAGCGCAAGTTCAAGATGAGCAACTAGAAGAGAACATATGCTTGAAGCTTGCCATCTCTATTGTGATCATGGATATGTGAAGATATGCTTAAAGAGAGTCTCTTCCATAGTGGAGTATGGGGGAGCAATCCGCAAGACTTCACCAAGCAAGTTCAATCAAGAAAGGTGGTCCAACTTGAGAAGATCAAGATCGTCTTTATCCACCTCAAGTGGAATGCTCAAGGCAAAGGTATGATAGTGTTAGGGTTTCCTTCTTACCGGTCTCATGGTGTTTGTTGTGAGACCGGGTTATAGGATCGGTAGCCGTACTATCAAGAGGGGCTCTCGAGTGAGTAACTTAATTGTATCGTTCGGAGAGAGCTCAAACCTTTGCATACTTGGCATCATCTTTCTTGGTTCTTATTTGGGTTTTATCCATGTGAGGTTTTAGAGCTTGTGGTTATTTCCATGACAAGCTCTAGCTCATCAAAAACGGATTTCGCATGAAACTCTTATTGCGTTTTTGATGTTTGGAGGTTTTACTGGTTTGCCTTCAAAGAGAGGTCAAACCTTTCTTCATTTGGTTTTATACTCCCTTGTTGGACTATGATGTTTCTATGGATGAAGTTGTAGAGCTCGTTGTGGTGATTCCAACGATCCCAAGATCATCGAAAACGGAGTCCGGATGAAAAAGTTATCACCGTTTTCGTATTGCAGTTTCTGCTCGGCGTCACCCAGTAAGGGGGGCGGATATTCCGGCCCAGGGGGGGCGGATAATCCGGCCTGGGGGCGAAAATTTCGTTCCGAAATTTCTGCTAAGGACCAGAGTCGGCGTCACCCAGTATGGGGGGCGGATAATCCGGCCTGGGGGCCGGATAATCCGGCCAGACGGATATTCCGGCCATATTTTGGCCGGATAATCCGCCCCTAAAGTCCTGCAACGGCCATATTTCGTGGGGGGGGGTATAAATACCCCTTCTTCCACCTTGGGCTGCACACGTTTTTGGGCTCTCTCTCCTCCATTGTTGACTTTGCAAGCTTGCCCTTCCTCCTCCATTCCTCCCATGATTTTTGGATATTTTTGAGGGAAAAGAGAGAGGAGATCTAGATCTATATTTCCACCAATCACTTTCTCCTCTTTGTGAGGGGAACCCATTGAATCTAGATCTTGGAGTTCTTTGTGGATTTCCTTTGTTCTTCCTCTCATATCTCTCCATAGCATTAGTTGCTTTGGTAGGATTTGAGTGAGAAGGATTTGAGCACCTTGTGTGCTCTTGCCATTGCATAAGTTGCATCGGTTTGAGTTCTCCCCGGAGATTCGAGTAAGTGAAATTTTGTGAGCTTATTACTCTTGGGTTCTTGGAACCCTAGACGGCTTTGTGGCTTTGTGGTGCCTTTGTGGCTATTCTTGGGAGCCTCCAATTAAGTTGTGGATGCGTGCCCCAAGCTTTGTGTAAAGGCCCGGTTCCGCCTTGAGGAACCCCTTAGTGGAAGAGTGAGCTAGGCCTTTGTGGCGCAAGCTCACACCGGAGAATAGGGTGAGGCCTTTGTGGCGATACCACACCCCTCCAACGAGACGTACTCCCTTTCAAGGGAGGAACTCGGGAATACATCATCGTCTCCGCGTGCCTCGGTTATTTCTATACCCGAGCTCTTTACTTATGCACTTTACATTGTGATAGCCTTCGTGCTTGAAGTCATATATCTTGCTATCACCTTGTTACTTGTATTGCTTAGCATAAGTTGTTGGTGCACATAGGTGAGCCTAGTTTATTTAGGTTTTATGTGCTTGACAAAATAAACGCTAGTTTAATTCCGCTTTTGTTCAAGCCATTCGTAAAATTTGATATCGCATATTCACCCCCCCCCCTCTAGGCGACATCTGTGTCCTTTCAAGGATATGTCTACAAAACCGAGAAAGAGAAAAGACAAGAAAACGAATACATCACACGATGAGCCAAAGCGACACATTGTTCTCTCAGGAAAAAGAATCATTGTGGGAGTGGAGGACAAGACAGATATGTCAGAAGATTATAACAAGTTTGATGAAATTCTGCCCTTCAGAGTGAACACTGACCCAACCCTCCTCTTAAACAAAGAAGATACTCCATGGTTACGGTGCAGAAAGAAACCCCAACACTAGATGGGGATGTTGCTGATGTGTAATAATGTATTAAACCTATTATGTAAATGTATGATTCTGGGTTAGTTATTCATATTCAAAGTTTTATCAAATTCTAAAATATGCAAAAAGAATTTTAATCAATATTGTTTTAATTGAAAATGGCAAAATAGATAATTGTTTGAATAGTTAGAATAATTGATTTTGAAAATAGAAAATATTTTTGAATTAGTTATTCAATTTCAAACACTTTTCATATTCAAAGTTTTATCAAATTCTAAAATATGCAAAAAGAATTTTAATCAATATTGTTTTAATTGAAAATGGCAAAATAGATAATTGTTTGAATAGTTAGAATAATTGATTTTGAAAATAGAAAATATTTTTGAATTAGTTATTCAATTTCAAACACTTTTCATATTCAAAGTTTTATCAAATTCTAAAATATGCAAAAAGAATTTTAATCAATATTGTTTTAATTGAAAATGGCAAAATAGTTAATTATTTGAATAGTTAGAATAATTGATTTTGAAAATAGAAAATATTTTTGAATTAGTTATTCAATTTCAAACACTTTTCATATTCAAAGGTTTATCAAATTCTAAAATATGCAAAAAGAATTTTAATCAATATTGTTTTAATTGACAATGGCAAAATAGTTAATTGTTTGAATAGTTAGAATAATTAATTTTAAAAATAGAAAATAGTTTTGAATTAGTTATTCAATTTCAAACACTTTTCATATTCAAAGGTTTATCAAATTCTAAAATATGCAGAAGTTATTCAAATTGAAATTCAAAATTCATATTTTCAAATGAATTCTGAAAAAACAGACCATTGGCGCTCATTTATGAAGCCTTTAGTCCCGGTTCGTTTAACCAACCGGGACTAAAGGTATGGATCTGGGCGCGCGAACCGCCAAGGTCTTTAGTCCCGGTTGGAGGCACCAACCGGGACTAAAGACCCCCCTTTAGTCCCGGTTGGAGCCACCAACCGGGACTAAAGGGGGGGTATATAAGCCCCCGCCGCCCCCTCTTCTTCCTCCGGCCACGACACTTAGCTGTTTTCTCTCTGCGCGCGAGGAGCATAGTCCGGGATCGTTGCGGCACGTCAATTCCGTGCCCGCCGCGTCCGCCGCGCCGTTGCGTCCGCCGCGCCGCCGCGCCGTTGCGCGCCCGAGGCCGGCCGAGCCCCGCCGCCCTCCGCGTCGCCCGATGACCCCGCCCGACGACCCCGTCGCCGCGCCGCCCGACGACCCCGCCGCCGCGCCGCCCGCCGACCCCGCTCGACGCCCTGCAGGTGAGCCACCGCCGGCCGCCGCCACCTGCAAGAAAAATAGAAAGAAAAAAAGTTAGAAAAAATAGAAAGAAAAAAAGTTAGAAATGTAGATAGAAAAGTAGTTAGATTTTAAGTTAGAAAAATAAGTTAGAAATATAGAAAGAAAAATAGAATATAAAAATAGTAATGTAGCAAATGTAGTTAGAAAAAATATATATATAGAAAATAGTAATAGAAAATGTATATAGATTTTATTAGAAATGCTATATAGATTTTATTTGAAATGCTATATAGATTTTATTAGAAATGCTATATAGATATATAGAAATGCTATATAGATTTTATTAGAAATGCTATATAGATATATAGAAATGCTATATAGATTTTATTAGAAATGCTATATAGATATATAGAAATGCTATATAGATTTTATTTGAAATGCTATATAGATTTTATTTGAAATGCTATATAGATTTTATTTAGGTTAGATTTTGTTAGAAATGATATATAGATTTTATTTGAAATGCTATATAGATATATATAAATGCTATATAGATTTTATTAGAAATGCTATATAGATTTTATTAGAAATGCTATATAGATATATAGAAATGCTATATAGATATATAGAAATGCTATATAGATTTTATTAGAAATACTATATAGATTTTATTAGAAATGCTATATAGATTTTATTAGAAATGCTATATAGATTTTATTTGAAATGCTATATAGATTTTATTTGAAATGCTATATAGATTTTATTTAGGTTAGATTTTATTAGAAATGATATATAGATTTTATTTGAAATGCTATATAGATATATATAAATGCTATATAGATTTTATTAGAAATGCTATATAGATTTTATTTGAAATGCTATATAGATATGGATTTCGGCGCCGGAAGAGAAGGTGAAGAAGAGATATTGAATATTATAGGACAGGGTGCCACCCGTGCAGAAGGAGAGGGTACCACCCATGCAGAAGGAGACGGCTCAGAATTTTTGAACGAGTCGGGTGAGGGAATGGAGGAGGAGCAGCCGCAGAATGATGATTGCGAGGACGGCTCACAAGGGACTGGACGTGACTTAATAAAACGGTCCGGCGAGGTATATATATATATATATGAAGACTAGCTCTATTCATGAATCAGTAGATGACGATGCATTATGTGGTATATATATTAACGAGTGTTTTCTTATTTTAGAGCTCTGAATCTTCTAGAAAGAAGCGAGGCCCGGCCAAACGGCTGGCATCGAATCAGCATTACACGATTGGGCGTCTCTCAAGTGAAGGCGAACTGTTGGAACCCAAGAGTGTCGCAAATGCGTTCACACAGCAATGTGGATGTCTTGTCAGGGACATGGTGCCGATAAGCATTCAATATTGGTACAAGCCCAAGGCGGCAAAGGGAGAGCCAGCACAGCCAGAGCCAGAAGAGGGTGCAGCGGTGAATTATGTCACCAAGGTCTTGAAAGATAGACTTCGGGATTCCCTCATTCCACATTTCAATCTGCCGGTCACCGAGTCCCTGGAAGAAGCAGAGCAACAGAAGGAGAAAGTCAGGGAGTGGGCTCTCAAGAAGATGGCTGCACAGTTCAATAACCACAAGAAGAGGTTATGGAACGCCTATGTCAACGCCGATCGACAAGCTCCAGAATTTACTGGCCCCAATGAGTTCCTGCGGGATCACTGGGATGCTTTTGTGGAGTACAAGGAGTCAGAGCTGGGTAAGCTAAGGAGTCAGAAAAATCAGGCAAATGCTGCAAAAAAGAAATATCACCATAAGTTGGGTCCAGGTGGCTACAAAAGGGCCGAGCCTAAGTGGGATATGCAAGAGGCCGCCCTACGAGAAAAAGGCATCGAACCAGAAACAGAACAATGGCCCAGAAGGTCAAGAAATTGGGCACTTGCCCATGGAGCTGTCTATGATGAGAGAACAGGGAAATTAGTTGAAGAGAAGAAACAAATTGCTGAACCCCTGGGAGCACTTGTCAAGACAATCGCCGAGGTTCAAGAGGGGACGTTCAAGCCGGACAGAGAGAACGACGAGCTGACAAAGGCCCTCGGGAACAAAGAACACACAGGACGAACACGGGGTCTGGGTTCTGCTATTCCGTGGAGGTCTGGGTTCTCCGAAGAGAGCCAGACTTATAGAAGCCGAGAGAGAGCGAAGAAGCGGAAGGCGCAGGAGGAGGCCTCACGGATAGAGAGCATAGAAAGGCAACAGGCTGAGCTGAGAGAGTTGTATTTACTGCAGCAGAAGGCACTGGAGGAATTAAAGTCGCAAGGGGCAACTCAGCATCAGCAACACCTAGAACATGCATCAGGCGACCGATCTCAGCGGAGAAGCAGCGTGGCTTCCACGGAGGTACCGATGGTTCACTACCCCGTGGATGATATCACCAAGAAGACAGACTGTCAGCTGCATTATCCCATGAAGAACATATCGATGAAGGTGGCGGTTGGCTATGTCTTGCCATCTGGACCTGGACAAACCTGGCATGGCCGTGAGATTCGACCTGGCGATGCTAAGGTCGGGGTGGATGCAATTGAAAGGGGGTATGAGTCCCTCCTTCTTGACGTCGCTGGACCTGAAGAGGAGGAAAAACTGGGAGAAGTATTGGGTGGTATAATTCTTTGGGATAAGAAACACATCGTGTTTCCAGGCTCAGCGCCAAGGCGGCCACCCTCTCCTCCGAGTCCTCGCAATTCACCACCTCCCGACGACGACAGGGACGACTACCACCATACCCCGAGTCCACATCGATCTCCACCTCAATTTCAGCCGCCTCCGCCACCTCCGCCGCCTCAGCCCACTCGTAAGTCCCAGAGTTGTGGCAAGTCCGCTGCTATGTCCACTAGCAATGTCTCTCCGAAGAAACGGGCCAAGATAGCTAAGGCGGTGCCGCCTCCTCCTATCGAGAAGACTGCTGAAGAAATTGAGGCGGAGGACAGAGCCAAAGTGAAAAGGAAGCTCGCAGCCCTACGCCCGACCCCTACACCGAAGCAGGTATATACTCTGGAACAAAAGGAGTGGGCCTTTGATATGCTTACCCAACCTTCGCAATATGAATTGCATAAGCCAGATGACTACAAGCGTTGTTTGGATAAGCAGGTAGATGCAAAAAAAGAAGCTAATTAGACAAGCGCAACTTCAAGAGGGAAAAGAGACGTTGCCCAGCTTGGAGCACAGACCAAAAAATCGATCTCCCCGCTAAAGGTCTTTGCTAGTGATGCTGGTGGGAGTGTTGCTCAACCCAATCCCGCCGACTTTGCTAAAGAAGCTGGTTTGACTCTTTCTCAATTGCTAGATGAAGGTATCACCCCAAAGGCGCCTATAGCACGGCACTATGAAAAGGGGAAGAGTCTGGTCCCACCTGAGATTGAAATGAATCTACCAACGCAAATGCGAAAATTGCATAAGTGGTACCTGCAAGCCGCAAAGGGCACGCAAGATTTTCTCCTTATGCAAATCACAAAGGACCATTTCTTAGGTCAAGACTTGGTGCATATTGAGTTTGATGAATTCTTTCAGCTATTCAATCAAGACGCGCTCGACAAATCTCTCGTCAGTGCCTATGTTCTGTAAGTGATTCATTATTTCTATAAGTCTCTAGCTCAACTCGTTCTTTGCATGTAATTTTCCTCACCACGCTGTTTATTATGCAGAATGAAGAGTATGGAATGTAAGAAAAGGAATGACCTCCAACTTGGATTCATTGATCCAAATCGAGTTAACGGAGCGATGATACAGAGGAATCGCAAGGAGACGGGGGATAACTTGCTAGAGTTCCTACTTATGCAGGAATACCGAGCTAGAATACTCTTTCCGTACAACATCAGGTGAGTGTTACTATCTTATACACAGTTACTTTTCCTTACTCGATGTTATAAGTGTAATTGATGAGTTTATTAACTTACATAATTAAACTTGCACGCAATTACCACTGGATTTTGCTAAAGATTGAACCTGACTATGGAAGGGTTCAAATCTTTGACTCGATGAATAAACCACTTAATGAATACAAAAGCATCATTGATGTGATGGATAGGTAATTTCAATCATTACGGCATTATATCGGTCTCTTTCGTTCATCTATAACTCATCTATTCATTTTGTTTGCTCGGCAGTGTTTGGAAACGGTTTATACGCACAATTAAAGGTGAATGGAAAACTGAGCTGATTTACCGTCAGATCGAGGTAAGTCGTACGAGCTAGGTCCACACATCCCTTTAATTCTAGTTTCAAATACCATTAAGTATATCAATCTTGATATGTCACTAACTAAAATCTATTCTCGTAAAGTGTGCGAGGCAGCCTTCGGGGACTAATCTATGTGCATACTACACTTGCGAGAACCTTCGTGCGCAGGTCACTGAAGGAATTGATTTTCAAACAGTAAGTAAACAATATACTGACAAATTCATTTTATTGGCATCAATTTTGTTATGATGATTCATATTCATATTGTTCTTCTTCTTCGTAGTTCGAAGCAAAGCGGAAACTGCTCTCACCGACTGAACGCGTAGTAGGAATTCAAGAGGAATTAGCCGGATTTCTGCTTGAACATGTCATTAACCCAAAGGGTGAATTTCATGCCGGTTTCGATTAGAAAATGTTTATAATTAAACACAAGTCGTGATCTTATGTGTGTGAACAAGTTGTATATATACTTGTATGCATGTATATGCTCGGTGAACCAAATATATTATATATATATGTATCGTTTTATATATTATGTTGTAATGCTGTATGAATAAGTATATAAGAAAACTTATTTGAAATGAATCAAACAATTGAATGGAGCAAAATACAAATATACCCTAAACCCTAAACCCCTAAATAACAATTGAAATCCAGAAAAATAAAGATGCAGCAGATGCTGCCACGTGTGGACACTTTAGTCCCGGTTCTTAACACGAACCGGGACTAAAGACCTACGCCCACGAGCACCCAGCCCCTGCCACGTGCTCTCTCTTTAGTCCCGGTTCGTATAGCAACCGGGACTAAAGATTGGGCTCCAGTCCCGGTTGGTTAGTCCCGGTTGCGCAACCGGGACTGAAGCCCCAAACGAACCGGGACTGAAGCCCTGTTTTCCACTAGTGGGCGTAACAGGGCGTCGGGCCAACCCACGTGGTCGTCGGGCTAGCATCGGCCCATAGGGTCAGGCCTCTAGGCCGACGGCACAGGCACGCCGTCCGGCCAGGGTTGCCGTCGGCACAGACACTAGTAAGGTTCTGAAAGATGCTACATTTTTCTTCCCAACCTGCAGTGTCAACTTGAAAGATATCTTCACTAGCTAGATTTCAACGAGGTGTACCCGATCGATCGAGCGCCTTTTTGTTGTATTGTAGGCGTCGTGCGGACATCTCGGTAACCATCTGCAACAAGTGGATGCAACAAGTAGAGGTAGCGACAGTGAGTCGTCGACTCTTTTGTTGACCGCTTCTCGTCTCTTGGTTCAGAAATACTCCCTCTGTTTCTAAATATAAGATGTTTTAGGTTTGTGAAGCAAATGTATCTAGATAACTTTTTGTGTATATATTCGAGTGAACCTATACATTAAAAGATCATTTTATATTTTAAAACGGAGTGAGTACTACTGTACCATACCTAGTCACAGGACAGTACGTAATCGGCGAACTGTATGCAATGGCAATTTGCACCACCAACATGGCGTCCGATAACGAGAAATCCCCTGCCCTTAGGGCGCCAGGGGCCTAGATGGTCGCCATTGAGATTGGCAAGCCCTTTCACTTCTTGCAATTCAACCCGCAGTCCAGGAGAATAGTGGGGTATAAAACTTGGAAAATCCCCTGAAACCCTAGCCAGATCCAAACGAGCCGTCTCCAGACCTCCGCTCTGGCGGCGCCGACGCCAACCACCTCCCACCCCGCCTCCTTCTCTCCCAGGCCCGACAGAGGTGCGCCAGGAGGAGGTCAATCGCACCGACCGCGACTGTTGCTTTCTCCTCGTCGCACCAGGCGCGCCAGTGGCGGAGTCCAAGCCGAGGCGACACTCGCCAACTTGCCGCCGTGGGCCGCTGCAGGCTGCCTCCCTTCCTGCTCGTCTTCCACCTGGCCGGCGTAGGCGGCCGCCCTGCCTCGTTGGCCCGATCTATTTCTTTTTGGTGTGTGGATCTTTGAAATGAAAACTAGGGTTTCGTTTGGACAAATGTGATGAACTTTTCAGTTTGCATATGGATCGTTGTTGGATTGTGTTGAAACAAATGGATCTAATGATTTTCGTGGAACTTTTCAGATAAACCGACGTTACTTGGTGGAAAATGTGAAGAACTTTTTAGTGTTTTTTCAAAGATCCACATCTAATTCAACAGAACTTTACAATAACACTAGAGGATCCCCAATGAGAAATCTAAAGAACTTCATAGAGATGAAGAACTCGTTGATAAGGAATCGATAAAGCTTAGGGTCTTTTTCGCAAAATTTTCATCACCAATCTTGATGCATGGGACATACTATACGGTGGGAGATAATGACTCGGGCGCCATAAGGACCGAAGAAAATCCGGGTTGCATGGCGACATGCATATTATCAATGCAACTACCAAGCAAAAGTACAATCACATCATGTTTCGTACATAATTGATTACATGATGCATGTATAAGCAATGTATGAGTCGTTTCGTTTCTAGCTTTATCTTTCGTGATGAAGCGGTCAAACCGTGTTTGTTGGTTTAGATGTCGCCCTTGGCGTACCCATGCTGCCATGCATCGCTAGCTAGCTACACCAGCGAACACGTCAAAGATTTGGAAGCGATCATCACAAGTCTACTCTCGAGGTCCAGGAAAAAAAGCAAAGCTAGCATGACTCCATCGAAGCGTCATGTCACGACTCCTCCCCCTTCTCATCCACACCTGCCTGCAGTGTCTTCCGTACGTCCGTCTTTCACCAAATGTCACGGGCAAAAGCGCCGAGACCAACCACTCCATCTCCCAGACCATCACCCATCTGCACAAGAGGCTGCTTATCGACGACATGACATCCTAACCCAATATTTAATTGACATCTAGTATTGGTCTTGCACCAATTACACTGTTGATGATGTTTGTAATATGAATCATTAGATGGACAAGATTAGAAAAGAGACCTACGTTCGTCAAACAGATTGAAAAATAAGGTCGTCGATTGTTGGCCATGGCCAACATTTTGTCAACACTGGCACACAGTGTGCATGCCTGCATTTCTGCAGACACCAGATTAGTCAGTCCAGACGGCTCTAGAAAGAGAGATTGAGAAATGCTATAGCAGTATATATCATCCTTTAACTTTACTAAAGAACCAAGAGATTGCTTTCGCCAACGAAGCAAGCATCGATCAACAGCTCTGCTCCAAAGGTAAGAACTCTCCAAGAATAGTTGTTACACACGCCAAACCTACTCCTCCTCAGTGCTATGCCATCTCTTTCCTTCCAAAGTATGCTAGCTATGGCGAGTAACCCCACTACGTACAGATTAATCTACGATTAACCAACCAACAATATGCTATATACGTATCTATGCATGATCTATCTCTATCCGGCGACGCAGCAAAACTCCATGTTTTGCGTCACGGCTTCTCCAGCTGGCTGTCGAGGCCGACGGCGTTGTGCTGCTTCGACGGGCCGGACGGCGGTATCGGGGTGCCCCTCGGCAGGAACCCGAGGAAATGGTTGGCCGCGCCCCCCGCCAGCGGCCGCGCCCTGAAGGGCTGCATGCCCCTCGAAGCGTCGCAGCTCGACGCCATGGCGAGGAGGAGGAAGAGCGCGAGCACGACGAGTCGCCGGAGCTGCCGCGGCAGAAGAACCGCCCTGCCGCTTCTCGTTCGCCGGCAGCACCGCTCCATGTACGTAGCGAAGCACGGAAGATGGTGGCGCCAGGGGAGGGATCCGGAGGGTGGAGGGTTTGATGTACGTGATGAACTGATGAAGGTTCTGGTGCGTGGAAATGGCGCACGGAGGTGTGGGCGAGGGAGACGACGGTGGTAGGAGTATGTATGAGCTTGGGCTTTGGGGAGAATGTGCGTGCGGACAATGGTGGAGTCATCAATTATATACCAGCTCTCCCTAGGTAGACTTCCATATCATGGACTTTTCGCAGCAAAGGAGGGGAAGAAAAATGTAACCCCACATGCATGATGTCATTTTCTGGGGGCTAAGGTCCGTTTGCAATAAATCACCAGTTCTTTGTGTTCCAAACTCAGAGTAGTATAATAGAATTCTCTTGCAGAAAAATCTACCTTGGCGTGACTCTTAGAGTGAGCAATGAGAAAAAATATGTATTCCCTCTGCCCCGTAAAAAGTGACTTAGTTTTTATCTGGGAACGGATGTTCCTAGACGTATTTCATTGTGTAGTGACAGACTCTATGCTCATACTAGTTTGGCAACTGCTAGCAGGAAAGTTCTGAATCCTTATCACCTTAGCGCAGTGTAAGTTCCAAAAGTGGGATATAAATAAGCGAACACCAGTTGTGGATCCTGATTTTATGGCTGGATCGCCTATATGTGCGTGCGCCACCTATAGGCCACATCCCCAAATCGTTCGAGTTGTTGGTGCATGCAGAGGAGTAGGAAATAAATGTGCCCATCAACCTCTAGCCATGGCCTAGGATACGCTTCTCGGCATGAATCGGTGATGGACATGGACGGCGCATGGTGTGGCTGAGCATGTTGGGGTCCGAGTGGAGAGCATTGATAAGCCGGAGATGGCACTCCCATCTGTGCCCCGAGAAGAGAGGGATAGGCGAAAGAAAAGGACAAGGCAGGGAGCAGAGAAGGTTCATGGCGGTGAGGAAGGAAAGGAGGCCTCTGTCTGTCTCGTCTCCTCTGATGAGATGAGTAGGTGCGCGAGACCCACACCGAATTCAATGGCCGACTCCAGAAGCGTTTGCACGCAGACGTACGTAGAGACTGAAAGAGACCTCGGATGCAGTTAAGAAGAGCATGGCCAAAATATACAGTGATACAGTGTGTGTGGAAGAAGAGTAAGCATTTGTGCATTGAGTAGTGCAGTATGTCTCCGCTGACGATTCAACAATGGCATGCCGCAGTCTTGCGTGGAGGAATGAATTGAAACAGTGCTCACTATGCACTGCGTAAATACGCCTTCTACGATCAGGAGGCTGCGACTACAATCTGTCGGTGAAGACCACATCATTCTGCTCGATCTTCTGCTGCAACTGATGAACAGCAGCGACCCTGAGCATCGGAGCTCTATAGTTCTGCAAGCAAGCAGCTAATCATGCAAATGATTTTGGTTCAGTGTTAATGTTTGCAGACAAAAATAATGCAAGCGATTCGATTCAGACAAACAGCCTAAAGGAACAACGGTCGATGCATATTATTATGGGAACGAAAGAGGCGACAAGACATCCAGTAAAACAAGCATGTCGTTAATTAACAAATCCTGACGAGACACTAGCTAGTGGCGAAAAGCTAACACATCCAGGACGCAAAACAAAGAGGTTGCTCCCTGAACGGGTGGAGACGCGGTGGCTTATGCCTGCAATCCAGGCTTACGGTCTCCTAAACCCCCCATATGCAATATGGCCCACTCTGTTGTATGTCCTACCTGGGCTTTTGGCAGCTCCACGTGTGACAACATGCCTCAAATTATGCGTAGATGTTTAACTTCGCCGTCTCGAGCTCCTGAATCCAGGACTGAAGCAACGGAGGCAATCATCTGATCGATCGATGTGGGCCATCACATACCGAACAGCGGAAGCATTAGCAATCCGTCTTATGCTAGCTGGTACTACCACTTTGACCCCTCTCACAATTTTAACGGGCACATTGAAATATATTAACAATCTATACCTAATAATAAAAGCGGTAAGGTTTTCGTCGTCAACCATATTTTTTGGACTAATTTATCCTCCCACTAAACTACATATTACCACCAATGCCACCGGTAAGTGAAAAAACTGTTCAATTATAAGATTTCACCCATCGTTGGTCTTTCATCGTGAGTGTTTTTTTCGTGTGTCAATTTGGTACATCGCCCACCGTATCAGATCCGGTCTTCCGTGTCATGTCTGGCCTTTTGACCTTCCTCTAAAAAGAGTCCAGATCAACATACAATTGGTTCACATATACACCAGTACACCACACGATTCGTCAGCCTTCATCTCTTGGGAGTCGCAAAACAATCGAATCGAATTTCAGTTGCTTCGATGAGGATCGGATCGAGACGAAACTTATGGAGGCGTCGCGTCTAGCTTGATTCATGTCTCCATCGCACGAGGCGAGACATGCGATCGATTGCCGGTTGGCGCGTGGCGATGCCTGGACATGAGTATCGGTGTTGTCGCGGACAGCATATGGCACCACGACGGTGGCGTATGGCGTTCAGCAATGGCCGCACACGCACGCACGCACGCAACCCGGCAGCCATGCTCCACCGGCTGCTGCTAGCTCTGCCTTCCGCCGACGCTACCAGCCCTAGCTCCTCCGTCCATTGACGTATCCTCCTGTGCATGAACTGCGCGCGACCCCTGCCGTCATGGTCTACCGACCGCGTCGCCGCTTCCCTTCCGGCCGACGCCAACCAGTCGACCACCTCCGTCTTCTCTTAACAATGTCGCTCCGCCTATTCCTCTACGTCTCCATCCATATGAACGCGTCCCCGACTCGATCTTCACGGAAACTCTGGCTCATGTTCCTGATTGATCACGGGTGCGAGACATGCGATCGATTGTTGGTTGGCGCCAGTGGCCTGGATGAGTATCGGTGTTGTCGTAGACAGCACGTGGCCCCGAGATGGTGGCGTATGGCGTTCGAGTCGGCAGCAGAGCTGGACATGAGCATCAGCCTTGGCGCAAACAGCAAGGCGGCAGGATTGACCTGAACGGACCCATCCGCTGAGCGAGAAGACAAGCGAGATGCATGGTGCATAGCCATAGTCGTCCTTGCTTGCTTCCAACATGGTCATGCAGATATTCAGTGCCGCCATCATCTCCGAGCAATGCCATGCGCGGTCCGCCCGGTGTCCATCAAAGACATGGTGAAGCACTGAGGCCCCTCTCGCTGCAAATTTTCGACCAGGAACTCACATCACCAATCGCAATGATGAACTCAATATCTCACAATTTTCTTCGCGTATTGCTCCAGCCAGACAACCTAGCTCGTCCAGTTCCACATCATGACAGCGGGCCAAGGACGTCTCGTGTAGGAAGGCGGCTGGCCGTCAGGAGCGTATTGCTTCGCGTATCAAAGATCTGCCCGTCAAGAGCGTGAGGCTGGCCGTCCTCAGGAGCACTTCTGCGTCAAGGACGTCTGTAGAAAGTTCAAGGTAGTACTAAAGTTCATCATATCCTTCATGTACTGGAAGTTATATTATATAAATCTGGTAATTTATAGCTACGTGTTGTTGTAGCTATAATTTTTTGGACTGTAGTGGATTATACGATTGATTTTGAACGATTTATAATTATCAGTGTTCTAGAAACCCCTCTATACATATTATCTTAAAATAGGATACTATGAAGACTAACAAGGAAATTAGAGGGCTGTTTTCTTCTTGTTGGGATGATTCTGTCCGATTAGGTCGGGCCACAACAGTTGGATTTTTTCAGGTAGAGTTCCTCAATTGATATATTTAATTCAAAAAATCAATAGCAACGCCTAAACATAGTTGGTATCTACATCTATATATCTATCTATACATGTATCATATAATGGAGGAAAGTTCCTTTTTTGGTGCATGTTGCAGGTGCATGAGATCCGGTGGCGTGTGGTAAGGCACTAACGTTGCAACTGATGATTCATCATAGCCAACAGGTAGTCGACTAGGTGGCACACGAAGACATTCGAGGGAGGGGAAAGGAGGGCGGAGCTTGAGAGAAAAAGGATGGGAAGTGGAGGGCATCTCCGGCGAGCAAGGAAAGGGGGTGGAGTTGGGCCAATGCGCGGGAACGCAGCAAAGCTGCGATGGTGTAAGCTAGGAAGGTGCCACGTGCGTGAAAGGTGAGACACTGCGGAAGCTCACTCTAGGGTTTGTGCGGAGGACAAAGTCAATAGGTCAATGGGCTTTCATCGGGTTCGTCGATGCAACATTGTTGGGTTTTCCAATAAAGGTTTTTAAATAGCTAAGTCTAACAAAAACCAACCCGTTGCAACGCATGGGCTTATTTCCTAGTAAGTTGAAAATGGCGTTTGTTTGGGTGGCAGGACAACCACCGGAGCCAAATACAAGGTGAATTGGGAAGCGGTTTGCTGGCCAAAAAATATATGAAGGCTTTGGAATTCTCCACATGGATAAGGGCCTGTTTGTTTGGGCCGTGGCTGGCTGGCTGTGTAGGGAAAGCTGCTGTGCAGGAAAAGCTGCTGTTCTGAGTTGAACCGTTTGGCTAGTTGTCTGGCTGGCTGGCTGTGTGTTGATGAATTGTCTGAAATGCCCTCATGGTTACTGACTTAAGTGTATTAACGTACTTTTGACCGCAAAATACCATGAATACACAAAAAGTAAGCACACTAGTAATTAATTAAATATACGTTTGTCCAAAATACATACTTGTACGAGTACACAAATAAGATAACATCCATAATAAATAAAGATTCATCCAAACTACATGTCCCTACACACTAAATACAGATATATACAACATAAACAAACAAGGATTAGCATCTTCCGTGGCTAACACATAAAAAATTGCACATCAGCTAGCACCAATCAACAAGCATCGGTCAACAGGTGGGCATTACCGTCTGCTAGCAGTGGAGATGGGTGGCGTGGACTACGCGTTGGTGGGATTCGGCCAACAGGATACGGCCTGTGCGATACGGCCGGTCGACAGCGGGAGTCTGTCGGCGGGATACTGCTGGTCAGCCGCGGTGGCAGGGACGGTGGAGACGGGCGGCGTGGACGGCGAGATTCGGTCATGGACAGCGACCGACCGACGGAAGGGAGCTCGGGGACCGGCGCTCGGTTCGATCTGCTGATTCAGGGAAAGGGGGAGGTGAACGGGAGGATTTCAGGCGGCCGGGACGCGGCCGGTCGCCGGCCGGAGTGGACAAGGGCGGGCGACAGGGCACGGTCGCTCAGTGGATAGGGGAACCGGAGAGAAGAGAAAGAACGACTGGCTCGATGGGGATTGGATCGATTTGGCCCGGTGGCATTTTTCTGTAATAACCTCTAAACAACATGTCCTAACTAGAAAACGATTCGCTCGGTAAAGAGAAAGCTGCGGGAAGCACCTCCCGACGTGCTTTCCCTCGTCTGCCTGTTCGCTCGATGGCTTCGTCGAAGCCTGCAGCCGAAGCGACCCCGTTTGGTTCATATAGCTAGCTTATTTCAGTGGAAAGCCTAAAAAAGCCCAAACAAACACCCCCTAAGTTTGACACGGTGCGTCACTTGCGTTGGTCTTGGCTTGAGCGGAAAGACAACGATAAAATTTGGGCGGGACCGGCAACCCATATACAGACAAAGATATGGATATCTTCTATGCTGCTACCATTATCACCCTAGGGAACGGGCAAAAGACCCCCTTTTTTCATGCACCTTGGCTTGAAGGGATTACACCCAAAGATATTTTTTTTCAATAAAGAGCACTTTATTTATTACTTAAAAGGTTTAAGATTACACCCAAAGGGAGAATGCCCAAAGATATTGCACAAAAAAAAAAATTTGAGCAAGAGAAAAAATGGATGGTGGCGCAAGCGCTTCATGACAATGAGTGGATTAGGAAACTTAGCACCGAGGCTACTCTTTCAATAGAGCACCTCACAAAATTTGTGCAACTTTGGGCTCTTATCCAAAATGTACACCTCAATGAGGAGGTGAAGGATGTTATTATTTGGAAGCTCACGAGCAATTTCTAGCCTTATTGAATCGAGTTTAAACAAGATTGTTTGCAAGGCTTGGGCACCGCCAAAAGTAAAGAATGGCGTTTGGATTGCCTTGCAAAATAGGCTTTCGATAGCGGATAGACTATAGAGACGTGGTTGAGAAAATTGTAGGCTTTGCCCACTTTGTAAGCAAACCGAAGAGAATAACAACCACCTCTTCATCCATTGTCGCTTGCTGATGCCAAGCTGACGTGTAGCAGACAGTCCTTGTGCGTGGTGAATGACCAGCCCGTTGGGAACCCCAAGAGGAAGGTATGATGAGTATAGCAGCTAGTTTTCCCTCAGTTAAGAAACCAAGGTTTTATATCGTTCAGGAGAAAAGCAGTCAGCGACGACTGAAGGTGATGCAGACTGGCTTAATAACACTCCAACAAGGGCGCCGTTTAACGATATTTGTTGACTCGTCTTCAGCCAGTAGCAACGCGGAACCTGCACACAACACAACCAAGTACTTTGCTCCCAACTTGCGATGAGGTTGTCAATCTCACCGGTTTACTTGAAACAAAGGTTATGAGCGTATCGAGTGGAAAACAGTAGAGTATGCGAGTAAAATAAATAGTGCGAGTAAAGTAAACAGGTAATAGCAATATGATGGAAATAGGACCGGGATCCACAGTTCACTAGTGGTGTCTCTCCATAAGATAAATAACACATGCTGGGTAAACAAATTATAGTTGGGCAATTGATAGAATAAAGATAAACGTGATATGTCAAGAAGATCACTATGAGATTTACTCTGGGCATTACAACAAGATACATAGACCGCCATCCAACTGCATCTATGACTAATAATCCACTCCCGGGGATATCAATCCGAACACCCCATGAGTATTAAGTTGCGAACAACAGATAATTGCATTAAGCAAAGTGTGTAATGCAAACAAAGCATATGCCCTTGAGCATATGAATATTGTTTTCTCCCTAGTAGCAACAGTACATCTACAACCTTAGAGGTTTCTGTCACTCCCCCAGGTTAAGCAGAGGCATGAACCCACTACCGAGCATAAATACCCCCTCTTGGAGTCACTAGCAACTACTCGGCCAAGATAGCTACTAACAACGGAGAGCATGCAAGATCATAAACAACATAGAGATAACATAAGATAATATTCAGTAGAGCAACTTAATCATAAACACCAATATTCATCGGATCCCAACAAACCAAACATGTAGAATTACATAACGGTGATCTCAATCATGTAGGGCAGCTCATGAGATCTAAACATGAAGCACATGGTGGAGAAGACAACCATCTAGCTACTGCTATGGACCCATAGTCCAAGGTAGACTACTCACTCATCGCTTCGGAGGCAAGCATGGCGATGAAGAAGACCTCCGGTGGCGATTCCCCTCTCCGGCAGGGTGCCGGGAAGAGCTTCTGGACCCTCCCGATCTTCGGGTCGACGGCGGCGGCGGATCGCGATGTGTTCTAGAAAAGTGATCGGGTACTTAGGTTTTTCCGTCGGGGGGTCTTTATAGGCGAAGGGGCGATGTCAGAGGATGAACCAGGCGCCCTCACGCCAGGCTCGCGCGGCCAGGGCCCTGGCCGCGCCGCCCTAGCGTGTGGGGCCCTGGTGGCCCCCCTCCTACTCTCCTTCGGATCTCTGGAAGCTTCCGGGTAAAATAAGACTTCAGGAACTTATTTCGTCCAATTCCGAGAATATTTCCTGTGTATCACTTCTGAAACACAAAAACAGTAGAAAACAGGGAACTGGCACTGTGGCAACTCGTTAATAGGTTAGTTCCGGAAAATGCATAAAAGTGCCACGAAGTGTAACGAAACAGTAGGCAAATGGTGTAAAAACAAGCATGGAGCATCAAAAATTATAGATACTTTGGAGACGTATCAAGCATCCCCAAGCTTAACTCCTGCTCGTCCTCAAGTAGGTAAGTGATAACAAAAGAATAATTTTTGAGGTGACATGCACCTACAGAATCTTGATCATCTATGTAAGCATTTGTGAGCTGAGATCATAAGAACTTAAAACATGGGCATGAAGATATAATCTTGACAATAAGAACTTAGCAACCATGTTGTAAACATGCAAATGAACACAAACAAAAGATCGTGAAAATGAAACAATGAAAGTCAAACGTGTGTTCAAGTCATAAGGAAAAACATACAAATGGTTTTCAGCTTGTCCTTCAAAGAGAGCAAAACATAAATGCATAGGACACCTTCAAGTTTAAGAGGGCGACTAGATACAAATAATTTAAGAACAAGTGAAACCAACAATATGAATCAATCAATGAACTTTGGGACAATGCATATCACACTAAGAATGACAACTATGCTCTCTTATGGTGCATAAAGATAGAAGGTGGTGACTCAACATAAAAGTAGAAGAAAGGCCCTTCGCAGAGGGAAGCAGTGATTGCAAGTTTTATAACCTTCAAAAATTATGGTACTTACCGGCTTTGAGCTCTCATTGCCCCCATCATAAGCATCTTGAATGATTAAAGTTAATGTGAGAACAATTATGATGCATATGCTTGACAAATCATAAGTTGAAAACCTCGTGCCCCGTGAATACGAGTACCCAAACCTCATGCTACTTTACTTAGAGTCCCAAGCAAGGCTCTTGTCATTGTAAGTATGTGCATATCATTGAGAACCGCCAATGGGGTACCTCCGTGCCCGATGACATGGAACAAGCCCACACCAAAATGACAGGACAAGCAGACAATGAACACCTCGACATCTCTTTTATTTGCCTTTTGTTTAGCTTTTTATTGTGAGATGCGTCGTCGAATGTTCACCATGGGTATGCTACAAATTTCCACCATGAATTATGCATGGCTTAGATTGGCGGCCCGGCGTTTCCCTAACACATATACAAACTCCATGATCCCCACAAGATTCCCAATTCATTTCACACCGCGGGCATCCATAAACAAAAGATCACGATATCAACTCAAATAAGAAGTGCAATGTTGAAAGCTTGCCCCATGACAGCATGGCTGGGCTAGAATCCAACTTACAACTTGCAAGCATAACAACTCAACATAAGAGACCACAATGTCAAATTTTAAAGAACAGGAAAAAGTAAAGTGTGCCTTCCGGTTCGTGAGAGCTTTACTGACCGAATTTCGCATAACACTGGTAAGAGTTTAATTTGAAGAGATAATAAAAGCAAGTCAAATTTACTTGGAATAGCAAATTGCTAGTAGGTATGTATGGTGGACACTTTGGAAAACTGTGGCTTTTAGGAGTTGGATGCACGAGTAGAGCTCATACTCAGTACAAGGCGAGGGCTAGCAAAAGACTGGGAGCGACCAACTAAGAGAGCAATAATGGCCATAATCATGCAAAGCGACAAAGCGACATTAAAAGAAGCATAAGATGGCATCAAAAGTCAAAAACTAAATGATCATAGAGGTTATTGGCGACTTTGTAAGATTCTAACATGTGTGAGCATGCGCCAAGTCAACCCAAATAAAGCATCAAGGAGAAAACCAAAATAATGCTTCCATACAATAAAAACAACGCATGATTTTTTCAAAGGCTCATTAAGCAATCTCAGTTATTTGAGACAAGTCATGCTACAGCAAAACCACTAAGCATACTATCAAAAAGACATCAAGCATGACATGAAAAAGCCTAAGCCGCAGTCTACACAAGCTCCTTCTTGTACCACTATTTTGCATAAAGCTTTTTTCTCTTTTCCAACACCATTTGAAATTTTTATAAACACTTCTTTTGATGAAAACCAATAAAGATCAGAGGCAAAAATACACCTTGATGAAAAGATATGACAAGGTCTGAACGCAAATCAAGGCGAAAATGAAAACCAAAAGCAGTAGCAGAAAAAGAAGAACACTCGATTTTTAATAAGAGTGAAAACTAGAGCGTTCTTGGCAAATGAAAATGAGGCAACTTCTCCAAAAGAAATTTGTTGGGGTCCAACCATTTATTGCAGAAAACAAACAAACTAAACCAACTAAGAAAACTAAAACAACTGACGCTCCAAGAAAAACACATAGTGCATGAAGCAATAAAAATATAGTGTTTTGAAAGGTGACCTGATTTTTGCCGATGAAGAAGGGGTGCCTCGGGGGCATCCGCAAGCTTTGACGCTTGTACTTCTTGGATATTTCTTGGGGCGATGCATGGGCATCCCCAAGCTTGAGATTTTGTCCATTCTTCAACTCATCTCATCATTCTCCAATCCCTACACTTGAAAACTTCCTTCATACAAAACTAAACACAATTCTATTAGCAACATTAGTGTAAGCATAACATATAATCAACCTCTTTTTGCTTCAGGTTTCAACTCAAAACCACCACATATATAGCAAATACTACTGTAGCAACCTCCCCAAAAGTTCCGTGATCAAAAGAACTCAAAAGAAAGCGATAAAGTGGCAAACACAAATATTGGTAGAAATCTGTCAAAACTGAACAGCTGACAAAGGTCGAATTTTTGAGGGATTTTCTGTTGCTCAAATCAAAAAGTGTTCAACTAACAAAAGTTTGGATATAACCTGGGGCATATGCACAAGAAATCGAAGGTCCAAAAGATATACAGAGAATTTATACGAATTTTTACGGTGCAGCACCGAAAACAGTTTCAGGACAGCAACATCCCCAAATCTTTACCTCACTCGAATTAGAGGCTTCTCTTGGCACAAAAATGAAATAAACAAGATAAGGAGCGGTCATTACAGTACTAATGACTTCCAAGACTCAAATAAAAGAAAAAGTACTGAAAAGAAAACATTGGGTTATCTCCCAAGAGTGCTTTTCTTTAACGCCTTTGAGCTAGGCGCAGAAAATTGCGAATCAAGTCTTTTCAGAAGAAGCATTAAGATCAACAGCAGAAGTCTTGTCAATAAGGCATTGTATTTCATCCACATAAGTTTTTGAAGACCCTTTGTGATCATGCTTTGGTACACTATTTTCATCAAAAAGATTTTCAGGACAGATCCAGTCAAAATTATTTTCGAAAGCTTCACACAATCCCAAAAGCTTGCAAGGTATAGGTATCTCGGCCCCTTCATCATTTGTACTAATAACCGTTATAGGAGAACCGAGTTTATTAAAACGTTTAAGAACTTTTCTAGCTTCAATAACGACATCTTTAAATTCTATGCGCAAAGTTTCCAAGATAAAAGCTTTCTTTTCGGGATCCTCAATTTCATGAAGCTTAAGGAACATGTATTGCATAAAAGGATTAAGACTAGCAAACCTAGTTTCCAACATGTGAATCAAATAAGCAGAAGCAACTTCAATACTAGGAGCTAGCTCAACCAAAGATTTCTCCTCAACTTCCTCATGCATACTAATGTGATTAAAGAACTCCTCAATGTTACTTTTGCCAATAATCGAACCACTACCTACTGAGAGGTCCTCCAGAACGAACTTAGGGAACAACATGATGAACTAAAGTAAAGAAATAACAACTACCAAGGATTCTAATTTTTTTGGGTTTTTGATATAAAACGATGCAGGTAAAATAAATAAAGTAAAGCAAAACAATAACAAAGTAAAGGATGTGCGTGCGAAAAACTCCCCTCGCAGAAGTCTTCCGCTCTTCTCCCCGGCAACGGCACCAGAAAAGAAGCTGCTGATGCCAAGCTGATGTGTAGCAGACAGTCCTTGTGCGTGGTGAATGACCAGCCCGTTGGGAACCCCAAGAGGAAGGTATGATGAGTATAGCAGCTAGTTTTCCCTCAGTTAAGAAACCAAGGTTTAATATCGTTCAGGAGAAAAGCAGACAGCGACGACTGAAGGTGATGCAGACTGGCTTAATAACACTCCAACAAGGGCGCCGTTTAACGATACTTGTTGACTCGTCTTCAGCCAGTAGCAACGCGGAACCTGCACACAACACAACCAAGTACTTTGCTCCCAACTTGCGATGAGGTTGTCAATCTCACCGGTTTGCTTGAAACAAATGTTATGAGCGTATCGAGTGGAAAACAGTAGAGTATGCGAGTAAAATAAATAGTGCGAGTAAAGTAAACATGTGATAGCAATATGATGGAAATAGGATCGGGATCCACAGTTCACTAGTGGTGTCTCTCCATAAGATAAATAACACATGTTGGGTAAACAAATTACAGTTGGGCAATTGATAGAATAAAGATAAACGTGATATGTCAAGAAGATCACTATGAGATTTACTCTGGGCATTACAACAAGATACATAGACCGCCATCCAACTGCATCTATGACTAATAATCCACTCCCGGGGATATTAATCCGAACACCCCATGAGTATTAAGTTGCGAACAACAGATAATTGCATTAAGCAAAGTGTGTAATGTAAATAAAGCATATGCCCTTGAGCATATGAATGTTGTTTTCTCCCTAGTAGCAACAACACATCTACAACCTTAGAGGTTTCTATCACTCCCCCAGGTTAAGCAGAGGCATGAACCCACTATCGAGCATAAATATCCCCTCTTGGAGTCACTAGCAACTACTCGGCCAAGATAGCTACTAACAACGGAGAGCATGCAAGATCATAAACAACATAGAGATAACATAAGATAATATTCAGTACAACAACTTAATCATAAACACCAATATTCATCGGATCCCAACAAACCAAACATGTAGAATTACATAACGGTGATCTCAATCATGTAGGGCAGCTCATGAGATCTAAACATGAAGCACATGGTGGAGAAGACAACCATCTAGCTACTGCTATGGACCCATAGTCCAAGGTAGACTACTCACTCATCGCTCTGGAGGCATGCATGGCGATGAAGAAGACCTCCGGTGGCGATTCCCCTCTCTGGCAGGGTGCCGGGAAGAGCTTCTGGACCCTCCCGATCTTCGGGTCGACGGCGGCGGCGGATCGCGATGTGTTCTGGAAAAGTGATCGGGTACTTAGGTTTTTTCCGTCGGGGGGTCTTTATAGGCGAAGGGGCGATGTCAGAGGAGGAGCCAGGCGCCCTCACGCCAGGCTCGCGCGGCCAGGGCCCTGGCCGCGCCGCCCTGGCGTGTGGGGCCCTGGTGGCCCCCCTCCTACTCTCCTTCGGATCTCTGGAAGCTTCCGGGTAAAATAAGACTTCAGGAACTTGTTTCGTCCAATTCCAAGAATATTTCCTGTGTATCACTTCTGAAACACAAAAACAGCAGAAAACAGGGAACTGGCACTGTGGCAACTCGTTAATAGGTTAGTTCCAGAAAATGCATAAAAGTGCCACGAAGTGTAACGAAATAGTAGGCAAATGGTGTAAAAACAAGCATGGAGCATCAAAAATTATAGATACGTTGGAGACGTATCATCGCTGCACTGTTAAAATTTAGGAGCATCTCAAGAAGTGGCTTGGTTTTCAAGGGATTCACCCAAGGCAATGGGGGGGGGACTAAATATTCAAGAATGGTGGTCTTCAATGGCGGAGGGTCCGAGCCCTCAACGGAAGGGATTAGCCTCCCTCATCTTCTAACCGTGGGGGAAATTTGGCAAGAGTGAAATGCTAGAATTTTTCGTCACAAGCTATCTTCAACTTTTGTAATTGTAGATCAGATAAAATGTGAGGCAAGATTGTGGATGCTGATGGAGCGAAGTGGTTAGGTGATTTGATGCTGTGATGCGACACCTGATGGCAAGATTTATTACACTGATGTCGTGGCGATGTTTTAAAAATTAAATTGTTAGCCTTTGTATTAAATATTATATTTTTTATAAACTCCTCGCTTAATTAATTAAATAAGAAGAATGCCCCGCGCGTTACAGCGGTAATCTTTTTTTTTTAAATACTACGTATAAGACACATAATGTGAAATTGTCTATTAAATCAGAAGATTCAATTGGTCACAACATTCAAGGGCTTAATTTCATTAAAGTGAAATTTTTGTGTATTTTCCAATAAAAAGTGGTGAAGTGGTCAATTGTATGGCTTAAAAGAATTGATGAGGTGGATATGTTGCATGCAAAGACATATTATAATTAATTAACTAATATTTGTAAAATGACGTGGACAAGATTAATATGGTGGGTGATATGGATAACTTGCATGTTAAGATAGATAACCTAAATACCATTTAATAGAATTTTACTTTATAAGAAATATAGATGAGATAAAGCTTGTGCCCTCGTTAAAAAAACTACCAAGATGGTGTGTGACAGTGTGCATCTGCGACGCGACACCTGATGGCGAGGTCCGGAGAAGGTTTTGGTTTGTAGACCAGTAGGACGCACGCACTGTAGCTGCGTCGTGCCCCATTCGTTTCACCACGACCGTACACCGGGAGCTTGTTTAATTGAGGAGACGCACGGCGGCCTGTGCTACAGTGGACAGCATTGGTGCTACTACTACTCTACGGAGCGTCATTGATGACTGACGTCTAAGACGGAATGAAGACCAGTACAGTGCTACGTGCAGAACAGTGTAGTGCACGAGACTACCAGTGCGTCACGCTCACTTGTCTGTTCTCTTTTAATTTTCTCTTCTGATTTTGCAAAGAGTCGATCATTTGTAACAACGCATCTGAAAATTAAAATGAGAACATTATGTATTCTGAAATGTAAACTTTTCTAGAAAGCTAATTTGGCTTACATTTCGAAATTCAGTTAGCATTATGGGTAATGAGATCATGGCCTCTATGTAAAGCCAAAAAAAGAAAGGTGCTACGTGTTATAATTCAATGACGGATTTTTTATTACTACCTCTATTTTAAAGAATAAGGCTTATATATTTTTTAGAAAAGTTAAGCAAAGTAAAGTTTGACAAAACTTTTAGAAAAAACTATCAACAGCTAAAATGTCATATGGATATCATATGAAAATATATTTCATTTTGTATCTAACGATATAGATGTTATAATGTACATGTTAATGATTTACTCTAAAATCTTGGTCAAATCTTACATAATTTTTCTTTTAAACATAAGCCTTATTTATTGAAATAGAGGTAGTACGAATTAACTAAGCAGATTAGCATGGATCGAACTAATTGAATCGAACACAAACAACAAAGTTCCTGGTAAAATCGAAAGTTGCATCAATGTTCTTTGGAAGTCGTCTACCTCAATAATACATGTGTCATGTGGGGTAAGAAGTTCTAGCGGAGGAGGAGGTCTGCCTCCAGCTCCAAGCCGTGATGCACCAGGAGTTTAGAGTTTAGATAGATACGTATTGCTTGCTCCCTTTTTCATTATTAGTGCCAGGTTTTGAAAAGTGGAAAGGTTTGTCCCGGAGAAGATTTTCCTGCCACTTCCAAATAATTAGAGTTTCTTTCTTATACTACAAGTTGTAATTGGACTATATAAGTCCACCCCACATTTGAGCAATAAAGCAAGCAGAAAATTATCAATCTATTATCTCACCCCTTAGCTCATGTGCCCTGGGCGCCCCTTCTCACCCCTCTCCCAGCCATAGGTCGTCCTAACTTTAGGCCGTGCCCTTCGATCTCCCACAACTACTACCTCCGCTGTAATCTACAACCTCCTGGCCAACCAACCCATGACAACTTGGTATCAGAATAGTTGTGTAATTTCAAGATCCTTCGAAGTATAATTTTATTGAACACTAAATGCAATACATTAGATCGAGATGTAATGACAAAAGGTCTTCATAAAACCTAAAGTGACATAAAGATCATTCAAAGTTGTCGTCTATGACAGTATGACTTCAACTTTGAAAATACATAAACCAATAGTTGTCTACCTCGATCAGTTGAGAACCTAAGTTAGGCACACTGTTGCAAGGGACACGCCGCTTCTTCTTGTCTTAATGTCGAGAGAAAAGCCTAAACAGCATAGAAGAGTGAAATTAAAAAAAAAACCATAACCAAAAACAAACTCGACACCACTGCAAGTAGGGCCTAGGTGCCAGACGTAGCTTCGGTGCCTTGCCGAAGTAAGGCTCTCAGCGCCATACCTCAAAATCCACCATTCAATCTCGATCGGATGACCAAGAACGAATCCATGCAAAATGCGGAAAATGCTTTTGGCTCTCGGGCACCAGTGCTCCCTCCATTAATTTTTTTTTAAAAATCATATTTTTAAGTTTCAAAATATTATGAAAATAAATTAGGACGTAGTTAAAGTTTCAAAATATTCTCAGATTAAATCTTTGAATGAAAATGACATACTGTAATTTTTTCAATTTTTTTTGAAAAGTTTGAATTTTATGTTTAAATTTGGGATGTTCTTGTCCATCCGATCTAGATTGAATGGTGGATTTGGGGGTAACACGCTGTGAGCCTTAGCTTTAGTAAGACACTGAAGCTGCGTCCGGTGACAATCGGTTGGATCAGAAGTAGTCTGTATGGCAGACAAAAACACAATAGCCACGACAAACATGACAATTAGCACTACACAAGAATACATTGGATTGCAAACTTTCCTCTTTGTTTCATAGTTGGAGCCTTGGCGGTATATAAGATTTTATTTTTTGAATTTTCACCGGAGGAGTTAATCCCCACCAAAAAAATTTGTATGTCAGAAATATCCAAAGAAGGTTCTGATTTTACATGGTGAGGGGAGAGAGTGTCATGACCGTGCATGTTGCTGCACTAGGCTGGGTCGTCATGGGGTGTGGCCCAGATGGATTTGGGCTAGTGCCTACCTTGGAACTATAAAGGACGCAGCGACAACAGAAGGAAGACATCGAACAAGTCTGAAGATAGAAACAGAACCGAACTCTCCTCGCTGTCTCTTCTCCTCTGCTGTTCTCTCTCTGTTTCCAAATCAGGCGAATCGATCCTGCCTCACGCCGGCAATCATACCGACAAGGGGGCGAGTGTGACATTTGGTATCAGATTTCAGTCTCGAATCGCGAGGATTGTGGTGTGAGCTCCCAATTCGCTGCGCGTGACCGTAAAATCCGGAGGAGCGGCCCGATTTCTCCCGGATTTCGTCCGCCGCCGATCTGTTGGTACCGCCAGTGAGGAGATACGACGGCAAAGACCAAGTTATCCAATCCATCACCCCGGACGCGGCTGGTCCTCCAAGCCATGGGAGAGGCAACTGCGGTCAGGGCGACCGCGCTCAAGGAGATCCGATCGGCGGCACGACCACCACGATGGAGGCGAGACTAGCAGCAATCACGGCGAGCCTCAATGATTCGCTCGCTTTGCTAGCCTGTACTGCACGTCGATTGGGCGTCAAGGAGCAGGAAGGGCAGGATGCCACCAAGGCTTCGGTTGCCACCATGACAGGGTCGTTTTTCGCGCCGGATACAGTGCGTGAGCAGCCGGAGACCAAGCCTTCTTCGCCCTCCTTCATCTCCATGCCTCAGGTAGTGCCTGCTGGTGCTCTTTCCACGGAAGCAGTCGTCACTCCCATCATGCCCACAAGGTGTTCGACGGCTGGTCTGACCTTCAGCTCAAGTGACAATCATGCAGTGGCCGCGTTTACATGCTCGGGTAACACACCAGCTGAGGTCCCGACACCAACGGAGTTCTCCCTGGACCATACACTGCAGCCGTTTGTCACCATCGAGTTCGGCATGCCGGCGCCCGCCAGGTGTTTGACAGAATGCCGAGACGTCCTTCCGAAGCATTGTGAGGTGAACTCTATTGCTCCTGCAGGCACATGCATCTTCACCCCGGTGCAGAAGGCTGTCGTCTTACCAGCGACCACACAACCATCAATCTTGGTGGATATACAAAAACGCTGCAGCGGCACTGAGAGAGCAGAAGCGCCAGTGACGACCATCATGGTTTCATCATTTTGTGTGCCCCCGCGACCACCAGAGAAGCGCTGCACATTGCAGGCAGAAGGCGCATCCCTGCTACCATCCGTGCCTTTGTTCGACAGTCGCAAGGAGCCAAGGTGCTTGTGGTTGAGGCCAGTGCCAACACGCCCTCCAAATCAATGTAAACCGGGTGCGCTTCCAGTGCCGTCTCGTCCTCCTGAGCAAACCCACGGTACAAATTTTGCATCTGGTCAGGTGACTTTTGCATCACAGCCAAGCTATGAGAGAAATGCTAATCACTACAAGCTGAATGATCTGGTTATCTGTTGGAATGTGGACCTGCTGCTTATGCCTGCTCCTGAAGCTAAAGACGTGAAGGGATTGGAGTTCAGTATCTATAATTCTGCATTTAACTCCCTCTTGTCAACGCATCCTGCCTATTATATTTATGGTTGGATACATAATAGCAGATATTTTTCTAGAACCGTGAGCATTCATTCCATGAATCGGCTGCTTGATTTCAACATTTGGGAGCATAGCAAGTCCAGAATTCTTGCAATTGATCTATGCTTTCAATGGGACCCTGGAATTATGAAGATTCTTATGCATGCAAAGTGCGATGTGGGTGAGCTGATAGGTACTCTCAGGAATCTTCTGAATCAAATTACATGGTATCATTGTCCTCATGGTTATGCCAAGAAGGAGCTGGTGCTATACAATTTTAGATATCCATCGTGTGTTGAAGTTGACACTAATGCTCATGCGTTGGAGCAAGCAGTTCATATCAGCATGTGCAACAACTTCTGCTCTTTCATCCGTTTTGGATGTTGCCTTCAGTACAAACAATGGGATTCCAGGGTATCGTCAGAAGTGCTAAAGCTTAGTGTAGCAGTGACACAACACACTACTCGCCAACCTTCAAAGTTAAGAAAAGGAACATGGTGCAAAATGTTCAACTACAAACAGGGCCGAGCTGAGCAAGCCATTGCTTGGGGGCAAGCAATGTTTTTGGGGGGCGGTAATGTCATGACCGTGCATGTTGCTGCACTAGGCTGGGTCGTCATGGGGTGTGGCCCAGATGGATTTGGGCTTGTGCCTACCTTGGAACTATGAAGAAAGCAGCGACAACAGAAGGAAGACATCGAACAAGTCTGAAGATAGAAACAGAACCGAACTCTTCTCGTTGTCTCTTCTCCTCTGCTGTTCTCTCTCTGTTTCCAAATCAGGCGAATCGATCCTGCCTCACGCCGGCAATCATACCGACAAGGCGAGTGTGACAGAGAGCAGCTAGCCTGGCAAGCCAGATGTCCATGCCGTCACGGAGAGCCGCGGAAGGCGGTGTCCCCAAGCATGGCATGGACGGGGGTTGCACAAGAAAAGAGTTGCAATATTCAGAGTTTTTTAGGAATTCTGCAAACCGTATGGGGCCTTAATTACCAACATCCGTGATCAATAGTATTGGTGACAAGGAAAGGTTGGGCCTAGATGCTTGTAAAACAAGTGAGGCCCAACCATAAGCTCGTCAAGATTCACTAGACAGTCCCGTTGGGCTTTTTCTGGGAAATGTGAATGCTCGATCAAATCACTCCACTTGTCGTCCTGAAGAACCACTGTCCGAGCCTGTAAAAAACCCAGTATATTCTCTAGCTCTTGCGGGAAACACAATATTGTATTCCCTAATTTCATCAAATCCAGATGCAAGGATTTGTCTTGGCATGACATAGCCAACCAATTTTCCATAATTTGACTGTTCGAAGAGGTCCACTTTGACTCTGGATCTCTTTATTTTTTTTTGAACGGAGATGGGTGCGAACACACCCGACCAACTTCTGCCATTCCATTCCGTCGCTGCAAAAGTTACAGGAGAGCCCAAGAAAAAGGCAAAAAAATAACAAACAAGCCCTGCAACTATGCGAAGAGAACCCTGCATCTTCTTGAGAACACGATCACGTCCTTCATCTTCCTCCTCCAGGAACCCGATGGAGCTCCACTCGCGGCTGCTGCACTGGCGCCGGGGACGACACCACTTGGGCCGGGGCAGAAGAGGAACGCCGAGACAGAGCACCTGAGGCAGCGGGGAGCGGATGCCTTTCATCCTCTGAGTCCGGCGTGAAGGCTGAGAAGCCAATAACCGCCGAAGAACTGCTCCACCAGGAAGCCCGCTGCGCTAGGATGACGAAGCCAAATCCCCATCCTTCGAACCACCACCAAGGCGGCCAAGAAGGAAGAGAACGGCAAAGACAACCAAGCTAACGGCGCTTAGAACACGAACCAACTCTAGTCGCTGAAGACACTGCCGCTCTGCCCCTCCTCGCCTCCACGGCCGGCCAGGGCCAGAGGCGCAGCACGCCCGCCAGTCGCACCCCCCTCCCCCTCGCTACCGCAGCCGGCCGGGAGAGGTAAAATAGACAGGCGGCTCCGCAACCACTAGAGAAACGGCCAGTCTTATTCATCCGGCGTCGGCCTCAACCGCCGCGCTCAGCACCAACCGGAGGAGCAAGAAGCACATCGACGACGACCCTAATCCCCGGATCTGGAGGAACATCAGCTCCGGGCAAAAGCCCTCTACTCCGGCGAGATCGCCGGGGAAACTACTCCTACACCTAAGAACTACGCCGGCGCCTCTCCTCCGCCATCTCCAACCAGCGACGCCGGCGGAGATGGCTCGGAATCGGGCCGGCAAGGAAGAGAGCTTCTCTGGTTACTATAAACAAGAGAGAGAAAGATGTTGGCCCAGCCCCACACGCCGAGTGAAGTCCGGCGATAAACGACGAAACTCCGACAAGACGTCACACGCACGTATTCCGCAAAGATGCGCGTGTATAGCAAGCCAAACTGATCGATCCTTTACGAGCAGCTAGCACTACTTGCACGCACACGTATATAGCTAGCAAAGCCAATCGATTGGTACGATCAGCTAGCTAGTTCAGCTCACAACTCACGAACACACGCAATCGATTTATTGCCAAAGGAACGAGTAACTTCCGTCCACGACGCACACGTACGTTCAGCAACTAAGCTAGTTGCCGATCGTTCTCAGCTAGCTTCCGATGGAAACCAGCAACACACAACGCACGCACTAGCACAGATCGATTTTAGCCAGAGGCCCGTCTCGAGCCGTGCTCTTTATTACTTCACGATGATGTTTACAAGGTACAAACCCACGGCTATTTATACCCGGCAAACTATGCCGTGAACCGACTAGGAGACTATCCTACCCGGACTACTCTAACCGGAACTCACACGTGCATACGACACTGTTCCGGTGTCATCGGTGATTATCGCTAACAATCACCCCCTAAGCACGATGTGCTCGTCTTCACAGCTTGGACGCCGATCCTTTCTCGTATCTCCAAGAACTTCAGTCGACCGAAAGACTTGGTCAGAATATCGGCAAGCTAATCATCGGTGCAAACATAGTTGACTTCAATCTTGCTCTCCTCTACACACTCCCGTATGTAGTGATACTTCGTATCAATGTGCTTACTCCTGTCATGATGCACCGGATTCTTGCACAATGAGATTGCAGACTTGTTGTCAATATTGAGCACCACTCGTTTCTCTTCCTTGTTCATGAGGTCACCAAGTAGCCTTCTTAGCCACACACCTTGACACGCCGCGGTTGCAGCTGCAATATACTCAGAGGAAGAATATGCCACTACTTTCTGCTTTTGTGATAGCCAACTTACCGTGCTTTTTCCGAAGAAATATGCCACGCCCGAGGTACTCTTACGGTCGTCAACATCTCCTGCCATGTCACTATCACTATAGCCAAGTATCTTCACATTCCCTCTCTCCTTTAAATAGACAACACCAAAGTTTGTTGTCCCTTTGATATACCTGAGTATATGCTTCACTGCCGCCCAATGCTCCGTTGTAGGTGCTTCCATGTAGCGACTCACAATGCCAACAGAATACGCCAAGTCCGGTCTTGTGTTCACGAGATACCTCAAACTTCCGACCACACTCCTATACTCTGTTGCATCAACCGCGGGTGCTTTGCTTCTCTTGCTAAGTTTAAGCCGAGGTTCCATAGGAACTTGAGTTGGATTGCAATCTTCCATAGCATAACTCTGGAGTATCTTCTTTGCGTACGCCTCTTGGCATAATGTGATCTGATACGTCTCAAACGTATCTATAATTTTTGATGCTCTATGCTTGTTTTTATACCATTTGCTTAGTGTTTTGTTACACTTCGTGGTATTTTTATGCATTTTCTGGAACTAACCTATTAACGAGATGCCACAGTGCCACACATTTTCCGGAACTAACCTATTTTCCGGAACTCCCTGTTTTCTGCTGTTTTTGTGTTTCAGAAAAGTTACACAGGAAATATTCTCAGAATTGGACGAAACAAAAGGCAAACATCCAGAAATTTACCGAAGCTTCCAGAGGCCCGAAGAGGAGATGGAGAGGGGCCACGAGCCGGCCACACAATAGGGCGGCGCGGCCCAAGCCCTGGTCGTGCCCCCTATGTGTGAGGCCGCCTCGGTCCACTTCCGACGCTGCCCCTTCGCCTATAAAGACCCCCCGACGAGAAAAACCTAAACACCCGATCAATTTTCCAGAAACACATCGCGATCCGCCGCCGTTGTCGACCCGAGATCGGGAGGGTCCAGAAGCTCTTCCCGGCACCCTGCCGGAGAGGGGAATCGCCACCGGAGGTCTTCTTCATCGCCATGCTTGCCTCCGGCGCGATGAGTGAGTAGTCTACCTTGGACTATGGGTCCATAGCAGTAGCTAGTTGGTTGTCTTCTCCACTATGTGCTTCATATTTAGATCTCGTGAGCTGCTTTACATGATCGAGACTACCTTTATGTAATTCTACATGTTATGTTTGTTGGGATCCGATGAATATTGGTGTTATGATTGAGTTGATGTGCTGAATATTATCTTATGTTATCTCTATGTTGTTTATGATCTTGCATGCTCTCCGTTGTTAGTAGCTATCTTGGCCGAGTAGATACTAGTGACTCCAAGAGGGGGTATTTATGCTCGATAGTTGGGTTCATGCCTCTATTTAATCTGGGGGAGTGACAGAAACCTCTAAGGTTGCAGATGTGCTGTTGCCACTAGGGAGAAAACAACATTCTTATGTCCAAGGACATATGCTTTGTTTACATTACACACTTTGCTTAATGCAGTTATCTGTTGTTCGCAACTTAATACTCAAGGGGTCCTCGGATTGATTCCCCGCGAGTGGATTATTAGTCATAGATGCAGTTGGATGGCGGTCTATGTATTTTGTTGTAATGCCGAGAGTAAATCTCATAGTGATCCTCTCGACATATGCACGTTATCTTTATTCTATCAATTGCCCAATTGTAATTTGTTTACCCAGCATGTTGTTATTTATCTTATGGAGAGACACCACTAGTGAACTATGGACCCCGGTCCAAATTCCTTTATATTGCTATCACCTGTTTACTTTACTCGCACTGTTTACTTTACTCGCATACCACTATTGCTTTTCACTCGATATGCTCATTCCTTTGTTTACAGCAAACCGGTGAGATTGACAACCTCATCGTAAGTTGGGAGCAAAGTTATTGGTTGTGTTGTGTGCAGGTTCCGCGTTGCTGCTGGCAAAGCAAAGCACTGGATGAGGCGCCTTATAAATTGTTCAGAGCTGTCGTGAAGCTAGCGGGCATCACCTTCTGGAGTTTGGCTTTTTCCTGGATACGATTAAACCTTGGTTTCTTACTGAGGGAAAATTTGCTACTGTGCTCATCATACCTTTCTCTTGGGGTTCTCAACTGGACGGTGATTTACATCAACATCGTGCCGCATCAAGCTAATTTTCTGGCGCCGTTGCCGGGGAAAAAGAAGACTTCTGCAAGGGGAGTTTCGCACGCACATCCTTTACTTTGTTTTAAGTTTCGCTTTATTTTATTTTGCTTGCATCGTTTTATCAAAAATATAAAAAAATTAGTTCCTACTATAGTTGTTATTTTTGTTAGTTTGTTATTGTCTTGCTTTATCATGCTTTCTATCAATGGTTGGTTACTTTGAAACCAAATCTTTTTGGCAAGGTGGGTTCACGGAAGAGCAACAAAAATATTATGAGGAACACCGCTTGTCACAAAAAGGGAAACACCTATGGGAACAAATTGATAAATTGTATATCATTGCTAGAAATGTGTGGTCTACTTATAATGTTACTTATTGCTTTGATAAATCTTGTTGCTGTAGGAGGTATAAACACCTCCCTTTTCAATGTGAGTATAATGATGATGTTACCATATCTTATTATATTAATGGAAATTATGACTTTTATGATGTGGAACAAATTGAAGAATTTATTGCTTGGAAAGGTGCATTTGAACTTGCTTATTTGCTTGAAAATACTGATGATGCACCTTATAAATATGAGGTTTATGATATACTTAAATTTTGCTTTGATAATTACAAGGAAGAAAATGGCTATATTCTTAAATATCTCAATAGATGCTCTCCAATGGAAGAGACTAATGCCTTGAAGGAGCCTATGGAAGAAGAAATCGCTGAAACTGGAAGCTCATTGGATGAAAAAGAGGAGGAGAGTGATGATCAAGAGGAGGAAGAATGGAGCTACCCATGTCTACCTCCCAATAAGAGTAACTCTTTAACTAATACCTTATTTGATCGCCCTCCATACTTAACAAAGGAGGATGAGTGTGATATTTATATTGTTGAGTTTGTTCATGATGCTACTGAAAATTATTATGAGAGAGGAAAATATGGTTGTTGGAATTCTCATGTTACTAAAACACCTCTCTTTATATTGAAAGTTCCAAAGTTGCTCTTGTTTTATCTACCCATACTTGTTACTATGTGCTTCTTTGATTTATTTTCTTATAAGATTCCTATGCATAGGAAGTGGGTTAGACTTAAATGTGTTTTATATTTGCTCCTTGATGCTCTCTTTTGCTTCAATTCATATTTTTTATGTGAGCATCTTCTCAAATTACTGAGCCTAGCTCAAAGGCGTTAAAGAAAAGCACTCTTGGGAGATAACCCAATGTTTTACTTTCAGTTCTTTTTCTTTTATTTGAGTCTTGGAAGTTATTACGACTGTAATAACCTCTCCTTATCATTTTTATTTCGTTTTCGTGCCAAGTGAAGCCTCTAATTTGAGCGAGGTAAGATTTGGGGATGTTGCTGTCCTGAAACAGATTTCGGTGCTGCACCGTAAAAATTCGTGAAAATTCTCAGAATATCTTTTTGACCTGCGATTTCTTGTTCATATGCCCCAGGTTATATCCAAACTTTCATTAGTTTAACACTTTTTTATTTGAGCAACAGAAAACTCTCTAAAAAATCGACCTTTGTCAGCTGTTCTGTTTTGACCGATTTCTGCCACTATTTGTGTTTGCCTCTCGATCGCTTTCTTTTTGAGTTTTTTTTATCACGGAACTTTTGGGGAAGTTGCTACAGTAGTATATGCTTTATATGTGGTGGTTTTGAGTGAAACCTGAAGCAAAAAGGGGTTGATTCATTGTTATGCTTACACTAATGTTGCTAATAGAATTGTGTTGAGTTTTGTATGAAGGAAGTTTTTAAGTGTAGGGATTGGAGAATGATGAGATGTGTTGAAGAATGGACAAAAGCTCAAGCTTGGGGATGCCCATGCACCCCAAGAAATATCCAAGAGGTACAGGCGTCAAAGCTTGGGGATGCCCCCGAGGCACCCCTTCTTCATCGGCAAAAATCAGGTCACCTTTCAACACACTATATTTTTATTGCTTCATGCACGATGCGTTTTTCTTGGAGCGTCAGTTGTTTTAGTTTTCAGTTTTGTTTAGTTTTGTTTGCTGCAATAAATGGTTGGACCCCAACAAATTTATTTTGGAGAAGTTGCCTTGCTTTTCATTTGCCAAGAACACTCCGTTTTTCACTCTTATCGTTCAACGAGTGTTCTCTTTTTCTGCTACTACGTTTAGTTTTCGATTTTCGCCTTGATTTGTGTTTAGATCTTGTTATATCTTTGCATCAAGGTGTATTTTTACCTCTGGTCCATGTTGGTATTCATCAAAAGAGTTGTTTCAAAAAGGTTCGAATGGTGTTGGAAAAGAGAAAAAGCTTTATGCAAAAAAGTGGTACAAAAAGGAGCTTGTGTAGACTGCGGCCTAGGCTTTTGCATGTCGTGCTTGATATCATTTTGATAGTATGCTTAGTGGTTTTCCTGTAGCATGACTTGTCTCAAATGACTCAGATTGCTTAATGAGCCTTTGAAAAAATCATGCGTTGTTTTTATTATTTGGAAGCATTTATTTGGTTTTCTCCTTGATGCTTTATTTGGGTTGACTTGGCGCATGCTCACACATGTTAGACTCATACAAAGTCGACATAAGCCTCTATGATCATTTAGTTTTTGACTTTTGATGTCATCTTATGCTTCTTTTAATGTCGCTTTGTCGCTTTGCATGATTATGGCCGTTATTGCTCTCTTAGTTGGTCGCTCCCAGTCTTTAGCTAGCCTTCATTTTGTACTGAGTATGAGCTCTACTCGTGCATCCAACTCCTAAAAACCAAGTTGTTCCAATGTGTCCACCAAACATACCTATTAGCAATTTGCTATTCCAAAGTACATTTGACTTGCTTTTATCTATCCTTCAAATTAAACTTTTTTTGGTGTTATGCGAAAATTGGTCAGTAAAGCTCTCACGAACCTGATGGCACACTTTACTTTTCTCGCTTTAAAATTTTGACATTGTGGCTCTCTTATGTTGAGTTGTTATGTTTGCAAGTTGTAAGTTGGAAATTAGCCAAACCATGTCGTCATGGGGCAAGCTTTCAACATTGCACTATCTTTCATTTGAGTTGATATCGTGATCTTTTGTTTATGGATACTCGCGATGTGAAACAAGTTGGGAATCTTGCGGGATCATGGGTTCTTATATGTGTTAGGAAAAAGCCTCGGCCGCTAATCTAAGCCATGCATAATTCATGGTGGAAATTTACAGCATGCCCATAGTGGACATTCGACGATGCATCTCACAATAAAAAGCTATACCAATGGTAAATAAAAGAGATGTCGAGGTGTTCATTGTCTGTTTGTCCTGTCATTTTGATGTGGGCTTGTTCCATGTCATCGGGCAGGAGGTACCCCGTTGGCGGTTCTCGATGATACACATATATTTACAATGACAAGAGCCTGCTTGGGACTCTAAGTCGAGTAGCATGAGGTTTGGGTATTCGTACTTCACGGGACATGAGGTTTTCAACTTATGATTTGTCAAGCATATGCTTCATAATTATACTCGCATTAACTCTAACCATTCAAGATGCCTATGATGGGGGCAATGAGAGCTCAAAGCTAGTAAGTACCATAATTTTTGAAGGTTTATAAAACTTGTAATCACTGCTTCCCTCCGCGAAGGGTTTTTCTTTTACTTTTATGTTGAGTCACCACCTTCTATCTTTATGCACCGTCTAAGAGAGCATAGTTGTCATTCTTAGTGTAATGTGCATTGTCCCAAAGTTTTCATTGATTAATTCATGATGTTGGTTTCACTTGTTCTTAAATTATTTGTATCTAGTTGAAGGTGCCCTATGCATTTATGTTTTGCTATTCCATGAAGGACAAGCTAAAAACCATTTGCTATGTTTTTCCATATGATTTGAACACATGTTTGACTTTTATTGTTTCATTTTCATGATCTTTTGTTTGTGTTCTTTTTCATGTTATAGCATGGTTGCTAAGTTTTTTCTATCAAGATTATATCTTTCATGCCCATGTTTTAAGTTCTTTTGATCCCAGCGTACAACGCTTACATATATGGTCAAGATTGTGTAGGTGCATGTCACCTCAAAAATTATTTCTTTGTTATCACTTACCTACTCGAGGACGAGCAGGAGTTAAGCTTGGGGATGCTGATACGTCTCAAATGTATCTATAATTTTTGATGCTCCATGCTTGTTCTTACACCATTTGCTTAGTGTTTTGTTACACTTCATGGCATTTTTATGCATTTTCCGGAACTAACCTATTAACGAGATGCCACAGTGCAAGTTCCATGTTTTCTGCTGTTTTTGTGTTTCAGAAAAGTTACATAGGAAATATTCTCGGAATTGGACGAAACAAAAGCCAAACATCCAGAAATTTACCGGAGCTTCCAGAGGACCGAAGAGGAGACGAAGAGGGGCTACGAGCCGGCCACACAATAGGGCGGCGCGGCCCAGGCCCTGGCCACGCCCCCTATGTGTGAGGCTGCCTCGGTCCACTTCTGACGCTGCCCCTTCTCCTATAAAGACCCCCCGATGGGAAAAACCTAAACACCCGATCAATTTTCTAGAAACACATCGCGATCCGCCGCCGTCGTCGACCCGAGATCGGGAGGGTCCAGAAGCTCTTCCCGGCACCCTGCCGGAGAGGGGAATCGCCACCGGAGGTCTTCTTCATCGCCATGCTTGCCTCCGGCGCGATGAGTGAGTAGTCTACCTTGGACTATGGGTCCATAGCAGTAGCTAGTTGGTTGTCTTCTCCACCATGTGCTTCATATTTAGATCTCGTGAGCTGCTTTACATGATCGAGACTACCTTTATGTAATTCTACATGTTTTGTTTGTTGGGATCCAATGAATATTGGTGTTATGATTGAGTTGATGTGCTGAATATTATCTTATGTTATCTCTATGTTGTTTATAATCTTGCATGCTCTCCATTTTTGGTAGCTATCTTGGCCGAGTAGATACTAGTGACTCTAAGAGGGGTTATTTATGCTCGATAGTTGGGTTCATGCCTCTATTTAATCTGGGGGAGTGGCAGAAACCTCTAAGGTTGTAGATGTGCTGTTGCCACTAGGGAGAAAACAACATTCTTATATCCAAGGACATATGCTTTGTTTACATTACACACTTTGCTTAATGCAGTTATCTATTGTTCGCAACTTAATACTCAAGGGGTCCTCGGATTGATTCCCCGCGAGTGGATTATTAATCATAGATGCAGTTGGATGGCGGTCTATGTATTTTGTTGTAATGCCGAGAGTAAATCTCATAGTGATCCTCTCGACATATGCATGTTATCTTTATTCTATCAATTGCCCAACTGTAATTTGTTTACCCAGCATGTTGTTATTTATCTTATGGAGAGACACCACTTGTGAACTGTGGACCCCGGTCCAAATTCCTTTATATTGCTATCACCTGTTTACTTTACTCGCACTGTTTACTTTACTCGCATACTACTATTGCTTTCCACTCGATACGCTCATTCCTTTGTTTACAGCAAACCGGTGAGATTGACAACCTCATCGTAAGTTGGGAGCAAAGTTATTGGTTGTGTTGTGTGCAGGTTCCGCGTTGCTGCTGGCAAAGCAAAGCACTAGACGAGGCGCCTTATAAATTGTCCGGAGCTGTCGCAAAGCTAGCGGGCATCACCTTCTGGAGTTTGCTTTTTTTCTGGATACGATTAAACCTTGGTTTCTTACCGAGGGAAAAATTGCTACTGTGCTCATCATACCTTCCTCTTGGGGTTCCCAACTGGACGGTGATTTACATCAACACCGTGCCGCATCATGATCTCACCCGGGTTTTGATATACCTCTATTCCAAGGTAGTAGCTCAATAAGCCTAGATCACTCATCTTGAATAACTCCTTCATCTGTAGCTTGAACTTTGCAATCTCCTTCTCATCCGCTCCAGTTATCAATAAATCATCCACATAGATGCCAACTAGTAGATGATCCCTTCCGTGTCCTCGCTTATACATAGCATGCTCCAGTGGGCTCTTCTCAAATCCGAGAGACTTCAACGTACGATCAAGCTTGATGTTCCACGCCCGAGGCGCCTGTTGGAGCCCATACAATGCCTTGTGTAGCTTCAAAACCTTGTGTTCTTCTCCCTCCTTGATGTATCCCGGTGGTTGTTTCACATAGACCTCTTCTTCTAACTCCCCATTCAAAAACGCGGATTTCACATCCATATGATATAATTTCCAAGATTCTTGAGCCGCGAGAGCCATAAGTAATCTCACCGATTTCATCCTTGCAACCGGAGCAAACACTTCTTCGAATTCCACACCTTGCTCTTGCACGTATCCTTTGGCCACTAGCCTCGCTTTGTGTTTCACCAAGTTTCCTTTGGCATCCTTCTTGATCTTGTATACCCACTTGAGCCCTATGGCTTTATGATTGTTGGGTAGATCGACGAGCTTCCATGTATTGTTGTCGTGGATCGATCCCAACTCATCATCCATAGCTCGACGCCAACACTTCTCTGTGTTAGCCTCTTGGAACTTTGTCGGTTCCTCGGTGAGTAGACACCCACCCCGACCTCGTCCTCGCGCACGTGTCGTCCGAATAGGATTTATCGTGCGAAGCGTCTCCGGCGGGTACAAATCCATTATGTCTCGTAATTTTTCCGGAGTAGACGGCCGTCTCCTTGATTCTTGTTCAATCGGAGGATACACCGGAGCTGAACTCCCAGCAGCTGATGTTGCTGCTGGCGAGGCTTCATCCGAAGCTGGTGACGCTGCCGCGTCTGTGCCTAGACTGACACGACCAGCTGGACTCCTGTGCGCAGTGCCTCCACGTTGAGCTGAGCTGCATGCATCCGGCCCGTCCATCCGATCTCCTTGCGCCTGACCACCAGGCAGCTCAACTGATGGGTCACGTAGCTGGCCTCCACGCGCAACTCCACTTGAGCTAGTGCATGCACTAGTTACGTCTTGTCGTTGTCTGCATGGCATGGCCGAGCCAGCTTCTCTAGCTGTGCTCCCATGCGGAGCAATGTCTGGACGTGCTCCAGCGCCCGCGTACTCGTCCGCTCGCGACGCGGCTCTGCGTGACGCTCCGTCTTCCGTACGTGGTGATGAAGATGGACTTGCTGCTTCTGGTCCAAAATTTTTATCTTCCGTGTCCGCAGCGACGTGTTTTCCAGCGCCTTGATCATCTGCATAAACGACAGTAAAAATCTCATCCGAGATTAGTTCAACCGGTTCCGCGGAGCTCCAATTTCATGATTTTTCTCATCAAAAATTACGTCGCGTGTCACAACCAATTTTTTGTTCACCGGATTGTACGCGCGATATGCCTTCGTACCGGCTTCATAGCCGATCATGACCATTGGAGTACTTTGATCCGCCAACTTGCTAGTATACCCGGTCGCCGTCTAACGAGGGTTAACTCGACAAATGTTCTAGATGAAGGACTTAGGATCAGGGAGATATGATGTCGGATGAACTCGAAGGTAAAGTCAGTCAAACAAGGTGTGTATCGAAAGTAAATGTAAGGTGTAAACCTGGCTTGCTTTCAATCTGTCCCTCACCGTCCTCTCCTGGCCCCTATATATAGGTGGCCAGGTCTAAAGGATCGGGAGGGATCCGATACAAATTACAATATTGATATACAACATGAACTTGTATTTCGACTTTCATTACAATTGGGCCTAGCTTAACAGGCCTCAGGGTACTCAACTGCCGGGCTCTATTATCTATACCCTTGTAAGTAGCCCCCGAGATTCTACCAGAATTGCAGATTCGGGTTGAATCTCAGATCTTCAAATGTTCGACTTGATCAACATTTGACTTCTTCATATCTTCAAATCTTCGACTTGGTCTTTCAACTTTTTCTTTATTATTATTATTATTATTATTATGTCTTGCAAGGGGTTTTGATGAACAAGCCTGACAACTTTGACGGATCAAGAGGCCAGTTAACTGCCGGAACAGATACTTGCCACCTACTTCAAATTCAATCCCCTTGGACTTGAATTCGGGAAACCGGTCAAACCTATTCTTTTGTCGCATTTAGGACTTACAAAGAATGAATCCCAGTGATTCTCAAGGTACCCAGTGCGTCCACCAGGATTTTCTTCGCGTCGTAGATACGGATAAGTACCAGCAGAGTGCGGTGACCCAACATACCACTGCATGTTGTAGTATGCAAGTCGTTGATATAACACTTGCGGAACAAGCCTCCACAAATATTACATCCCTCAGAATGGTACAACAGAAACATTGCGGGCCCAAATACATACTGATCCACATTTTATTACATACCAAAGCGTGATGATAACGAAATGCTCCCGATAAAGAGAACACCTCAAGTGCTTAGTGTTTACAACATCGGAAAAGCTCAAATAATTAAACACGGGAAGAACTCAACAACTTATTCAAATTCTACAGTTACTCGGTTCCTCGGCTCCAGTACTACTCTAATAGTTAGTAATCCTTCACTCTGACTCCTCGCCGGAGGATGCTCCGAAGCGAATGAAGTAATCCACGCCTTCGACGCCTCGTGAAAGATCTGGCTCCTCGTAGAAGATGTCCTGCTGGCCTTCAATTGCGTTCAGAGTGGCTTCATCGAGCTCTTCACAGTCTAGCAAGGGTTTAAGAGATTGGGGTGAGTAACGAGCGTTACCCAGCAAGCTTCTTTAGTAAGAAGTTGTGTGATATGCACCATCTACAGCCACGGACCCAAAATAGTCGTAGGCCTATGCAAGGTTTTATCAAAGTTTCTTGAAAGATTGCTTTTACTTTAGAAAACTATGCCCAACAGCCAACACAGGTATAGTGCCTTGAGAGCACCTTTCCTGCCGCGTTCGCAGCTCCTTCCCGGAACAAGGGGTAACATGTCACATCTTTTTACACTCTGCAGAGGTGTGTCCTTCCAAAAGAGATCAAAGCCTTGCTGCACAACCGGGCGTACATTCCCATCCACACTTCCATGTTGTGGGGCCCAGTCATTGATCCAAGTCAATCACTGCCTTCTCCGCACAACGCATGCCCACCCAATTACCGCATAGCAGGTTATGCCCCTGATATTCACCCCCAACGATGAAGTACCTTGGCGCCCCTTGCGGACCATCATAGACACCAGTGGCCGTGGGCACTAAGGGGTCCCACCCATGTGCACGTATTCTTGCAAGACATACGGCGAACGGTAGCTGAGTGTCCGTTGACATGCGAACGAGAGAAGATACAGCTGACTTTCCCGTCCCATTCCAAGTCTCTTGGATGACACGGTTTTTACGGCGCCGGACTAACTGTGGCATTGGTAATTAGTCCTAGGTTTACTTTCCCGTGCAAGTGGAACCTCCACCACCACAATCTTACCATGGTTCCACCTGCCAGCCTTCCTAGGTTATCACCACTGGTCGATAACCACTAGTCATGTTCATTTATGAAAATAGGTTTTCCATCTCTTTTGAAATGTTAGAGTTTGAAGTCATCACTTTGCAAGAAGTTTCAAAACCAGTGCATTCAAGAGATATGAGCAAGATAAACTTGCCTTGTGACTGAAAGGTAATGGAGTCGGATACTTGGCGTTGCTCCTTATCTCCTTGTTCTACAGAAAACCAAGCATTGTCCGGTAAGGACAATGTTTCAAGAAATAGTTGGATGCTATGCACAATGATATGCTATGCATTGTGAATTATGATCTTGGTTTTCTTATTTGTGTGTTTTACCCACTTTCTAGGGTTTAAAGAGTTTCTAAAAACACAAGTTATATTTGTGTGTTTTACCCCATTGGAGTGTTGAGGTAATTAAGTACATGTTTGAAATTAAAGTTTAAGTTATAAAACTCTGGTTGAGTTATTTGAAAAGGAAAAGGTTTAATTTAATAAAGGAAAGTACTTAGATATTATTTTAGTTAATAAAGATAAAGGATTTTTAAGAAGGAAATATAAAAGGTTTTAATTTTAGAGTTAATAATAAAAATTGATTATGGGTTAAAATTATAATTAACTAAACTATGCATTTAAGTTTAAAAGTTTGTTTAATAAAATTAAATTAAACAGATTTGGTTTGATCTTAGGTTTGAATTAATTTTCTAAAGAGAAATAGAATTTCAAATTCATCCAAATTGAATTGAGCTAGCAGATGGGCTTTGGCCCATTGGCCCATTGGCCCATTGGCCCAGCCACCCCGGCTGAGTCTAACCCAACCGGTCAGGACCTGGGTCGGTCAAACCGACCCAGACCTGCCTCGGCCACTCTCCTCTCCTCGATCTCGCTGGCGACTGGATTGCCGCCGCCATCACCTGGCCCCTCCGGCCAACTCCGGTGGCCATCGGCATCGCCACCTTGGGCGAAATACTCGCCCCAGCGCCCTCTTCCATCTCTACCGAACCGTTCCGTCGGCCGCCTCCTCTCCGAGGAGATCCATGGCCGGATCCCGCTCAGGATTTTTGCATCAGGTTCGCCACCGATCTCGACACTTCGCCGGCTTCTTCCCTGACGCCTGGTGTGCTTCTTCGAGGGGACCTCAGTGTGTGTGTGCACGCTGGTGGAAGCGCCGATTGTGGTGCTCCCGGTGGTGCCGCGGTGAAGTCTTCCCTCGGTCGCGCCTGGTCGGCCGCGCGGGCACTGCCCCGCCATGCCGGCCAGGTATGCACCTGGGCGACTGGTGAGCCTCTTCTTCTCCCTCTCCCCCTTCTGCTTCTCTCACTGGCCATGGTCTCTGACCATGCTGATCAAGACCAGTGAGCCAAGCTCAGAGAGCTTGCTCTGTGATGCTGCTGCTGGATGCGTGTTAGATTCAGTTAGCTGTATTTGTGGTAATCATGTGATGCTATGCCTGCTCGTCTACTTCCTCTGTCAGTGCACTTACTGACAGAAGTGTTGTTCTTGCACATTTGCAAAAATTCAGCTAGCACTTGGCATTTGCTAGCAATCCTGTACTCTCTCTCGGCTAGTTCTGTTCCATGGTATGCTAGGTGATTCCTCTGTGATTGCTGGTGTCTCTATACTGTGGTGTCAAACTGAATATTGTTATTCAGTTAACTGCTAATACAGTTCAGAGCTAAGTGTTTTGTGTTAGCTGCTGCTACTTGCTTATCCATGATAACCAAGTGATAAGATGCTATGCTGTGTTGCAGGCTTCTGTGACATTAGCTTAAGCAAGATTGATATGATTCCTAGCTCTTAATAACTAGGAAGATGATTTACTGCTGTATATGGAATTGTTTGTCCATTAACAAGCTAGTTGTGTTGAGGTGCAAGGTCTTCTGACCTTGTACCCAGCAACTGACTTCTGGGATCAATGTTTATGGTGAAACTTGCCCCTGTTATCTAGCCAGTGATGCTGGTCTGAGGCTAGTGGTAATTAGTGAGGTGCTTAACTTGCTTGTGTGCCCACTGCTACCTTCTGTGATGATGCTTGCATGCTCTGTGTGATTGAGGTGCATGTCCAATAAGACATGTGCCCAGCACAAGTTTCTCTGTGTTGATTAAATCCTTGTGCTATGCCAGTGAAGTGCAAACTGAGGCTGGCACACTGCTGTGGCTTATTTTGGTCATTTATTCATGATTCCCTAGGATGATCTTGGCAAAGCACTTCTTTGCCAATCTGAGGGCTTATCTTATGATAACACAAGCTGGAATCATGCACTAGCGATAATATGCTTGCAAGGTTTCTACCTGATGCATGTAGTTGTGCAGTGCTAGTGCTGTGTACAGCTTCTGTTGCTTGCTGTTGGTGCTAGCTTGCTTCTGGCTTGCCTTCTCCTCCTGGCTCAGCTCCAAGCTTGTCCTTCACCTCCTGGACTTGCTCCTGGCTGCTACTTGTCCTTCTCCTCCTGATATGAGCTGCTGGTCCTTCTCCTCCTAGCTTGGTCTTGAGCTTTAATTGGCCTCCATGGTTTTGCTGGATGTGTTTGAGTGATGATGTGCAAGAACTGTTACTATTCTTGGTATGGTGTACAAGGACTCTCATGTTCTTGCGTTGGTGCAGTATTGGAAGTGTGTGTATGCTGTTTCCCCTGGTGCTCTTCATTAGGTCGACTGCTAGCTTTGCTAGCAGCTGTGGTGCTGCCAGCACAAGCTTCTCATGCAGTGACTAAGCTCCTTGTGAGCTACTTATCACCATGGCTTGATCTGATCCTATACTGGCCGTGTTGTGAATCTGTTGTGGGCTGTCTTGGTTTGTACCCAATAACTTAACAGATCAGATACTACACTTGTCCAAACTACTCAATGATGCAATGGCAAAATCTTTGCCCTAGTCTGAGAGTAAATAACTCTAACCCTTAATCTTTTGCTTTGTTTCTTTTTGGCTTTGTTTTGCAGGTTGCAAACTATGAAGATTAGAAGATGGACTTCAAGAAGATCAATAGAAATAGTTTAGAGCTAGGTTTCTTTTTGTTTTAATATCTCCTGTAATCTTCTTTTCAATTTGACCTTGATGTAAAGACTTTGTATAATTGTGGAATGTCAATAAAGTATTATTTCTGTTTATTTTATATTCAATTCCTTTTCTTTTATCTAACTCATTATTTGATTGAGTTATTCCATTATTGTTAATTAAATATTTAAGTTTGTGATAATTCAACAATCATTTAAATTTCAAAACTAACTTAACAATATCATCAAGAGATCATAGCAAACCCTTAGCAATCAAAACACCTCTAATTCTGAAGATGCTTTGAAAGGAGTTTACTCTCCCAGGTTTTGTTTTATTTTGCGAAAAATTTACTCAGGTTTTAAGATGCATGAATGCACAATATTCCTAAGTCTACCCTTCGTTTTGTCCTAAATGCTGGGATGTTACAGTCTTTCCCCCTTATCAGAACTTCGTCCCGAAGTTAAAACTTTGTGTACCTGAAGAGTTCTGGAGGCTTGTCTCAAATCCTCTTCTTTCTCCCAAGTGGCTTCCCTTTCGGAGTGATGATTCCATTGCACTTTGCAGAATTTGATTGCACGGTTCTGAAGCCTCTTCCAGTTCTCTTCTAAGATCTTTATTGGCTTTTCCTCATAAGTCAAGTCTGCTTGGAGATCTAGGTCATCATGTGTAATAGAGTCTTCAGGTGCTTTCAGACACTTCCGAAGTTGAGAAACATGGAAAACATTGTGAACCTGTTTCAATTTCGTTGGAAGCTCCAATTCAAAAGCAACACTACCATTCTGACTTAGAATTTTGAATGGTCCAATGTATCTTGGGCTTAACTTCCCCTTAACTCCGAACCTTTTGACTCCTTTCATAGGACTAACCTTTAGATAGACGAAATCCCCCTCTTTGGGTTCCCATGTCCGCCTCTTTTGATCTGCATAACTCTTCTGTCGACTTTGAGCTATCTTCAAACGATCACGGATGGTATCAATGATGCCTTGCTTCTCTTTGATGAAATCAGTTTCAAATTCATGATTGCCTCCAGATTCAAACCAACATATTGGAGATCTGCACTTACGACCATATAATACTTCAAATCATGCTGCTTTTAAACTGCTTTGATAGCTGTTGTTGTACGAGAACTCTGCTAGTGGTAAGTGCTCATCCCATGAACCTCCAAAATCTAGCGCACATGCCCGTAGCATATCCTCCAAGATTTGATTTGTTCTTTCAGTTTGCCCTCCAGTTTGAGGATGATAAGCTGTGCTAAAGTCCAATTGTGATCCCAGTGCTGTATGAAGATCTCTCCAGAATATTGATGTGAAAACAGATCCTCTATCAGAGACAATCTTCTTGGGTACTCCATGCTTGCTGACGATCTCTTTTACATAGATCTCCACCAGCTTTTCTGCACTATCCTTTTGGTTCACAGGCAAGAAGTGTGCACTTTTGGTGAGTCAATCAACTATCACCCAGATCATATCTTTGTGCCTCTTGGTTAGAGGTAAACCGGTAATAAAGTCCATTCCGATTTCCTCCCATTTCCATTCCGGGATATCCAAAGGTTGAAGTAACCCTGCTGGACTTTGATGCTCTGCTTTGACTCTTTGACAGGTGTGACACTCCGCTACATAATTGGCTATGTCACGCTTCATGTTATTCCACCAGAACAACTCCTTGTGATCCATGTACATCTTTGTACTTCCCGGATGTATGGAATATGGTGTCTCATGAGCCTCTCTGAGAATCATTCCTTTGATCTCCGGTATATCTAGCACACAAATTCTGTTTTGAAACCAGAGTGAATTGAAATCACCTAGACGGAATTCAGATGATCTACCCTCTTCAATCCTGCGGATTTCTTCGGCGATGAAGGGATCTTCATCTTGTCTTCTGAATATAGTGTATTTCAAATCACTTTGTCTTTCCTCCATTACTCTCATAGTGTGAATACTCCCCAAAGATTGGACCTCTAGACATTCTATTTCAAGTCTTTCCAGGTCCTTAAGCAAATCCTCCGGAAGTTCTCTCTCCAATTGCTGTGTTACAGTGCTCTTCCGGCTTAATGCATCGGCTACCACATTAGCCTTTCCAGGAGTATAATTAATAGTAAGATCATAATCTTTGATCAAGTCTAGCCATCTTTTCTGCCTCATGTTCAACTCCTTCCGAGTGAAGAAATATTTAAGGCTTTTGTGATCGGTGTAAAGCTCACATTTGGCTCCATAAAGAAATTGCCTCCATTGCTTGAGAGCAAATACTACTGCTGCCAATTCAAGGTCATGCGTTGAGTAATTGACTTCATGTGGCTTGAGTTGTCTTGAACCATAAGCAATTACCTTTCGGTCTTGCATCAGAACACTGCCCAATCCATTCTTGGATGCATCGCAGTAAACTGTATAATCCTTTCCAGTTTCTGGTACTGCTAGGATAGGTGCTGTTGTGAGTTTCTTTTTCAGCTCTTGAAAACTCTCTTCACATTTCTCAGACCATTCAAATGGAGTGTTTTTCCTTAACAATTTGGTCATCGGCCCTGCTATCTTCGAGAATCCTTCGATGAACCTCCGATAGTATCCGGCCATTCCTAGAAAACCTCTTATTTCCTTCACATTTGTTGGTGCTTGCCAATCCAAGACTGACTGAACTTTGCTTGGATTCACAGCAATGCCTTCCTTGCTAATGACATGACCAAGGAATTCTACTTGGTCCAGCCAAAATTCACATTTGCTGAATTTAGCATACAACTGATGTTCCCTTAACACTTGCAATGCCATTCTGAGATGTTTAGCATGATCCTCTTTATTCTTGGAATAAATCAGAATGTCATCGATAAACACTATCACAAACTTGTCCAAATATGGCATGAAAATCTTGTTCATCAAGTTCATGAAAATTGCCGGAGCATTGGTCAGACCAAAAGGAACAACTAAATATTCATGGTGGCCATACCTTGAGACAAATGCAGTCTTTGGTACATCTTCAGGCTTGATCTTGATTTGATGATACCCAGATCTCAGATCAATTTTTGAGAAAACCCCAGCTCCATGAACTTGATCAAACAGATCTTGAATTCTTGGCAAAGGATACTTGTTTTTGATGGTGACATTGTTCAGATTCCTAAAATCCCCACACATTCTTCTGCCTCCATCTCTTTTATCAACAAATATGACTGGCGAACCCCAAGGTGATATACTTTCTTGGATGAATGCCTTACTTTCCAACTCATCTAACTGCTCTTTCAGTTCTTTCAACTCTTTAGGACCCATTTTATAGGGTGCTTGTGAAATTGGTGTTGTGCCTGGCTTCAGATCAATAGTGAATTCTATTTCCCGATCCGGTGGCATTCCTGGTAATTCTTGGGGAAATACATCCATGAACTCGTTCACCACTGGAATATCTTCTAACTTGGCCTCTTTCAGAGAATTGAGTTGAATTCCAATCTCCACATGGGTATGCTTATCTGCTTGATATGTAATTCTCCCACCTCTAGGCTTCCGGATTGACACAGTCTTCTCTTCACAATCAATGTGTGCTCCATGATCCGACATCCAATCCATTCCCAGAACAACTTCAATGTTTTTGAGTGGAAGAACGTAGAGATCGGCAAAGTAAGGACAATCACAGATCGTAATAACCTGGTCTGGTTTGAATTGGGATACTAAAAGTTTACCCCCGGCCGTCACAACAGTCATAGGATGTGCTATCGCCTGACACCTTAACCCATATTTTTCAACAAAATCTTTGGAAATGAATGATGTAGTGGCACCGGTATCAAAAAGAACTTTGCCGGGATGAGTAAGGATGCTGAGCGTACCTATGACCACCGTTTCTGAATTGTTAGCTTCTTCCAGAGATGTGCAATTCAACCTCCCAAAGTTCCGGCCTCTTTTTCCGTTATCGTTCTTGCTGCTACTGCCACCTCCAGATGCAGGTTTACTGCCTCCTCCTGATTTGCCTCCACGGTTATCAGGCCATCCACCAGCTGGTTTATTTGGACAGTCTGGACGAATGTGCCCCTCTTTTCCACAAGCGTGGCATATAATCCTAGGCTTCATACATTCACTCTTGAAGTGTCCTGGAAGTCCACAATTGTGACAGAGGATCTGACTTTTTGATGTGAACGTCTTCCGATTGGGTGGAGCTCCTCCTGCTCTAACCCTGGGTTTGAAACTCAGGTTTGGAGTACTTCGGGTTGGTGGAACTCTCTTGGCTTCAGTCTTGGCCCTCTTCAGTCGGCTCATCTGAACCAACTTATAGTCATTCTCCCAAGTAATAGCTGTGTCCATCAGTTCTTGGAAGTTACGCGGCTTAGTCAACTTCATCTGCATCGCCGCGTATGGATCTAGTCCCCTGAGGAACCTTTTCACCCTCTTGCTGTCCGTACTCACCTCGTCACTCGCGTAACGAGAGAGTCTCGTGAAGTCCTTGATGTAAGCCATCATTGACGCACTCCCCTGCTTGAGATCTTCAAATTCCCTCCTCTTGAGCTCAACCACAATTTCTGGCACATGAAAGGTACGAAATTTTTCTTTGAACTCTTCCCAAGAGAATACCTTTTCCGGAAGTTGGAGTGTCACTTCGTTGTCCCACCATGCTGCAGCTGGTCCTGATAGAAGGTGTACAGCATAACGAACCTTCTCCTCATCATTGGCTCCCACCGCTTTCAATTTCCTTTCGGTGTCCATGAGCCAATCTTCCGCATCCATTGGTTCCACCGCGGATGCAAAAGGAAGTGGTTTTGCATTGAGGAAGTCAGAAAGACTTACCCCTCTTGTCTCAGGAACCCTTCCGGGTCCAACATGCCCCATGAGTTCTTGCATGAATTTGTTCTGTGTCTCTTGCATGAACTGCATATACTGCATAAAGCTTTGCTCCGCCAAAGGCCTGAACGGTGGTGGTGGTAAATGAGCTTGATTTTCTTGATCAGCCTTTGCTTTGGCTTCCATTTCTGCCTGCTGGTCATTCATAGCCTTCGCCTGAGCCTCTTGTGCCAAACGTTGCTCCTCAGCATCGGCAGCTAATCCCGTATCCATAGCCCCTCTAGTCCTGTAACATAAAGCGAAGATCTCATAATTACACCATGCCCATGCTTTCTGAGCTTCACTTCATGCTCAGAACTAGTCACACAATGGAAAACAAAATCCAAATTCAAATGGAAATCGCAAGAAAACCAAATACCAGATACATATTATACATTCCATACAAACCGATACAAGGTCATTATTACAACACGTACTCTCACACGTGGAGTACACTCATAGATCGAGACTGGATAGTTCTACCGTCTCTTTTATTATTACAACATACTACTAGCACTAGCTGCATTCACAGATACAACTAGGCTTCGGTCTTGGTCTTGACATCCTGTCCTGACTCACGGCTCATAGTACATGCCCGGAGTCCACCCATGATGGCGTGTAGTCCGGCGCACTGTCTCAAGAACAAACGGCCTACCCCCCGGAACATAATCCGAGTCAGAAGTGTCCATCGCAGAAGTATCGCTCAACACTAGTCCATTCAGTCCGAGGTAGCTCTCAAAGTACACCCTGGTCTCGTGAGCAGACATAGTAGGAAAGGGCTCCGCCTCTCCGTAACACACACTCTCCGTGCAGTAAGTGTGATCAAACGGTGCTTCCTGCTCCATAGGTGTCTCAACTGGCTCCTGACTCTCAAACTGAACCTCCATCGGATCCTCCTCCTCAACAGATACAACAGGAGTGACTACGGCATCTCCACCTCCTGCTGCGTGAGCTGTCCCTCCATATGAGCTGGTATACTGCTGGCCGTCTCCCAGCCAGTCAAACCTCCAACCATCAGAGTTCTCAATAGGAAGCTCGGACTCCGAGACCCCCTTGAGACCCTGCTGCGCCTCCATACTAGAAGTCATAACTGGGTAGTGAATAGGCTCAGGAGTGAGTGAATACCTGGAAGGTCCAGGCTGTGTCGGGTAACTGTGCTTTCCCACGACTGGTGAGAAATGAGATCCCTCCGACTCCTGCCTAGTCAACTCTGCTCGCTCCTGCCTCCTAGTAGTGTCTGTGAGGTCATCCAGCATCTCCGCCTTGTCCTCCACAATGACCTGGTGAGTGCTATACAGTGAACCTACCATCTTCCTATACCTATCAAGAAGTCTGGCTGCTAACTTCGGCTTCTTCTTCACCAGAACATCGTGATCCATTCCCGGCTCATCCATTAGTGAGTCATGTGGAATAGCGGTAAAAGTGGTACCTGCTAACTCCACCGCTCTGTACTCCCTGATAGTCGCAATAGCTCTCACTACTGCCTCGTGATAAGCTACAGTCTCACCTCTTCCCTCTCCGGAGGGCTGAACTGTACTAGATGCTAATCCATCTGGTAGCATGATCACGACACGGTACTTAACCACAGTCCCGTCATCCTTGTAAGTATAGGTCTTAACAGGGATGACGGTGCTGAGTCCAAAAGCCCATAGTAGTGACCCTAACTGCTCAGTCAAGGTTCCCTCATAGTCTTCCAGAGTCTTCCTCTGTGACCAAACGGTACGTGCTGGAACTCTCGATGCCATAATAGCTGTTACAAGAATTAGGTACAGAATTAGTATGATGCATCATAATAAAGAATTGTAACACTAAAAATATGACTAAGTTATTCCCAAGTGAATAACCATCATAGATTTAGAGAACTCTTTACCGTTGCTACTAGACTCCTACAGGTTTTATCCCTTTACTAGGTTTCCAACCTAAGGTCAAAGCAATTGCTCTGATACCAGCTGCGGTGACCCAACATACCACTACATATTGTAGTATGCAAGTCGTTGATATAACACTTGCGGAACAAGCCTCCACAAATATTACATCCCTCAGAATGGTACAACAGAAACATTGCGGGCCCAAATACATACTGATCCACATTTTATTACATACCAAAGCGTGATGATAACGAAATGCTCCCAATAAAGAGAACACCTCAAGTGCTTAGTGTTTACAACATCGGAAAAGCTCAAATAATTAAACACGGGAAGAACTCAACAACTTATTCAAATTCTACAGTTGCTCGGTTCCTCGGCTCCAGTACTACTCTAATAGTTAGTAATCCTTCACTCTGACTCCTCGCCGGAGGATGCTCCGAAGCGAATGAAGTAATCCACGCCTTCGACGCCTCGTGAAAGATCTGGCTCCTCGTAGAAGATGTCTTGCTGGCCTTCAATTGCGTTCAGAGTGGCTTCATCGAGCTCTTCACAGTCTAGCAAGGGTTTAAGAGATTGGGGTGAGTAACGAGCGTTACCCAGCAAGCTTCTTTAGTAAAAAGTTGTGTGATATGCACCATCTACAGCCACGGACCCAAAAGAGTCGTAGGCCTATGCAAGGTTTTATCAAAGTTTCTTGAAAGATTGCTTTTACTTTAGAAAACTATGCCCAACAGCCAACACAGGTATAGTGCCTTGAGAGCACCTTTCCTGCCGCGTTCGCAGCTCCTTCCCGGAACAAGGGGTAACATGTCACATCTTTTTACACTCTGCAGAGGTGTGTCCTTCCAAAAGAGATCAAAGCCTTGCTGCACAACCGGGCGTACATTCCCGTCCACACTTCCATGGTGTGGGGCCCAGTCATTGATCCAAGCCAATCACTGCCTTCTCCGCACAACGCATGCCCACCCAATTCACGCATAGCAGGTTATGCCCCTAATATTCACCCCCAACGATGAAGTACCTAGGCGCCCCTTGCGGACCATCATAGACACCAGTGGCCGTGGGCACTAAGGGGTCCCACCCATGTGCACGTATTCTCGCAAGACATACGGCGAACGGTAGCTGAGTGTCCGTTGACATGCGAACGAGAGAAGATACAGCTGACTTTCCCGTCCCATTCCAAGTCTCTTGGATGACACGGTTTTTACGGCGCCGGACTAACTGTGGCATTGGTAATTAGTCCTAGGTTTACTTTCCCGTGCAAGTGGAACCTCCACCACCACAATCTTACCATGGTTCCACCTGCCAGCCTTCCTAGGTTATCACCACTGGTCGATAACCACTAGTCATGTTCATTTATGAAAATAGGTTTTCCATCTCTTTTGAAATGTTAGAGTTTGAAGTCATCACTTGGCAAGAAGTTTCAAAACCAGTGCATTCAAGAGATATGAGCAAGATAAACTTGCCTTGTGACTGAAAGGTAGTGGAGTCGGATATTTGGCGTTGCTCCTGATCTCCTTGTTCTACAAAAAACCAAGCATTGTCCGGTAAGGACAATGTTTCAAGAAATAGTTGGATGCTATGCACAATGATATGCTATGCATTGTGAATTATGATCTTGGTTTTCTTATTTGTGTGTTTTACCCACTTTCTAGGGTTTAAAGAGTTTCTAAAAACACAAGTTATATTTGTGTGTTTTACCCCATTGGAGTGTTGAGGTAAATAAGTACATGTTTGAAATTAAAGTTTAAGTTATAAAACCCTGGTTGAGTTATTTGAAAAGGAAAAGGTTTAATGTAATAAAGGAAAGTACTTAGATTTTATTTTAGTTAATAAAGATAAAGGATTTTTAAGAAGGAAATATAAAAGGTTTTAATTTTAGAGTTAATAATAAAAATTGATTATGGGTTAAAATTATAATTAACTAAACTATGCATTTAAGTTTAAAAGTTTGTTTAATAAAATTAAATTAAACAGATTTGGTTTGATCTTAGGTTTGAATTAATTTTCTAAAGAGAAATAGAATTTCAAATTCATCCAAATTGAATTGAGCTAGCAGATGGGCTTTGGCCCATTGGCCCAGCCACCCCGGCTGGGTCTAACCCAACCGATCAGGACCTGGGTCGGTCAAACCGACCCAGACCTGCCTCGGCCACTCTCCTCTCCTCAATCTTGCTGGCGACTGGATCGCCGCCGCCATCACCTGGCCCCTCCGGCCAACTCCGGTGGCCATCGCCGTCGCCACCTTGGGCAAAATACTCGCCCCAGCGCCCTCTTCCATCTCCACCGAACCGTTCCGTCGGCCGCCTCCTCTCCGAGGGGATCCATGGCCGGATCCCGCTCGGGATTTTTGCATCAGGTTTGCCACCGATCTCGACACTTCGCCGGCTTCTTCCCTGACGCCTGCTATGCTTCTTCGAGGGGACCTCAGTGTGTGTGTGCACACCGGTGGAAGCGCCGATTGTGGTGCTCCCGGTGGTTCCGCGGTGAAGTCTTCCCTCGGTCGCGCCTGGTCGGCCGCGCGGGCACTGCCCCGCCATGCTGGCCAGGTATGCACCTGGGCGACTGGTGAGCCTCTTCTTCTCCCTCTCCCCCTTCTGCTTCTCTCACTGGCCATGGTCTCTGACCATGCTGATCAAGACTAGTGAGCCAAGCTCACAGAGCTTGCTCTGTGATGCTGCTGCTGGATGCGTGTTAGATTCAGTTAGCTGTATTTGTGGTAATCATGTGATGCTATGCCTGCTCCTCTACTTCCTCTGTCAGTGCACTTACTGACAGAAGTGTTGGTCATTTATTCATGATTCCCTAGGATGATCTTGGCAAAGCACTTCTTTGCCAATCTGAGGGCTTATCTTATGATAACACAAGCTGGAATCATGCACTAGCGATAATATGCTTGCAAGGTTTCTACCTGATGCCTGTAGTTGTGCAGTGCTAGTGCTGTGTACAGCTTCTGTTGCTTGCTGTTGGTGCTGGCGTGCTTCTGGCTTGCCTTCTCCTCCTGGCTCAGCTCCAAGCTTGTCCTTCACCTCCTGGATTTGCTCCTGGCTGCTACTTGTCCTTCTCCTCCTGGTATGAGCTGCTGGTCCTTCTCCTCCTAGCTTGGTCTTGAGCTTTAATTGGCCTCCATGGTTTTGCTGGATGTGTTTGAGTGATGATGTGCAAGAACTGTTACTGTTCTTGGTATGGTGTACAAGGACTCTGATGTTCTTGCGTTGGTGCAGTATTGGAAGTATGTGTGTGCTGTTTCCCCTGGTGCTCTTCATCAGGTCGACTGCTAGCTTTGCTAGCAGCTGTGGTGCTGCCAGCACAAGCTTCTCATGCAGTGACTAAGATCCTTGTGAGCTGCTTGTCACCATGGCTTGATCTGATCCTATACTGGCTGTGTTGTGAATCTGTTGTGGGCTGTCTTGGTTTGTACCCAGTAACTTAACAGATCAGATACTACACTTGTCCAAACTACTCAATGATGCAATGGCAAAATCTTTGCCCTAGTCTGAGAGTAAATAACTCTAACCCTTAATCTTTTGCTTTGTTTCTTTTTGGCTTTGTTTTGCAGGTTGCAAACTATGAAGATTAGAAGATGGACTTCAAGAAGATCAATAGAAATAGTTTAGAGCTAGGTTTCTTTTTATTTTAATATCTCCTGTAATCTTCTTTTCAATTTGACCTTGATGTAAAGACTTTGTATAATTGTGGAATGTCAATAAAGTATTATTTCTGTTTATTTTATATTCAATTCCTTTTCTTTTATCTAACTCATTATTTGATTGAGTTATTCCATTATTGTAAATTAAATATTCAAGTTTGTGATAATTCAACAATCATTTAAATTTCAAAACTAACTTAACAATATCATCAAGAGATCATAGCAAACCCTTAGCAATCAAAACACCTCTAATTCTGAAGATGCTTTGAAAGAAGTTTACTCTCCCAGGTTTTGTTTTATTTTGCGAAAAATTTACTCAGGTTTTAAGATGCATGAATGCACAATATTCCTAAGTCTACCCTTCGTTTTGTCCTAAATGCTGGGATGTTACACAGAGCGCATCCATGTGCGTATACCGGGCCACACAGGACGGATCTTGTGGTCTTACCTTCATGATATATTTCAACCACGGCATTCAAGTTTTGTCATGATGACGCAACTCGAGAATCATATTTTGCAGCCTTGTTTGACTGTTTCAATATACAAAATATTCGAGTTATCCTTTGCAACTTTCATAAATATCTCCCGATGGGAGTAATCGATGTTTATTTTGTCGACAATGTAGGCGAAGTTCATTGTTGACGAAATGTAACCGATTGCGCCTAAAACGTTTGTCCACCAGCTGGTTCTTTATCATTGGCTTCAACTTCCCTCCTTTCTTCTGTCGACTTCTTTCTATCGGGTGCGCGACAGCGCTCCCAATGGGAGTAGCCCCCGAGGCTATAACCGATTTTTTTGGGTATAGGCTCAAAACTATAGATATGCCTGTTCCATATACTATCTCTTGCGATATATTTCGAGATGATTCATACTTAATGATTCTTTTCTTCGTCTCTTATGATGTAAGCCCCCGAGTCCAAGACGAGGTATGCTCCACTTCTTGACAGATACTTTCCCCCCTTTTTTCCCTGTTTGTACGTACCTTTTATTTTGAAACGTTAATTCCTCTTTATCGTCTGCTGTGGGCAGAATATAAAAGCCCATTGATATACTTTGGACCTAACCTCTATAGAGGCCCATTAGCGTGTACTTATAAATAAAGTACGTATGGCCAGGTTAAAAAACCCTAATTCCTTCATTAGTATCTTCCTCCGCCGCATCATCTTATTCTTCCTCGTCCCATCTAGGGTTTTTCCCTCACACCGCTTGTCTCCATGGCCGATGCAAGTGGATCGCGTTTGAGTATCGGCGCCCCGGTGGAGAAACAGGGCCACGGCTGCCCTCGCGGTAGTAAGAACAAGGCTACAATCACAGCTGCGGTAGCTTCCTTGTCCGCTCCGATGAAGCGGCGCCCCGACCGTCCGGCCGGGAGTAAAAATAAACCCAAGGTGCCATCTGCTGCACCAGATCTAAGCGCTCCTTCTCCTAATGCTTCTCCTCCTTCGCCCAGAGTGTACTCTTTCTTCTGCATCGCCGGCGCGCAGTGCCGTGAGATTCAGCGGTTACCGCTGAAAATTCACCAAGTTTATGGACGGGCGAGAACTGCGGGAAGCGGTTCTTCATGAACACTCTGGGGGAGGAACTCCCTATGAAGTGGAGGTCTGGTACGATGGCGCTGGTGAGCAGTACTTCAAGGGAGGCTGGTCGCAGTTTGCAGAAGACCATGGCATCCACCAAGGCTTCTTCATGACTTTCAACTTCCACATCGGCACGTCGAAGTTCGACGTGAGGATCTATGACGGCACCCAGTGCCAAAAGGAGTACGAAGCTGAAGTGCATTTTCACTAGATTCTCTTTATGTAATCTCTTTTCCTAGTTGTCCTTCCTCGTACTATCTGTAATAAGTAGTCGTTTTGGATTATGTATTGTGCCTGCTTTATTAATAGACCATGGGAATGGATCGTCGTTCTGAGGTATGCACTTAATATATTATCAGGTTCCTTTGAACCGTGTGTATTGCTGCCGTATATCGGGTTGCGAACAACCTAGTAGTATGTCTCAGATAATCACAAATCTCAATAACTTGTTAATTTTATTTCGTACGACTCAAGGGTCTGAGCCCCCGAGTGGAAAGTAAAATATTTGTACATTTTCTCGAGTTGACCCAAGGAACCCGACCTATGGCCTCATGTTCTGGGTCTAGAGGGTCATAACTCAAAAAAAATCTTTGTCGCCTTTATGTCGCCTATGCGTAGAACCGCCGTAGTTGCTCTGTATTCCACGGGTTGCTCTCGTCTTTCCCCGTTTTCTTGTCTTGTAGTCGATAAGCTCCTCCTGGTATTACTTATGTCACGATGTAAGGTCCCACTCATGGGGACTCTAGTTTTCCATGCCCGTCTTGCTTGAGTCATAAGACTAGATCTCCTACCACGAAAGATCGTGGACGAACTCGACTACTGTGGTAGTTTCATAGATTTTGCTGATATTGAGTGGCTCTGGCGAGTGCTACGTCTCTCGCCTCGTCGAGTGCATCGACATCATCCTAAAGCGCTTCTGTTGAAGTTGTCTCATCATATGCCGCGATTTTTGGAGCTTCGTGGGTGATTTCGACTGGAAGCACGGCTTCTGCGCCATGCACCAGAAATAAAGGCGTTTCTTGAGTAGCTGCATTGGGTGTAGTTCGGAGACTCTAGAGTACGGAGGGCAGCTCATCTACCCAAGCGTGCTTGGCTTTCTCGAGGGGTGCCAACAACCTTTTCTTTATCCCGTTGCATATTAAGCCGTTGGCTTTTTCGACTTGCCCATTTGTCTTTGGATGCGCTACAGATGCAAATTTCAATTTGATTCCCAAACCTTCACAGTAATTCTTGAACTCCTTCGATGTGAAATTTGTCCCATTATCTGTGATGATGCTGTGTGGTACTCCGTAGCGAAAGACTATGGACTTGATGAAGTTGATTGTGGCTGTAGAATCTTGGGTTGTTACTGGGGCTCCCTCTACCCACTTGGTGAACTTGTCGACTGCCACCAGCATATAAACATGCCCTTCTGGCCAAGATTTGTGCAATTTTCCTACCATATCGAGACCCTATTGCGCAAAGGGCCAGGATAATGGTATTGGTTGCAATTCTGCTGCTGGCGCGTGTGGTCGAGATGCGAAACGTTCACAGGCCTCGCACTTCCTCACTATATCTTTTGCGTCTTCAAGGGCTGTGAGCCAATAAAATCCTGCACGAAAAGCTTTGGCTGCAATTGCTCTGCTGCCAGCGTGATGTCCACATACTCCTGCGTGGATATCCTTTAAGATTTCTTGCCCTTCTTGAGGAGTGACGCATCGTTGCAAGACGCCTGTTATACTTTTCTTGTATAATTTTCATTGTAACACGACAAACGCTTTGGATCGTCGTATTATCCTCTTTGCTTCTACTATGTCTTCGGGTAGTGTTTTGTTTATCATGTATGCCAGATATGGCTGCATCCAAGTTTCTTCTATCATCATGACTTCTTCTGGTTCTGCTATGCTTGTTTTTCCAGCCCCCGAGCCTGTTGCTTGGTGCTGGCCTTGTTCCTCTGTAGTCAAAGTTTTGTTGCTTTTTATTGATCTTTCTATGATTTCTTCCCAAAAGACTCCTTGTGGTACGGGTAAGCACTGGGACCCGATGATTGCTAGATTATCGGCTTCCTCGTTACTGGCTCTGCTGACGTGCGAAAATTTGCATCCATCGAATGTTCCCTCTAGATAATAGTATAAGTTTCTGTACGCTGTCATGTTGTCACTAATGGCGTCGCTCTTGTTCATCACTTGTTGGACGACGAGATTCGAGTCTCCAAATATTTTCAGTCGAGTTGCTCCGCATGCCTTGGCCATTTTCATTCCATGGAGCAACGCCTCGTATTTGGCTTCATTATTAGAAGCTTGGGGAAAACTCATCCTTAACACATACTTCAACTTGTCGCCTTGTGGTGATATGAAGACCACTCCTGCTCCTGCGCCTTGGATTCTTTTTGAACCGTCGAAGTACATTGTCCATACACTCGATAGATCTAGCGGTCCTATGTTTTGTAACTCCAGCCACTCTGCTGTGAAGTCTGGTAAAACATGTGATTTGATCGCCTTTCGCTTTTCGTACGTGATGTCCAGGGGTGATAACTCAATTCCCCATAAGGAGACATGTTGATACGTCTCCAACGTATCTATAATTTTTGATGCTCCATGCTTGTTTTTACACCATTTGCCTAATGTTTCGTTACACTTCGTGGCACTTTTATGCATTTTCCGGAACTAACCTACTAACAAGTCGCCACAGTGCCAGTTCCCTGTTTTCTACTGTTTTTGTGTTTCAGAAAAGCTACACAGGAAATATTCTCGGAATTGGACGAAACAAGTTCCTGAAGTCTTATTTTTCCCGGAAGCTTCCAGAGATCCGAAGAGGAGACGGAGTGGGGCCACGAGGGCCCCACACACCAGGGCGGCGCGGCCCAGCCCCTGGCCGCGCCCCCTATGTGTGAGGACGCCTCGGTCCACTCCTGACAATGCCCCTTCGCCTATAAAGACCCCCTGACGGGAAAAACCTAAGAACCCGATCAATTTTCCAGAAACACATCGCGATCCGCCGCCGTCGTCGACCCGATATCGGGAGGGTCCAGAAGCTCTTCTCGGCACCCTGCCGGAGAGGGGAATCGCCACCGGAGGTATTCTTCATCGCCATGCTTGCCTCCGGAGCGATGAGTGAGTAGTCTACCTTGGACTATGGGTCCATAGCAGTAGCTAGATGGTTGTCCTCTCCACCATGTGCTTAATGTTTAGATCTCATGAGCTGCCCTACATGATTGAGATCACCGTTATGTAATTCTACATGTTTGGTTTGTTGGGATCCGATGAATATTGGTGTTATGATTGAGTTGCTATACTGAAACATATCTTATGTTATCTCTATATTTTTATGGTCTTGCATGCTCTCCGTTGTTAGTAGCTATCTTGGCCGAGTAGTTGCTAGTAACTCCAAGAGGGGGTATTTATGCTCGATAGTTGGGTTCATGCCTCTATTTAATCTGGGGGAGTGACAGAAACCTCTAAGGTTGTAGATGTGTTGTTGCCACTAGGGAGAAAACAACATTCATATGCTCGAGGGCATATGCTTTGTTTATATTACACACTTTGCTTAATGCAATTATCTGTTGTTCGCAACTTAATACTCATGGGGTGTTCGGATGATATCCCCGAGAGTGAATTATTAGTCATAGATGCAGTTGGATGACGGTCTATGTATTTTGTTGTAATGCCCAGAGTAAATCGCATAGTGATCTTCTTGACATATCACGTTATCTTTATTCTATCAATTGCCCAACTGTAATTTGTTTACCCAGCATGTGTTATTTATCTTATGGAAAGACACCACTAGTGAACTATGGACCCCGGTCCTATTTCCATCATATTGCTATCACCTGTTTACTTTACTCGCACTGTTTACTTTACTCGCATACTTCTACTGTTTTCCACTCGATACGCTCATACCCTTTGTTTCAAGCAAACCGGTGAGATTGACAGTCTCATCGTAAGTTGGGAACAAAGTACTTGGTTGTGTTGTGTGCAGGTTCCACGTTGCTGCTCGCAAAGCAAAGCTTGGACGAGGCGCCCTATAAATTTTCCGGAGCTGTCGCGAAGCTTGCAAGCATCATCTTCAGTCGTATTGGCTTTTTCTTCTTCAAACGATAAACCTTGGTTTCTAACTGAGGGAAAAACTTGCTGTTGTGCTCATCATACCTTGCGCTTGGGGTTCCCAACTGCCTGGCCATAATCATCATCATCAACTACACGCTAGCCATCAAGTCTTTTCTGGCGCCGTTGTCGGGGAGGAAAAATAAGACCTCTGCAAGGGGAGTTTTTCGCACGCACATCCTTTACTTTGTTTTATTGTTTTGCTTTACTTTATTTTTACTTGCATTGTTTTATATCAAAAATCCAAAAAAAATTAGAATCCTTTGTAGTTGTTTATTATGTCTAGTTCAGTTGCTACTACTATGTCGCCCGAGGATATGATTTTCACTTTTAAACAAAAGGATAAGGAAAGTTTTAAAGAAGCTTGGTCTAGAATTTATGATTGGCATGGAAAAACTGAACCTAAAATGACCTTGAGTTTGCTTCTTAGTAGCTTTTACTTTGGACTTGCTCTTCGTTATAGATATGCTTTGGATGCTACTGCAGAAGGAGATTTCCTTCATTGTGATGGAGATCTAGCCTTCAATATTATAAAAAAGTTGATTACAATTTATAGCATGCCAACCTATTTTGATTCCTCTCTTGTGTGCATATTTAATAGACTTGATACTCTTGAGACTCGCACTGCTAGTTTGAATACTTGCTACAATACTTTGCGCCAGCATTTTGATTATGTGCCAACAAATTCTGAACCTTCGAGTTGGTATCCTATGGTAAAAATCACTATTGATGGTAAAAGTTTTCATGCTCGATGTGATATTATGTCTGAATTTTGTCTTATGCCAAAGGATGTTTATGAATCTTTGAGTCTTTGGAGGCTTTCTGAGGGGGGAGAAGAAATTTCTCTTACTAACAATGCCACTATATTTCCCATTGGAATAGCTGAAGGAGTTTTTACAAAAGTCCTAGGAAGAATGATATCTACTGATTATCTTGTTATTGAATGTGTAGGAAAAGGACAAATCACACTTGGAAGATCTCTACTGAAGCTCCTGGGCGCCGTTATTGATGTGGGAAAAGGCAATATAAGATTTATCTCTCCACCTTGCAATAGCCACATCTTTCCTAGAGTAAAGAACAAAGGTAAGAAAGGAAGAAGTAAGGCACGCGTTGATCCTAGCACTTCATCTCTTGATGTTACTTGATTCGCAATTTTCTGCGCCTAGCTCAAATGCGTTAAAGAAAAGCACTCTTGAGAGATAACCCAATGTTTTCTTTTCAGTACTTTTTCTTTTATTTGAGTCTTGGAAGTCATTACTACTGTAATGACCTCTCCTTATCCTTTTTATTTCATTGTTGTGCCAAGAGAAGCCTCTAATTTGAGTGAGGTAAAGATTTGGGGATGTTGCTGTCCTGAAACTGTTTTCGGTGCTGCACCGTAAAAATTCGTGAAAATTCTATCTATATCTTTTGGACCTGCGATTTCTTGTGCATATGCCCCAGGTTATATCCAAACTTTCGTTAGTTGAACACTTTTTGATTTGAGCAACAGAAAATCCCTTAAAAATTCGACCTTTATCAGCTGTTCTGTTTTGACAGATTTCTCCCAATATTTGTGTTTGCCGCTTTATTGCTTTCTTTTTGAGTTCTTTTGATCACGGAACTTTTGGGGAAGTTGCTACAGTAGTATATACTTTATATGTGGTGGTTTTGGGTTGAAACCTGAAGCAAAAAGAGGTTGATTATATGATATGCTTACACTAATGTTGCTAATAGATTTGTGTTTAGTTTTGTATGAAGGAAGGAAGTTTTCAAGTGTAGGGATTGGAGAATGATGAGATGAGTTGAAGAACGGACAAAATCTCAAGCTTGGGGATGCCCATGCATCACCCCAAGAAATATCCAAGAAGTACAAGCGTCAAAGCTTGGGGATGCCCCCGAGGCACCCCTTCTTCATCGGCAAAAATCAGGTCACTTTTCAAGACACTATATTTTTATTGCTTCATGCACTATGTGTTTTTCTTAGAGCGTTAGTTGTTTTAGTTTTCATTATTAGTTTAGTTTTGTTTGCTGTAATAAATGGTTAGACCCCAACAAATTTCTTTTGGAGAAGTTGCCTTGCTTTTCATTTGCCAAGAACGCTCTAGTTTTCACTCTTATCAAAAACCGAGTGTTCTTCTTTTTTCTGCTACTGCTTTTGGTTTTCGTTTTCGCCTTGATTTGCGTTCAGATCTTCTTATATTTATTTATCAAGGTGTATTTTTTGCCTCTGATCTTTATTGGTTTTCATCAAAAGAGTTGGATTTAAAAAGGTTTGAATGGTGTTGGAAAAGAGAAAAAGCTTTATGCAAAAAAGTGGTACAAGAAGGAGCTTGTGTAGACTGCGGCTTAGGATTTTTCATGTCATGCTTGATGTATTTTTGATAGTATGCTTAGTGGTTTTGCTATAGCATGACTTGTCTCAAATAACTGAGATTGCTTAATGAGCCTTTGAAAAAAATCATGCGTTGTTTTAATTATTTGGAGGCATTATTTTGGTTTTCTCCTTGATGCTTTATTTGGGTTGACTTGGCGCATGCTCACACATGTTAGACTCTTACAAAGTCGCCAATAGCCTTTATGATCATTTCGTTTTTGACTTTTGATGCCATCTTATGCTTCTTTTAATGTCGCTTCGTCGCGTTGCATGATTATGGCCATTATTGCTCTCTTAGTTGGTCGCTCCCAGTCTTTTGCTAGCCCTCGCCTTGTACTGAGTATGAGCTCTACTCGTGCATCCAACTCCTAAAAACCAAGTTTTCCAAAGTGTCCACCATACATACCTACTAGCAATTTGCTATTCCAAGTAAATTTGACTTACTTTTATCTACTCTTCAAATTAAACTCTTACCAGTGTTATGCGAAAATTGGTCAGTAAAGCTCTCACAAACCGGAAGGCACACTTTACTTTTTCTTGTTCTTAAAAATTTGACATTGTGGTCTCTTATGTTGAGTTGTTATGCTTGCAAGTTGTAAGTTGGATACTAGCCCAACCATGCTGTCATGGGGCAAGCTTTCAATATTGCACTTCTTATTTGAGTTGATATCGTGATCTTTTGTTTATGGATGCCCGCGGTGTGAAATGAATTGGGAATCTTGCGGGGATCATGGAGTTTGTATATGTGTTAGGGAAACGCCTGGGCCGCCAATCTAAGCCATGCATAATTCATGGTGGAAATTTGCAGCATACCCATGGTGGACATTCGACGACGCATCTCAAAATAAAAAGCTAAACAAATGGCAAATAAAGGAGATGTCGAGATGTTCACTGTCTGCTTGTCCTGTCATTTTGATGTGGGCTTGTTCCATGTCATCGGGCACGGAGGTACCCCGTTGGCGGTTCTCGATGATACGCATATACTTACAATGACAAGAGCCTTGCTTGGGACTCTAAGTAAAGTAGCATGAGGTTTGGGTACTCGTATTCACGGGGCACGAGGTTTTCGACTTATGATTTGTCAAGCATATGCATCATAATTGTTCTCGCATTAACTTTAACCATTCAAGATGCTTATGATGGGGGCAATGAGAGCTCAAAGCCGGTAAGTACCATAATTTTTTAAGGTTATAAAACTTGCAATCACTGCTTCCCTCCGCGAAGGGCCTTTCTTTTACTTTTATGTTGAGTCACCACCTTCTATCTTTATGCACCATTAAGAGAGCATAGTTGGCATTCTTAGTATAATGTGCATTATCCCAAAGTTTTCATTGATTGATTCATATTGTTGGTTTCACTTGTTCTCAAATTTTTTGTATCTATTCGCCCTCTTAAACTTGAAGGTGTCCTATGCATTTATGTTTTTCTCTCCATGAAGGACAAGCTAAAAACCATTTGTATGTTTTTCCTTATGATTTGAACACACGTTTGACTTTTATTGTTTCATTTTCATGATCTTTTGTTTGTGTTCATTTTAATGTTATAACACGGTTGCTAAGTTTTTATTGTCAAGATTATATCTTTCATGCCCATGTTTGAAGTTCTTTTGATCCCAGCTCACAAATGCTTACATATATGATCAAGATTGTGTAGGTGCATGTCACCTCAAAAATTATTTCTTTTGTTATCACTTACCTACTCGAGGACGAGCAGGAGTTAAGCTTGGGGATGCTTGATACGTCTCCAACGTATCTATAATTTTTGATGCTCCATGCTTGTTTTTACACCATTTGCCTAATGTTTCGTTACACTTCGTGGCACTTTTATGCATTTTCCGGAACTAACCTACTAACAAGTCGCCACAGTGCTAGTTCCCTGTTTTCTACTATTTTTGTGTTTCAGAAAAGCTACACAGGAAATATTCTCGGAATTGGACGAAATAAGTTCCTGAAGTCTTATTTTTCCCGGAAGCTTCCAGAGATCCGAAGTGGAGACGGAGTGGGGCCACGAGGGCCCCACACACTAGAGCAGCGCGGCCCAGCCCCTGGCCGCGCCCCCTATGTGTGAGGACGCCTCGGTCCACTCCTGACGATGCCCCTTCGCCTATAAAGACCCCCCGACGGGAAAAACCTAAGAACCCGATCAATTTTCTAGAAACACATCGCGATCCACCGCCGTCGTCGACCCGAGATTGGGAGGGTCCAGAAGCTCTTCCCGGCACCCTGCCGGAGAGGGGAATCGCCACCGGAGGTCTTCTTCATCGCCATGCTTGCCTCCGGAGCGATGAGTGAGTAGTCTACCTTGGACTATGGGTCCATAGCAGTAGCTAGATGGTTGTCCTCTCCACCATGTGCTTCATGTTTAGATCTCATGAGCTGCCCTACATGATTGAGATCACCGTTATGTAATTCTACATGTTTGGTTTGTTGGGATCCGATGAATATTGGTGTTATGATTGAGTTGCTATACTGAAATATATCTTATGTTATCTCTATGTTGTTTATGATCTTGCATGCTCTCCGTTGTTAGTAGCTATCTTGGCCGAGTAGTTGCTAGTAACTCCAAGAGGGGGTATTTATGCTCAATAGTTGGGTTCATGCCTCTATTTAATCTGGGGGAGTGACAGAAACCTCTAAGGTTGTAGATGTGCTGTTGCCACTAGGGAGAAAACAATATTCATATGCTCGAGGGCATATGCTTTGTTTACATTACACACTTTGCTTAATGCAATTATCTATTGTTCGCAACATAATACTCATGGGGTGTTCGGATGATATCCCCGAGAGTGGATTATTAGTCATAGATGCAGTTGGATGGCGGTCTATGTATTTTGTTGTAATGCCCAGAGTAAATCGCATAGTGATCTTCTTGACATATCACGTTATCTTTATTCTATCAATTGCCCCACTGTAATTTGTTTACCTAGCATGTGTTATTTATCTTATGGAGAGACACCACTAGTGAACTATGGACCCCGGTCCTATTTCCATCATATTGCTATCACCTGTTTACTTTACTCGCATTGTTTACTTTACTCGCATACTTCTACTGTTTTCCACTCGATACGCTCATACCCTTTGTTTCAAGCAAACCGGTGAGATTGACAACCTCATCGTAAGTTGGGAACAAAGTACTTGGTTGTGTTGTGTGCAGGTTCCACGTTGCTGCTCGCAAAGCAAAGCTTGGACGAGGTGCCCCATAAATTGTCCGGAGCTGTCGCGAAGCTTGCAAGCATCACCTTCAGTCGTATTGGCTTTTTCTTCTTCGAACGATAAACCTTGGTTTCTAACTGAGGGAAAAACTTGCTGCTGTGCTCATCATACCTTGCGCTTGGGGTTCCCAACTGCCTGGCCATAATCATCATCATCAACTACACGCCAGCCATCACATGTCCTGTTGCTGAAGGGTTGTTCAATATATTGGATAGTGGTGCTTTGTTAACCACTATGATTTGGTGTACCGCGGAATACTGCCATAGTTTTCGTGCTGTTGTGAATACACTATATGCAAGCTTTTGATAGTGCGGATATCTCTATTTTGTTGGAGATAGTACTTCGCTAACAAAATATACTGGCCTCTGGACACCGTGAGCTTTTCCCTCTTCACTTCTTTCGACTACCAATACTATACTCACCACCTGATGTGTTGCAGCGATGTAGAGTAGTAGTGGCTCTTTCTCATTTGGTGCGACCAGCACTGGTGGCGTGGAGATCACTTTTTTCAACTGCGCGAAGGCTGCATCTGCCTCTTCTGTCCACTCGAATTTGTCATCTGACTTTTTCATGAGTGCATAGAAAGGGAGTGCTTTCTCTCCCAATCGAGCAACAAATCGACTTAGTGCCGCGACGCGTCCTGCGAGCTTTTGTACGTCGTGCAGTTTCGTTGGTTTCCCCATTGTTAGGATTGCTTGAATCTTTTCTAGGTTTGCTTCTATTCCCCTTGCTGATACCAGGAACCCCAGGAGTTGTCCTGCTGATACGCCAAAAGAACATTTTGTCGGGTTGAGCTTGAGCTTGTACCTGTTCAGATTGTCAAAAGTTTCTGCCAAGTCGCTGATCAGAGACTCCTCTTTCCTTGTGGTGATGACCACGTCGTCGATGTAGACTTGGATATTGCGTCCTATTTGGCTTCCGAGGCAATTTTGCATCATCCGCTGGTAGGTTGCTCCTGCATTTTTTAGGCCGAAGGGCATGGCTTGATAACAGAACACGCCGTATGGTGTGATGAAAGTTGTCTTTTTCTCGTCTTATTTCTTTAGTTTGATCTGGTTATAACCAGAATATGCATCTAGGAAGGAAAGCCTTGCGCACCCCGCTGTTGAGTCAATTATCTGATCAATGCGAGGTAGCGGGAAGGGATCCTTTGGACAGTGCTTGTTGAGAGATGTGTAGTCGATGCACACTCTTTGTACGTCTGTGTTTTTCTTGGGTACAATGACTGGGTTGGATACCCAGGTTGATGGTTTGATTTCTCTGATGAATCTGGCGTTTTCTAGCCTATGTAGCTCTGATGCTATTGCTTTCTTTTGGGTTCGTCAAATCATCGTAGTGGTTGCTTGACTGGCTTTGCTTTAGGATCCACGTTTAGTACGTGCTCTACGAGTTCCCTGGGAACCCCTGGCATGTCTGAAGAACACCAGGCGAAGATTTCCCAGCGCTCACGGAGGAACTCGATGAGCGCGCTTTCCTATGCGGGATTTAAGTTTACTGCTATAGAGGTGGTCTTGTTCGGGTCCGTGGGGTGGACCTGGATTTTCTTCGAGTCTTGAGTTGCATCGAAAGCCTGATCTGGCAGGGATCGTCTGACGTCGGGTAGCACGTTGTGGTCAGTTTCGCCTTTTAGTCTTGCGTACTCTGCTGTCATGCCGAAAGTTTGCGCCAGCCGATTAAATTCTTTGTCACAAGTGTTGGATACTTCAAAGCTGCCTTGTACCGTGATCGTTCCTTTGGGTCCTGGGATTTTGAGTGTGAGATACGCGTAGTGAGGTACTGCCATGAACTTTGCAAATGCTGGGCGCCCCAGGATTGCATGATACTGTGAAGGCCAGTCCGTGACTTCAAACTCCAGCTTCTCTCTGCGATAATTGTTGTTGTTGCCGAAGCAAACGTCGAGTTCTATTTTTCCGAGAGGGTAATTTGCGCCTCCTGGTACTATTCCGTGGAAAAAACAATCTGTTGGCCTTAGACTTTCCAGTGAGATGCACATTGCCTTCAGAGTTCTTGCGTATATTAGATTTATGCCACTTCCTGCATCCATGAATACTCTCCCGATATCATATCCTCCTATTTGCGCCTTTAGCACCATCGGTGAGTGCCCCCGCCTGGGCACTTTCCTCGAGTGATCTTCTCTGCTGAACCTGACTGGTTGATCGGACCACTGCAGGTACTCTGTAGTGGATGGTGGTGATGATATAGCTAGGTTTACTTGTCTGGATATGCTATTGCGCTCTTTCTTGGATTTTGGCACCGGTTGGATCATTGCAGATATATATACTTTCGACTCCAGATGTTTCGCTAGTCGCTGTACTTGGTATCCCTGACTCATACTTTTCTTTCTTTGTCGTATTCCTTGGTTCGAGTCCATGGCGCTTTGCAGCGTCAAGAAGGTTCTGCAATCCTTCATCTGATGGTTAGAAACTCTTTTCCCATCTAGGTATGCGTAGTGGATTCGACAAGGTCCGTAGAACATGTCCTCTGCCGACGGGCCAGAGTACTTTGGTTTTTCAACTCCATGATTTCTCTTGCCTGGAACTCCCTATTTTTGTAGCCTTCCTCGTCCCTTCTTTCGTATCCTGCGGCTACCTGATTTCGCCTTGCGTGGCTATCTCCATTGCGATATCTTCGCCTCTGCCTGCTTGCTCTGTCGACTTCTGGTGAACGTCCCCTTTTGTTGTTATATGCGTCTTCTCCATCGGCGAATCTGTTGGCTACTTCTATTAATTCAGACACTGTCCTTGGCTTTGTTCTCCTTATCTCTTCCACAAGGTCCGAACGAAGCCGAAAAAGCATCTATTGCTCTTTCGTCGGAGACGTCTTCTGCTGAATTTTTCATTACACTCCAGCGTTGTATATAAGAGCGTAGGGTTTCGTCTTTCTTCTGTACGCACGACTTGATTTCTTCCAGCGACGCTGGGCGCTTATATGTTGAGCAAAAATTTCTTGCGAATTGATTCTCTAATTCTCCCCAACTCCCGATGGAATCGTTGGGTAGGGTGTTCAACCAGGACCGTGCTGCGCCGGTGAGGTGTAACTGCAGACTTTGCATGGCTGTTGCCCTTGTTCCTCCGAGTATCTGTACTGCCTGCAGGTAATCTGCCAACCATAGAGTGGGTTCTTGCGACCCATCATATTTTTGCTGATCGTGCGGTAACTTGAATCCTTTGGGTACCCGCGTCTTGCGAACCCTTCGGGTAAAGCACAGCGCGCCCATCTCTTTTTCATCGTCTTCATAATTTTCCTCTCTCCACGCATAGCATGAGTTGTTTACTCATGCTTGTGCTATTATGTTCCTTGCGTCCTCCTTCCATTTTTGTCACCTCTCGTCAACTGATGACTCACTGGATTCGTTTCGCGAGGACTTGCGCTTGAACTCTTCCTTTTACCTTTCCTTACGATGTGTCGCCTTTTCCTCTGGAAGTTTTCCCATTAGCTTGTCTTCTATCAACTCGAGGCTTCGTATTGCGGCCTGACGCATGTGCTCCCATGGATCTCCAGGCTCTGGTTGTGTGATTAGTAGGTACACCTGTGCTGCTACCAATGCTTCTTCTAGTGTTTCTTGCACAAAGTCTTCTTCCTAATCTGACTGCTGCGCGCTTAAACTTTTCGCGTAGCTTTCTTCTCTTGTATGCGTTGTTGTCCTCCTGTTGTGCTTCGGGTCTCTGTGCCTTTTCATGCTGCACTCTGATGCGTCGCTATACTCATCCCAATATCCTCCACTTGACGTACGGTTGTCATCTCGGCTTCTCATAAACATGTCTCTTTCCTTCCTTAACTTCTTTCTGCGCTGGTGCAGCGCGTATTGATATCCCATCAGAACTTCTCTCCTTGAATCTGCGGGTACTTCTGTGCCGTGATTGATGGCTGACATGATTATTCTCCACTCTCCGGTTGAAACGTGAATTTTCACTTTTTCCTTTTTGCTGTTACTCGTTGGTTCTTCGACTTGCATGTCGATCTCTTTGTTGCCTTCGTGATTATCCTCTTCTGCTTCAGTGATAATGACGCATAACTAATGTACACTTCTGGAGACTCCACTACTTCCGGTGGCGAAATCCCTGGGACTATAGTGAGTTTTAACCGCTGTTGCTTCCATGTCGGGCTTTCCCCGAGTTTCGTCGAATTCCTTGAGTCTCTTTTCCATATCTTCTGTAGCTGTGGGACTGACCGGCGAGTTCACCTTGCTGGAAGAGCCCACGGATGATCTAGATATTGTGATTCTCTCGGCTTTGCTTGCCGACGGACCCGATTTCGCCGGATCCGAAAGGCGAGTTGAACCCGAAGGTCCGACGTAGAAGCTTAAACTTCCGATCGTCAGCTCCATCTCTTGACTTTCGTCGACTTCTGGATTGCTATTGGCTAAAAGCGAAAAAACTGTCGAATTCATGATTCCAACGCCCAGAGTCCCCACGGTCGGCGCCAATTGACGAGGGTTAACTCGACATATGTCCTAGATGAAGAACTTAGGATCGGGGAGATAGGACGTCGGATGAACTCGAAGGTAAAGTCAGTCAAACAAGGTGTGTATCGAAAGTAAATGTGAGGTGTAAACCTGGCTTGCTTTCAATCTGTCCCTCACCGTCCTCTCCTGGCCCCTATATATAGGTGGTCAGGTCTAAAGGATCGATCGGGAGGGATCCGATACAGATTACAATATCAACATACTGTTAGATGTATATTGTATATTGTATTTTTCCCCGTATGTTAGGGGGTTTCCTGCATATTTGCACCTGTACCTGTACTATATATTGTGGCCTTTGGCCCCCAGATAATACAAGTTGTATATTCCTAACATGGTATCAAAGCTATAGGTTTTTTTTTCGACATGAACTCGTATTTCGACTATCATTACAATTGGGCCTAGCTTAACGGGCCTCGGGGTTACTCAACTGTCGGGCTCTATTATCTATACCCTTGTCACCGTCTTCACATGCGCCACGCACCCGAAAGTGCGAAGATGATCAACCGAGGGCTTGTGCCCGTACCATGCTTCGTACAGCGTCATACTGACTACACTCTTAGTCGGTGCCCTGTTCAGCAAATAGACAGCCGTACTGACTGTCTCGCCCCAAAAACTGCCCGACATGCCTTTGCTCTTCATCATGCTGCGTGCCATGGCCACCACGGTTTGGTTCCTCCTTTCCACAACACCGTTTTGCTGCGGTGAATATGGCGCGGTGAGGTACCGCTGGATCCCATGAGCTTCACAAAACGCCTTGAATTCACTGGACTTGAACTCACCACCCCGATCGGTACGGAGGGCCTTTAGCTTGGCCTCGCCTCAACCTCGGCCGCCATCTTCACGATCTGGAACGCTTGCAAAGCTTGATCCTTCCTCTTCAGCAACACAACCCACATGTATCTACTGAAGTCGTCGACGATGAGCAAAAAATACTTGTTCCCGGCGGTCGTCGCCGGCGTGATTGATCCGCACAAGTCTCCATGAACCAACTCAAGAACTTTGCTTGCTCGATATTGTCCCTCCCTAGGAAATGGGGCTCGCCTTTGTTTCCTAATAAGACAACCGTCGCACAATTGCTCAACATGATCGACGCAGGGTAGGCTGCGAACTATCTGTTTTTGTCCAAGTTGCCGTAGAGCTTGGAAATTTAGATGCCCGTAGCGTGCGTGCCACTTCCACGCCGAGTCTTCCATGCTTGACATCAAGAATATTGGATCCACCCGATCCAAGTTGAGGATGTAGAGACTGTTCTTCGCTCTCTCCACCTTCATGATGAGTTTTCTCTCACGGTCGTATCCCCATAGGAACTTGTCCTTGAGTACAATCTCGCATCCACGCTCCGCAAGCTAACCAAGACTGATAATGTTGCTCTTCAACCTGGGAATATAGTACACATCAGTGAGTACCTTGTGACCGCCGTCTTTCAACTCAAACAAGACAGTGCCTCGTCCTTCTATCCCAATGGTCCTTCCATCACCGAAACGAACCGTCCCTCCAACTGAGAGGTTTAACTCAGAAAACTGAGCCTTGTCGCCGGTCATGTGGTTGCTAGCGCCTGTGTCGAGGTACCATACATGCGTAGCCATATTCCTCGTCCTATCATGAAGAAGAACCTTCTCTTCCTCGAGCTTGATGATCTCCGTAGCCGGCTCCTTTGGAGGTGACTCTCCATTATCCGATTGCTCGCATACTTCGAGCATCATCATCCTAGGTCCATCATCTCTTTCCCTCGCCATGAGAGCCTTCTCCGCCGGAGCGTTGCGACACTCCGATTTGAAGTGACCAAGCTAATTGCACTTATGACAGCGAAGATTCTTTTTATCGAATTTCTTGTTTGGCTTCTTCCCCTTACCCGACTTCTTCGTCGAGTGGGAGTCTTCCTTCTTTCCACCGCTGCCAGATGCACCATCGCTCTTCTCTCTAGCATCTATTGTCTGCCATTGAGCGCGCGTAAGCATGATATGCTTCTCCACTTTCGCGTCGCCGTAGGTGATCTTCATCCGCTCATCATGCGCCTTGAACCGTCCAACCAAATCATCCAACGTGACAGTCTTGAGATCAACGCACTGCTCGATCGCTCACACAACAGAGGATGTACTGCACCGGTGCGGCACGAAGGAAACGCCTAACCACTGAGATCTCATCTAGCTTCTCGTCTAGTCCGCGAATCCCATTGACTATTGTGGCAACCCTCGAGGCGAAGGCGTCCATTGTCTCATCTTCTCACACCTCCAGGTTCTCGAACTTCTTCTGAAAAGTTTGCAGGGTCGCCTCGCGCACACGCGCGTGCCCAAGATTGAGGATCTTGAGCGTGTCCCACACCTCCTTCGCAGATTTCTTCGAGATCAGGTGCTGCATCACGTCCATCGGCATCACGGAGCAGATGGTCGTAAGTACTTGTCGGTCCTTGCGGTACTTCGACGCACCCTTCTTGTACTCGTCGCCGCCTGGATCGACAGCCTCCCAGAGCTCGTTGGACTCGAGCGCCCACTCCATCATGGTCGCCCACACCGTGAAGTTGTCGCGGTTGTACCGCGGGAACGTCGTCGACACCGGCGCGGCCGCGGCCGCCTCGGAATACTCGCCCATCTTCTTCATCGTGACCTTCCATTACTAGGAGATCCTCCTCGAGGCTCTGATATCAATTGTTGGCCCAGCCCCACATGCCGAGTACAGTCCGGCGATAAACGACGAAGCTCCGGCAAGACGTCACGCACGTATTCCGCAAAGATGTGCGTGTATAGCAAGCCAAACTGATCGATCCTTTACGAGCAGCTAGCACTACTTGCACGCACACGTATAGCTAGCAAAGCCAATCGATTGGTACGATCAGCTAGCTAGTTCAGCTCACAACTCACGAACACACGCAATCGATTTATTGCCAAAGGCCCGTCTCAGACCTTGCTTTATTACTTCACGATGATGTTTACAAGGTACAAACCCACGGCTATTTATACCCGACAAACTATGCCGTGAACCGACTAGGAGACTACGTATTCTACCCGGACTACTCTAACCGAAACTCACACGTGCATACAACACTGTTCCGGTGTCATCGGTGATTATCGCTAACAAAAGAAAGGGGGAAGTGTTGCGTGCATTCTGGATCTCCTTATGAGAAGAGCCTTTCAAAGTTCAGATGGTTCTCCCTAAGAATGACTCTTCTTACCAGTAGCTATTCACTCTGCTGAGAAGAATCACTCCACTCTCCACGCCACCAAGATATGTATTGCACTAGTTAGTAGTTACGGAGCTATGATAAAGGCTACTCCCAAATAATATTTTACCGAGATTGCAAGTTAAATCTAAGGAAAAAAGTTTCGGAAACAATCGGGGTCATCAAGACCGGACCTGGATCCTGGTGATCTCAGTACTCTTTGCTGCAATCTTTTGTATTTTGGAAAGTTTCTTCATTGTAGTCAAAAGCAATTGCGTTTTCTTTCCTGTTCTTTGAAACATCAGGACTCCCATTTTGCACACACAAAAAAAAGTACTCCCTCCGATCGGAAATAACTGTCAGGGACTTAATACAAACTTTATACTTAGCTAGTACAAAATTGCTGACACTTACTTTTAATCGGAGGGAGTAGTACTCGTATGTACGTCTCTCGCACATAGTCAAGTCGGCTTACCACTTGGAGTGGAATAATCCAAAGAGTGGGATGTTTGCAATCAAGTCTGCTTACCATCTGGAGTGGAATCACCGATTCGGTAGTCGGACGAGATGAGACACCGGCTGGATCTCGCGCGGTGTAGGAGAAGGTTTGGAAACTAGCGATCCCATCCAAGGTGACGATTTTTTTTTTAAGAGGGGGGGGGGGGGGGGGGGGGGGGGAGTGGGAGAGGATCCCACTGTGATTTATTAAAGATGAATAATTACAAATACAAGAATTTATAAAAAAAAACATATTCAACTCAAGTGAACTCTTCTAACCAACTAAAGAAGTGATCCTTGTACTTATTCTTTATTCTATGGCCCAACATCCTAAGTTCCTCATGAAAAATGGCTTTCCAACTTGCGAAACTAGGTCTCTGATTATTGAAAATCTTGTTGTTTCTAACAATCCAGATACTCCATGTCGCCAAAACAATAATGTCCATGGCAAATGGAAGCTGGAGTTTATTCTTGATGTCATTGATTGCATCCTCAATACCAAAATTCCTGTTTCTCTGAGGACACAGATGATCCCAACATCTGATTGCAAAGTGACATGTTAAGAATAGGTGTTCCAGAGTTTCTTCAACTTCACAATCAGTGAAATCACACTTATAATTTTGCAGATGGAAATTCTTTCTCTTTAAAAGATTCCTTGTATTCAATCTGTCCAGCAACAAAAGCCAAAAAAAGAATTTGTGCCTTGCTTGACAAGAGGTTTTCCAAAGCCAAGAAAAGTGTGGAATGGTTGGCTGGTACCCTATCAAGACCTTGTATGCTTTTTTCGGAGAGAAAGAATCATTACCCCAGATGTAAGTCCATGAGTCAATGTTTCCCTCCTGAATCTTTTGAGCAGTATTAGCACAGATGATCTCCAGTTGTTCAAATTCCTGAAATGCTTGCTGTGAAAGTGGCAAGTGGAACAGATCTTCCAGATATTCAGAGTTAATTGCCTTGTGAACTGATAGATCAGTAGATTTAGCAAAAGAAACCAAGTGATTTTAAGTGTTGATCTTTGCATGGCATCATACCATGCAACGCAAACGGACCGCGGCCATCCAATTCGGTCCAATTTTGATCGGGTTGGAGAAAAAGCGCCCGAGTGGTCCGACGCATTTTGACTGGGGCGTTCGTGGCGAAGCAAATGCGACCCAAATTCGGGGGCGGTTTGCGTCGCCGCGGACTGACTGCGCTGTCCGCGCTTGTCCTTCTAAATCGGCGCCAGCCCCAGTTGTCATCGATACAATGTTAGATTATGTACTTGCATTAAGAGATAAACATAGTTAGCCCATTTTTACACCCAAAATTGCGCCGACGGCCGTATCTACTCGCCGACGCGCGCCCTACCACTACGGGGGCTACTCGCAGTCGCTCGCCCTACTGCCCGCCAGAGGTCCCGGTGCCGCCATCACAGCCGCCACCGCCAGAAGGACTAGCGGCGCCCTGCATCGAGAAGGCCCCCAGAAGTGGCGCCGGCGAAGGTTGGCAAGGCGGTGCCGCTTACGCGGCGTCAGCTCATGCATCTCGGCCTCCGCCCGCTGCATCGACCTCTGGCTGTGGAGCTCCTCCGCCGTGCGCCCCGCCTGCCCCTCTGCCAGGGCGTTCACCCAGTGCGCCCGTTGTGCCGCCACCTCCGATTGCGCTTGCATGGCCCGCGCACGGGCAGCCTCCGTTGTGGCATCGGCAAGGGCATCCGCCTCCGCCCTTGCTGTGGCTGCACCCTGGAAAGCTGCCACCTCCCGCGCCTCCTGCTGGTGCCACGCGCGCAGAGTGCCCATCATCACCTGGGCCATGAGGTCCATGTCCTCGTCGGCGATGTGGTGGGCCTGGCGGTGCCACATGTCCCTAACCTCTTGGTGAGCCTGGCGCTCCGCGACCATGAACTGCTGCATAGCTCGGTCGCGGCGGGCAGTCTCGAATGAGGTCATCAGGGCCTTCTGCTCGTCGGCGGGGTCTGGCGCGCCCTCGTTGTCGTCGGAGTCGGCGAAGTCGTCGTCGTCGTCGACCTCGTCGGGCACCTTGCCGTTGAACGCGTGGAGGACCTCCGCGTTCGCCGCCCGTGCCACCTCCCTGGCAGATTGTCCGGCAGCGGCGGATGCGAAGGATGACGCCTCGCCACGCAGCTCAGCGCAGAGCTCGCTGCGGAGCTGGGCCGCTCCGCGAGCAACTTTGAGGACGTCCTGCTGCTCATCCTCCGCGTCCTGGGCGGCGGCGTACGCCGCGGTCTCCTCCGCGTCGTACGTGTCCCGCGCGAATGCCTGCGCTGCGGGCTCGTCGCCAAGGAACCGGGCACGCGCCATCTCGATCATCCTAGCCCAGGTGTCGGGGTGGTCTGTCATTGCTGTGTGTCCCGAGCACCACCACCGGCACCTATATAAAGGACGCGGTGGGGGTGAAACGAAAGGCCGGCACGCGGGAACGGCCTTCTCCTCGCGCGTGGGAAGCGGCGGGCGGGAAACGGTAGCGGGCGCGCCAACTCGGGAAACGGCTGGTGGGAAGCCGACGCGTCAGGACGTGGCGGTACTAAATCTGCCGCCGCCATTGACAGTGACCTGATTTGCGTCGGGCCGCTGGGAGCACTCCCGACGCAAACGGATAGTGGACAAAAAACAGCCAATTTTTTATCCACAGCCCGACGTAAATGGACCAAAACGGACACAATTTAGACCCGAAATACGTCCAACCGTTGGAGATGCCCTTATAAAGGAAACCAAGCATTGCGCGGTGTGTCCGTGCGGAGCAGAAATATAGCACATATGTTGTTCTAGTGCGATAGGACAATGGAGGTGTGGCCTGAGATTGGAATTCATGATCTGGCTCAACAAGCTACTCAAGTGGACAGACTTGGCAGCACAGTGCTGGAGCATCTTCTATAAACGAAATCTGATTCTATGAATAGGCCGGGATGATGTAACCGATATTGCTAAATTGCTAAACTAATAAACGTTACAAATTTGTTTTTAAAAAAGACTCCTCTCGCTTGCCCTCCGTCGCCTCCGCCGTCCTAGCTGACTTTGGTGCACTATGACGCTTAGTTGCAATTGTACACTATACTTGTTGAATTTATCATTAGGAAGTTTGGCAATCGAAACATCCGGCCATATTTACAAACATGCAACAAGCATCCCAAAAATCTTGAGAGGCCAAAAGATTGATCACGAAACAGAAAAACATCTATGAATAATACCAAATTTAGATAAACAATGATTCTATGGGTTTAGTAGTATTTATAGTCGAATATGTCCCATTTTTCTTTTTCATCATGATGCACCGACAGGAACTATGGACTGAAATTCAATAGCGTGCCTGCTATATGCTTGCATGTTGCGTGAAGGGTCCTCTTAGGGATTATTAACAGGTTTAGATTATCAACATCTTGAAATTGGGACATAATGCTCATATGAATCTGTATCAATATCTCAACAAACATAAACTTCTAACCTAGATAAATATTTTCATATACGTGCCTTATTTTTGACACGATGGGTTTTAAATATTGATCAAGTGAACCCAGGAACTAAGGTTCATTTTCCAACAAATGAAACATCGTTTACTTCATGTTTTGTTTCCATTTAAAATTATTCTTTTAACTAGAATGAAAAGACAAAATACACTTTTCATATTGTTTCCATTAGTCTAACTAGCGCCGTGGCCCTCGCAAACGCGAGGGATTCCTCTCATGTCACATAAATAAGTGGCTTGGACATCATTGTTATAGCTTACCAATCATTCATCATTTTTACCGTGTGATTTTAACGGAATGTTCTCTTGAGTTGATTTTGTTACATAACAAATCATACACCAAACTTTCAAGGGTGTCTATAATAAAACAAATAATAGTCGTCATAAAAATTCTTGATAAACCAAAAAATTATATTTTATGTCTTCTAAATAAAAATATTAGTCAGCTCAAAAAAAATTATTAGTGGCACGATTTGCGGTGTTGAAGCTGAAAATGAAATATAACAATGAAATGCATGGATATTGAGAACAACCTACCATGTCCTATCATATGGAGAACTTAGGGTCATATATTTCTCCTTGCCATATGTGCAAATTGGACCCATTTTTTGAGGTTTAATTACTATTAGGACAATAAGACATGCATTCTTGGCGGGAATGTTTTAGTGAACTGAGTTTCAAAAGACATGTTTTCTCTTTTATGTTTTGTACTAAAATTAAAAAGGTAATAGTTTCTCACCAAATCGCTTGTGGATGATAAGGACTATCATTGTACCCCCAATTCATCATTCCTATGTTTGATATCATTTGTGTGTCCCTCACGAGACATATGTGGTGACTTGACCATGTGTGCCTCATTTGAAAGCGAGGAACGATGTTTATGGTAATTTCATCAATGAAGTTCTGCGACTCTAATCTCCTGTAAATCCTTTGTGAGTGTGTGTCTGGTAATCAAATAATGTTGTATTTTGTCTACTCCACAATATATGTGTGTGCACGTACATTTATACTCTTGGGGTGAGTCTGTCAATTTTAGAGTGCGACTCAATCTTTCTATACAAGCTCTTCTATAGAAGCTTTGTTAGTGTGTGAGGTGATAGTCAAAATACTTCTTTATTTTTGTATACTCTACCATATTAAGTATATATATATATATGTACGTGTTGATTACTTTGCACATTTTTTTGGCCAAACATTTACTTTCTCTCTTACAAAATATAAGATATAAGATGTTTTAATGACCTAAATAGTCTACTAAAATATCTTATATTTTGATACGGAAGGTAGTAATATCCTAGCACCTCCTTAGCTTTGCCACCAGCCAACCACGTTTAGGTACATATTAAGTACATATATTTTTGTATACTCTACCATATTTTTTTTTTGACCAGTATACTCTACCATATTAAGTACATATATCTACGTGTTGATTACTTTGCACTTTTTTTGGCAAAACATTTACTTCCTCTCTAACAAAATATAAGATATAAGATGTTTTAGTGACCTAAAATAATCTACTAAAATATCTTATGTTTTGATACGGAGGTAGTAATATCCTAGCTAGCACCTCTTTAGCTTTGCCACCAGCCAACCATGTTTAGGTATCTAGCGAACATATTGCTTTTGGTATGTATTGGTTAGCTTACAGTTTTAATCTCTATTTTTTTCTGATATATACGTACTTGTTTGCCTTGCCCACCAGTTTATTTTTTATTATTTTAAAAAAATACATGGGCACCTATTGGCACCACGTACGGGCTAGAGTCCATGTTACATAAGTAAGAGTCCAGGTTAGAAACCTTTTCAGTTTTAGACGTGAGTCCATGTTACATAAGTAAGAGTCCAGGTTGGAAACCTTTTCAGTTTTAGACGTGACGGATGGTTACGTACAAAAAATCTTTTTTTAAATCTTAACCGTAAATTTTAGATCTAACCATCAAAATAATTATGATGATGTGGATTAACATGATGTCTCTATTTTTTTTTAGCGCAAACGCCAGGAGTTCTGGCTATTCATTAAGAAGAGGGAAAATGATCCGGTTTATAGGGAAACCAGATCGAAAACCGTACAACACCTAAAACCGACAAGCAGACTACTCCCAAAGATTGAAACAACAACGCAACAAGGAAAAACACAAAGGCACCCACAGACTGCCATAATTTCGACAATTCCACACAAAGGAAGCAACAAATGCATCTATCATGTAATCTCAGTCGCCTTCTTCTTGGCGTCGACCTTTCTTCCTTTGGGCTTTTTCACCTTCTCCATCTTCTTCACAAGAGTGCCAAGCATCGTGATGGACCGAGGCGACAAAGGGGTCTTAAACTTATCGTTGAAGGCCGCAATGGCAAACTCAGCATTTTCTTCCAGAAGACCCAAAGTGCGCGCGAGCAACTCCTGAGTTGTAGCGTCTTTACGCTTCTGCTTCTGCTTCTCGATGCGACCACTCCGACGAGGTGTGGTGGCCACCTCTACAGGAGCACGGGCGCGCCTAGGGCCCGGTGTAGCAAGGATAGGCGGAGGCAGAGGCCGAAAAACCAATGACAAGAAGGCATTGCGCTTGTCGGCGATAGGATCCTCCGAAACAACTTGAGTGCCCTCCGTAGCCACGGCTGAAGGAACACAGATACTAGCGGCAGCGGCAACAGGGATCTCCAGAGGCGCTTGCAAGGGCGACTTGGACGCCTGCTTTTTCGAAGCCAAGTTGGCTAAGAAATCGCAAAGCTTAGTGGAGTCGTCAACCTCGGGAACAATAGGAGCTTCAACAAAAAGCTCCGCCAACCCAAAGCCCTCGCCGTCAACAGAGATGGACTTCCGAAGTCCTTCAAGAGATGCGACATCTCCTTCATGCGCATCCGGAAGAGAGGAGCACTCAGGAGGCAGACGAAAGTCGTCCAAGCCGACAGTAGGCGAGCTGCAGACACGATGAATAGGCGAGAAGGGGCCATAGATCTCGACAAGCTCAGCATCCATCAGCCCAGCATCTGAAGCTTGAACAGGGGCGCACCCAACACCCCCGGAAGAAGCCGCCTCTGCACGCTCCCAACATCTGGCAGTACGCGCTAACCAGAGCTTGATTGCAGCAGGCTCGTCCCGCAGGGGCCGAGTTACCTCTTCGATGCGATCCGCAACAAGCTGAAGGAGCTCAGTGCGCAGGGAAGCAAACTGGGCCTGCAAGTCGGTGTTCGGAGTGACACAGTCAGCGACATTCCTGCCGACTCCAGGAGGGGATGCAGGCGAGGCAGGTGGCGATGAAGGGCGCACAACGTCGGCCCAGGTCCGAGACTGAGCAGGGCGAGGAGAAACAGCGGCTGGAGAGCGGCTTCGTGAAGTAGGAGAGCGGCTGGCTGGAGATCGACGATGACAGTTACGCTCCCGATGACCCGGACGACGGCAACGGATGCAACGGAGGGGCTCCCGATAGGTGCCAACTTGGTGGCCGCGCTCGAGACAACGGAAGCGTCGTCCACGGGCCCACCTCTTGAAGGCGAGGCTCCGCTCCAGCGCTTCCACCTTTGAATAAGGAGGCGAAAAGGCTCGGCTTGAGCGACGGCCAGCACCCACGTGCTGCCAGCCCCTCTCTTCACCCAGGCCCGCGACAGTAGCAGGGGGAGCCCGGGGCGAAGCGGAAGAGAGCTCCGGCAACAGCACCGGCGAGACATCGGCGAGATCTTGGGGACTGCGGAAGCAGCAGAGGAGCAGCCTATCAGCAGAGGAGAAGATCGTCGGCTTGAAGGGAGACGGCGGGAGCAAGGCAGGCGCCGGCGGTGGCTGATGAAGAGGAGCAGATGGACAAGCAGGACTGCCCCCGCAGGCAGCGAGGTCGTGGACGGCGGCGGGCAGGCCAGAGGCGACACCAGCCAGAGCAACAACGACGCTGAGCGCTGGGGCAGGGGCGGACGTTGTCGCAGACGTGACGGCCGAGCACGAGCCGACCGCGCCGCCATCCACCATGCGGCCCCCCTCAGCTGGGGGCAGCCACGACGAGCGAGCGACAGGAGGCGGAGCCAGGAACGACGCCGCCGGGGGAGGCCGGGCGCGCAGCGGGGAGCTTGACCCCGCATCGCGCAGCCGGCGGCGAGGAGGAGCCTGGCAGCTCACGGCAGAAGGAGGAGGCGACGAACATCAGCGCCTCCCCGTCAACCTCCCACGAGCAGCAGCGGACCTGCGGGAGGCGACGGCGACCGCAGCAAGCGCCGCGGCGGCGGGCGGCGAGGCCAGAGCCTTGGGACGATGGGGAGGAGGGGCGGAAGCTACGGGAGCAGCCGCGAGCACCACACCATGCCAGGCGGATGGACGGGAAGAGGGCGACGAGGGGAGGCAGGATCTGGACGCAGAGCTCGGAGGGGATGACGGAGGAGGGAGATCAGGCCGGCGGCGCCGGCAGAGCGTCCCTCGTCGCCATGGTCGCAGGAGCGTCCCTCGAGTACTAGCTCTTTTTTGTCCCGTATTGTGCTTTTAGTATATAGTAGATTATATTTCTTTCACTCTCTCTCTGCATGATAACTACTAGTAGTAGTTGGGGACAACAAAGCATATTTCTATATTGTTTCAGGATTGCTAACTAGAAGAGGTAAAAGGAACTATTAACTTACTTTTTGGGAAGAAGACTGCGCACTACAACACTCTGAAGTCCAGTTAGTTCGTAAAAAATACAATGGCATTGCCAGCTATAATCGTGCACCGCCTCCATTTCAGTGAACGATATGGCTATCATCCTTTCTTTTCAACCCGTGCCTCAACAATGCTATCAAATGTTCTTCTGACAACCGCTCCGGGGGTTGTGGTGGGAGGGGCATTGAGGGTTTAGTTAGTACTAGCACAAAACCCGTGCGATTGCTACGGCTAAACAAAAAATAGAATGACAAATGATGTATAGGTGAGTACTACCTCATGCCGAGCGTCGGCGTGCACCGACGAACGGGAGAGCAAGTCTCCGGAACCACTCGCCTTTGCGATCCTATACGGGAGAGGGCAAATTAAGTTTTTAAGAAGCGCTCTGCGCGACTGCTCGAGTTCTTCATCACGGGTCGTCTTCCCTCCAAGTCGGGCGGTGCAGCCTACCGCCGTCTTCATCGCCGTCTGCTTCGACCAGTCTTCTCCAACGTTGTCATCAACAACGTTACTGCTACGACTACATCTGCAAGCGAACAGTATGTGTGGTGTACTGTTGTTTCTCTATTCATCATGTTCTGCGAGTACATATTTCGCTGCTACTTGTTTCCGTTCATCTTGTTGTTTAGTACATCTAGTATATTTGTCATTCTATTTTTGTAAATTTGGGATGCAGAATGCATTTTTTCGAGTTAGTTCAATCTATTTGTCATTCTATTTTTGTAAATCTGGGATGCAGAATGCATTTTTTCGAGTTAGTTCAATCTATTTAGAAAGCATGGCATAAAAAGTTGATATTGTAATCTAATCAAATATTTAGCTTAAGCTTGATAAATGAATTGCAAGTGTAAATACAACACTCATTATAACACATGAACATGTCAGCCTACTACAAAATTGTCAGGGTGTACATCGAGCTGGTGAGTGTAGAAAACCTGCATGCAACTACCATGAGTGTCACTAACTTAAATAGCCTAATTCTTGGTCATATGTTAAAGTGGTGCCCGAAGCTTTTAAGAGTTTGCAATAGAGACCTGAGAATCTAACGCAAGAATACGTAGGTGCACGATACACATAGTAACCTAGAAAGAAGCGCATCAAATGTGGATGCATGTCAGTTGGAGTTGCATACTACAAAGTAGAATAAGTTCACAAATATTTATAATATGCTCGCGAATTGGTCGGGGATTTGTTTGCTGAAGGGAGTCTTTGAAGAGCATGGAGGTTCTAGAGCCGGTGTCGTCGCGGAACGCTGCCTAATCTCAGTTGAGGTCAAGACGAACCCCTCTCCCCCAGCCGCGCCTTCAAGTGCTGCAGCATCCGGCGCTGGCTCGACAACGGCTGCCTCCCTTGTCCCGTCTGACGGCTGTCACCACTTTTCCGTTGCCGTCGCTCATCCCCAATCACAAAATCACGTCGCCAAATAGAGGTTGTTTTGCTGGAGAAGCTTCGTCCAGGCCCTTGCCAAGGAGTGGCGCCGGTGCCATCTTCCTCCATGTCAAAATCTTGATATTTCGTTCAGTTCAGACTTTCCAAAGAACCATCATGAACATAGAAAAAAACTTTTTGCGCTTCGCTATGTCTATCAAAGATAAAACGTCCAGCCACCATTCCTAAATTCTGGTACAGTTGGTTGTCGGATTAACTTAGCTTCAGATCAGATCAATTTTCAGACTTGTCAAAGAACCATCATGAACATAGAAGAAAACTTCTTGCGCATTGCTATGTCTATCAAAGATAAAAGTCCAGCCACCATTCCTAAATTCTAGTACAGTTGGTTGTTGGATTAACTTGGCTTCAGATCAGATTAATTGAGCTTCAGACCCAAGAGCTTGGGATAAGTTGATGAAAACCGATTGGGAATCACAAAGTAGAAAATTATAACCTAGGGCCTCGTTGTCTTCCATCCATAGCAGTCGTGCTGAGGAGATTTAATGGTAGCCCTTAGAAGATGACTTTCCTACATGAAAAAACATGTTGAAACCGTGATAAATCTCACGAGAGAACGACGGCACAAATTGCAAACTAAACTGAAACCCCTCTTGCTCCGTCTTCCTCCCGGCTGACGAAAATTTCAGAGTGTCTCTATTTAACACACATTAAGAAAGCTGTTTTTCTTTCTCTGAAAAGGCGTAGACGACAAAGGCCTGATATGCAAGCAGTAGCACCTCGTAATGTTCTTCTCAGCAACCATACTCTGGGTACAAATATTCATGTGCCAATAGTTTGGGTATAAAATATATGAATCGAGAAAGAGAAGATTTAGGATAGAGTACCAACCCTTCGCTAGCTCCTCCTCTCTGGCCCTGGTCTACTGAGTGTTGACGTTGCCTGCTCGATTGCGCGTGTTGGCGTGGGCTTGTGCGTCCCTTTGGTAGAGGATCCGATGCAGGGAACGCTGGCCTGCTGGGAAAGCGAGCGCTTCTGGTACACAACCTGCAGCCCCGCGCTTACCCTGTATGCCGAGTTGAAAGGAATTGTGTGCCGTGGTTTGCCCCACGGCTGGCTCTTCCTTTATATAATGAACAGAGGTTACAACAGATTACAATGGATGGTTAGGATCAAGTCAGATCTCTATACAGGTAAACCTAATATGGCCCATATACTCTAATACACCCCCTCAATCTAAACTGTCGTGTACAAGGTTAAGATTGGAACGAAAACGAGCAAGAACCTGTAACGAAACAGGCTTGGTGAAGACATCAGCAAGTTGATCACTAGAAGAGATAAACTTGACTTCGAGAGCACCGAGAGCAACCTTCTCGCGAACAAAATGAAAATCAATTTCAATGTGCTTGGTGCGAGCATGAAATACCGGATTTGCAGATAAATAGGTAGCACCCAAATTATCACACCAAAGAACAGGAAGTCTAGGTTGATGAACACCGAGCTCCTTGAGCACTGACTGGATCCAAACAGCTTCAGCCGTGCCATTGGCAAGCGCTTTGTACTCTGCCTCGGTGCTTGAACGAGAGATAGTAGGCTGCTTGCGCGAACTCCAGGACACAAGATTAGGTCCAACAAAAATAGCATAACCACCAGTAGAGCGGCGGTCATCCAAACAGCCAGCCCAATCCGCATCTGTGTAGATATTGAGGACTGTAGATGGATTCTTCCGAAGAAGGAGACCACTGGAGGCAGTACCCCGAAGATAACGAAGAATCCTCTTGACCGCCTCATAATGAACAGTAGTGGGCTGAGCAAGAAACTGACACACCTTGTTCACAGCAAAGGAAATATCCGGGCGCGTCAGGGTTAAATACTGAAGGCCACCCACCAGGCTGCGGTAGCTAGAAGCATCAGCTATGGAAAGAACATCACCGGCATCTTTGGATAACTTCGCTGAGGTGGACATCGGAGTAGAGATAGCACGACACCCTTCCATATGAGCACGCTGGAGAAGGTCCAAAACATACTTGTGCTGTGACAAAACCATGCCTTGATCAGTATAGGAAGCCTCAATACCAAGGAAATAATCAAGGCGTCCAAGATCCTTGATAGGAAAAATTCGTGCCAAAGTCTGCACAAGGCACTCAATAGCTATTGCAGAAGAGCCAGCGAGAACAATGTCATCGACATAGACAAGCATGTAGATAGTCACGCCACCATGATGAAAAATGAACAGTGAGGTGTCCGCCTTGCTAGAAGTAAAACCCAGCTCATGCAACTTATCACTCAGACGAGCATACCAGGCGCGAGGAGACTGCTTCAGACCATACAAAGCACGCTGAAGTTTGCACACGTGCTGGGGATAGCGAGGGTCCTCGAAACCAGGCGGTTGCTGCATGTACACATCTTCCTCAAGAAAACCATGCAGAAAAGCATTACTGACATCAACTTGTCGAAGGCACCAACCACGAGAGATGGCAAGAGATAAGACCAGGCGAACAGTAACCGGTTTAACAACCGGACTGAAAGTATCAAGATAGTCAATGCCATATTGCTGAGTGAAACCGCGAGCCACCAACCTGGCTTTGTGCTTGTCGACAGAGCCATCAGGACGAAACTTGGTTTTGAAAATCCACTTGCTTCCAACAATATTGATGCCAGGTGGTTTAGGAACCAGTCGCCAAGTCTGATTACGCTGGAGAGCAGCAAATTCATCCTCCATAGCGGTGCACCAGGCAGGTTCAGAAAGGGCAGTCCGATGAGAAGCAGGAACCGCAAGAAAAGCATGTCGACGAGACGGGTCATACCGGACTGTACCATCAGTATAAGTCTTGGGTCGGGAAACATTGTTACGGAGACGAGTGATCATCGGATGAGATGTCGCTGGGGGCGCAGCGACAGCCGGCGGCGCAACAGCTGCCGAGGCGGGAGAACCAGGTGGTGGAGACGAAGCGGCACGCTCAGGCGACGCAGAGCGAGCGCGAGACGATGCCGGGCTGACTGCCGGCGAGACCGGCCGACCAGATGAAGAAGGCCGACGAGGCGAGGTCGGCTCAGCGCGGGGCGAATCCGGCGCAGGAGACGAAGCATGCATGGGCTGAACAGGCACGTCGATCGTGCCGTGAGCATCCGTGACATCCGGAGAAGACGCCGAGACCTGCACAGGCAAAGACAAAACACCAGGCGGATCAACCGGTAACAAGGCCATGTCATAATTACGCAAATTGGGACCCTGAATAGCTGGTTCTTGTGCAGGAAAATGAATGGGAAGTTACGGAAAGGAATTGTGTGTCGTGGTTTGCCCCACGGCTGGCTCTTCCTTTATATAATGAACAGAGGTTACAACAGATTACAATGGATGGTTAGGATCAAGTCAGATCTCTATACAGGTAAACCTAATATGGCCCATATACTCTAATATGCTGGGTCGACGCCTGCCGGAAAGAGGGACGTGTTCTGCTCTCTGCGGGCGGCAGGAGCGTTTCCCGTATACCATCGGCATCTGCAGGCTGCACTGCCACACCTCCCCTTCCCTCGATGCGCCTCCTCTCTACAAGTCCCCTCCCTGCACCAGCACAGGCCTTACGAGAGTGGACTTCGAGGCTAGACGCTGTGACCGGGTCGATCCGGGCTGTTTATTATATTTTGCGGCACTAAAAAACATTTCGGGCTAGGTGGAATAAAAGCGTATTCTCGGTGAATTGAAAGCGTACTTGCGAGCCACGGACCATACCTGTAGCAATATTATTAGTAGAGATAAGAGATAGTACTTCAGTACCAGTTCCAGAGTGTGTACATGTTGCTAATATATTACTGAACGCAACTTGGAAGCCAGAGTTTCTATAATCATACTTACTAATCATACACTAGAACCACTACCAAGATATTTTTGTTGCATGCTTTAGATATCTCTACCATGATAATTATATATGAGCACACATTTACATAGACAAAAATACATATTTACACACTATATAATTTATTCTTTTTTTGGCGGGGAACACACTATATAATTTATTCGATTATGAAAAATAGTGCAAGGAGAACATTCAATACAACAAACAATTTTAATTCTGCACAAACCATGCTTGCAATGATATACCTTGTAAAATGCCATGTTTGCAATGATATACCTTGTAAAAAAATCATTATAATTAATGTTACAAAACATTATTTTAAGAAGATAGTATATACATATGATACAAACAAAGTTTGAAACAAGTATAAAAATATGAATTATTATTTTACCACGGGTCCTAAACTTGTTTGGATTTACGCAGGTGCCAACACTTGTAAAACCGAGACTTTGACCTGCTCTCAAAATTCCAGAACACCTCTAGCTAGCGGAAGTAGGCATCAAATGGCTAAGACAGGTGATAACTATTTCATTCGGGAATTCTTACCATCCATTTCTATCTCTATCTCTATCTCTACTACTTATAAAAGAGCAAACTTGGCTAGAAAATAAAATCTCAGCCGTCCATACACATATAACAAACGGTCTAGATCGATTTGTTCTCCCTCCCGCAATCTCCGTCTGCAACAGGTAACGATGCCCAATTATTAAACACCGGGTAATTAAACGCCTAGTCTCTATCTCTATCTCTATCTCTATCTCTACTTATATACTTATATAAATATATAATATATAAATATATAAATATATAAATATACTTATAAAAGAGCAAACTTGGCTGGAAAATAAAATCTCAGCCGTCCATACACATATAACAAACGGTCTAGATCGATTTGTTCTCCCTCCCGCAATCTCCGTCTGCAACAGGTAACGATGCCCAATTATTAAACACCGGGTAATTAAACGCCTAGCACGGGAACCACTCCACCAAGGTCTGGACGGCTGGACCTGGACGCCACATCCACTTCGCGAAGTAGACATATCCGCCGGAGATCTCATCCTTTGGCATGGACGCCGCAACCCGTCACCAGCGACGCCTCGCCGCCGCCTATCACCAGCTCGGCCGTCGCTGCCCTGCCTCGACGTAGCGGCCCTGGCATGTAGTGTCGCGGATGCCGCCGTGTTCCAGGACGTTGCTGTCCTCCACGACGCTATATTCAAGGACGCCACCGCCCTGACCGTCGAGAGGATGCCGCCGCCCTTCGCCTTCCGCCTGCCTGCCCTGTAGTGTCGACAGCCATCCCGAAGTCCCGCATCCCCTGCACACGCATTCCCCACCGGAAATTTCGAGGTATCAAATCCCTTAATCCAGAACCAATTATGCACGTATCATCTGATAGATGAGCCAGGCATATTAATGCTCCCGTTCATGCACAAGGGAATCAACACAGAGCAGGAAGGGCAGATCACGAAGAAAGCCAATGATGTGTGTGAGAGATGTTTGACGAAATGCCATGTAGGATTTTCCCCTTTGAATAAGATGGCGAGAATTGAAGTCTGGTTTCTATTGTCCACATAGTCTTCTGTCAAATAGATGTTTCAAATGGACAGGTAGAAGATGCTATGAAATTCCATAGTTTCACAGAATTGCTAATCTCAATGATCAACTCTATGCATGAAGCCAATAACAGATGTGAAGAAAAGTTGGCTCTTGGATTTCAGGGAAGAGCAGCACCAGAGAAATATTACTTACGAGTGTACGTCTCTTATTTGGTTAATCTGCTGGATTACTACTACATTGCTTTGGCTAACAATCTCGCCAACTGATTTCCAAACCAGCGTCATCTTTTCTTGCAATCGGAGAAAACTCTTCAAGCTTGACAATCCTTTCCAGATATCCCTTCTCCAAATTTATTTTCTCATTGCCTAAACTATTTATTTATGCATACAAGTTTTATAGTGATTGGCATTTTTAGGAACCGTCCGTCCACCCTGATCTAACGGTGAAAAAATAGACGGTACCAAACTGATGGTACCGGACGGTACCATAATAGTGTGGGACCGGTATCAAATAAAGTGGGACTGATATATTTAATTTATGTAATGAAAATTGTAAAAAACAAACGCTCTTTTGAGCGGTCGAATCGCCGGATGAGCGTGCACGTATCTTAAAGCACCAAAATCTGTTTGACCATCGTGTTAGCTTCTTGCTCATCAAATCTGTCTGTCTCTCTCTCATTTTCCATCTCTCTTCCATGCATCCTCTCACTCACTCACGAATCTCTCTCCTCGGTGACCCCCCCCCCCCCCCCGGCTCTTTCCCCTGAGATCCCCTGCTTGGCTATAAGGGCGACACCATGGAGGTGGGCGGCGGCCGGCGCTTGGGAAGGGAGGCCTCATGGAACATGGGTCCGCCAGAGCATGACCAGGGGCCGGAGGGTGTGCCGGCGGCTGGAGACTGAGCGGGCCGATGTGGCCGGAGGACTTGCCGAACAACACTCGTCAAATAGGATCATCAAAGTAGTGATTCTAGTTGTGATCATCAGAGCGTTGACTTTTGCCAGTTTGACGATCTCCAATCTCTCCCTGATCAAGAGCACGGTAGCCCATCTGTAGTTGCTGCAATGCCATAGTTGTTGTATGCGTCCATTGATAAAAATAAAAAACGAGTCCCCCAGCCCATCGTGATTTCCTGTCCACTCTCAGTGCCATCATGCTAGCTGAATCTTAGTGTCCCTAAGCATACGTCCTAACGAGAGTCGCGAGATAGGTCAGCTTGCTCGCCTTCGACTGTGCGATGAAGAACATGGAGTACAACATCGATGTTGATCATGGCGGATGGAAGAGCGGGAGGCCTCGCCACTGACGATGGCCTACGTCTTGACAAACTTCTATGGTGGTGGAATGTCCTGCTGCGGATTAAGGTGCGAGAGGCCTCGCCGGTGACCAAGAAGAGCGCTCGGGACGTCAATGATCAAAGAGAATAGGCTGAATTTGTTTCAATTGCAAACAAGGAAGAGTAAAAGCAGGTTTTATAGATTTTCCTATAGCAAACGTTAATTCTTCTGTTGGGCCATTCATAACAAAAAAGTTAGTAAAACTGGTATTCCTATAAATCCTGCCAAAACTGGTTTTCTTAAAGCCGATGGCTAATCTCAGATATCCAAACAACCACTTAAGGTGATCTGTTTCCATTTAATTTGCCCCATATCGATGCAGCCACGCGATCAACAGAAAAACTAAGCCTCAAGATACAGTGAGAATACATCAGTTCTCGAAACCGAATATTAGTCAAGCAATACAAATTTGCTAGTTCAAAACTTCCACTTGAACTGCGTGGATTAGAAACCAAATATACAGCTCACTGAACTTGATACAATTTGTTGCTAAAAATATGCGAAAAAAATAAATTATCCAATCCTTTTCTCCCCAGGTCCTAAGAACAATCATATCATGAGCTCTGTTTTCTACTCTGGTCATCAACATATGACATGAATGTACAACCCGAAGAAGAGAGAGGGAGCAGCATGGACATAATTCTCTTCTAATCCACTCATCGATAGTGAAGGAGCAATATGAACATAATTCTCTTCTAATCGACTCACTGATATGTAGCCTGCAGCAATGAACAACCAAAATTAATTTGGATATTGCACGCCATAGAAAAAACTGATACACTATACTTCAAGCATCCCAAATAACCTCTTTAAGAGTCAACCTGGTGCCACAATTGATTATGATGATGAAACCTGCTTATTTCAAGATAATCAAATCAATGATTAAAACACACAGGATAGAAGAATACACATTTTGCCAGTGAGATTTTGCGGTAAGCCTAATAAAAACATTCTTGATAACTTTTTCACTAGTCAATATGACAAACTTATACAAAGTACAGTAAGGCTACAAAGAGATAACGGTCAGGTGAAGATATCAGCACATATAATTGCTAACGTTAAGGGGAATAAGAGGGAAAACTTCTTTCCAGGTGAGAGACAACACCAAAACACCGACACCGACCATGCCCAGTACAGGTTCTAATCTTTTAAATCTATTTTTCGGTAAGATAACCGAGGTAGGTAGCTCAGCACTCTGTTGATAATCGAGGCAGGTAGCAGAGATGATTGTCATCGCTTATGATTCCTTCCATTGCACCATTGGTGCAAAAGCCTGAATGCTTTGGACAGAAACGAAGTCAGGACAACCAATTGGTGTTCCCTAAGACATGAGCCAGCGAGGGCTGCAATAACATGAGAGTGTTTCCAATCGTACTAAAGATTATTAAAGCTATTTACAGCCTTAAGTCCACCCAGCAGTAGCTGCCAGCAATTGCAAACTGAAATTGACTCTTAACTTGTCTTCACACACTATACTGACAGACGGACAAGATGTTCTAATAGTGTTCAGACTGACCTTGAGGCAGTAGCGTCGGATCTCGCGGGCGAGGAGGCGGTTGCTGTCGACTCCTATCCCGTTGTTGAGGATGGCGGCTCCGATCCCGCCGGTGAGGAGCGGCGGCTTTCGAGCGGGCTGCGCCGTGAGGAGACGGTCTCGGGTTACGGGGCAGCCGGGATCCCGCAGATGAGAACGGGGACGACATTCGACCTTGCTGCGGCGGGTCGATCGGAGGACGTCCGATCTGCTTGATGGCAAGAATGTTGGAGGGGGAGAAGAGCAGGTCGTCGTTCGTCACGTTCGTCACCGTCCTCGCGTGTGGAGAGGAGCAGAGTAACTTCCCGGCGACGGCGGCGCCCTAGCTCATCAGGTAGAGAGAGAGAGTTTTATTTTTCTTTCTTTCGACCTGGGGAGACAAAGTTGCTTGACCACTGGCACGGGCGTTAAGCTGATCGTCAAAGCATCCTATAAATGGATTAATTTCTTTAATCAACGGTCCTCAAAATTTAGACTCAATGGTACCAAACGGTACCATGGTACCGTGCCAATCACCATAAAAGAGCTCATGTAAATAATACCTCGCTGCAATTTCAAATAAGGGATGTTAACATTCCCCTGTCGTAAAAATTGACGGGCGCGGAAACGTGCACCAGTTTATTTTATTTCTATTTCTTTGTTTACAATCCAATGAACCCCTCTATCGTAGTATTTGAATGACATCGGTTGTATTAAGTATGCCTCTAACTTGGTCTTAGCTTAATTTATTCCTGGATGGAAATATCAAAGAATAATACAGAGTCTGTAAGCATTCATTTTGGAAGAGGCTTAGAAGAGAAGGTCTCTTCAAAGGGTAAGCCGACATAATTGGGTTGTATAGTTGAGCAATATTTAACCTTTTCTCCACATCAATTATTATGTTTGCAGGTACTGTATCATGCTAGGAGCGTATGAATGGACGCTGTTCCTTTTCCTTTGTGTAGGGACATGTTTTCCATTGATGAGCGTTAGTTGTTTGTACCAGATAAGCTTGCAGTGCACTTATGGTTTTGCATTGCAACGGTGTTCAGGTTTTGAACTTCTGGGCTTCCACCGTATGTTTTATGTTCAGAACCAAGATTGCTAATCTTCCCATGTTCGTGTGGTCAAGGGACGGGGCCAGCTACCGCTTGAGAGATTGGTACGCAGTAGTTCCAATCAGCTCAATAGCCCCAAGAAAATGTGAGAAGCTGGTGTTTGTTGAAACCTGTATGTGACAAGCTACGAGGGCAATTAAAATATGAGATAAAATGTGATGTTCAAAATATTTTTATACTTTTATAGGATTTGAAGTAGAGATTGTTTGTTGAATCATTCATGAAATGTACTAGCTTGGTTGATTTTTATTTCCCCACTCCTTGAAACTTGAAAGATATTTTGATGAAATCAATAGTATACTTGATATAAAATGATGGATGTGCCCTTTTATTTGAAAGAACTTGTGTGAATATATGTGCTTACCATCAACCGATGGTTAATATGCATCTCTCTTTTGGTCTTACAATTTAGCAAAAATCTAACTTAATATCTTATTTGGTTGGAATTTGTAATTACAAATATTATAAGGACAGTCACACTATGAGCATCCCACGATAAAGATTGACTTGTCACATGAGAGAATGACAAACTATGAGATAAATTATTATCAATCGATGAGGTCGTGCGTTGCACGTGCAAACTTACTAGTTGTCCTAAAAGGGAATAAGGGATCTAGTGATAACTGGGATGAGCATGCATGTAGTGGATATAAATGCTAGGATACACCGACCCCATTGTAAAGTACATCTATGTACACTCATGTATATATAACACACATCACAATTTCAAAAAAATACCATTTCAAAAAATATGCACCATTATCAAATTAAGAGCTAACGAATAAAATTGTGTCATAGGCAATCCCATTTGTTTTTATCAATGGTGGATTAATGGACGCAGAGAGCATTGATTGTTGCCAAGTTATTTGGGATTGAATATGAATATTACGTTGCTTCCGCAAGCTATTATTATATACACTTCTCACTTTATAAAAAAATTGAGCTAAATCATGAGTGTTAGTAGTGTTGCATCTTGTGCATCTACAAAAGTTTCTTTCAAAATATAACCATACGTGGCCTGTGCAAAAAAAAAGTAAAGCAAATTCGATGAAAATTTATGGGCACATCATTTTTTTTCTTTTCTATTTTTTAGTGGTAAAAGGTCCTAATGGACCCGGAGTCTGCATTAATACGGCGATGGGTGTATAACTGCAAAAAGAACCTTAAAAGAAACAAAAATACAATCTAGGTCCCTTACTTTTATTGAGAACACCCCTAAAGAAGATTGCACAAACGCGATCGAGTCCAAGCTTCGCCATCAACTGCTCCTTTTGCAGCCAACCCTTGGCAAGTTGTGCACGTTCTCACCATGCATCACGAAACCTAGCATGGATTCGGAGTAGTTAGCATAAAACTACGATAATTCAGGAAAAATTTACCAAATGGTACCACTTTACGTTTTTGGGATGGAAAACTACCACTTTCCCGCAAGCTGATTGCAATTCACGCAAAACATGAATTTGGAGCTAATTGACAGCAAATCTGACCAGCGGGACCCACTTGTCAATGCTGATGTGGCTGAAACAGAAGGTTGCTGACTAGGAATGGGTCCCACACGTCAGGATACTTAAAACCCTAAATATCTCTAAAAAGGAAAAACTTTAATATCTCTTAAAAAAGTCAACCGATCGCCGGGATCCCGCGCCGCCGGCACTCCGGCAGGCCTGCCGCCGGCTAGCCCCATCCTCCATCGTCCACGACTGCTTGTCGGGATCCCGCGCCGACTCACTTTTCGGACGACCGCTGCCACCGCCGCTACCCTACTCTCGTCGAGGTTGTCGTCGACTCCATTTTTTGAAGATGCGGTAGAGGCCGGCCACCCCGCGTCGGAGCACCCGCCGCTCCTTGGCCGCCTCCTACGCACCCCGAGCCACCCCCTACGCACCCCACACCCTCGACCCCTGTACGCGCACTTGGCCACGGGAATCTTGGCGCGGCTCATGGCGGCGCATCCATGGCGACCGAGCAGCCCGCGCCGAAGCACCTGCCGCCCTCTCCATCCACCCCGACGATTCGCGCCAGATCTTAAACGGGGTGGTCTTACCAGAGGCGGCGCAACCGGGGGCGGGGGGTCTCGCCGGCGGCGGGGAGTGTGGCCGGCGGATATGGTATGGTCGTCGGTGGGAATATTTTGTTTCCTTTTCTTTTTTTAAATATTTAGGGGTTTTAATTGCACTGACAGGTGGGGTCAAGTCCACCTCAGCAAAAAGTTTTCTGTTTCTGCGACCCCGGCCATGACAAGTGGGTCATCGCAGTTAGACAGTGCGCCAATTACAAACAACTTGCGAGAAAGTGATAGATTTCTATCCCAAAAACACAAAGTGATACTATTTGATAAATTTTACCCGAATTATCGTAGTTTTATGCTAACTACTCCTTGACTCGTTTACGGGCTGGCCAGATGCACTTAGGTCGCCGGCACGCGCTCGTGCGCGCAAAAGGCGTCACGTTCCTTCACACCTCGCAGGCGCAGCACTCATCACTACAGTCGGGCTCACAGATAAGGCGTGGGCGCACGTCCATCGCTTTCGTGCCAATCCGATTAGGTCGCGTATGTACGTCTAAGACTTGGCTAATCGTCGGCGGGGTGGTGCTGGTACGACCTGGCCAGTCGTGCAAGGACGTAGCTAGTTTGCCTTTGCTGAAAGCTTGCATGCACCTATCCGCGTAGTTCGAAGCAATGTGTGTGTTTTCATGGGGTTAGCCATGTGGTGTGGTCGTCTGGTTCGGCTCAGGCTAAACGGCTCTGATTTGCTTCCATTTTCCTTGAGAGTTGGGGGGAGAGGTCTGTGAGGTTTCCATGCCGTATACGTACTCAATTAATCGTAATCACACGCGTCAAACTTTTTTGTTCTCCTTTAACTTCCTGACTTGTATGTTTTCGTTTAGAGACCTCCTTGCAATGCATCGCCGGTATTGTTTATTAGCACTTCACGTCATATTTTTTTTATGTGGTGCATAATTGAAGAGGTGAAATAATGAAGTTCCCAGAACAAAAAAAAAGAGATAATAGCATGAAATTGTCTCTCAACTAAAATATTGCTTAGAAAAGGCTTTCTAGAATTAACAAAAAATCGAAGCATTGCTAGTGCCGCCCTCCTCCTGGCGCCATCTACTCACCTGCTCCTTCTCCTCCCCCCCCCCCCCCCCCCCCCCCCCCCCCCCCACTCTATGGGAAGTTGCGGGACAAAGCCCCAAGGGTGTCGGTAAAGACGGTTGAGTAACGCTTGGAGGGTGGTAGTGATAGCCACAGTTAGCAGAGATCAACGGCGATATTGTGGCATGGCGGAGGCGTTGCATGGTAGCATATCAGTGAGAACGAATGGCGGTGCGTCTGGAAGGGTCGTGGATCAGGATTCCCCACGGTATGGAGGGTCTCAGTTGGACGTGCGCGGAGTCCCCCAGCTTTTGTGGCTAAAGCCCACCATGGAGGATTCATTTGTACTCCTTTGGTTGTGTTTAATAGACATGTATGTATTTAAAGAAAATCTTTAACTATTAATTTGGTCATCAAAAAATATACCATTGAAAACATCTTTTGATTATGAATGCAATGGTATAATTTTTCTAAAACATAATATATTTTCTTAATCAAAATAATAATCAAAGTTTTTCTTAAACTACTTACGTGCATGTTAAACCGAAACGGAGGGAGTACTAATAATCAGAGTGCATCATCAACCGTTTGACGAACGCTTTTTTTGCAAAAAAAAAAAATCCAAATCTATTGATAATAACTGACAATAGTACAAAGAATTCTAAAAATAATAAAAATTACACATAAGCGGCGTAGACCACCTACCGACGACAACAAGCACTGGAACAAGAAAAAGGCGTGCGTCATCCTCGCCGCTCCATCTCCAGATCAATATACATATTACAATGAAGGAAATGTTGGAAACAAAAAACTGAAATTAAGCATTAAACAAGATCAAAATGAGCACCAATGGGGATCTTTTAGTCAATTCCATAAAGATATACGAGTGAACTTTACGAACTAAAGGAGCTTTTGGTGGCGATTGCTGTTGGGTTGGATGTTTTGGACTTTCTGGTCAAAATGCGCATCAGAGCAGATCAGTGTGACCTGGCTAGAGCCGTAGCTGGGCTCTTTGCTTGGGAGACAAAAGATAGTTGGACAAAAGTGTTGGGTGCAGCTCCTCAACCAAAAGTGCACTAACACTATCTCTATTTCTTTCTCTTTTGTAGACACAGATTATTCAAATTTCTCATGATATCATTGAAAGAAACATTAGCACGATGGTTCATTGATGCTTAACATTAGTTAGCATTTAGCAAGGATGCATATGGGCAGACCTGGTTGTGGCACCACTAAGGAGACGAGGGGCATCGTTTGCATGATGAAAATTAGGATCCATCGGCCATTCTGTTAAACGCAATGATGATTATTTTGATCTTTTTATGGTGCCGAGGGGCCTGCCGTCAACCATATAACTGAAAATTCGTTCCGCTCTTAACGGTGTCGCCTATGTCGTAAAGTAAACCGAGCTTTATCCTTTTGCTAACTATCATTTCGGCCCCGTAGTTATCTCTTTATTAATTGCAGGACACAAGTCTTTGCTTCAAGAAACTACTGCAAAGATGCAAGTGCAAAATCAGGAATCTTCGGACGATATCCAGGTCGCCTTCGCTTGCGTGTGTGGGATACAGCGAGTATACGTGGAAATTGCATACATATGATTCACGGTCTGATAACTTTCGATTAGATTTCACACTGGATACAGATGAATAAACTAGGCAAAAACGAGGAATTCCATGTCCAAGTGGGAACTACAGAAGCCATACTTGCTTTTCTATGCCGGCATCGCTAAGAATATGTTCTCCCATTATTTTAAACCTATGTCGCTGGTATACTTTGACTAGCTAGTCCCTAGTCATTCAGACTCCAGCTCAGTTGGAGATCTGCCTGAGATCCCAAGGAGCACGTTAGACGACTTATAGGCACGTTGTAAGATACTTGACTAAGAGTCCTTGCCAAGTGGCCCACTTGCCATTCACAAATTCATTGGTCATTTATGTTTTTCAGTTCTGTTTTAGCCAATTTTGTAGTCATATTTAAGATTCTTAATACTGTATATTGATAGAATTGCCTTTAGGATTCCTAGGGAGATCTCTACGAGTAGCAGCCTTTTGGTATGAATCTATCTTGATCTGAGAGAGGGGAACCGAGGGAGATAGGTGTACCTGCACCAGAGCTCTGCGAGCTCGAACCGGAGGCCATCGAGGAGGGCGACGACATGAGCGTGGAGTGTGTATTGGCGGCGGTGCTTCCCGTGACTAGCGCTAGCCCTAGATCGGCTTGGGATATCGGTGGGGCGATTGGCAACACGGTGAACCTCGTACCATGTGCCCCGACCCCCACCTCTATTTATATAGCGCTGCCACAGGACCCACCAACCATATTTCGGTTGGACGCCCCCGATCAGGGCGCGAGAAGGGTTCCCGTCGAGCCGTTCGGCTCGATCGGGTGGAGATCAATCTAACATTCTCCCCCTTGATCTCAACTTACTTTTAACTTTATACTTTACACTTTACTCGTTTCATCACGGATTAGTACATAGAGCATGTTTCATTGTCACAGCTCAATTGCCGATAGAATTAGACAGCCACTATATACTTTTCTGGTTTGAAACAAATTCTGTCACTTTTGGGCCTCTTATGATCCAGGAATTATAGGCTTCCCATTAAACCCATACTGGCTAAGTGTTCCTTGAACACATTGGGTGGTAAGCCTTTCGTTAGCGGATCCGCGAGCATATCCTTTGTCCTTATATGCTCGAGACTTACAGTGTGATCCTGGATTTTACCTTTCACAACATAATACTTTACTTGTAGGGATTTCTATTTTTGTGCCATCGGGTCCTTAGTTGTGCTCAGTTTTCCCCAGCCACTTAGTTTTTCCTCAGTTTTGCCCAAGCCCTTGTCTGGAACCCTCACAAGGAGCTCGGACGGGAGGAATCCCGTTTAGTTGACCGTTGGTTGGTGCTGGCAAGTGGGGCCGCTGTTGGTGCCCCGCAGTGGACACGACTCCACTTATCCAGATCATCGTGGGACCCACAACTTGTCCATGTTAGCGCGCCGGACCCACAGCTTACCCAGGGGACCGTTGCAAACTGGGAGCCCGAGCCAGCCCCGTGCCCGTGCCTGTGCCATTGCTTCCCCTTTCTTTCCCCGCGCCCCATTGTTCTTCTTCTCCGCCAGCGGCAGCCCTTCTCCGGCAGGCGGGTGATGTCTAGTTTCTCTTCGACCTCCCGTTCTTCATGGCCGCAGTATGGACCCGTGCCTTTGACAAGATGCCCTGACTCCCCACGCCAGGAGCCTCTGAAGCGGTCGATATGTAAGACGGACGACAACGGCAACCGTGGACGTGAGTTCCTTGCATGCGAGAGCTTGCAATATAGAGAGGGGGATAAGGTTAGATCTCGCTCCAATTGCTCTGTTTTCTCTCGATTTTCTTGTTATTTCCTCGAATTTGGGATTTAGGGTTCACGTTGTTGTTTTCAGATCCTGAAGAAATGCACGTATTTCGAGTGGATCGATGTGTACGTTCAGATGCTTAAATTGCAGGAATCAATTGGCGCTATTGGGGAGCGCAATTTGGGAGGGGGGGACTTGCTGTAGAGAATGCGGTGGAGAGAGGAGCCGTTCCGATTATGCCTAATGCTCCCAATGCAGAACTGGTGGAAGTGAAGGGAGAACTAAAGAAAATGAACAAGCAGTTAAAGCAGCTGATCAAGTTGAAGAAGCAAGCTAATCTGATGGCTGGTTGTTTTTTTGTTGTATAATTACGATCGGATTCTTATCATTGCTCATCAAGCGCTAGAAGTTGTTACAAGGGATCCCTTGTTACAAATCCATTATTCAGTTACATGTACTTGTAGTTGATTTCAAAGTTTGTATGTGCATTCACCGAAATTACCAAAAAAAAATAAGTGTTAGGGATTATAGGAATGCTAAAGATAGTTGACAAATAATGCATTCACCGAAATCCCACTAATATGTATGTCTCATGTTTATACCAAAATTATACCACTTTTGGGATGTTTCAAATAACCAAAACTATATCCCAAACTATATTCCCTAAAAGAAAAGGAATGCTAAAGAAAGTTGATAATTGTTAAAGGGGTGATAAATAATCCATTCACCGAAATCCCCCAAATATGCCAAATATGTATGTCTCATGTTTCTACCAAAATTATACCACTTTTGGGCCGTTTCAAATTGCCAAAACTATATTCCCTAAAAGAAAAGGAATGCTAAAGATAGTTGATAATTGTTAGAGGGGTGATAAATAATCCATTCACCGAAATCCCCCAAATATGCCAAATATGCATGTCTCATGTTTCTACCAAAATTATACCACTTTTGGGCCGTTTCAAATTGCCAAAACTATATTCCCTAAAAGAAAAGGAATGCTAAAGAAAGTTGATAATTGTTAAAGGGGTGATAAATAATCCATTCACCGAAATCCCCCAAATATGCCAAATATGTATGTCTCATGTTTCTACCAAAATTATACCACTTTTGGGCCGTTTCAAATTGCCAAAACTATATTCCCTAAAAGAAAAGGAATGCTAAAGATAGTTGATAATTGTTAGAGGGGTGATAAATAATCCATTCACCGAAATCCCCCAAATATGCCAAATATGTATGTCTCATGTTTCTACCAAAATTATACCACTTTTGGGCCGTTTCAAATTACCAAAACTATATTCCCTAAAAGAAAAGAAATGCTAAAGATAGTTGATAATTGTTAGAGGGGTGATAAATAATTCATTCACCGAAATCCCCGAAATATGCCAAATATGTATGTCTCATGTTTCTACCAAAATTATACCACTTTTGGGCCGTTTCAAATTACCAAAACTATATTCTCTAAAAGAAAAGGAATGCTAAAGATAGTTAATAATTGTTAGAGGGGTGATAAATAATCCATTCACCAAAATCCGCAAATATGTATGTCTCTTGTTTACACCAAAATTATACCACTTTTTAGTTTAACATTTTTAAATCGTGGAAAATAATGCATAAATAGAGAGAATATAGTTACGTGGCAAAATAATCCATAAATGTATGTCTCTTATCACACGGATCGACTCCACCAACCGTTGATCCACCGACAAAGAGAGAGAGAGGGGTGGCCACGAAGAGAGAGAGAGAGAGAGGGGTGGCCACGAAGAGACGGAGAGGGGTATACTACCCGTTAGATCAGTGGATCAACGGTTGGTGGAGTCGATCCGTGTGACAATGGCTCAACCAATCAGGATAAGTTTGGGCTTCTGCGAGCATTTGTGAAAGTACTTGAGGGCAAAACTGAGTAGTACTAAGAAACCAAGGGCACCTAAATAGTAAATAGACTAAGGGATTCAAACAAAAGAATTACAAAATGAAAAATGCGTGTTTTGTACAATATAATTCTTGGGCTACATCAAATTATTTGCAATTCAAATATACATGAGTGTGACAATTATGCCCTCATTTAGACAAACTATGTTTTGGGGAAGATGTTTTGCAAAGGGGTTTGAGTGGAAAACCATGCATCTTCATAGCTACTAATGATTCTGAGAAGTGGCAATTTGTGGTAAAACTTGATTTATCTATGTTTGTTAAGGTTTCCTAGGTGGCAGGTTGCGTAGGAAGACTCCATGAGTAGGTGCCACTATGTTTTTATTTTTTTTGGATTTTTTTGTGCATGAAATGACTCAATTAGCTATGTTAATCTCATTTGTTGACTCTCTGTTGACCAGCTACTTGAGGGTAGAACTGAGTATATTGCACTTGCCAGTCTAAGTACTCGAGGGGAAAACTGAGTACAGATAAAATTTCTGTATAAGGCCCGAGGTTAGAACTGAGTACACCAAACGTCAAAGGGTTAGCCTCGTGTCGCGGTGCACGCTGCAGCCGTGCATAGCGGACGCGTGTTGCGGTAACGCCACCTTCGTCTTTATAGAGCCCCTCTTTCTCTCCCTCGACACTCGCCCACTCTCTCATTCTCACTGCAACCGCCTCTCCTGTCCCATCATCTTCTCCACTTCGCGTCGAAAAAACCCCGAAGAAAAAACCCCGGCGATGGAGAAGAATGAGATGCCCATTGTCGGCGCTTCTGATACGTCTCCAACGTATCTATAATTTTTGATGCTCCATACTTGTTTTTACACCATTTGCCTATTGTTTCGTTACACTTCGTGACACTTTTATGCATTTTCCGGAACTAACCTATTAACGAGTTGCCACAGTGCCAGTTTCCTGTTTTCTGCTGTTTTTGTGTTTCAGAAGTGATACACAGGAAATATTCTCGGAATTGGACGAAACAAGTTCCTGAAGTCTTATTTTACCCGGAAGCTTCCAGAGATCCGAAGGAGAGTAGGAGGGGGGCCACCAGGGCCCCACACGCAGGGGTGGCGCGGCCAGGCCCCTGGCCGCGCGGGCCCCGCGTGAGGGAGCCTGGCTCCACCTCTGACATCGCCCCTTCGCCTATAAAGACCCCCCGACGGAAAAAACCTAAGTACCCGATCACTTTTTCAGAACACATCGCGATTTGCCGCCGCCGTCGACCCGAAGATCGGGAGGGTCCAGAAGCTCTTCCCGGCACCCTGCGGGAGAGGGGAATCACCACCGGAGGTCTTCTTCATCGCCATGCTTGCCTCCGGAGCGATGAGTGAGTAGTCTACCTTGGACTATGGGTCCATAGCAGTAGCTAGATGGTTGTCTTCTCCACCATGTGCTTCATGTTTAGATCTCATGAGCTGCCCTACATGATTGAGATCACCGTTATGTAATTCTACATGTTTGGTTTGTTGGGATCCGATGAATATTGGTGTTTATGATTGAGTTGCTATACTGAATATTATCTTAGGTTATCTCTATGTTGTTTATGATCTTGCATGCTCTCCGTTGTTAGTAGCTATCTTGGCCGAGTAGTTGCTAGTGACTCCAAGAGGGGGTATTTATGCTCGATAGTGGGTTCATGCCTCTATTTAACCTGGGGGAGTGACAGAAACCTCTAAGGTTGTAGATGTGCTGTTGCTACTAGGGAGAAAACAACATTCATATGCTCAAGGGCATATGCTTTGTTTACATTACACACTTTGCTTAATGCAATTATCCGTTGTTCGCAACTTAATACTACTGGGGTGTTCGGATTGATATCCCCGGGAGTGGATTATTAGTCATAGATGCAGTTGGATGGCGTTCTATGTATTTTGTTGTAATGCCCAGAGTAAATCTCATAGTGATCTTCTTGACATATCACGTTTATCTTTATTCTATCAATTGCCCAACTGTAATTTGTTTACCCAGCATGTGTTATTTTATCTATGGAGAGACACCACTAGTGAACTGTGGACCCGGTCCTATTTACATCATATTGCTATCACCTGTTTACTTTACACGTACTGTTTACTTTACTCGCATACTTTACTGTTTTCCACTCGATACACTCATAACCTTTGTTTCAAGCAAACCGGTGAGATTGACAACCTCATCGTAAGTTGGGAACAGAGTACTTGGTTGTGTGTGTGCAGGTTCCGCGTTGCTACTGGCCGAAGACGAGTCAACAAGTGCGCCCTTGTTGGAGTGCTATTAAGCCAGTCTGCATCACCTTCAGTCGTTTGTCTCTCCTCTCCAAGATCGATATTAAACCTTGGTTTCTTAACTGAGGGAAAACTAGCTGCTATACTCATCATACCTTCCTCTTGGGGTTCCCAACGGGCTGGTTATTCACCACGCACAAGGAATCAACTGGGGGCCATCAAACGCCATCAGCTTCCGACGTAGCCACCGGCGCATCGGCCGCCGCCCCCGTCCAGGCCCCCGTCGCTGCTTCGAACGTATCCGCCGGCGCATCAGCCGCCGACGCATCGGCCGTCGGCGCATCGGCCGCCGCCCCCGTCCAGGCCCCCGTCGCTGCTTCCGATGTAGCCGCCGGCGCATCAGCGGCCGGCGCATCGGCCGCCGCCCCCGTCCAGGCCCCCGTCCAGGCCCCCGTCGATTGGGACCCGTACGAGCAAGAGCCGTACGTCGCCCCGGAGAACCCCTATGACACCAGCATCGTCGACGACGAGGAGGTAACCCTTTGTTCCCTTGTTCTTATCCCATTTCAATCCTTTTGTGTTAGATCTTGCGTTATTAGGGTTCGTCTGTTCCTAGTTCAATCCTTTTGTGTTAGATCTTGCGTTATTATGGTTCGTCTGTTCCTAGTTCTAGATCTTGCGTGTTAGATCTTGCGTTATTAGGGTTCGTCTGTTCCTAGTTCTAGATCTTGCGTTATTAGTGTTTGTGATTTGCTTTTGTTTAAGATTCGGTTAACTTATGTGAGTAATCAATCCCATCCGGTTAATTTGTGCCGATGATGATGAATATTTGGGCACAAATTGATTCTGGTTTTGGTCAGTGAACAATTGGTGTGTACAAATTTGTTGTGCATGATCTTTGGTTCACTGACTCAAATCCTGGATATAAGTGTGTCCAATGTAACTGAGGCTACCTCTTTTTTTCGTGCCCATATTATCATGCATGATCTTTTGTTCACTCTCTGTTCCATCATCGCTGCAATTGACTTCGTGTTTTCCGATCTTTGGTGCTACGTGACAGGTGCAGAGCAGCGACGTCGACAGCGACGACGAGTCCTTCCACACCAAGACTCGTCACGTCCTCAGGAGGCTGCAGTCCGGCCATTACGATCGCCACTTTGCTCGAGGCGTTTACAGGTGCCCCTTCTGCAACAGGAGGCTCCACGCCACCGACTTCAACAGCCTAGTGAACCATGCTGAATCCATTGGCAGAGCCATTGGCGGCACTAGAGTTGGAACGACCATGAACGTGCATGCGTTCATGGCCAAACACAAAGCACTTGGGATTCACCTGCGCAGCCTCCAAGCTTAATCCCGTTCATGTAAAATGTAGGTTATGTTGGATCTTGGTAGTACTGTTGGATCTGTCGTGATCCCATATATCTATGCTATGTTGGCTGCTGTATGCAGCTTATCGTATATTTTTTCTGGATTTGTGCCCTAGATTTCCTACTCCCTCCGATCCATATTACTCTTCGCTAATGTGGTTGTATCTAAACACATTTTAGTGGTTGATACATCCGTATTAGTGAAGAGTAATATGGATCGGAGGGAGTACCTGATTGGGTAAAAACGAAGGCATAAAGAAATGAATTGCGTTAAAAAACAGAAGGAGAAGCTGCTCTAGATTTGCTACCAATTTGGGCAATCAAGAATGAATGAGATCGAGCGAGAGAGAGGAAAAAGGTGCATTGAAAACTGCTAATCTAGGCGAAAGAGACAGAAACCACTCGTGCCCATGTCCCGGACCCACACGGCTCCACAAGCTACGGCCCCACACGCTACGGCCCCAGCTCCGCTCGTATGACCAAACACGGTCTCGTCCTGTCCCACGCGGTCCCTTTCTACCAGCCCCACACGATGCGGCCCCACACGACGCGGTCCCACACGACGCGACCCCACTCGTCAGCACCAAACGGTCAACTGAACGGGATTCCTCCCGTCCGAGCTCCTTGTGAGGGTTTCAGACAAGGGCTTGGGCAAAACTGAGGAAAAACTAAGGAGCTGGGGAAAACTGAGTACAACTAAGGACCCGAGGGCACGAAAATAGAAATCCCTTACTTCTATTGGTCTGGTAGCTTTACTCGACTTGTTGTTGTGAGCATAAAATACTGCGGGCTGGTTATCACAGTACATCTTTAGTGGTATGTCAATGCAATCCACCACTTTCAAGTCAGGTATAAATTTCTTTAGCCATAACACCTGATTCGTGGCCTCAAAACATGCTATAAATTTGGCATACATCATGGATGATGCAACTATCGACTATTTGCAGCTTCTCCATGAAATAGCCCCTCCTGCGAGAGTGAACACATATCCTGTTGTGGACTTTCTATCATCTTTGTCTCCCGCATAATCTGCATCTGAATACCCTTTTATCTCTAGGGAATCAGATCTTCTATAAGTTAGCATGAAGTCTTTTGTGCCTTGCACATAACGCAATACTTTCTTTACCATCTTCTAGTGCTCTATGCCTGGATTTGCCTGATATCTACCGAGTACCCCGGTGATAAAGGCTAAGTGAGGGCGAGTGCACACTTGTGCATACTATAAGCTTCCAACAGCCAAAGAATATGGTACTGCTTTCATTTGATCGATCTCATATTGATTCTTGGGACATTGAAATTCTCCAAAACTGTCGCCCTTGACTATAGGAGCAGGTGTGGCATTAATCTTATGCATATTATAATTTATTAGAACCTTTTCTAAATATGCCTTCTGTGATAATCCTAACACTCCATTCTTTCTATCTCGGTGAATTTTTATGCCCAAAACATATGAAGCTTCACCAAGATCTTTCATATCAAAGTTTGAGGACAAAAACTTCTTTGTTTCTCGTAGCAGACTAACATCACTGCTAGCAAGCAGGATATCATCAACATACAAGATTAGGAAAATATATTTCCTACTTTTAAACTTTGCATAAACATAGTTGTCCTCGATATTTTCTTTAAATCCAAATCTTTTAATAGTATCATTAAACTTTAGATACCACTGTCTAGAGGCTTGCTTTAATCCATAAATGGATTTCTTTAGACGGCATCCCATTTGTTCCTTCCCCTCCATGAAAAAACCCTTGGGTTGTTTCATGTAAACTTTTTCTTCTAAATCTCCATTTAGAAATGTCGTCTTTACATCCATTTGATGCAACTCTAAATCAAAATGCGCAACTAGTGCCATTATGATTCTGAAGGAATCCTTACATGAGACTGGAGAAAATGTCTCATTGTAATCTACCCCTTATCTTTGTGTAAATCCTTTTGCCACTAGACGCGCTTTATACTTTTCTATATTCCCATTAGAGTCATACTTTGTTTTATAGACCCATTTACAGCCTACTATTTTGGCTCCTTTGGGAATTTCCTCTAAGTCCCAAACATCGCTGGAACTCATCGACCTCATTTCATCTTCCATGGCCTCCAACCACTTCGATGAGTTGGGGCTTCCCATGGCTTCTTCATATGAAGTGGGATCACCTTCCATATGAAGTATTTCTGTGTTATAAACTTTATAATTAGTAGAAATAGATGATTTCTTAACTTTTTGGACCTTCTAAGGGCCTCATTCTCTGGCTCATTTTATACCTCAACTTCTGGTACATCTATTAAAGGTGTCTGCTGCAGCTCCCTTTCATGCTCAACAAAGGGTTCAGTTGGCTCCTGACGGACAGGTTTCGAATCTTCACACCTTATTGTCACGGGTGGAGTTACAACAGGTGCTTGCACCGCAACCTCATGGATTTCTGATGCAGGTACAACAGTTAGCGAGAAAAATGGCTCCTGAATCATCGGATTAGGTGCATGCACCCTCTTCTCCTCAAGATCAATTTTCCGAGCTACCATGCTCACCCTCATCAATTCGTCCTCCAAGAAGACTACATGTCTCATTTCTACAAACTTTGTGTATCTGTTTGGACAGTAGAAACAATAACCTTTTGATCTATCAGGATAGCCAATGAAGTGGCAAGTTACTATTTTGGGGTCTAACTTTGCAATATTTGGATTAAATACTTTTGCCTTAGCTGGGCGCCCCCTGATGGCTTGTAAGTAACAGCCCGTTGGGAACCCCAAGAGGAAGGTATGATGAGCACAGCAGCAAGTCTTTCCTCAGTTGTGAAACCAAGGTTTATCGAACCAGTAGGAGAAAGCCAAACTTCAGAAGGTGATGCTTGCTAGCTTCATGACACTCCAGAAAATGGCGCCAGAAATATTGCTGGTGCGTCTTTGATACGTCTCAAACGTATCTATAAATTTTTGATGCTCCATGCTTGTTTTTACACCAATTGCTTAGTGTTTTGTTACACTTCGTGGCATTTTTATGCATTTTCCGTAACTAACCTATTAACAAGATGCCATAGTGCTAGTTCCCTGTTTTCTGCTGTTTTTGTGTTTCAGAAAAGTTACACAGGAAATATTCTCGGAATTGGACGAAACAAAAGCCGAACCTCCTATTATTTAACGAAGCTTCCAGAAGTCCGAAGAGGAGATAGAGGGGGGCCACGGGCCGGCTGCACAACAGGGCGGTGTGGCCAGCCCTTGGCCCACGCCCCCTATGTGTGAGACCACCCTGGTCCACTTCTGACGCTGCCCCTTCGCCTATAAAGACCCCCCGACGGGAAAAACCTAAAGACCCGATCAATTTTCCAGAAACACATCGCAATCCGCCGCCGTTGTCGACTTGAGATCGGGAGGGTCCAGTAGCTCTTCCCGGCACCCTGCCGGAGAGGGGAATCGCCATTGGAGGTCTTCTTCATTGCCATGCTTGCCTCCGGCGCGATGAGTGAGTAGTCTACCTTGGACTATGGGTCCATAGCAGTAGCTAGATGGTTGTCTTCTCCACCATGTGCTTCATGTTTAGATCTCGTGAGCTGCCTTACATGATCGAGATCACCGTTATGTAATTCTACATGTTGTGTTTGTTGGGATCCGATGAATATTGGTGTTATGATTAAGTTGATGTTCTGAATTTTATCTTATGTATCTCTATGTTGTTTATGATCTTGCATGCTCTCCGTTGTTAGTAGCTATCTTGGCTGAGTAGATACTAGTGACTCCAAGAGGGGGTATTTATGCTTGATAGTTGGGTTCATGCCTCTATTTAATCTGGGGGAGTGACAAAAACCTCTAAGGTTGTAGATGTGTTGTTGCCACTAGGGAGAAAACAACAATCTTGTGTCTAAGGACATTTGCTTTGTTTACATTACACACTTTGCTTAATGCAATTATCTATTGTTCGCAACTTAATATTCATGGGGTCCTCGGATGATTCCCCGTGGGTGGATTATTAGTCATAGATGCAGTTGGATGGCGGTCTATGTATTTTGTTGTAATGCCCAGAGTAAATCTCATAGTGATCCTCTTGGCATATGCACGTTATCTTTATTCTATCAATTGCCCAAATGTAATTTGTTTACCCAGCATGTTGTTATTTATCTTATGGAGAGACACCATTAGTGAACTGTGGACCCCGGTCCAATTTCCTTTACATTGCTATCACCTGTTTACTTTACTCGCACTGTTTACTTTCTTGCATACTATTCTTGCTTTCCACTCGATACGCTCATTCCTTTGTTTACAGCAAACCGGTGAGATTGATAACCTCATCATAAGTTGGGAGAAAAGTTCTTGGTTGTGTTGTGTGCAGGTTCCATGTTGCTACTAGTTGAAGACGCGCTAACAAGTATCGTTAATGGCGCCCTTGTTGGAGTGTCATAAAGCTAGCAAGCATCACCTTCTGGAGTTTGGCTTTTTCCTACTGGACCGACAACCTTGGTTTCTTACTGAGGGAAAATTTGCTACTGTGCTCATCATACCTTCCTCTTGGGGTTCCCAACTGGACGGTGATCTACATCAACACCGTGCCGCATCAAGCTAATTTTCTGGCGCCGTTGCCGGGGAAAAAGAAGACTTCTGCAAGGGGAGTTTTGCACGCACATCCTTTACTTTGTTTTAGTTTTGCTTTACTTTATTTTTGCTTGCATCGTTTTATCAAAAACACACAAAAATTAGTTTCCTATTAGTTGTTATTTTTACTTGTCTGATCTTAGCTTTGCTAGAATGGCTACTCCTGAGAACACCAAGTTCTGTGGTTTTACTAGCACTAATAATAGTGATTTTATCTGCACTCCTATTGCGCCACCTGCTCCTGCTGCAAATTTTTATGAGATTAATCCTGCTTTATTGAACCTTGTTATGAAAGAGCAATTTTCTGGTGCTAGTACTGATGATGCTGCAGCTCTTCTCAACAATTTTGTTGAGCTATGTGAGATGCAGAAATATAAGGATGTAGAGAGTGATATTATTAAGCTTAAGTTGTTCCCTTTTTCTTTGAGAGGAAAAGCTAAGGATTGGTTGCTATCTTTGCCTAAAAATAGCATTGATTCATGGGCTAAGTGTAAGGATGCTTTTATTGGAAAATACTATCCTCCTGCTAAGCTAATAGCTTTGCGTAGCAATATTATGAAGTTTAGCCAATTTGATAATGAACATGTTGCTCAAGCTTTGGGAAAGGATGAAATCTATGATAAAGAATTGCCCTACTCATGGACTGACTACTTGGATGATTGTCCAAACTTTTTATGCAGGACTAAATTTTTCTTCAAGGAACCTATTGGATTTAGCTGCTGGAGGCACTTTTATGTCCCTTACCTTGGGCGCCGCAACAAAGTTTCTCGACAACATGATGGTAAATTATTCTGAGTGGCACACCGAGAGAGCTCCACATGGTAAGAAGGTAAATTCTGTTGAGGAAACCTCTTCCTTGAGTGATAAGATTGATGCTATAATGCTTATGCTTTCTAATGATAGAACTCATGTTGATCCTAATAATGTTCCTTTGGCCTCTTTGGTTGCTCAAGAAGAGCATGTTGATGTAAACTTCATTAGAAATAATAATTTTAACAACAATGCTTATAGGAACAGTTTTGCTAGTAACAATTATAGGCCGTATCCTTCTACTAATGGTAATGGTTATGGTAACTCTTATGGTAATTCCTCCAACAACACTAGGGCTGCGCCCTCTGAGCTTGAAGTCATGCTCAAGGACTTCATCGGTAAGCAAACTGCTATTAACAAGTCTGTTGAGGAAAAGCGGGCAAAATTGATATTCTTGCTTCTAAAGTTGATAGCCTTGCTCATGATGTTGAACTTCTGAAATTAAAAGTGTTGCCTAATGAGGTTAAAGAGAACAATACTTTTGCCACTGCTAATGCTATCCAAGTTAGAATTGATGAAAATGTTAGGATGTTAGCAGAATTGCATGCCAGGTGGGAAAGAGAAGATGAGATGGCTAGAAAGATGAAGGTATGTACCATTACTACCTCTAGTGATTTTGTTCAAAATGCTAGCAATCCTCTTACTTTGTTTGGTGTAGAGAAAACTCCCACTCCTTGTGTTTAAAAGCCCAAAACTGCTAAAACTTTTTCTCAAAAGAGTGCTGAAATTTTTCGGAGTGTGGGAGATGATAGCTCTATTTCCTTTAATGATTTTGATGTTGATGGCTGCAATATATCTGAAGTTATTTTGTTCTTGCAAAAGCTTGCTTTGAGACCCAATGCTAGTTCTATAAATGTTGCTTTTACTAAGCATATTACGAATGCTCTCATGAAAATTAGGGATGAAAAGTTGAAGGAATAAGCTTCTATTCCCAAAAAGTTAGAAGATGGTTGGGAACCCATCATTGATATGCATGTTAATGGTTTTGATTGCCATGCTTTATGTGACCTAGGTGCTAGTATTTCTATTATGCCTAGAAAAATTTATGATATGCTTGATTTACCACCGCTTGAAAAGTGTTATTATGATGTTCCTATTGCTGATGTTGCTAAGAAGAAACCTTTGGGAAGGATTAATGATGTTCTTATTATGGTTAACAATAACCTTGTTCCCGTTGATTTTCTTGTTATGGATGTTGAATGCAATGCTTCATGTCCTATTATTTTGGGAAGACCCTTTCTTCGAACTATAGGTGCCATCATTGATATGAGGGAAGGCACCATCAAATATCAATTCCCACTCAAGAAAGGTATGGAACACTTCCCTAGAAAGGGGAAGAAATTACTTTTTGACTCTATTCTTAGGGCAAATTATGAACTTGATTCTTCATCGCTTGATATTACACTATTCACACTTTCTGCGCCTAGCTCAAAGGCGTTAAAGAAAAGCACTCTTGGGAGATAACCCATTGTTTTTTTTCAGTTTTTTTTCTTTTATTTGAGTCTTGGAAGTTATTACTACTGTAATAACCGCTCCTTATCCTTTTTATTTCGTTGTTGTGCCAAGAGAAACCTCTAATTTGAGTGAGGTAAGATTTGGGGAAGTTGCTGTCCTGAAACAGATTTCGGTGCTGCACCGTAAAAATTCGTGAAAATTCTCAGTATATCTTTTTGACCAGCGATTTCTTGTGCATATGCCCCAGGTTATATCCAACTTTCATTTGTTTTACAATTTTCGATTTGAGCAACAGAAGGTCCTCGAAAAATTCGACCTTTGTCAGCTGTTCTGTTTTGACAGATTTCTGCCACTATTTGTGTTTGCCTCTCCATCGCTTTCTTTTTTAGTTCTTTTGATCACGGAACTTTTGGGGAAGTTGCTACAGTAGTATATGCTATATATGTGGTGTTTTTGAGTTGAAATCTGAACCAAAAAAGGGTTGATTCATTATTATGTTTATGCTAATGTTGCTAATGAAATTATGTTGAGTTTTGTATGAAGGAAGTTTTCAAGTGTAGGGATTAGAGAATGATGAGATGAGTTGAAGAATGGACAAAAGCTCAAGCTTGGGGATGCCCATGCACCCCAATAAATATCCAAGAGGTACAAGCGTCAAAGCTTGGGGATGCCCCCGAGGCACCCCTTCTTCATCGGCAAAAATCAGGTCACCTTTCAACACACTATATTTTTATTGCTTCATGCACTATGCGTTTTTCATGGAGCGTCTTTACTTTAGTTTTCAGTTTTGTTTAGTTTTGTTTGCTGCAATAAATGGTTGGACCCCAACAAATTTCTTTTGGAGAAGTTCCCTTGCTTTTCATTTGCCAAGAACACTCCGTTTTTTCACTCTTATCGTTCAACGAGTGTTCTCTTTTTCTAGAACTGCGTTTAGCTTTCGTTTTTCGCCTTGATTTTTGTTCAGATCTTCTTTATTCTTTGCATCAAGGTGTATTTTGAACTCTGGTCCATGTTGGTTTTCATCAAAAGAGTTGTTTCAAAAAGGTTTGAATGGTGTTGGAAAAGAGAAAAAGTTGCATGCAAAAAAGTGGTACAAAAAGGAGCTTGTTTAGACTGTGACTTAGGCTTTTGCATGTCGTGCTTGATTTCGTTTTGATAGTATGCTTAGTGATTTTTGTTGTAGCATGACTTGTCTCAACTGACTGAGATTGCTTAATGGGCCTTTGAAAAAAATCATGCATTGTTTTTATTATTTGGAAGCATTAATTTGGTTTTCTCCTTGATGCTTTATTTGGGTTGACTTGGCGCATGCTTACACATGTTAGATTCATACAAAGTCACCATAAGCCTCTATGATCATTTAGTTTTTGACTTTTGATGCAATTTTATGCTTCTTTTAATGTTGCTTTGTCGCTTTGCATGATTATGGCCGTTATTGCTCACTTAGTTGGTCGCTCCCAGTATTTTGCTAGCCCTCATTTTGTACTCAGTATGAGCTCTACTCGTGCATCCAACTCCTAGAAACCAAGTTGTTCCAATGTGTCCATGATACGTCTCCAACGTATCTATAATTTTTGATGCTCCATGCTTGTTTTTACACCATTTGCCTAATGTTTCGTTACACTTCATGGAACTTTTATGCATTTTCCGGAACTAACCTACTAACAAGTCGCCACAGTGCCAGTTCCCTGTTTTCTGCTGTTTTTGTGTTTCAGAAAAGCTACATAGGAAATATTCTCGAAATTGGACAAAACAAGTTCCTGAAGTCTTATTTTTCCCGGAAGCTTCCAAAGATCCGAAGAGGAGACGGAGTGGGGCCATGAGGGCCCCACACACCAGGGCGGCGTGGCCCAGCCCCCGATCAATTTTCCAGAAACACATCGCGATCCGCCGCCGTCGTCGACCCGAGATCGGGAGGGTCCAGAAGCTCTTCCCGGCACCCTGCCGGAAAGGAGAATCGCCACCGAAGGTCTTCTTCATCGCCATGCTTGCCTCCAGAGCGATGAGTGAGTAGTCTACCTTGGACTATGGGTCCATAGCAGTAGCTAGATGGTTGTCCTCTGCACCATGTGCTTCATGTTTAGATCTCATGAGTTGCCCTACATGATTGAGATCACCGTTATGTAATTCTACATGTTGTGTTTGTTGGGATCCTATGAATATTGGTGTTATGATTGAGTTGCTATACTGAAATATATCTTTTGTTATCTCTATGTTGTTTATGATCTTGCATGCTCTCCGTTGTTAGTAGCTATCTTGGCTGAGTAGTTGCTAGTGACTCCAAGAGGGGGTATTTATGCTCAATAGTTGGGTTCATGCCTCTATTTAATCTGGGGGAGTGACAGCAACCTCTAAGGTTGTAGATGTGCTATTGCCACTAGGGAGAAAACAACATTCATATGCTCGAGGGCATATGCTTTGTTTACATTACACACTTTGCTTAATGCAATTATCTGTTGTTCACAATTTAATACTCATGGGGTGTTCGGATGATATCCCCGAGAGTGGATTATTAGTCATAGATGTAGTTGGATGGCGGTCTATGTATTTTGTTGTAATGCCCAGAGTAAATCGCATAGTGATCTTCTTGACATATCACGTTATCATTATTCTATCAATTGCCCAACTGTAATTTGTTTACCCAGCATGTGCTATTTATCTTATGGAGAGACACCACTAGTGAACTGTGGACCCCGGTCCTATTTCCATCATATTGCTATCACCTATTTACTTTACTCGCATACTTCTACTGTTTTCCACTCGATACGCTCATACCCTTTGTTTCAAGCAAACCGGTGAGATTGACAACCTCATCATAAGTTGGGAACAAAGTACTTGGTTGTGTTGTGTGCAGGTTCCACGTTGTTGCTCGCAAAGCAAAGCTTGGACGAGGCGCCCTATAAATTGTCCAGAGCTGTCGCGAAGCTTGCAAGCATCACCTTCAGTCGTATTGGCTTTTTCTTCTTCGAACGATAAACCTTGGTTTCTAACTGAGGGAAAAACTTGCTGTTGTGCTCATCATACCTTGCACTTGGGGTTCCCAACTGCCTGGCCATAATCATCATCATCAACCACACGCCAGCCATCAAGTCTTTTCTGGCGCCGTTGCCGGGGAGGAAAAAGAAGACCTCTGCAAGGGGAGTTTTTCGCACGCACATCCTTTACTTTGTTTTATTGTTTTGCTTTACTTTATTTATTTTTACTTGCTTTGTTTTTTATCAAAAACCCAAAAAAAATAGTTTACTTTATAGTTGCTTTTATTTTCTTGCTCTTAGTTTTGCTAAAATGAGTAATCCTGAAGTAGAAGTTCGTAGTTTTAAGCAACAAGGGGGAGAAATTTTAAAAGATGCTTGGTATCGTATTAGCAATGCTCATCGTAGGTGTACAAAAAAGCACTCTACCACGATCCTCCTTAGAAATTTTTATGTTGGCATATCTAGTTGGAATAGGTATGTTCTTGATACTCTTACAGGAGGTAATTTTCTGGGTACTCCCGCTAGAGAAGCATGCACTTTAATTGAAAGTTTAGTGGGAATACCACCTATTCATGTTGTTAAAATTGAGATCACCTTGGAGGAGGTTTTAGAAAAGCTCAGCTCTTTAGAGAAAAGTTTGCCAAGTATCCTCGAAAATGCTAGCCGAGTTAATGAATCAATAGAAAATATTGGTAAGAGAATCACCATTTTAGAGGCTAGCACTACTCTTGATAATCAAAACTTAAGGATTGGTAAACTAGAGGAGTCTATGGAAACTCTTAGTTTAATCTTCTCTTCTCTTAAATTTAAGAAAGAGAAGGTATTTGTTGGAAAAGAGCAAAAATTTATGTATGTTCCCAAGGTTTCTGCGCTTAAACCTCAACATGTTCTTAAGATTGGTAAGACTTTTAGTTCAACTAAGAGTGACTTGCAGGTTGAATCAGCTTCGGGAACTTCCAAAGTGCCTACTGAGGTAGGTGATGCTTCATCTCTTGATATTACTTGATTCGCAATTTCTGCGCCATGCTCAAAGGCGTTAAAGAAAAGCACTCTTGGAAGATAACCCAATGTTTTATTTTCAGTACTTTTTCTTTTATTTGAGTCTTGGAAGTCACTACTACTGTAATGACCGCTCCTTATCATTTTTATTTCATTGTTGTGCCAAGAGAAGCCTCTAATTTGAGTGAGGTAAAGATTTGGGGATGTTGCTGTCCTGAAACTGTTTTCGGTGCTGCACCGTAAAAATTCGTGAAATTTCTCTGTATATCTTTTGGACCTGCGATTTCTTGTGCGTATGCCCCAGGTTATATCCAAACTTTGATTAGTTGAACACTTTTTGATTTGAGCAACATAAAACCCCTTAAAAATTCGACCTTTGTCAGCTGTTCTGTTTTGACAGATTTCTGCCACTATTCGTTTTTGCCGCTTTATCGCTTTCTTTTCAAGTTCTTTTGATCACGGAACTTTTGGGGAAGTTGCTACAGTATTATATACTTTATATGTGGTGGTTTTGGGGTGAAACCTGAAGCAAAAGAGGTTGATTATATGATATGCTTACACTAATGTTGCTAATAGATTTGTGTTTAGTTTTGTATGAAGGAAGTTTTCAAGTGTAGGGATTGGAGAATGATGAGATGAGTTGAAGAATGGACAAAAGCTCAAGCTTGGGGATGCCCATGCATCACCCCAAGAAATATCCAAGAAGTACAAGCGTCAAAGCTTGGGGATGCCCCCGAGGCACCCCTTCTTCATTGGCAAAAATTAGGTCACCTTTCAAGACACTATATTTTTATTGCTTCATGCACTATGTGTTTTTCTTGGAGCGTCAGTTGTTTTAGTTTTCATTATTAGTTTAGTTTTGTTTTCTGTAATAAATGGTTGGACCCCAACAAATTTCTTTTGGAGAAGTTGCTTTGCTTTTCATTTGCCAAGAACGCTCTAGTTTTCACTCTTATCAAAAACTGAGTGTTCTTCTTTTTTCTGCTACTACTTTTGGTTTTCGTTTTCGACTTGATTTGCGTTCAGATATTCTTATATATTTTCATCAAGGTGTATTTTTGCCTCTGGACCATGTTGGTTTTCCTCAAAAGAGTTGGATTTAAAAAGTTCAAATGGTGTTGGAAAAGAGAAAAAGCTTTATGCAAAAAAAGTGGTACAAGAAGGAGCTTGTGTAGACTGCGGCTTAGGCTTTTTCATGTCATGCTTGATTTCTTTTTGATAGTATGCTTAGTGGTTTTTCTGTAGCATGACTTGTCTCACATAACTAAGATTGCTTAATGAGCCTTTTAAAAAATCATGTGTTGTTTTTATCGTTTGGAAGCATTATTTTGGTTTTCTCCTTGATGCTTTATTTGGGTTGACTTGGCGCATGCTCACACATGTTAGACTCATACAAAGTCGCCAATAGCCTTTATGATCATTTAGTTTTTGACTCTTGATGCCATCTTATGCTTCTTTTAATGTCGCTTTGTCGCTTTGCATGATTATGGCCATTATTGCTCTCTTAGTTGGTCGCTCCCAGTCTTTTGCTAGCCCTCGCCTTGTACTGAGTATGAGCTCTACTCGTGCATCCAACTCCTAAAAACCAAGTTTTCCAAAGTGTCCACCATACATACCTATTAGCAATTTGCTATTCCAAGTAAATTTGACTTGCTTTTATTTACTCTTCAAATTAAACTCTTACCAGTGTTATGCGGAAATTGGTCAGTAAAGCTCTCACGAACCGGAAGGCACACTTTACTTTTTCTTGTTCTTAAAAATTTGACATTGTGGTCTCTTATGTTGAGTTGTTATGCTTGCAAGTTGTAAGTTGGATACTAGCCCAACCATGCTGTCATGGGGCAAGCTTTCAACATTGCACTTCTTATTTGAGTTGATATCGTGATCTTTTGTTTATGGATGCCCGCGGTGTGAAATGAATTGGGAATCTTGCGGGGATCATGGAGTTTGTATATGTGTTAGGGAAACGCCTGGGCCGCCAATCCAAGCCATGCATAATTCATGGTGGAAATTTGCAGCATACCCATGGTGGACATTTGACGACGCATCTCAAAATAAAAAGCTAAACAAATGGCAAATAAAAGAGATGTCGAGATGTTCATTGTCTGCTTGTCCTGTCATTTTGATGTGGGCTTGTTCCATGTCATCGGGCATGGAGGTACCCCGTTGGCGGTTCTCGATGATACGCATATACTCACAATGAAAAGAGCCTTGCTTGGGACTCTAAGTAAAGTAGCATGAGGTTTGGGTACTCGTATTCACGGGGCACAAGGTTTTTGACTTATGATTTGTCAAGCATATGCATCATAATTGTTCTCGCATTAACTTTAACCATTCAAGATTCTTATGACGGGGGCAATGAGAGCTCAAAGCCGGTAAGTACCATAATTTTTGAAGGTTATAAAACTTGCAATCACTGCTTCCCTCCGCGAAGGGCCTTTCTTTTACTTTTATGTTGAGTCACCACCTTCTATCTTTATGCACCATTAAGAGAGCATAGTTGTCATTCTTAGTATAATGTGCATTGTCCCAAAGTTTTCATTGATTGATTCATATTGTTGGTTTCACTTGTTCTTAAATTATTTGTATCCAGTCGCCCTCTTAAACTTGAAGGTGTCCTATGCATTTATGTTTTGCTCTCTATGAAGGACAAGATGAAAACCATTTGTATGTTTTTCCTTATGATTTGAACACACGTTTGACTTTCATTGTTTCATTTTCATGACCTTTTGTTTGTGTTCATTTGCATGTTTATAACATGGTTGCTAAGTTTTTATTGTCAAGATTATATCTTTCATGCCCATGTTTGAAGTTCTTTTGATCCCGGCTCACAAATGCTTACATATATGATCAAGATTGTGTAGGTGCATGTCACCTCAAAAATTATTTCTTTTGTTATCACTTACCTACTCGAGGACGAGCAGGAGTTAAGCTTGGGGATGCTTGATACGTCTCCAACGTATCTATAATTTTTGATGCTCCATGCTTGGTTTACACCATTTGCCTAATGTTTCGTTACACTTTGTGGCACTTTTATGCATTTTCCGGAACTAACCTACTAACAAGTCGCCACAATGTCAGTTCCCTGTTTTCTGCTATTTTTGTGTTTCAGAAAAGCTACACAGGAAATATTCTCGGAATTGGACGAAACATGTTCCTGAAGTCTTATTTTTCCCGGATGCTTCCAGAGATCCGAAGAGGAGACGGAGTGGGGCCACGAGGGCCCCACACACCAGGGCGGCGCGGCCCAGCCGCTGGCCGCGCCCCCTATGTGTGAGGACGCCTCGGTCCACTCCTGACAATGCCCCTTCGCCTATAAAGACCCCCCCCCCCCCCCGACGGGAAAAACCTAAGGACCCGATCAATTTTCCAGAAACACATCGCGATCCGCCGCCGTCGTCGACCCGAGATCGGGAGGGTCCAGAAGCTCTTCCCGGCACCCTGTCGGAGAGGGGAATCGCCACCGGAGGTCTTCTTCATCGCCATGCTTGCCTCCGGTGCGATGAGTGAGTAGTCTACCTTGGACTATGCGTCCATAGCAGTAGCTAGATGGTTGTCCTCTCCACCATGTGCTTCATGTTTAGATCTCATGAGCTACCCTACATGATTGAGATCACCGTTATGTAATTCTACATATTGTGTTTGTTGGGATCCGATGAATATTGGTGTTATGATTGAGTTGCTATACTGAAATATATCTTTTGTTATCTCTATGTTGTTTATGATCTTGCATGCTCTCCGTTGTTAGTAGCTATCTTGGCCGAGTAGTTGCTAGTGACTCCAAGAGGGGGTATTTATGCTCGATAGTTGGGTTCATGCCTCTATTTAATCTGGGGGAGTGACAGAAACCTCTAAGGTTGTAGATGTAATGTTGCCAGTAGGGAGAAAACAACATTCATATGCTTGAGGGCATATGCTTTGTTTACATTACACACTTTGCTTAATGCAATTATCTGTTGTTCGCAACTTAATACTCATGGGGTGTTTGGATGATATCCCCGAGAGTGGATTATTAGTCATAGATGCAGTTGGATGGCGGTCTATGTATTTTGTTGTAATGCCCAGAGTAAATCGCATAGTGATCTTCTTGACATATCATGTTATCATTATTCTATCAATTGCCCAACTGTAATTTGTTTACCCAGCATGTGCTATTTATCTTATGGAGAGACACCACTAGTAAACTGTGGACCCCGGTCCTATTTCCATCATATTGCTATCACCTGTTTACTTTACTCACACTGTTTACTTTACTCGCATACTTCTACTGTTTTCCACTCGATACGCTCATACCCTTTGTTTCAAGCAAACCGGTGAGATTGACAACCTTATCGTAAGTTGGGAACAAAGTACTTGGTTGTGTTGTGTGCAGGTTCCACGTTGCTGCTCGCAAAGCAAAGCTTAGACGAGGCGCCCTATAAATTGTCCGGAGCTGTCGCAAAGCTTGCAAGCATCACCTTCAGTCGTATTGGCTTTTTCTTCTTCGAACGATAAACCTTGGTTTCTAACTGAGGGAAAAACTTGCTGTTGTGCTCATCATACCTTGCGCTTGGGGTTCCCAACTGCCTGGCCATAATCATCATCATCAACTACACGCCAGCCATCAGTCCACCATACATACCTATTAGCAATTTGCTATTCCAAAGTACATTCAACTTGCTTTTATCTATCCTTCAAATTAAACTCTTTTTGGTGTTATGCGAAAATTGGTCAATAAAGGTCTCACGAACCTAATGGCACACTTTACTTTTCTCGCTTTTAAAATTTTGACATTGTGGCTCTCTTATGTTGAGTTGTTATGCTTGCAAGTTGTAAGTTGGAAATTAGCCAAACCATGCCATCATGGGGTAAGCTTTCAACATTGCACTTCTTATTTGAGTTGATATCGTGATCTTTTGTTTATGGATACTCGCGATGTGAAATCAGTTGGAAATCTTGCGGGATCATGGAGTTTTTATATGTGTTAGAGAAACGCCTGGGCCGCTAATCTAAGCCATGCATAATTCATGGTGGAAATTTACAGCATGCCCATAGTGGACATTTGACGACGCATCTCAAAATAAAAAGCTATACCAATGTTAAATAAAAGAGATGTCGAGGTGTTCATTGTCTATTTGTCTTGTCATTTTGATGTGGGCTTGTTCCATGTCATCGGGCAGGAGGTACCCCATTGGCGGTTCTCGATGATACGCATATATTTACAATGATAAGAGCTTGCTTGGGACTCTAAGTCGAGTAGCATGAGGTTTGGGTATTCGTACTTCATAGGACACGAGGTTTTCAACTTATGATTTGTCAAGCATATGCTTCATAATTGTACTCGCATTAACTTTAACCATTCAAGATGCTTATGATGGGGGCAATGAGAGCTCAAAGCTAGTAAGTACCATAATTTTTGAAGGTTTATAAAACTTGCAATCACTGCTTCCCTCTGCGAAGGGTCTTTCTTTTACTTTTATGTTGAGTCTTCACCTTCTATCTTTATGCACCGTCTAAGAGAGCATAGTTGTCATTCTTAGTATAATGTGCATTGTCCCAAAGTTATCATTGATTGATTCATGATTTTGGTTTCACTTGTTCTTAAATTATTTGTATCTAGTCGCCCTCTTAAACTTGAAGGTGTCCTATGCATTTATGTTTTGCTATTCCATGAAGGACAAGCTGAAAACCATTTGCTATGTTTTTCCATATGGTTGAAACACACACGTTTGACTTTCATTGTTTCATTTTTCATGATCTTTCGTTTGTGTTCCTTTTCATGTTATAACATGGTTGCTAAGTTTCTTCTATCAAGATTATATCTTTCATGCCCATGTTTTATGTTCTTTTGATCCCAGCACTCAATGCTTACATAGATGATCAAGATTGTGTAGGTGCATGTCACCTCAAAAATTATTCTTTTGTTATCACTTACCTACTTGAGGACGAGCAGGAGTTAATCTTGGGGATGCTTGATACGTCTCAAACGTATCTATAATTTTTGATGCTCCATGCTTGTTTTTACACCAATTGCTTAGTGCTTTGTTACACTTCGTGGCATTTTTATGCATTTTCTGGAACTAACCTATTAACAAGATGCCACAGTGCCAGTTCCCTGTTTTCTGCTGTTTTTGTGTTTCAGAAAAGTTACACAGGAAATATTCTCGAAATTGGACGAAACAAAAGCCGAACCTCCTATTATTTAACGAAGCTTCCAGAAGTCCGAAGAGGAGATGGAGGGGGGCCACGGGCCGGCTGCACAACAGGGCGGTGTGGCCAGCCCTTGGCCCACGCCCCCTATGTGTGAGACCACCCTGGTCCACTTCTGACGCTGCCCCTTCGCCTATAAAGACCCCCCGACGGGAAAAACCTAAAGACCCGATCAATTTTCCAGAAACACATCGCAATCCGCCGTCGTCGACTTGAGATCGGGAGGGTCCAGTAGCTCTTCCCGGCACCCTGTCGGAGAGGGGAATCGCCATTGGAGGTCTTCTTCATTGCCATGCTTGCCTCCGGCGCGATGAGTGAGTAGTCTACCTTGGACTATGGGTCCATAGCAGTAGCTAGATGGTTGTCTTCTCCACCATGTGCTTCATGCTTAGATCTCGTGAGCTGCCTTACATGATCGAGATCACCGTTATGTAATTCTACATGTTGTGTTTGTTGGGATCTGATGAATATTGGTGTTATGATTAAGTTGATGTTCTGAATTTTATCTTATGTTATCTCTATGTTGTTTATGATCTTGCATGCTCTCCGTTGTTAATAGCTATCTTGACCGAGTAGATACTAGTGACTCCAAGAGGGGGTATTTATGCTCGATAGTTGGGTTCATGCCTCTATTTAATCTGGGGGAGTGACAGAAACCTCTAAGGTTGTAGATGTGTTGTTTCCACTAGGGAAAAAACAACAATCTTGTGTCTAAGGACATTTGCTTTGTTTATATTACACACTTTGCTTAATGCAATTATCTATTGTTCGCAACTTAATATTCACGGGGTCCTCGGATGATTCCCCGTGGGTGGATTATTAGTCATAGATGCAGTTGGATGGCGGTCTATGTATTTTGTTGTAATGCCCAGAGTATATCTCATAGTGATCCTCTTGACATATGCACGTTATCTTTATTCTATCAATTGCCCAACTGTAATTTGTTTATCTAGCATATTGTTATTTATCTTATGGAGAGACACCACTAGTGAACTGTGGACCCCGGTCCAATTTCCTTTACATTGCTATCACCTGTTTACTCTACTTGCACTATTTACTTTCTTGCATACTACTATTGCTTTCCACTCGATACGCTCATTCCTTTGTTTATAGCAAACCGGTGAGATTGACAACCTCATCGTAAGTTGGGAGCAAAGTTCTTGGTTGTGTTGTGTGCAGGTTCCACGTTGCTACTAGTTGAAGACGCGCTAACAAGTATCGTTAACGGCGCCCTTGTTGGAGTGTCACGAAGCTAGCAAGCATCACCTTCTGGAGTTTGGCTTTTTCCTACTGGACTGACAAACCTTGGTTTCTTACTGAGGGCAAATTTGCTACTGTGCTCATCGTACCTTCCTCTTGGGGTTCCCAACTGGACGGTGATCTACATCAACACCGTGCCGCATCAGTCTTCACCTAGCAGCAACGTGAAACCTGCACACAACACAACCAAGAACTTTGCTCCCAACTTACGATGAGGTTGTCAATCTCACCGGTTTGCTGTAAACAAAGAATTGAGCGTATCGAGTGGTAAAAGTATAATAGTATGCAAGAAAGTAAACAGTGCGAGTAAAAGTAAAACGGTATAGCAATGTAAAGGAAATTGGACCGGGGTCCACAGTTCACTAGCGGTATCTCTCCATAAGATAAATAACACATGCTGGATAAACAAATTACAGTTGGGCAATTGATAGAGTAAAGATAACGTACATATGTCATGAGGATCACTATGAGATTCACTCTGGGAATTATGACAAAATACATAGACCGCCATCCAACTGCATCTATGACTAAAAATCCACTCGCGGGGAGTCATCCGAGAACCCCTGGAGTATTAAGTTGTGAACAATAGATAATTGCATTAAGCAAAGTGCGTAATGTAAACAAAGCAAATGTCCTTGGACACAAGAATGTTGTTTTCTCCCTAGTGGCAACAGCGCATCTACAACCTTAGAGGTTTCTGTCACTCCCCTAGATTACTAGAGGCATGAACCCAACTCTCGAGCATAAATACTCCCTCTTGGAGTCACTAGCATCTACTTGGCCAAGATAGCTACTAGCAACGGAAAGCATGCAAGATCATAAACAACATAGAGATAACATAAAGATATATAATTCAGCACATCAACTTAACATAGTACCAATACTCATCGGATCCCAACAAACACAACATGTATGATTACATAAAGATGATCCTAATCATGTAGGGTAGCTCACAAGATCTAAACATGAGGCACATGGCAGAGGAGACAACCATCTAGCTACTGCTATGGACCCGTAGTCCAAGGTAGACTACTCACACATCACTCCGGAGGCGACCATGGTGGAGGAGAAGGCCTCCGGTAGGGATTCCCCTCTCCGGCAGGGTGCCAGGAAGAGCTCCTAGACCCTCCCGATCTCGTGACAGCGACGGTGGCGGCTTGCAGTATGTTTTGTGGAAAAGCGATCCGTCCCTTAGGTTTTTCCCATCGAGGGGAACTTATAGGCGAAAGGACAGCGTCAGAGGGTGGGCCACCTGGCCTCGCCATGTGGTGGCACGGCCAGAGGCTAGGCCGCGCCACTATATGGTGAGCCTGGCCCCTGGCCCCCCTCCGTCTCATCTTCGGTCTTCGTGAAGCTTCGGTAAAAATAAGAGGTTCGGCTTTTGTTTCGTCCAATTCTGAGAACATTTCCAGTGTAACTTTTCTGAAACACAAAAACACCAGAAAACAGGGAACTGGCACTGTGGCATCTTGTTAATAGGTTAGTTCCGGAAAATGTATAAAAACGTCACGAAGTGTAACAAAATATAAAGCAAATGGTGTATAAACAAGCATGGAGCATCAAAAATTATGGATATGTTTGAGACGTATCAAGCATCCCCAAGCTTAACTCATGCTCGTCCTCGAGTAGGTAAGTGATAACAAAAGAATAATTTTTGAGGTGACATGCACCAACACAATCTTGATCATCTATGTAAAGCATTGAGTGCTGGGATCAAAGAACTTGAAACATGGGCATTAGAGACATAATCTTGACAATAAAAACTTAGCAACCATGTTATAACATGAAAAGAAACACAATCGAAAGATCATGAATAATGAAACGATGAAAGTCAAACGTGTGTTCAAATCATATGGAAAAACATAGCAAATGGTTTTCAGCTTGTCCTTCTTAGAATAGCAAAACATAAATGCATAGGACACCTTCAAGATTAAGAGGGCGACTAGATACAAATAATTTAAAAACAAGTGAAACCATAATCATGAATCAATCAATGATAAACTTTGGGACTATGCACATTAAACTCAGAATGGCAACTATGCTCTCTTAGACGGTGCATAAAGGTAGAAGGTGGAGACTCAACATAAAAGTAAAAGAAAGGCCCTTCGCAGAGGGAAGCAGTGATTGCAAGTTTTATAAACCTTCAAAAATTATGGTACTTACTAGCTTTGAGCTCTCATTGCCCCCATCATAGGCATCTTGAGTGGTTAAAGTTAATGCGACTACAATTATGAGCATATGCTTGACAAATCATAAGTTGAAAACCTCGTGTCCCGTGAAGTACGAATACCCAAATCTCATGCTACTCAACTTAGGGTCCCAAGCAAGCTCTTGTCATTGTAAATATACACGTATCATCGAGAACCGCCAATGGGGTACCTCCTTTCCCGATGACATGGAATAAGACCACATCAAAATGACAGGACAAACAGACAATGAACACCTCGACATCTCTTTTATTTACCATTGGTATAGCTTTTTATTGTGAGATGCGTCGTCGAATGTCCACTATGGGCATGCTATAAATTTCTACCATGAATGATGCATGGCTTATTAGCGGCCTAGGCGTTTCTCTAACACATATACAAACTACATGATCCCGCAAGATTCCCAACTTATTTCACATCGCGAGTATCCATAAACAAAAGATCACGATATCAACTCAAATGAGAGAAAGCGCAATGTTGAAAGCTTGCCCCATGACGGTATGGCTGGGCTAATTCCCAACTTACAACTTGCAAGCATAACATCAACATAAGAGAGCCACAATGTCAAAATTTTAAAAGCGAGAAAAGTAAAGTGTGTCGTCAGGTTCGTGAGAGCTTTACTGACTAATTTTTGCATAACACCAAAAAAAAGTTTAATTCAAAGGATAGATAAAAGCAAGTCAAATGTACTTTGGAATAGCAAATTGCTAATAGGTATGTATGGTGGACACATTGGAATAACTTGGTTTTTGGGAGTTGGATGCACGATTAGAGCTTATACTCAGTACAAAATGAAGGCTAGCAAAAGACTCGGAGCGACCAACTAAGAGAGAAGTAACGGCCATAATCATGCATAGCGACAAAACATCATTAAAAGAAGCATAAAATGGCATCACAAGTCAAAAACCAAATGATCATAGAGACTTATGGCGACTTTGTAAGAGTCAAACATGTTGTAAGCATGCGCCAAGTCAACCCAAATAAAGCATCAAGGAGAAAACCAAATAAATGCTTCTATATAATAGAAACAACGCATGATTTTTTTTTTCAAAGGCTCATTAAGCAATCTCAGTCATTTGAGACAAGTCATGCTACAACAAAAACTACTAAGCATACTATCAAAACGACATCAAGCATGGCATGCAAAAGTCTAAGCCGCAGTCTAAACAAGCTCCTTTTGTACCACTATTTTGCATGATTTTTTTTCTCTTTTCCAACACCATTCAAACCTTTTTGAAACAACTCTTTTGATGAATACAACCATAGACCAGTGGTCCAAATACACCTTGATGCAAAGATAAAACAATATCTGAACAAAAATCAAGGAAATAAAATGAAAGCTAAACGCAGTTCTAGAAAAAGAGAACACTCGTTGAACGATAGGAGTGAAAAATAGAGTGTTCTTGGCAATGAAAAACAAGGTATCTCCTCCAAAAGAAATTTGTTGGGGTCCAACCATTTATTGCAGCAAACAAAACAAAAGAAAACTGAAAGCAAAAGTAATGACGCTCCAAGAAAAACGCATAGTGCATGAAGCAATAAAAATATAGTGTGTTGAAAGGTGACCTGATTTTTGCCGATGAAGAAGGGGTGCCTCGGGGGCATCCCCAAGATTTGATGCTTGTACCTCTTGGATATTTCTTGGGGTGACATGGGCATCCCCAAGCTTGAGCTTTTGTCCATACTTCATCTCATCTAGTTATTCTCCAATCCCTACACTTAAAAACTTCCTTCATACAAAACTTCACACAATTCTATTAGCAACGTTAGCATAAACATAATAGTGAATCAACCCTTTTTGGTTCTGGTTTCAACTCAAAAACACCACATATAAAGCATATACGACTGTAGTAACTTCCTCAAAAGTTCCATGATCAAAAGAACTCCAAAAGAAAGCGATCGAGAGGCAAACACAAATAGTGGCAGAAATCTATCAAAATAGAACAGCTGACAAAGGTCGATTTTTTCGAGGACCTTCTGTTGCTCAAATCGAAAAGTGCAAAACTAATGAAAGTTTGGATATAACCTGGGGCATATGCACAAGAAATCTCAGATAAAAAAGATATTCTGAGAATTTTCATGAATTTTTATGGTGCAGCACCAAAATCTGTTTCAGGACAGCAACTTCCCCAAATCTTACCTCCCTCAAATTAGAGGTTCTTCTTGGCACAACAACGAAATAAAAATGGTAAGGAGAGGTTATTACAGTATTAATAACTTCCAAGACTCAAATAAAAGAAAAATTACTGAAAAGAAAACAATGGGTTATCTCCCAAGAGTGCTTTTCTTTAACGCCTTTGAGCTAGGCGCAGAAAGTGGAAATCAAGTAATATCAAGCGATGAAGCATCAAGTTCATAATTTGCTCTAAGAATAGAGTCAAAAAGTAATTTCTTCCTTCTTCTAGGGAAATGTTTCATACCTTTCTTGAATGGGAATTGATATTTAATAGTGCCTTCCTTCATATCAATGATGGCACCTACAGTTCGAAGAAAAGGTCTTCCCAAAATAATAGGACATGAAGCATTGCATTCAACATCCATAACAAGTAAATCAACGGGAACAAGGTTATTGTTAACCATAATAAGAACATCATTAATTCTTCCCAAAGGTTTCTTCTTAGCAACATCAGCAAGAGGAACATCAAAATAACACTTTTCAAGCGGTGGTAAACCAAGCATGTCATAAATCTTTCTAGGCATAATAGAAATACTAGCACCTAGATCACATAAAGCATGGCAATCAAAACCATTAACATGCATATCAATGATGGGCTCCCAACCATCTTCTAACTTCTTGGGAATAGAAGCTTTTTGTTTCAACTTTTCCTCCCTAATTTTCATGAGAGCATTTGTAATATGATTTGTAAAAGCAATATTAATAGAACTAGCATTAGGACTCAAAGAAAGATTTTGTAAGAACAAAATAACTTCAGATATATTGCAGCCATCAACATCAAAATCATTAAAAGAAATAGAGCTATCATCTCCCATACTCCAAAAAATTTCAGCACTTTTTGTAGAAAAAGTTTTTGCAGTTTTGGGCTTTTTCGCACAAGGAGTAGGAGTTTTCTCTACACCAATCAAAGTAAGAGGATTGCTAGTATTTGGAGCAATATCATTAGAGGTAGTAATAGTATATACCTTCATGTTTCTAGCCATCTCATCTTCTCTTTCCCACCTGGCATGCAATTCTGCTAACATCCTAACATTTTCATCAATTCTAACTTGGATGGTATTAGTAGCGGCAAAAGTATTGCTTTCTTTCACATTATTAGGCAACACTTTTAGTTTTAGAAGTTCAACATCAAGAGCAAGGCTATCAACTTTAGAAGCAAGAATATCAATTTTACCCAACTTTTCCTCAACAGACTTGTTAAAAGTAGTTTGCTTACTGATGAAGTCCTTGAGCATGACTTCAAGCTCAGAGGGCGCGCCCCTAGTGTTGTTGGAGGAATTATCATAAGATTTACCATAACCATTACCATTGGTAGAAGGATACGGCCTATAATTGTTGCTAGCAAAATTGTTCCTATAAGCACTGTTGTTGAAATTATTATTTCTAATGAAGTTTACATCAACATGCTCTTCTTGAGCAACAAAAGAGGCCAAAGGAACATTATTAGGATCAACATGAGCTCTATCATTAGAAAGCATAAGCATAATAGCATCAATCTTATCACTCAAGGAAGAGGTTTCCTCAACAGAATTTACCTTCTTACCTTGTGGATCTCTCTCGGTGTGCCATTCAGAATAATTTACCATCATGTTGTCGAGAAGCTTTGTTGCGGCGCCCAAGGTAAGGGACATAAAAGTGACTCCAGCAGCTGAATCCAATAGGTTCCTTGAAGAAAAATTCAGTCCTGCATAAAAAGTTTGGACAATCATCTAAGTAGTCAGTCCATGAGTGGGACAATTCTTTATTATAGATTTCATTCTTTCCCAAGCCTGAGCAACATGTTCATTATCAAACTGTCTAAACTTCATGATATCACTACGCAATGCAATAATTTTAGCAGGAGGATAGTATTTTCCAATAAAAGCATCCTTACACTTATCCCAAGAATCAATACTATTTCTAGGTAAAGATAGCAACCAATCCTTAGCTCTTCCTCTTAAAGAGAAAGGGGACAACTTAAGCTTAATAATATTACCATCTACATCCTTATACTTTTGCATCTCACATAGCTCAACAAAATTGTTGAGATGAGCTGCAGCATCATCAGAACTGGCACCGGAAAATTGCTCTTTTATAACAAGATTCAACAAAGCAGGTTTGATCTCATAAAAATTTGCCTCAGGAGCAGGTGGCGCAATAGGAGTACAGATAAAATCACTGTTTTTGGTGATAGTTAAATCACACAACTTGGTGTTCTCAGGAGTACCCATTCTAGCAAGACTAAAGCAAGCAAATAAAAGCAACTATAAAGGAAGCTAATTTTTTGTATTTTTGATAAAACGATGCAAGTAAAAATAAAGTAAAGCAAAACAATAACAAAGTAAAAGAATGTGCGTCAGAGACTCCCCTTGCAGAAGTCTTCTTCCTCCTTGGCAACGGTCCCAGAAAAAATGCTTGATGGCTTGTAAGTAACAGCCCGTTGGGAACCCCAAGAGGAAGGTATGATGGGCACAGCAGCAAGTCTTCCCTCAGTTGTGAAACCAAGGTTTATCGAACCAGTAGGAGAAAGCCAAACTTCAGAAGGTGATGCTTGCTAGCTTCGTGACACTCCAGACAATGGCGCCAGAAATATTGCTGGTGCGTCTTCACTTAGCAGCAACGTGAAACCTGCACACAACACAACCAAGAACTTTGCTCCCAACTTACGATGAGGTTGTCAGTCTCACCGGTTTGCTGTAAACAAAGGATTGAGCGTATCGAGTGGTAAAAGGATAATAGTATGCAAGAAAGTAAACAGTGCGAGTAAAAGTAAAATGGCATAGCAATGTAAAGGAAATTGGACCGGGGTCCACAGTTCATAAGCGGTGTCTCTCCATAAGATAAATAACACATGATGGGTAAACAAATTACAGTTGGGCAATTGATAGAGTAAAGATAACGTACATATGTCATGAGGATCGCTATGAGATTCACTCTAGGCATTACGACAAAATACATAGACTGCCATCCAACTGCATCTCTGACTAAAAATCCACTCACGGGGAGTCATCCGAGAACCCCTTGAGTAATAAGTTGCGAACAACAGATAATTGCATTAAGCAAAGTGCGTAATGTAAACAAAGCAAATGTCCTTGGACACAAGAATGTTGTTTTCTCCCTAGTGGCAACAACACAACTACAACCTTAGAGGTTTCTATCACTCCCCCAGATTACTAGAGGCATGAACCCAACTCTCGAGCATAAATACTCCCTCTTGGAGTCACTAGCATCTACTTGGCCAAGATAGCTACTAGCAACGGAAAGCATGCAAGATCATAAACAACATAGAGATAACATAGAAAAATATAATTCAGCACATCAACTTAACATAGTACCAATACTCATCGGATCCCAACAAACACAACATGTATGATTACATAAAGATGATCCTGATCATGTAGGGCAGCTCACAAGATCTAAACATGAGGCACATGGCAGAGGAGACAACCATCTAGCTACTGCTATGGACCCGTAGTCCAAGGTAGACTACTCACACATCACTCCGGAGGCGACCATGGTGGTGGAGATGGCCTCCGGCAGGGATTCTCCTCTCCGGCAGGGTGCCGGGAAGAGCTCCTGGACCCTCCTGATCTCGCGACGGCGGCGGCTTGCAGTATGTTTCATGGAAAAGCGATCTGTCCCTTAGGTTTTTCCCGTCGAGGGGAACTTATAGGCGAAAGGGCAGCATCAGAGGGTGGGCCACCTGGCCTCACCATGTGGTGGCGCGGCCAGGGGCTGGGCCGCGCCACCATATGGTGAGCCTGGCCCCTGGACCCCCTCCGTCTCATCTTCGGTCTTCGCGAAGCTTCAGTAAAAATAGGAGGTTCGGCTTTTGTTTCATCCAATTCCGAGAATATTTCCTATGTAACTTTTCTGAAACACAAAAACAGCAGAAAACAGGGAACTGGCACTATGGCATCTTGTTAATAGGTTAGTTCCAGAAAATGCATAAAAACGCCACGAAGTGTAACAAAACACAAAGCAAATGGTGTATAAACAAGCATGGAGCATCAAAAATTATAGATACGTTTGAGACGTATCACCCCTAGACCCTCAAGTGGCGCAGAGAGGGAACTCTCCCTGTCCACAACTCGTACGGTGTTTTGGGCACCGACTTGCTTGGTACTCTATTGAGAATGTGAATGGCGGTTTTAAGTGCCTCCATCCATAATCCCAATGGCAGGGTGGAATAAATCATCATACTGTGCACCATATCCATAAGAGCACGGTTGTGCCTTTCAGCTACTCAATTTTGCTGAGGTTCGCCCGGCATAGAATACTGGGCGACTATTCCATTTTCTTGTAAGAAGCTTGCAAAAGGTCTAGGTACTTGACCATATGGAGTGTGCTGACTGTAGGACTCCCCTCCACGATCGGACCGGACTATTTTAATTCTTTTATCATGCTGATTTTCAACTTCTGCTTTGAATATTTTAAATTTATCCAATGCTTCAGACCTTTCTTTAATTGGATAAATATAACCATATCGGGAGTAATCATTGATGCGGCACGGTGTTGATGTAGATCACCGTCCAGTTTGGAACCCCAAGAGGAAGGTATGATGAGCACAGTAGCAAATTTTCCCTCGGTAAGAAACCAAGGTTTGTTGGTCCAGTAGGAAAAAGCCAAACTCCAGAAGGTGATGCTTGCTAGTTTCGTGACACTCCAACAAGGGCGCCGTTAATCATACTTGTTAGCGCGTCTTCAACTAGTAGCAACGTGGAACCTGCACACAACACAACCAAGAACTTTGCTCCCAACTTACGATGAGGTTGTCAATCTCACCGGTTTGGTGTAAACAAAGGAATGAGCGTATCGAGTTGAAAGCAATAGTAGTATGCAAGAAAGTAAACAGTGCGAGTAAAGTAAACAGGTAATAACAATGTAAAGGAAATTGGACCGGGGTCCACAGTTCACTAGTGGTGTCTATCCATAAGATAAATAACAACATGCTGGGTAAACAAATTACAGTTGGGCAATTGATAAAATAAAGATAACGTGCATATGTCAAGAGGATCACTATGAGATTTACTCTAGGCATTACAACAAAATACATAGACCGCCATCCAACTGCATCTATGACTAATAATCCACCCACGGGGAATCATCCGAGGACCCCGTGAATATTAAGTTGCGAACAACAGATAATTGCATTAAGCAAAGTGTGTAATGTAAACAAAGCAAATGTCCTTAGACACAAGATTGTTGTTTTCTCCCTAGTGGCAATAGCACATGTACAACCTTAGAGGTTTCTGTCACTCCCCCAGATTAAATAGAGGCATGAACCCAACTATCGAGCATAAATACCCCCTCTTGGAGTCACTAGTATCTACTCGGCCAAGATAGCTACTAATAACGGAGAGCATGCAAGATCATAAACAACATAGAGATAACATAAGATAAAATTCAGAACATCAACTTAATCATAACACCAATATTCATCGGATCCCAACAAACACAACATGTAGAATTACATAACGGTGATCTCGATCATGTAAGGCAGCTCACGAGATCTAAACATGAAGCACATGGTGGAGAAGACAACCATCTAGCTACTGCTATGGACCCATAGTCCAAGGTAGACTACTCACTCATCGCGCCGGAGGCAAGCATGGCGATGAAGAAGACCTTGATACGTCCAAAACGTATCTACTTTCCCGAACACTTTTGCTATTGTTTCTCCTCTAATTTGTGTGTTTTGAATACAACTAACATGGACTAACGCTATTTTCAGCAGAATTGTTCTGGTGTCTCGTTTTTGTGCAGAAATCCAACTTTCAGTAAAAATTCGGGAAAAATCATCAAAAATCCTATTTCACCAGAAGACCCACAGAGCCAGAAGACGAGACAGAGGGGAGGCTCGAGGGCCCCACACACACAGGGGGCGTGGCCTAGCCCTGGCCGCGCCCACCTGGTGTGAGGACGCCTCAGCTATCCCCATCGACCTCTCCTTTCGCCTACATATACCCCCTGACTCGATTATATCAGGGAGACGGCGTTTTTCCCAGATAGACTTCCGCTGTGCCGCCGCCATCAGAAACCGCGATTCGGAACCAGAAACTCCGTTCTGGCACCCTGCCAGGACGGGGATTTGGAGATCTTCATCACCATCATCACCGACGCTCCCCCATCGACCATCCATGACTCCCCCATCCATGTGTGAGTAATTCCCCCGCTGTAGGTGAGGGGTGATACGTCTCAAATGTATCTATAATTTTTGATGCTCCATGCTTGTTTTTACACCATTTGTATATTGTTTCGTTACACTTAGTGGTACTTTTATACATTTTCCGGAACTAACCTATTAACGAAGTGCCACAGTGCCAGTTTCCTGTTTTCTGCTGTTTTTGTGTTTCAGAAGTGATACACAGGAAATATTCTCGGAATTGGACGAAACAAGTTCCTGAAGTCATATTTCACGGGGAAGCTCCCAAACATCCGAAGACCTGACGGAGGGGGGCCACGTGGCCCCCACACACAGGGGCGGCACGGCCACCCCCCTAGCCGCGCCGGGCCCGCGTGAGGGGCCGTGGTCCCTCCTCTGACATCGTACTTTCGCCTATATATACCCCCTGACGAGAAAAACCTAAGGACCCGATCAGTTTTCCAGAATACATCGCGATCCGCCGCCGCCGTCGACCCGAAGATCGGGAGGGTCCAGAAGCTCTTCCCGGTACCCTGCCGGAGAGGGGAATCGCCACCGGAGGTCTTCTTCATCGCCATGCTTGCCTCCGGAGCGATGAGTGAGTAGTCTACCTTGGACTATGGGTCCATAGCAGTAGCTAGATGGTTGTCTTCTCCACCATGTGCTTCATGTTTAGATCTCATGAGCTGCCCTACATGATTGAGATCACCGTTATGTAATTCTATGATGTTGGTTTGTTGGGATCCGATGAATATTGGTGTTTATGATTAAGTTGCTGTACTGAATTATATCTTTTGTTATCTCTATGTTGTTTATGATCTTGCATGCTCTCCGTTGTTAGTAGCTATCTTGGCCGAGTAGTTGCTAGTGACTCCAAGAGGGGGTATTTATGCTCGATGGGTTCATGCCTCTATTTCACCTGGGGGACTGACAGAAACCTCTAAGGTGGTAGATGTGCTGTTGCTACTAGGGAGAAAACAACATTCATATGCTCAAGGGCATATGCTTTGTTTACATTACACACTTTGCTTAATGCAATTATCTGTTGTTCGCAACTTAATACTTTTGGGGTGTTCGGATGATATCCCCGAGGGTGGATTATTAGTCATAGATGCAGTTGCATGGCGGTCTATGTATTTTGTTGTAATGCCCAGAGTAAATCTCATAGTGATCTTCTTGACATATCACGTTATCTTTATTCTATCAATTGCCCAACTGTAATTTGTTTACCCAGCATGTTATTTATCTATGGAGAGACACCACTAGTGAACTGTGGACCCCGGTCCTATTTTAATCATATTGCAATCACCTGTTTACTTTTCCCGCACTGTTTATTTTACTCGCATATTACTACTGTTTTCCACTCGATACACTCATAACCTTTGTTTCAAGCAAACCGGTGAGATTGACAACCTCATCGCAAGTTGGGGACAAAGTATTTGTTTGTGTGTGTGCAGGTTCCACAAACACCTTCAGTCGTCACCGTCTCTCTTCTTCAAGATCGACATTAAACCTTGGTTTCTTAACTGAGGGAAAACTAGCCGCTGCACTCATCATACCTTCCTCTTGGGGTTCCCAACGGGCTGGTCATTCACCACGCACAAGGACTGTCTGTTGCCACATTCACCTGAAGCATCAGCTACTTTTCTGGCGCCGTTGCCGGGGAAGAGAGAAGACTTCTGCGAGGGGAGTTCTTCGCACACACATTCTTTACTTTGTTATTTGTTTTGCTTTACTTTATTTTTATTTTACCTGCATTGCTTTTTATCAAAAATCCAAAAAAAATTAGAGTCCTTGGTAGTTGTTTTTACTTATCTGCTTTTAGTTTTGTTACAATGAGTAATCCTGAAGTAGAAGTTCGTAGTTTCAAGCAGCAAGGGGGAGAAAGTTTAAAAGATGCTTGGTACCGTATTAACAATGCTCATCATAGGTGTACCAAAAAGCACTCCACCACGATCCTCCTTAGGAATTTTTATGTTGGTATATCTAGCTGGAATAGGTATGTTCTTGATACTCTTACAGGAGGTAATTTTCTGGGTACTCCCGCGGGAGAAGCATGCACTATAATTGAAAGTTTAGTGGGAGTACCACCTATTCATGTTGCTAAAACTGAGACCACCTTGGAAGAGGTGGTAGAAAAGCTCAGCTCCTTAGAAAAAAGTTTGCCAAGTATCCTAGAAAATGCTAGCCACGTTAGTGAATTAATAGAAAATATTGGTAAGAGAATTACCATTTTAGAGGCTAGCACTACTCATGACAATCAAAACTTGAGGATTGGTAAACTAGAGGAGTCTATGGAAACTCTTAGTTTAATCTTCTCCTCTCTTAAATTTAAGAAGGAGAAAGTGTTTGTTGGAAAAGAGCAAAAATTTATGTATGTTCCCAAGGTTTCTGCGCTTAAATCTCAACATGTTCTTAAGATTGGTAAGACTCTTAGTTCCACTAAGGGTAACTTGCAGGTTGAATCATCTTCGGGAACCTTCAAAGAGCCTACTGAGGTAACTAGCACTTCATCTATTGATATTACTTGATTCGCAATTTTCTGCGCCTAGCTCAAAGGCGTTAAAGAAAAGCACTCTTGGGAGATAACTCATTGTTTACTTTTCAGTACTTTTTCTTTTATTTGAGTCTTGGAAGTCATTACTACTGTAATGACCGCTCCTTATCTTGTTTATTTCGTTTTTGTGCCAAGAGAATCCTCTAATTTGAGTGAGGTAAAGATTTGGGGTTATTGCTGTCCTGAAACTGTTTTCGGTGCTGCACCGTAAAAATTCGTGAAAATTCTCTGTTTATCTTTTGGACCTGCGATTTCTTGTGCATATGCCCCAGGTTATATCCAAACTTTTCTTAGTTGAACACTTTTTGATTTGAGCAACGGAAAATCCCTCAAAAATTCGTTCATTATCAGCTGTTCAGTTTTGACAGATTTCTGCCAATATTTGTTTTTGCCACTTTATCGCTTTCTTTTGAGTTCTTTTTGATCATGGAACTCTTGTGGAAGTTGCTACAGTAGTATATACTTTATATGTGGTGGTTTTGAGTTGAAACCTGAAGCTAAAAGAGGTTGAATATATTTTATGCTTACACTAATGTTGCTAATAGAATTGTGTTTAGTTTTGTATGAAGGAAGTTTTCAAGTGTAGGGATTGGAGAATGATGAGATGAGTTGAAGAATGGACAAAAGCTCAAGCTTGGGGATGCCCATGCATCACCCCAAGAAATATCCAAGAAGTACAAGCGTCAAAGCTTGGGGATGCCCCCGAGGCACCCCTTCTTCATCGGCAAAAATCAGGTCACCTTTCAAAACACTATATTTTTATTGCTTCATGCACTATGTGTTTTTCTTGGAGCGTCAGTTGTTTTAGTTTTCTTAGATGGTTTAGTTTTTGTGTTTGCTGCAATAAATGGTTGGACCCCAACAAATTTCCTTTGGAGGAGATGTACTCGTTTTCATTTGCAAAGAATGCTCTAGTTTTCACTCTTATTAAAAATCGAGCGTTCTACTTTTTCTGCTACTGCTTTTGGTTTTCGTTTTCGCCTTGATTTGCGTTCAGATCTTGTCATATCTTTTCATCAAGGTGTATTTTTGCCTCTGATCTTTATTGGTTTTCATCAAAAGAGGTGTTTATAAAATTTTCAAATGGTGTTGAAAAAGAGAAAAAGCTTTGTGCAAAATAGTGGTTCAAGAAGGAGCTTGTGTAGACTGCGGCTTAGGCTTTTTCATATCATGCTTGATGTCTTTTTGATAGTATTCTTAGTGGTTTTGCTATAGCATGACTTGTCTCAAATAACTGAGATTGCTTAACGAGCCTTTGAAAAAATCATGCGTTGTTTTTATTATATGGAAGCATTATTTTGGTTTTCTCCTTGATGCTTTATTTGGGTTGACTTGGCGCATGCTCACACATGTTAGACTCTTCCAAAGTCGCCATTAGCCATCATGATCATTTAGTTTTTGACTTTTGATGTCATCGTATGCTTCTTTTAATGTCGCTTTGTCGCTTTGCATGATTATGGCCATTATTGCTCTCTTAGTTGGTCGCTCCCAGTCTTTTGCTAGCCCTCGCCTTGTACTGAGTATGAGCTCTACTCGTGCATCCAACTCCTAAAAGCCAAAGTTTTCCATTGTGTCCACCATACATACCTATTAGCAATTTGCTATTCCAAGTAAATTTGACTTGCTTTTATTTTCTCTTCAAATTAAACTCTTACCAGTGTTATGCGAAATTCGGTCAGTAAAGCTCTCACGAACCGGAAGGCACACTTTACTTTTTCCTGTTCTTAAAAATTTGACATTGTGGTCTTTTATGCTGAGTTGTTATGCTTGCAAGTTGTAAGTTGGATTCTAGTCCAGCCATGCTGTCATGGGGCAAGCTTTCAACATTGCACTTCTTATTTGAGTTGATATCGTGATCTTTTGTTTATGGATGCCCGCTGTGTGAAATGAATTGGGAATCTTGTGAGGATCATGGAGTTTTTATATGTGTTAGGGAAACGCCGGGCCGCCAATCTAAGCCATGCATAATTCATGGTGGAAATTTGCAGCATACCCATGGTGAACATTCGACGACGCATCTCACAATAAAAAGCTAAACAATATAGCAAATAAAAGAGATGTCGAGGTGTTCATTGTTTGCTTGTCCTGTCATTTTGGTGTGGGCTTGTTCCATGTCATCGGGCACGGAGGTACCCCATTGGCGGTTCTCAATGATATGCATATACTTACAATGACAAGAGCCTTGCTTGGGACTCTAAGTAAATTAGCATGGTTTGGGTACTCGTATTCACGGGACACGAGGTTTTCAACTTATGATTTGTCAAGCATATGCATCATAACTGTTCTCGCATTAACTTTAACCATTCAAGATGCTTATGATGGGGGCAATGAGAGCTCAAAGCCGGTAAGTACCATAATTTTTGAAGGTTATAAAACTTGCAATCACTGCTTCCCTCTGCGAAGGGCCTTTCTTTTACTTTTATGTTGAGTCACCACCTTCTTTCTTTATGCACCATTAAGAGAGCATAGTTGTCATTCTTAGTGTGATATGCATTGTCCCAAAGTTCATTGATTGACTCATATTGTTGGTTTCACTTGTTCTTAAATTATTTGTATCTAGTCGCCCTCTTAAACTTTGAGGTGTCCTATGCATTTATGTTTTGCTCTCTTTGAAGGACAAGCTGAAAACCATTTGTATGTTTTTCCTTATGATTTGAACACACGTTTGACTTTCATTGTTTCATTTTCATGATCTTTTGTTTGTGTTCATTTGCATGTTTACAACATGGTTGCTAAGTTCTTATTGTCATGATTATATCTTTCATGCCCATGTTTTAAGTTCTATTGATCCCAGCTCATCAATGCTTACATATATGATCAAGATTGTGTAGGTGCATGTCACCTCAAAAATTATTCTTTTGTTATCACTTACCTACTCGAGGACGAGCAGGAGTTAAGCTTGGGGATGCTTGATACGTCTCAAACGTATCTATAATTTTTGATGCTCCATGCTTGTTTTTACACCATTTGTATATTGTTTCGTTACACTTAGTGGTACTTTTATACATTTTCCGGAACTAACCTATTAACGAAGTGCCACAGTGCCAGTTTCCTGTTTTCTGCTGTTTTTGTGTTTCAGAAGTGATACACAGGAAATATTCTCGGAATTGGACGAAACAAGTTCCTGAAGTCATATTTCACGGGGAAGCTCCCAAACATCCGAAGACCTGACGGAGGAGGGCCACGTGGCCCCCACACACAGGGGCGGCGCGGCCACCCCCCTGGCCGCGCCGGGCCCGTGTGAGGGGCCGTGGTCCCTCCTCTGACATCGTACTTTCGCCTATATATACCCCCTGACGAGAAAAACCTAAGGACCTGATCAGTTTTCCAGAATACATCGCGATCCGCCGCCGCCGTCGACCCGAAGATCGGGAGGGTCCAGAAGCTCTTCCCGGCACCCTGCCGGAGAGGGGAATCGCCACCGGAGGTCTTCTTCATCGCCATGCTTGCCTCCGGAGCGATGAGTGAGTAGTCTACCTTGGACTATGGGTCCATAGCAGTAGCTAGATGGTTGTCTTCTCCACCATGTGCTTCATGTTTAGATCTCATGAGCTGCCCTACATGATTGAGATCACCGTTATGTAATTCTATGATGTTGGTTTGTTGGGATCCGATGAATATTGGTGTTTATGATTAAGTTGATGTACTGAATTATATCTTTTGTTATCTCTATGTTGTTTATGATCTTGCATGCTCTCCGTTGTTAGTAGCTATCTTGGCCGAGTAGTTGCTAGTGACTCCAAGAGGGGGTATTTATGCTCGATAGTGGGTTCATGCCTCTATTTCACCTGGGGGAGTGACAGAAACCTCTAAGGTGGTAGATGTGCTGTTGCTACTAGGGAGAAAACAACATTCATATGCTCAAGGGCATATGCTTTGTTTACATTACACACTTTGCTTAATGCAATTATCTGTTGTTCGCAACTTAATACTTTTGGGGTGTTCGGATGATATCCCCGAGGGTGGATTATTAGTCATAGATGCAGTTGGATGGCGATCTATGTATTTTGTTGTAATGCCCAGAGTAAATCTCATAGTGATCTTCTTGACATATCACGTTATCTTTATTCTATCAATTGCCCAACTGTAATTTGTTTACCCAGCATGTTATTTATCTATGGAGAGACACCACTAGTGAACTGTGGACCCCGGTCCTATTTTAATCATATTGCAATCACCTGTTTACTTTTCCCGCACTGTTTATTTTACTCGCATATTACTACTGTTTTCCACTCGATACACTCATAACCTTTGTTTCAAGCAAACCGGTGAGATTGACAACCTCATCGCAAGTTGGGGACAAAGTATTTGTTTGTGTGTGTGCAGGTTCCACAAACACCTTCAGTCGTCACCGTCTCTCTTCTTCAAGATCGACATTAAACCTTGGTTTCTTAACTGAGGGAAAACTAGCCGCTGCACTCATCATACCTTCCTCTTGGGGTTCCCAACGGGCTGGTCATTCACCACGCACAAGGACTGTCTGTTGCCACATTCACCTGAAGCATCAGCTACTTTTCTGGCGCCGTTGCCGGGGAAGAGAGAAGACTTCTGCGAGGGGAGTTCTTCGCACACACATTCTTTACTTTGTTATTTGTTTTGCTTTACTTTATTTTTATTTTACCTGCATTGCTTTTTATCAAAAATCCAAAAAAAATTAGAGTCCTTGGTAGTTGTTTTTACTTATCTGCTTTTAGTTTTGTTACAATGAGTAATCCTGAAGTAGAAGTTCGTAGTTTCAAGCAGCAAGGGGGAGAAAGTTTAAAAGATGCTTGGTACCGTATTAACAATGCTCATCATAGGTGTACCAAAAAGCACTCCACCACGATCCTCCTTAGGAATTTTTATGTTGGTATATCTAGCTGGAATAGGTATGTTCTTGATACTCTTACAGGAGGTAATTTTCTGGGTACTCCCGCGGGAGAAGCATCCACTATAATTGAAAGTTTAATTGGGTCGACGACAGCGGCGGATCGCGATGTGTTTCTGGAAAATTGATCGGGCCTTTAGGTTTTTCCCGTCGGGGGGGGGGGGGGTCTTTATAGGCGAAGGGGCAGCGTCAGAAGTGGACCAGGGCGGTCTCACACATAGGGGGCGCGGGCCAGGGGCTAGCCGCGCCGCCCTATTGTGTGGTCGGCCTGTGGCCCCCCTCCGCCTCCTCTTCGGACTTCTGGAAGCTTCGTTAAATAATAGGAGGTTCGGCTTTTGTTTCGTACAATTCCGAGAATATTTCCTGTGTAACTTTTCTGAAACAGAAAAATAGTAGAAAACAGGGAACTGGCACTGTGGCATCTTGTTAATAGGTTAGTTCCGAAAAATGCATAAAAACGCCACGAAGTGTAACGAAACACTAAGCAATTGGTGTAAAAACAACCATGGAGCATCAAAAATTATAGATACATTTGAGACATATCAATCATCTATGAATGTTATGAACGAGTCATAGCCATCCACACTTTTCACAGAAAACGGTCCACAAATATCAGTGTGAATGATTTCTAGTGTCGATGTGCTTCAGTTTGCACCCTTTTAAATTTGCTTTACATACTTTCCTTTTATGCAATCTATGCATTGTTCTATATCTAAGAACTCTAACGGAGGAAGAATATCATTTTTAACGAGGTTTTCTATTCTTCCCCTCAAAATATGGCCTAATCGATAGTGCCATAACTTCGATGAGTCATAAGTTCTTTTTCTTTTCTTTTGTTCTTTTTTGAACAAGGAAATTCCTCATTCACATTACACATAGAATGCACTTTTTCACGTAAGGATAACAAATAAAGCTCATCGTGAAGTAAAGCAATATCCACACAAGCATCTTTAAACCATATGGCACACTTGCCATGTGCAAAATAATAGTCATAACTGTCTTTATCCAAATGTGATACCCTTATTAAGTTTCTGTGAAGCAAAGGAACAAATAAAACATCTCTAAGAAGAATCGAAAAGCCATCAGCAAACTCCAGGGAGATGTCGCCAACGGCTTCAACGTCTGCTTGAACTCCATTCGCAACTTCAATGCGTCTTTCGCTTCTTTGCATAGTCCTTGTTGAATGGAATCCCTGTAAAGAATTTGCAACATGAACTGTTGCACCTGAGTCAATCCACCAAGTAGATTTTGAAAACTATGAATACAGGGATTCATTTACAAAAGAAACTATATCTATACCTTTCTTTGCCATTATGGACTTGAGCCATTCTGGGCAGTGTTTCTTGAAATGCCCAGTCTTCTTGCAGTGGAGACACTAGTCTTTATCCACTAGGAGAGTGGGCTGATGATACTGTTGGGGACCTTTGCCATATGGCTTGGAAGGAGAACCTTGATTGCTTTTCTGGTAGTTCCTTTTCATGTTGTCCTTAACATAGTTTATTGAACCACCATTTGAGGCTTTAAGCCTATCCTCTTCTTGCACACACATGGCAATCATCTTTTCTATGTCCCATTTATCAGGAGACATGTTGTAGTTGATAACAAAGTTATCAAACTCTTTAGGCAATGAAGCCATGACTAGGTGAACAAGTAGAGCAGGCTTGAGCTCCAGATCTGCATCCATGGGCTTCAGTTTAGAAGCCATGTTGCTCATCCACAGGATGTGCTCCCTGATGCCATGTGCACCTCCTGTGTACTTTTTTGTGACTAGTTGTTTGAGCAGCTAGGTAGCATACACTTTTGAAGAGCTAGTGAACTAGCTCTTTATCTTTTCCAGAAACTCCCCAACAAAAGTGAACTCTTTGATTGAGCCTGCAATGGCGTTCTCAATCGTGTTCTTTATAATGGCCATGCACTTTTTATTTGTATTGACCCACTTTTGGTTCTCTAGGACATACGCCAGCACCACTGGAGCATGGTCCTTTTTCTTTTGGTCCCAAGCAGCATCATGATCTTTTGCATCTCTGACTGGCTCTATCGGCATGACTGGCTGTGGAGTGTCCACAACCCAGTCGACTTCAGCGCAGACAAAAGCCAGGTCCACTTTCTTCCTCCACTCAATGTAGTTGTCACCCCTGAGCGTCAAAACATCTTTGAGGCAACTCATCAAATTGTAACCTCCTGAAATCCACAAAGATGTGAATAACAAAACAATTTCATGCATTAACCCAACATTGGTATAAATCAACACATAAAACTATTTGTGCAATTAAAACTATATCACCGTTGGGCAAAATTAGAGATAAATGCACCTTTTAATTACAATAACCAAATAAATCATGGTCATGTTATTAACAACGTTGGTCATAAAATAACAGAATCATTATCAATTTTAAAATCACTTTATCATATCTTTCAAAAAAATTAAACATCACTTTATTGCTTTTTTAAGCAATTACTTTAACTATTTGCAGCGGAAACATGAATAAAATTCATTAAGTTTAAACACTTCACAATTTTTTTTGTCACTTTTGAATTCTCTAAACAAAATTTTTGTTGGAATAATTTGAATAGAAAAAACTAGATAAAATTTGCCCAAAAAATTGGACAAAAAACCATTAAAACAGTCCTCTGGAAAAAATAACAGAGGATAAACTATTCTGGCATGCGGCCTTCTACAGCCCACGACCCACTGTGTGCGCGCCGCTCCTATGCGAGACTTAGCACACGCCGCTTGCTCTACGGCCCAGTCACTCACGGCCCATGGCCCACTGGCGCCCGCCCTGTTCGCTCTTGACCATCCGATGGAGATCGGACGGCTGTCCGCGCAGATTCTGAGGGATAAGAATCCCTCCACTAGCCCGACAGAAAACCCTAGCCTACTTCTTCTGCTCCCACTCTCTGTCTCGCTCGCTCCCGTCGTGGCGGCTGGACGGAGCAGCCTGGCACGCCGCCAACGACGGCGGATGCGCAGCACCACGGCGGCGGCCCTCCTCTTCCTTCCCTTTCTCTTTCTCCTCTCTCTGCGAGCAGACACAGGCCAGAGCACCCGACAGTCTGCGATACAGAGGATGAACTGGCGCCCCTCTGGCCCCCTTGACGGCGCGTGCGTGCACCCGTAGGTGCGCGCACCGCCGTCAAGTGGCTCAGTGGCGGCGCCCTTTGCCCCGATGAGGGTGATGCTGGTGTTCTTTTCCCGTTTGAGGGTGGGTTCTTCTTCTCGATGCCTCGGCTTGCCGATGCGCATCGGGATCGAGAGGAACATGCGCGGCCATGGCGGCGGCGCACTTTTCCGGCGATGCCGGTGAGTTTCCTTTTCCCTTTCTCTCTATCTCTGTTTCTTTTAGGATTAGGATTACTGTGCAGTGGGGAATCCGGGATGAACTAGGGTTAGGGATTTAAAAAACTTTTCTTTTTCTACCAAAGGGATCTAACCTCTAACACCTGCTCTGATACCATTGATAGAATTGCCTTTAGGATGCCTAGGGAGATCTCTACGAGTAGCAGCCTTTTGGTATGAATCTATCTTGATCCGAGAGAGGGAAACCGAGGGAGATAGGTGTACCTGCATCAGAGCTCTGTGAGCTCGAACCAGAGGCCATCGGGGAGGGCAACGGCGTGAGCGTGGAGTGTGTACTGGCGGCGGTGCTTGATGGTGTAATATTACACCCATTGGGAACCCCAAGAGGAAGGTATGATGAGCACAGCAGCAAGTCCTCCCTCAGTTGTGAAACCAAGGTTTATCGAACCAGTAGGAGAAAGTCAAACTTCAGAAGGTGGTGCCTGCTAGCTTCGCGAGAGCTCCGGACAATTTATAAGGCGCCTCGTCCAGGGCTTTGCTTTGCACCAGCAGCAGCGTGGAACCTGCACACAACACAACCAAGAACTTTGCTCCCAACTTACGATAAGGTTGTCAATCTCACCGGTTTGCTGTAAACAAAGGATTGAGCGTATCGAGTGGTAAAAGGTAGTAGTATGCGGGAATGTAACTAATGCAAATAAAGTAAACGGTATAGCAATATAAAGGAAATTGGACCGGGGTCCACAGTTCACTAGTGGTGTCTCTCAATAAGATAAATAACAACATGCTGGGTAAACAAATTACATTTGGGCAATTGATAGAGTAAATATAACGTACATATGTCACGAGGATCACTATGAGATTCACTCTGGGCATTACGAAAAAATACATAGACCGTAATCCAACTGCATCTATGACTAATAATCCACCCTCCGAATGTCGTCCGAGAAAACATTGGGTATTAAGTTGTGAACAACGGATAATTGCATTAAGCAAAGTGCGTAAAGTAAACAAAGCAAATATCCTTGGACACAAGAATGTTGTTTTCTCCCTAGTGGCAACAGCACATCTACAACCTTAGAAGTTTCTGTCACTCTCCCAGATTACTTGAGGCATGAACCCAACTATCGAGCATAAATACTCTCTCTTGGAGTCACTAGCATCTACTCGGCCAAGATATCTACTAGCAACGAAGAGCATGCAAGATCACAAATAACATAGAGATAACATAAAGATATATAATTCAGCACATCAACTTAACATAGTACCAATACTCATCGGATCCCAACAAACACAACATGTAGAATTACATAAAGATGATCTTGATCATGTAGGGCAGCTCACAAGATCTAAACATGAAGCACATTGCGGAGAAGACGACCATCTAGCTACTGCTATGGACCTATAGTCCAAGGTAGACTACTCACACATCACTCCGGAGGCGACCATGGTGGTGGAGAAGGCCTCCGGCAGGGTGCCGGGAAGAGCTCCTAGATTCTCTCGATCTCGCAACGATGATGGCGGCGACTTGCAGTATGTTTCAAGGAAAAGCGATTCGTCCTTTAGGTTTTTCCCGTCGAGGGGAACTTATAGGCGAAAGGGCAGCGTCAGGAGGTGGGCCAACTGGCCTAACCCCCTGGTGGCATAGGCCAGGGGTAGGCCGCACCACCCTAGGGTGTGGCTGGCTTCTGGCCCCCCCTCCGTCTCATGTTCGGTCTTTGCGAAGCTTCGGTAAAAGTAGAAGGTTTGGCTTTTCCTTCGTCCAATTTCGAGAATATTTCCTGTGTAGCTTTTCTGAAACATAAAAATAGTAGAAAACATGGAACTAGCACAGTGGCATCTTGATAGTAGGTTAGTTCTGGAAAATGCATAAAAATGCCACGAAGTGTAACAAAACACAAAGCAAATGGTGTATAAACAAGCATGGAGCATCAAAAATTACAGATACGTTTGAGACATATCAAGCATCCCCAAGCTTAACTCCTGCTCGTCCTCGAGTAGGTAAGTGATAACAAAAGAATAATTTTTAGATGACATGCACCATCACAATCTTGATCAACGATGTAAAGTATTGAGTGCTGGGATCAAAGTACTTAAAACATGGGCATAAAAGACATAATCTTGACAATAAAAAACTTAGCAACCATGTTATAACATGAAAATAAACACAAACGAAAGATCATGAATAATGAAACAATGAAAGTCAAACGTGTGTTCAAATCATATGGAAAAACATATCAAGTGGTTTTCAGATTGTCCTTCATGGAATAGCAAAACATAAATGCATAGGACACCTTCAAGTTTAAGAGGGCGACTAGATACAAATAATTTAAGAACAAGCAAAACCATAATCATGAATCAATCAATGATAAACTTTGGGACTATGCACATTATACTCAGAATGGCAACTATGCTCTCTTAGACGGTGCATAAAGGTAGAAGGTGGAGACTCAACATAAAAGTAAAAGAAATGCCCTTCGCAGAGGGAAGCAGGGATTGCAAGTTTTATAAACCTTCAAAAATTATGGTACTTACTAGCTTTGAGCTCTCATTGCCCCCATCATAGGCATCTTGAATGGTTAAAGTTAATGCGAGTACAATTACGAAGCATATGCTTGACAAATCATAAGTTGAAAACCTCGTGTCCCGTGAAGTACGAATACCCAAACCACATGCTACTCGACTTAGGTCCCAAGCAAGCTCTTGTCATTGTAAGTATACACGTATCATCGAGAACCGCCAATGGGGTACCTCCTGCCCGATGACATGGAACAAGCCCACATCAAAATGACAAGACAAACAGACAATGAACACCTCGGCATCTCTTTTTATTTACCATTGGTATAGCTTTTTATTGTGAGATGTGTCGTCGAATGTCCACTATGGGCATGCTATAAATTTCCACCATGAATGATGCATGGCTTAGATTAGCGGCCCAGGTGTTTCTCTAACATGTATACAAACTCCATGATCTCGCAAGATCCCAACTTATTTCACATCGTGAGTATCTATAAACAAAAGATCACGATATCAACTCAAATGAGAGAAAGTGCAATGTTGAAAGCTTTCCCCATGACGGCATGGTTTGGCTAATTTCCAACTTACAACTTGCAAGCATAACATCAACATAAGAGAGCCACAATGTCAAAATTTTAAAAGCGAGAAAAGTAAAGTGTGCCATCAGGTTCGTGAGAGCTTTACTGACTAATTTTCACATAACACCAAAAAGAGTTTAATTTGAAGGATAGATAATAGCAAGTCAAATGTACTTTGGAATAGCAAATTGCTAATAGGTATGTATGGTGGACACATTGGAATAACTTGGTTTTTGGGAGTTGGATGCATGAGTAGAGCTCATACTCAGTACAAAACGAAGGCTAGCAAAAGACTGGGAGTGACCAACTAAGAGAGTGATAACAACCATAATCATGCAAAGTGACAAAACATCATTAAAAGAAGCATAAAGTGGCATCACAAGTCAAAAAACAAATGATCTAGAGGCTTATGGCGACTTGTTAGAGTCAAACATGTTGTAAGCATGCGCCAAGTCAACCCAAATAAAGCATCAAGGAGAAAACCAAATAAATGCTTCCACATAATAAAAACAACGCATGATTTTTTCAAAGGCTCATTAAGCAATCTCAGTCATTTGAGACAAGTCATGCTACAGAAAAAATCACTAAGCATACTATCAAAACGACATCAAGCATGGCATGCAAAAGTCTAAGCCGCAGTCTAAACAAGCTCCTTTTTGTACCACTTTTTTGCATGAAACTTTTTCTCTTTTCCAACACCATTCAAACCTTTTTGAGACAACTCTTTTGATGAAAACCAACATAGACCAGAGATCTAAATACACCTTGATGCAAAGATATAACAAGATCTGAACAAAAATCAAGGTGAAAAACGAAAGCTAAACGCAGTTCTAGAAAAAGAGAACACTCGTTGAACGATAAGAGTGAAAACTAGAGTGTTCTTGGCAAATGAAAAACGGAGTGCGTCTCCTGCAAAAGAAATTTGTTGGGGTCCAACCATTTATTGCAGCAAACAAAACAAAAGAAAACTGAAAGCGAAAGTAAAGACGCTCCAAGAAAAACGCATAGTGCATGAAGCAATAAAAATATAGTGTGTTGATAGGGGACCTGATTTTTGCCGATGAAGAAGGGGTGCCTCGGGGGCATCCCCAAGCTTTGACGCTTGTACCTCTTGGATATTTCTTGGGGTGACATGGGCATCACCAAGCTTGAGCTTTTGTCCATTCTTCATATCATCTCATCACTCTCCATTCCCTACACTTGAAAACTTCCTTCATACAAAACTTCACACAATTCTATTAGCAATGTTAGCATAAACATAAGTAAATCAACCCTTTTTGGTTCAGGTTTCAACTCAAAAACACCACATATAAAGCATATACTACTGTAGCAACTTCCTCAAAAGTTCCGTGATCAAAAGAACTCAAAAAGAAAGCAATTGAGAGGCAAACACAAATAGTGGCAGAAATCTGTCAGAATAGAACAGCTGACAAAGGTCGATTTTTTCGAGGACCTTCTGTTGCTCAAATCGAAAAGTGCAAAACTAATGAACGTTTGGATATAACCTGGGGCATATGCACACAAAATCGCAGATCAAAATGATATTCTGAGAATTTTAACGAATTTTTATGGTGCAGCACCGAAATCTGTTTCAGGACAGCAACTTCCCCAAATCTTACCTCCCTCAAATTAGAGGTTCTTCTTGGCACAACAACGAAATAAAAAGGATAAGGAGAGGTCATTACAGTAGTAATAACTTCCAAGACTCAAATAAAAAGAAAAATTACTGAAAAGAAAACATTGGGTTATCTCTCAAGAGTGCTTTTCTTTAACGCCTTTGAGCTAGGCGCAGAAAGTGGAAATCAAGTAATATCGAATGAGGCATTAAGATCAATTGCAGAAGTCTTTTCAACAATGAATTGAATTGTATCCAAATGAGTTTTTGAAGATCCCTTGTGAACACTCTTTGGTTCACTACTTTCATCGAAAAGATTTTTAGGACAAATCCAATCAAAATTCTTTTCCAAAGCTTCATGCAATCCTACAAGTTTGCAAGGTATTGGTACTTTGATTTCTTCATTGTTTGTACCAACAACCTCTATACGTGAGCCAAGCATATTAAAATGCTCAAAAACTTTCCTAGCTTCAATAACAACATCTCTAAATTATCTACGCAAAGTCTCCAAAATAAAATCTTTCTTTTCGGAGTCTTCGATATCATGAAGCTTAAGAAACATTTGTTGCATAAAAGGATTAAGGTTAACAAACCTAGCCTCCAATATGTGAACTAAATAAGCAGCAGCAGCTTCATAACTAGGAGCAAGCTCAGCTAAAGATCTATCCTCAACATCTTTATGCATACTAACATGATTAAAGAACTCCTCGATGTTACCTTTCCCAATGATAGAACCACTACCTACTGAGAGGTCCTCCAAAGCATACTTAGGGAACAACATAATGAACTAAAAGTAAAAGTAACTAAATGCAAACTATCAAGGGAACTAATTTTTTTGTATTTTTTATAAAACGATGCAAGTAAAAATAAAATAAAGCAAAACAAAAACAAAGTAAAAGATTGAGCGTGAGAGACTCCCCTTGCAGAAATCTTCTTTTCTCCCCGGCAACTGCGCCAGAAAAATTGCTTGCTGGCGTAAGATTACACCCGTTGGCAACCCCAAAAGGAAGGTATGATGAGCACAGCAGCAAGTCTTCCCTCAGTTGTGAAACCAAGGTTTATCGAACCAGTAGGAGAAAGCCAAACTTCAGAAGGTCATGCCTGCTAGCTTTGCGATAGCTCCGGATAATTTATAAGGCGCCTCGTCCAGGGCTTTGCTTTGCACCAGCAGCAGCGTGTAACCTGCACACAACACAACCAAGAACTTTGCTCCCAACTTACGATGAGGTTGTCAATCTCACCGGTTTGCTGTAAACAAAGGATTGAGCGTATCGAGTGGTAAAAGGTAGTAGTATGCGGGAATGTAAATAATGCGAATAAAGTAAACGGTATAGCAGTATAAAGGAAATTAGACGGGGTGATGTCTATGCACGCTTCTATCCTTGTAGACAGTGTTGGGCCTCCAAGTGCAGAGGTTTGTAGAACAGCAGCAAGTTTCCCTTAAGTGGATCACCCAAGGTTTATTGAACTCAGGGAGGAAGAGGTCAAAGTTATCCCTCTCAAACAACCCTGCAATTACGATACAGAAAGTCTCTTGTGTCCCCAACACACCCAATACACTTGTCAGATAGGTGCACTAGTTCGGCGAAGAGATAGTGAAACACAAGTAGTAGTGATGATTATGAGTAGTAAATGTAATATGAAATAAGTATCGCTGTGAGCAAACATGTAACAAAACTAAAAGGAAACAGTGTGCAAAACTTGGAAACAAGGCCTAGGGATCATACTTTCACTAGTGGACACACTCCCAACAAATATAACATAATTGAACCAATAGATACTATCATCAATATGCAACTCAAAACAATTCTCCAATGGAAAACAAGCACTAATCATGCGTAGGGTTACGAAGCACTCCTTAAAGTCCGTATGTACCCAAACTAGATTGTCCCACACTATCACTGTGAACGCACTAGATGGTTCCAACAAACACCAACAATTCATAGAGACATTAACCAAAAAGAGACACATGATGCGCACACTAGTCACCTTCACACCATGATACAAGGTATCTCCGAAGATTACAAATATAAAGCACGGGAGTAGCATAATATCTGAATAATAACATCTACCAATTCAACTAGATACAAAGCTCACGATCACATAAAGATCACATCATGGGAGAGAGAGGTGAACCACATAGCTACCGGTAGAGCCCTCAGCCCCGGGGGAGAACTACTCCCTCCTCATCATAGGAGGCAGCAACGGCGATGGAGATGGCGGTGAGGTCGATGGAGACAGTGGAGACGGCGATGGAGACCGATGGAGATGGCTCCGGGGGGCACTTCCCCGTCCCAGCAGGGTGCTTGAACAGAGACTTCTGTCCCCCAAAATTCATCGACGGCGGCGGCGGAGCTGCGGAACTATTCTGAGAAAAACGCCGATTGTTTTAGGGTTTTCCGTCGAGAGGCTACTTATAGGCGAAGGGACGTCATCAGGAGGCGACCAGGGTGGTCTCACCACAGGGGGGCGCGGCCAGGGGCTGGGCCGCGCCCCCTCATGGTGAGGCTGGCCCCTGGCCCCCCTCTGGCTCTTGTTCGGTCTTCGGTCCTCTTCTGGGGAAAATAGGAGTTCTGGAACTTGTTTCGTCCAATTTCGAGAATATTTCCTGTGTAGCTTTTCTGAAACACAAAAACAGCAGAAAACAGGGAACTGGCACTGTGGCATCTTGTTAGTAGGTTAGTTCTAGAAATCGCATAAAAATGCTACGAAGTGTAACGAAACACAAGGCAAATGGTGTAAAAACAAGCATGGAGCATCAAAAATTATAGATATGTTTGAGACGTATCAGCATCCCCAAGCTTAACTCCTGCTCGTCCTCGAGTAGGTAAGTGATAACAAAACAATAATTTTTGAGGTGACATGCACCATCACAATTTGATCAACGAGGTAGAGCATTGAGTGCTGAGATCAAAGAACTTACAACATGGGCATGAAAAACATAATCTTGATAATAGAAACTTAGCAACCATGTTTTAACATGAAGAAGAACACAAACGAAAGATCATGAATAATGAAACAATGAAAGTCAAACGTGTGTTCAAATCATATAAAAAACATAGAAAATGGTTTTCAGCTTGTCCCTCATGGAGTAGCAAAACATAAATGCATAGGACACCTTCAAGTTTAAGAGGGTGACTAGATACAAGTAATTTAAGAAAAAGCAAAACCATAATCATGAATCAATCAATACTAAACTTTGGTACTATGTACATTATACTCAGAATGACAACTATGCTCTCTTAGACGGCGCATAAGGTAGAAGGTGGAGACTCACATAAAAGTAAAAGAAAGGCCCTTCGCAGAGGGAAGTAGTGATTAAACATGTGCTAGAGCTTTTCATTTGTAAAACAGAGAGATAAAAATTGGGTTTTGAGAGGTGGTTGTTTTTGTCAACGACTAGCAATGGGGTTCTTACTATCTTCCATACAAAAATGAAGCAAGTTTTTGAGAGAGATTGGCACTTTTGTGCTCTTTTATAAAGCTTGGCACTCCTCCCCACCTTTTTTTCTTTCACAAACCATGGCTAACCGATTCCATCGGGTGCCCACCAACATTCACATACCATGGAGGAGTGCCTTTTTTTTTTTATTTTTTTCTCTTTTTTTTCTTTTTGGAATGAAACAATATGGAAGATAGCAAATCCGACCACTACGTCCCCATGAGCTCAAAACAGTGTCACAAAACGAGAAGTATTTTGAAGGTTTTTTTGAAAGGTAGCACATGAAAATTTACTTGGTACGGCTTACAAATACCATGCATAGGAATTTATAGTGGACACAATGGCAAACTCGGTTTTTAGGAGTTGGATGCACGAGTAGAGCTCATACTCAGTACAAAAAGAAGGCTAGCAAAAGACTGGGAGCGACCAACTAAGAGAGCAATAACGGCCATAATCATGCATAGCGACAAAACATCATTGAAAGAAGCATAAAGTGGTATCACAAGTCAAAAACCAAATGATCATAGAGGCTAAAGGTGACTTATTTTGTAGTCAATATGTGTAAGCATGTGCCAAGTCAACCCAAATAAAGCATCAAAGGAGAAAACCAAATTAATGCTTCCAAATAATAAAAACAAGGGATTTCTATTTTTGTGCCCCTGGTTTGTTAGTTGTACTCAGTTTTCCCCAGCCGCTTAACTTTTCCTCAGTTTTCCCCTCGGTCTAGTTTGAAACCCCTCGCAGACGCTCGGACGGGAGGGTTGCGGTCTGGTCAGAGGCCTTAGACCGTTACCGGTGATGGCTAGGGAGCCACGGTGGTTGTGAATGGACCGTTGCTTTTGAATTATGTTGACTGTTGACCCAATGAGACACGTCGGACTGGCAGTCTGTCACTCACCCAAAGCTTTCCCCTCCGCCCGAGACTGGAAGAGCTCAGACACCGCCCCTCCACCGCCACGCCGTCCTGCCCTCCTACCTTATGGCGTCGTCCGCCCCTGAGCCGCCCCCGCCCCCACCACCACCCCCGGGAGGCGGAGAGGGCTCCGCCTCCACTAGATCTACCCCTATGGCGGTAGATTTTGTACATCCGTCTGGTGTGCCGATTATGCCCCTCAACGGTGGAGAAGATTGGGAATCGGAGGGATCTAACGCATGGATTCCATCTGGGTAAGCATCGTCTGCGTATGTGAATTAAGAGTAGGCAGTTTTTTAGCGCGAATCGTTGTTGCTCAACTAACTGCGTTGCTTTTCGAATAGGATTGATCCAGCGCTGGCTTTTCGGCTGGTGGTTAGGCTGGATACTAGCTTTTTGCGTGATTCTGAACGCAATGTGAGCGGATTTTACATCCCAGCGGTGGTTGTAACTACCATCTGGTTGAGGGATTTAAAAGATAACATCTGCGCTCAGTACCCCTGGGGCGCTGGCGATTTAGTTGATTTCCAATATTTCAACAACACGGAGGGAAGATATGTTCCACTAATTTCTGACAAGGATCTGGGAATGCTTTTTGCTTTAAATGATTCTTGCCGTGTCGGTAAAATTTGTATCCATGTGGATAGGGTCCAGGCATCATCTGGTGTTGGGGCATCATCAGGTGGTCGGGCATCATGTCTCTCTAGTGTTGCTGCCTCTGCTAATCGTGTGCGCCGCCCCGCTCCTTGTAGGTCCACAGCAGCACCATCTGTCCCCAGTGCTAGTGGTAGCCAGATCGTTCCTGCGGTCGATATGGAGGACGATGCAGAGATTGAGGATCCGTCTCCTCAAGATGATGAGGATGAGTTGATGTTTCCTGAATTGGTAGATCGATGCAGTAAGCAGGCAATGGAGGATCAATACATGGAAGATATTGCACAAGGTGCCAGATTTGATGACACTGATGATGAAGAGAAGGATGAGAACAATGACAGCCTTGTTTTAGCCGATTACGAAGGTGATGACTTGCCAAGAATTGAGTGGAACAGGGAGGATCCTCAGCTTGCAGAAGGCACTGTATTTCAAACGATGATGGACTGCCGTAATGCAATTACTACATATTGCATTCTCACCAAGAATGATTATGAGGTTATTAAAAGTGAGCCAGGTAGGTTCATAGTTAAGTGCCCATACAAGAGGTGTAGGTGGAGGCTGCATGCATCCACAATCCTCAGAAGCACCGTGGTTCAGGTACTACGCCAACCAGTTGTGTATTTTAGATCACGGTGTAAAATTTGTTAACTGTTACTGACATCCCTTATAATTATGTTTCAGATAAAGAAGAACTCGATCGACCATACTTGTCCACCTCGAGCGGGAGCGCCAGAGGAGAAATCAAAGCTAGCGAAGACTAGGTGGTTGGCAGATGCAATCATAGATTGGCTGAGAGAAACTCCAACACTTGGTCCAATAGCACTCATAAAATTGATATCTGATAAGTTTAATATAAACATACCTTACATAAGGATGTTCTATGCAAAGGAAATGGCTCTTGACAGGATCAATGGTCCATGGAATGAAAGCTTTTAGTTGCTTTACACTTTCAAAGCTGAAGTGGAGATGGCTAGTCCAGGCAGTGTTGTAGCGATAGACAAGCATACAGTTCCCTACAAATTGAAAAGTGGGAGGATAATGCAGAAGGAATGTTTTAGAAGGGCTTTTGTTTGTTTCAAAGCTTGCTGGAAAGGCTTTCTGGACGGTTGCAGGCCTTATTTGGCCGTGGATGCAACAGCTCTTCATGGCAGGTTTAAAGGACAGCTAGTTGCCGCTACTGCAATTGATGGACACAATAGGATGTTCCCTGTTGCTTATGGAGTTTTGGAGGTTGAGTCAGAGGAAAGTTGGACTTGGTTTCTGCAGAATTTGCGTGACCTTATAGGTCATCCACCAGGACTTACTATCCACACAGACGCTTGCAAAGGTTTGGAGAGTGCAGTAGAAGCAGTATTCCCTGGAGTGGAGCATAGGGAATGTATGCGACACTTGGTACAGAATTTTACAAAGAAATTCAAGGGTAAAGTTTATACTGACAACCTATGGCGAGCTGCATACACATGCAGCAATAGGAAGCATCTGTTTCATTTGGAAGTGTTGTATAAACAAACACCTGGGGTGAAGGAGTACTTGGATGAACATCATGGTAGGGTGTGGTCAAGAAGCCAATTCAATGAAATTTGCAAGGTAGACTATGTAACAAGTAACCTTGCGGAGAGTTTCAATGCAAAGGTCAAGTCATTGAAAGGGCTTATGCTGTGGCAAATATTTGATAAGATTAGGCAGATGATCATGATAAAGATCGATCTGCGTCAAAGGATTGCAGCCACAAAATATGTTGGCCATCTCATGATCCCATCTTTGATTAAGTCTTTGCATGCCAGGGCAAAACAATTGAAGATGAAATGCATCAGAAAAGGAATGGAGGCTGAGGTAACCTACACTGACAGTAAAAACAGGCAGTGGAGGTATCCAGTGAGTTTGGTTGATAGGACATGCCATTGTAGGTGATGGCAGATCCGTGGGATACCCTGCATACACACATTATTTTTCGTGAGTGTTATAGCGGGTGCAGAAGGTGAAGTTGATCAGTATGTGTCAGAGTATTTCTCTGTTGCCAAATTTAGGGCTGCATATGCTATGAATGTTCCTACCTTGTTGCGAAAATACCAATGGATGAAAGTTGATCCAGGCTTCAAACTGTACTCTCCAGTTTTGACTAGACCGGCAGGTAGGCCGAGGAAGAATAGGATCAGAGCTAGTGCAGAGGGTGGTCCACCGATTCTACGACGTAAGTGCAAACGTTGTGGAACCCTTGGACACATTGCTAGGTTTTGTAAAAATCCAGTTGACCCAGCTTTTGGAATGGAAGATAGGGCGGGAGCAGCAAATGCAGAGGAGAATGAAGCAACAATTCAACATGAGGAGATTGAAGCAATGGATCTAGAGCTGATTGAATCGATGGATCGAGAGCTACTTGAACCGATGGATCGAGAGCTGCTTGAACCGATGAATCGAGAGTTGCTTGAACCAATGGAACGAGAGCTGCTTGAACAGATGGATCGAGAGCTGCTTGAACCGATGGATCGAGAGCAGAGGGAACAGATGGATCAAGAGGCCGTTGAAGCAATGGATAGACAGCTGAGTGAAGCAATGGATCGAGAGCTGGGTGAACCGATGGATCAAGAGCAGATTGTAGAAGCAAGGGAAGAAAATGCATTAGAAGAAAGAGCACAAGCTTCATATGATATGGTTGTCTCGGTCTTGGCACAACCCGAAGAGAAGAAGAACAAGAAAGATGGCAAAAGGAAGGTAGACACCGGTAATATCCCTGTTAGGGTTACCCGGAGTAAGGTGGTGGACCCAGCGAGTCACACCAGGAGCAAGAGAAAGATTTTATTTTGAACAATTAATTTGAATTTGTATGAATAATTTGTATTGGGGATCCCTTTGTATTGAATTCGAACGAGTGTGACGTTCCCAAGTTTGTATGTTGAATAATCACAATAATGTATGTGTTATTTGCTTGAATAAGTTCCTAGTCCATGAGCTACTAGCAACCTAGAGAAATAATAATGGAAAAGGAAATATAGAGATATGAAGTTTCCCTTTCCCAAAACCACTTCCTAGTCCATGAGCTACTAGCTATGAAGATGCAGGGCTTTCTACTCAACACACCTCCCAAATACCCACTATGCTTACAAACTTTGTCCAAATGAGTCCAAATTTGTCACACTTGTGTATCTTTGAATTGCAAACAATATCACGTCGGCCAAAATGTACTATATTGTTCAAATAACACAATCTAATAATTTTTATGCCAAAAGCTTCAATTTCCCTTACTCCCTTTATTATTTGGGTGCCCTGTTTTACTTAGTTTTACTCAGTTTTCCCCCTCCGGGTCCACTTATTTTATTCAGTCCTACTCAGTTTTGCCCTTCCGATAAATATTTCCTCACTTTTCTCCTTCTTAGTTCTACTCAGTTTTCCTCACTTGTACTCACTGGCTGATCTCTGATTGGTCGAGATGTATGTCACACGAATCTTGGTTGGTTGATAGCTCAACGTACGCTTGCACCATTGGATCATTTATGATCGGACGGCCTGTATATCTCTCTCTACCTCGATGGACGCATACGGAGAGAAGAGCAGAGCACATACCTACCAACCCTGGCAGTCGCATATTCCAGTCGCATATTCCAGTCGCATCTTCCTCTCTTACTCTGGCGGTCGCGGCGGCGCGGATCTGCAGCGTGCGTGCGGCGGCACGGATCTAACCGTGTATGCGGCCGCGCAGAACTGCAGCGTGCGGCGGCGCGGATCTAACCGTGCGTGCGGCGGTGCGGATCTAACCGTGCGGCGGCGTGGATCTAAGAGTGCCGGTGAGGATCTAAGAGTGTCGGTGAGGATCTAACCCTCAGAAATAGTTGAAATGTCTCTCTCTGTCTCACTTTCGTTTATCTTCTCAGATCTGTTGATGATGAAGAACACCAAGACGGTGGCCGTGCCGACAGTGCTCACCGATGCCAAGACGATTGAAGCCATCGCCTACAACATCGCTACGACGGCGCAGATCTAGCCTTCAATGTCAGAGCCTGCCGATGTCTCACTTATGTTACCCTCCTCAGATCTGTTGCTGATGGACACCAAGACGGCGGCCGTGTCGACAGTGCTCACCGATGCCAAGACGATTGAAGCCATCGCCTACAACATCGCTGCGACGGTGCAGATCCAGCCTTCAATGTCGGAGCCTGCCGATGTATCACTTCCGTTGCCCTTCTCAAATCTGTTGCTGATGGACACCAAGACGGCGTCTGTGTCGATAGTGGTCATCGATGCCAAGACGATTGAAGCCATCGCCTACAACATCGCTGCGACGGCGCAGATCCAGCCTTCAATGTTGGAGCCTGCCGATGTCTCACTTCCGTTGCCCTCCTCAGATCTGTTGCTGATGGACACCAAGACGGCGGCCGTGTCGACAATGGTCATAGATACCAAGACGATTGAAGCCATCGCCTACAACATCGCTGCGACGGCGCAGATCCAGCCCTCCTCCATGTCCAAGTTTGTGGATGGCACAGATCCAGCCACCAAGACGGCGGCGGTGCCAAGAGTGGTTGCAAAGCCGCAGATCCAGCCCTCCTCCATGTCCGAGTTTGCGGATGGCGCAGATGACCACCCCTCAGCCACCCGTCGTCCAGGCCCTTCTAGCCCATCGGTGCGCGGTCGTGTTCGACGCCGCAAATTGGGATAAATTATGATAAATTTGTATTTTTCAATTTCAATTTGGGATAAAATTGTTCGAACTACTACCTCCAGCTCAAAAAAAAAGCTTCTCCACTTTCTCGATGTGTCCCTGTACATCCGAATGTATGATTTGAATTCTATCCCAACTTGATTGGGAAGATTGATATATATTTGATCCGAGAGGCTGGTACATGCTTTCACTTTTGGGATCCCTTCACTTTTATAAGATGTTCATGCATGAAAATTATCGCGCGCATTACTTAGCACAACTAGGAAATTGTACGCCAGAATACAGTGGTTAGAGCCACACCAAAATACAGTGGTTAGAGCCATCTACTGAATAACAATTCTATACTATCTAAATCATCTACCACAACCACATAACTGCTAGGACAGGGATGACACCTAATAAAACTGCCCAGATGAATCTACTTTTCGCCTCTCCCATCACTTGAAGTTCATGTTCTAGATTTTCTACCACTTGATCAAATACGGCAAGATATGTCTCAAGTATCAACTTCTCCTTGCGAATAAGCTCTGAATTTTTCTTTTCTTCCTCCACAGTACGCTTCAGCTCGAATATCATCAGGTTTTTATGGGCCAATTCATCACCTAAATTGGCCACCTTCTCCTCCAAATCCATCCTCTGGCTACACTACTGGGTTGATTCATCTTGGTATGCAATGTACCATGGATCATCGGCTTGCCTGGCAAACTGTAACAATAATGGAAAAAAGAACAACTGAAATCACTCCAACAGGCCATGGCGGCACTTCAAATTCAACGGTAGTACAGAGAGCAGAAGCTAGATACCTGCACTTTAGACGAGGTAGGAGAAGTAGAACGTGGCCACGACATGATCGAATCCCCACCCTCGCCGGTGTACCCGCTACGACCAGACATTGAGGACTATTTCGCACCTGCAAACTCCAATAAATTACGGGAACCGAATCGATTAGGGGGTGGGGGAGGCAGAAGTGGAGGTCTTACCAAGCCATACTACCAATTGGTGCGCGGAACAAATCCCGGTCGTCGTGGGCGGCGGATCTGCTTGCGGCGGACTTTCCTATGGTGGGTACAATGCGTGCAGTGGGAACAAATCCCGGTCGTCGTGGGCGGCGGATCTGCTTGCCGCAGTCCGTCCGATGCCGCCGGGGGACAGAGCCGGCGGCGCGACGAGGCGCCGGCGATGGCTGCTCCGTCCGAGGGTGGGGAACGAGCTGCTAGCGGTTCTCCGATGACTAATGAGATACACAACACTAGGTTCCAGCCATGTTTAGCATAAGATTCACTTTAGATTAAGCTGCGAAAATAGTCACCTGCTGGGTCTAGCTTAAGAAAAATTAATTAGTGAACTTGTTGCTTCTCTCTAACTAAAAGCAGGGATATATGCCTTTTCACTAAGGGCGACCCCAGCGGTCATTGGCTGAGGCGGCCCCATAGAGCGGCTCTATATGATTTTATCTAAATAAATAGATGACCCCAGCGGTCATTGGCTGCGGAGGCCCCACAGAGCGGCAATATATGATTTTCTCTAAATAAATTGACGACCCCACTGGTCATTGGCTGCGGCAGCTCCACAGAGCGGCAATATATGTCTTTTCCTGAAAAATACACGACCCCACTGGTCATTGGTTGCGGCAGCCCTATAGAGCGGCCTCATTTGTCATTGGCAGCACCGCGTATACAATCAGGAAATAAAATGGCCCACACGTCAGCGATAGATGGATGGCTGCTCCGACGTCTCCTGACCCTACCCGTCAGTAGCATTCAAAAGCATCGGTCAATTCACAACCACCGCGGCTCCCTAGCCGTCACCGGTAACGGTCAAGGCCTCTGACCAGACTGCAACCCTCCCGTCCGAGCGTCTGCGAGGGGTTTCAAACTAGAGGGAGGGGAAAACTGAGGAAAAGTTAAGCGGTTGGGGAAAACTGAGCACAACTAAGGACCCGAGGGCACGAAAATAGAAATCCCTAAAAACAACGCATGATTTTTTCAAAGGCTCATTAAGCAATCTCAGTCATTTGAGACAAGTCATGCTACAGCAAAACCACTAAGCATACTATCAAAAGGACATCAAGCATGGCATGCAAAAGACTAAGCCGCAGTCTAAACAAGCTCCTTTTTGTACCACTTTTTTGCATGAATTTTTTTTCTCTTTTCCAACACCATTCGAACCTTTTCGAAACAACTCTTTTGAGGAAAACCAACATAGACCAGAGGTACAAATACACCTTGATGAAAAGATAAAACAAGATCTAAACAAAAATCAAGGTGAAAAACAAAAGCTAAACGCAGTAGCAGAAAAAGAGAACACTCGTTGAACGATAAGAGTGAAAACTAGAGTGTTCTTGGCAAATGAAAAACGGAGCATGTCTCTCTCCAAACACATGATGTAATTCAAACATTTATTGCAGCAAAAAAATCAAAATAAAACTGAAAACAAAAACAACTGACGCTCCAAGAAAAAAGCATAGTGCATGAAGCAATAAAAATATAGTGTGTTGAAAGGTGACCTGATTTTTGCCGATGAAGAAGGGGTGCCTCAGGGGCATCCCTAAGCTTTGACGCTTGTACCTCTTGGATATTTCTTGGGGTGCGTGGGCATCCCCAAGCTTGAGCTTTTGTCCATTCTTCAACTCATCTCATCATTCTCCAATCCCTACACTTGAAAACTTCCTTCATACAAAACTCAACACAATTCTATTAGCAACATTAGTGTAAGCATAACATTGAATCAACCCTTTTTGCTTCAGGTTTCAACTCAAAACCACCACATATAAAGCATATACTACTGTAGCAACTTCTCCAAAAGTTCCGTGATCAAAAGAACTCAAAAAGAAAGTGATCGAGCGGCAAACACAAATAATGGCAGAAATCTATCAAAACAGAACAGCTGACAAAGGTCGAATTTTTAGAGGGTTTTCTGTTGCTCAAATCAAAAAGTGTTAAACTAATGAAAGTTTGGAAATAACCTGGGGCATATGCACAAGAAATCGCAGGTCCAAAAGATATTCTGACAATTTTCACGAATTTGTACGGTGCAGCACCGAAATCTGTTTCAGGACAGCAACATCCCCAAATCTTACCTCACTCAAATTAGAGGTTTCTCTTGGCACAACAATGAAATAAAAAGGATAAGGAGCGGTTATTGCAGTAGTAATAACTTCCAAGACTCAAATAAAAGAAAAATAACTGAAAGTAAAACATTGGGTTATCTCCCAAAAGTGCTTTTCTTTAACGCCTTTGAGCTAGGCGCAGTAATTTCAGAAAATGCTCACATAGGCGCCCGAAAAGAACTTAAGGCAAAGGTACCATAAAGGAATTTGAAGCAAGAGAGAGCATTAAAAAGCAAATATGAAACACATTTAAATCTAAACCACTTTCTATGCATAGGAATCTTGTAAGAAAATAAATCAATGAGGCACATAGTAGCATACATGGATAGATAAAACAAGTGCCACTTCAAGATTTGCAACATAAAGAGGGGAAACTCAATATTATTGAGATCCATCAAACCATGTTTCCCTCTCTCATAATAACTTTCAGTAGCATCATGAATAGAACTAACAATATAACTATCACATAAAGCATCCCTATCATGAGCCACATGCATAAAAGAATTAATACTCCCCACATGAACAATCGTAGTAGGAGCAGATTCAACAGAATAATTATTCTCATCACCATAATCATCAAAAACAGGAGGCATATTATAATCATAACTAATTTTTTCCTCAAAAGTAGGTGAACTAAAAATATTATACTCATCATCATAACCATCATAAACTAGAGGTTTAGTATCATCATAAGCGAGAGAACAACTATTTCGCAAAGCATACTCATCAAACATATCATCATAGGAAGGAACATGGATAGTACTAATGGTACAACAATTATTAACCTTAGAATTGGTACCAAAAAGATTTTCAATATCAAAAGTAGAGTGCTTTTCCCAATCATGATCACTAACATAGGTAATAGGCATAGGAACATCATCTCAATCAGAATTATCATAATCTATAATAGGAACAACATGCTTAGGGGAAGATACCGTTTCCTCTCGCCTTTTACTCCTCTTCTTCTTCTTCTTCTTACTCTTCTTACTCTCCTTACTCTCTCCTTTAGGAGGGAAAGGCATCTTCTCCACATAATCTGGTTTACTGACAGAAACAATAGAAGAAACTTTGGAGGATTCCTCCTCTCTATTAATAAGATAAAAACATCTATTAGTCCTGCCATAGCTTGGCAAAACATCATGTTTTATAAGGTTTTGTATGTAAGTATTTGCGAGGCAATCTTTAACACAATAGAGACGACAACCACGAAGGGTGCTATTAATATCAGCATCATGCATATCAACCAAAGAAATCTTTCTAGATATCTTTTCACACCCCAAAAACAAAGTAAGCTCATCATGCTGATTGAGAGTAATCTTGTCATCACAATACAAACTTACGGTACTAGAAGAGTAACTATTAGGGCTTGAGCATTGGAAATTAAAATGACCTATGTCATCGCAATGTTTACATAGAAAAGGATAAAGCTTACAAACCTTTTTACCGAGCTCGCCTATAGCCTTGTGCCACATTCGGGCTTCTTCATTTGCGTGGTGGACACAATAATCTTCCTTGTTGGGACTCTGTTCACAAGGTCTATGTTCTCCACAAAAATTGACATGCTTATAGGAAATAGGACTTTCAGAGGTTCGAGCATGTTTATTGCAATCATCAACAACAATATCACTTTCTATGCAAGTGTTCTTATAAGGTTCATGATACATGTCCCCATTTCCTTTAGGAACATTAATATGAGAAGCAAAGGCTTTAAAACAATCAATCATAATTTGAGGATCAAGACCATACTTAGCACTAAGCTCTTGAAAATCAGCAGTTTCAGCGAAAGACTTAATGCAATCAAACTCGTAATTCATACCTGATCCTTTACCTTTGTCGCTATCCCAACCTTCAATATTGTTTTGAATTGTTTCAAGCAGATCCCACTTGGTGTCAACATCCTTGCTTGTGAAAGACCCATCAAAGCATGTATCTAGATAGTCCTTGTAATATCCTGAAAGCCTTGCATAAAAATTATTAATAACAATATTACGGGGAAGATCATGAATAGGACATTTGTGCATTAGTAACTTCAATCTTCCCCACGCTTGGGCAATGCTTTCTCCCTCATGCGGATGAAAATTATAAATGTAATTCCTATCTTTATAAACCTCACTAGAAGGATAGAATTTAGAATAAAAGAGAGGTACAATTTCCTCCCAATCAATAGGTCGGCCATCCTTCCGTGTTTTATACCATTCCACAGCTCTGCCCTTCAGTGATAAAGAGAATAGCTTCTTCTTAACTCGGTTCATCGAAATACCTGCACACTTGAACAACTCACATAATTCATGTATAAAAAGCAAATGATCACCAGGATGGACAATTCCATCTCCTAAATAGCAGTTATCCATAGCACGTTCAACAATCTTCATAGGTATTTTAAAAGGATGAGGAGCACAAGCATCATTAGAAACATCACACATGGGAGATAAAATATCATCAGAGCAAACTTTCTCCACTAAAGCTGGGGAACTAAAAATATCATGCTTAACAAAACCAGCTTCCCCAAGCTTAGACTTTTCTATAGCATTAGCAATAATGGTGTTCAAAGCATACGTACTAATAACATTGCTATGCGAAACAAGCTCCAAAGGTTTTTCAATTTTCTCTTCAAATCTAAACTCAGGAAAAATACTAAAGAACTCTTTACTTTCCATTAAGCCTAACTAGTGAAAATAAAAACAAGAAACAAAAAGATATAATTGCAGAATCTAAAGGAAAGAACTTCGAGTACTCACCAGCAACTAAAAGTCTTAGTAGCCAAAGGATGTGAGTACCTTTTACCTTACCTCCCCGGCAACGGCGCCAGAAAAGAGCTTGATGTCTACGCATGCTTCTATCCTTGTAGACAGTGTTGGGCCTCCAAGTGCAGAGGTTTGTAGAACAGCAGCAAGTTTCCCTTAAGTGGATCACCCAAGGTTTATCGAATTCAGGGAGGAAGAGGTCAAAGCTATCCCTCTCAAACAACCCTGCAATTACGATACAGAAAGTCTCTTGTGTCCCCAACACACCCAATACACTTGTCAGATGTATAGGTGCACTAGTTCAGCGAAGAGATAGTGAAACACAAGTAGTAGTGATGATTATGAGTAGTAAATATAATATGAAATAAGTATCGCTGCGAGCAAACATGTAACAAACCTGAAAGGAAACGGTGTGCAAAGCTTGGAAACAAGGCCTAGGGATCATACTTTCACTAGTGGACACACTCCCAACAAATATAACATAATTGAACCAATAGATAATATCATCAATATGCAACTCAAAACAATTCTCCAATGGAAAACGAACACTAATCATGCGTAGGGCTACGAAGCACTCCTCAAAGTCCGTATGTACCCAAACTAGATTGTCCCACACTATCACCGTGAACGCACTAGATGGTTCCAACAAACACCAACAATTTATAGAGACATTAATCAAAAAGATACACATGATGCGCACACTAGTCACCTTCACACCATGATACAAGGTATCTCCGGAGATTACAAATATAAAGCACGGGAGTAGCATAATATCTGAATAATAACATCTACCAATTCAACTAGATACAAAGCTCACGATCACATAAAGATCACATCATGAGAGAGAGAGGTGAACCACATAGCTACCGGTAGAGCCCTCAGCCCCGAGGGAGAACTACTCCCTCCTCATCATAGGAGGCAGCAACGGCGATGGAGATGGCGGTGAGGTCGATGGATATGGCGGAGACGGCGATGGAGACCGATGGAGATGGCTCCGGGGGCACTTCCCTGTCCCGGCAGGGTGCCGGAATAGAGACTTCTGTCCCCCAAAATTCGTCGGCGGCGGTGGCGGAGCTGCGGAACTGTTCTGGGAAAAACGCCGATTGTTTTAGGGTTTTCCGTCGGGAGGCTACTTATAGGCGAAGGGGCGTTGTCAGGAGGCGACCAGGGTGGTCTCACCACAGGGGGGTGCGGCCAGGGGCTGGGCCGCGCCCCCTCATGGTGAGGCTGGCCCCTGGCCCCCTTCCGGCTCTCGTTCGGTCTTCGGTCCTCTTCCGGGAAAAATAGGAGTTCTGGAACTTGTTTCGTCCAATTCCAAGAATATTTCCTGTGTAGCTTTTCTGGAACACAAAAACAGCAGAAAACAGGGAACTGGCACTGTGGCATCTTGTTAGTAGGTTAGTTCCGGAAATCGCATAAAAACATTACGAAGTGTAACGAAACACAAGGCAAATGGTGTAAAAACAAGCATGGAGCATCAAAAATTATAGATACGTTTGAGACGTATCACGGGGGTCCACAATTCACTAGTGGTATCTCTCCATAAGATAAATAACAACATACTGGGTAAACAAATTACAGTTGGACAATTGATAGAGTAAAGATAACGTACATATGTCACGAGGATCACTATGAGATTCACTCTGGGCATTACAACAAAATATATAGACCATAATCCAACTGCATCTATGATTAATAATCCACCCTCCGAATATCGTCTGAGCAAATATTGGGTATTAAGTTGCGAACAATGGATAATTGCATTAAGCAAAGTGCATAAAGTAAACAAAGCAAATGTCCTTGGACACAAAAATGTTGTTTTCTCCTTAGTGGCAACAACACATCTACAACCTTAGAGGTTTCTGTCACTCCCCCAGATTACTAGAGGTATGAACCCAACTATCGAGCATAAATACTCCCCTTGGAGTCACTAGCATCTACTCGGGCAAGATATCTACTAGCAACAGAGAGCATGCAAGATCATAAATAACATAGAGATAACATAAAGATATATAATTTAGCACATCAACTTAAAATAGTACCAATACTCATCGGATCCCAACAAACACAACATGTAGAATTACATAAAGATGATCTTGATCATGTAGGGCAGCTCACAAGATCTAAACATGAAGCACATGGCGGAGAAGACGACCATCTAGTTACTGCTATGGACCCATAGTCCAAGGTAGACTACTCACACATCACTCCGGAGGCGACCATGGTGGTGGAGAAGGCCTCTGGCAGGGATTCCCCTCTCTGGCAGGGTGCCGGGAAGAGCTCCTGGATCCTCCCGATCTCGCGACAACGACGGCGGAGACTTGTAGTATGTTTCGAGGAAAAGTGATTCGTCCTTTAGGTTTTTCCCATTGAGGGGAACTTATAGGCGAAAGAGTAGCGTCAGGAGGTGGGCCAGCTGGCCTCACCCCCTAGTGGCGCGGGCCAGGGGTAGGCCGCGCCACCCTAGGGTGTGGCTGGCTCCTGGCCTCCCTCCGTCTCATCTTCGGTCTTCGCGAAGCTTCGGTAAAAATAGAACGTTTGGCTTTTGTTTCGTCCAATTCCGAGAATATTTCCTGTGTAGCTTTTTTGAAACACAAAAATAGCAGAAAATAGGAAACTAACACTGTGGCATCTCGTTAGTAGGTTAGTTCCGGAAAATGCATAAAAATTCCACGAAGTGTAACAAAACACAAAGCAAATGGTGTATAAACAAGCATGAAGCATCAAAAATTATAGATACGTTTGAGACGTATCAGTGCTTCCCGTGACTAGCGCTAGCCTTAGATCGGCTTGGGATATCAGTGGGGCGATTGGCAACACGGTGAACCTCGTACCCTGTGCCCCGGCCCCCACCTCTGTTTATATAGCGCTGCCACAGGGGCCCACTAACCATATTTCGGTTGGACGCCCCTGATCAGGGCGCGAGAAGGGTTCCCGTCGAGCCGACAGGCTCGATCGGGTGGAGATCAATCTAACATATATGGCATGTCAGACGAGGAAAATTCTTAGCCATTTTTCGAACTACAGTGATGAAAACAACAATGGAGGAGAACATCCATCCTCAACACCCATGGGCCAATGAATAAATGCAGTTTTTACTGATATATTTTTATGGCTTACAAATGAAATTACCTATGGGCCAACAAGGAAGGAGTAACTTATATTTGTTGGTGAAACTGATGGTTGAAGTTTTTTTTAGATACATACGGGTTTTATGAACCCAGACAAAGGGAGTAGGTATATGTACATGTTGGTTTTTTCTTATGAAGCTAATATTTGATTTCCCATCATAATACCTTCGCACAATTTCAAGTGACATTTGACAATAAAAGTCTAAGACACTTAAATAATGTTAAGTAAATATAGGAAAGCAGACATATAACCCTTTGTGTTAGATAATGTCTAGAGTAATGACATATAATTGGAAGTACACCATGCCCATATAAAATATCACTTCTATGATATAAAAATGTATACCTTAAGTCTATATACATATACATGAGAAATACCGCACTATTCTAAACTACCTGTAGAAGTTAAGTGAGTGTGTAAGTTGTTGCATTTGGGGTTGTAGATCATAACTACACAACGTCACATCTACCAAATTGTAGGCAATGCTAGAATATATGAGAAGTATAGTGTAGCTCTCGTGTGTGCATGCTTATCAACATCATATTTATAAGACAATACCAAAGTGTTTTGTTGTTAATAGTATTATGAAGACTTAAATTAGTGCTAGCATATATAGTATTGCATTGGTTAATATGCTAGACTCAGACATAAATTCAAGAGGTTAACATTTAGCCACCAATTATATTATATAAAAAGTCAGCATATAGCCAATAATATGAAGATATAGTTAAATTTCGTATGTACTTTCTATTAAAAATTAATATTATCATATTTAAAGTAGTGTCGTGATATAGCGATGGTGACATATGAGAACAAGAAAGATAAAAATCAAGGTGAAATAAAAATGGAAGTGAGGGAAAAATCTAGGAAAAACTACTAAAGCACATACTATTTATTTAATTTTAGAAATTATTCGTGGCTTGGTATCAACAATTAAAGAGGTGCGCCATTATTATTTGATAGATAAAGTCACATTTTCCAACTCTTTTGGATTAAAATAGACTTTTATAGAAATGATTATTGTAACTATTATCGTTATTGTGCATCCATTAATTATGTTTCTTGAGGGTGGTTGTATAACGCAACTTGTCACAGCGGATTTACGATCAAGAGAGTCACAAAACATACAGTTATTTGTATGTATATTTTTTATATTTTGAGTAATTTTGTATCGAGAAATAGTTATTTGCTAAAGAAACCTTTAAAAATAAAATTTGTATTTATTTGAATATTTCCTTATAGTGATTTTGATCATCTCCTAAGCATTTCATTTAAATAGATCTCAATTAACCTGTACAAGGTGGAGATACAAATAATCTCTTGAAATTCTAGTAAGTTAAAAATAGTGTTCGAAGCGCCAAATATGCTTTCAGTTGTTGCAACTAAATTGAAATAAAATCGACGGTTGCAAGACCACGGATAATAAATTTGTATTAATATTTTTCCCTGAAGAAAAAATGAAAAAAAATATGTTGAACCATGCGGGCAGAAGTGAACAGTTGCAAAGTAGTGGAACACAGAGCGCGACTATTTATTATATCTTTTTAACATAGGTACTGACGAGGGTTAACTCGGCAAATGTCCAAGATGAAGGATTTATAATCGGGGGAAGAAGGCGTCGGATGAACTCGAAGGTAAGGATTCAGGCAAACAAGGCGAAATTTGATGTTTATTGAGACAAAGCGTGGATTACAAGCTCAATCTTGATGTCCCCTGACCGCCATTTCCTTGCCCCTATTTATCGGTAGCCAGGACTCGAGGATCCGGTCGGGTTCAATACAAATTAGTCTATACAAAACGGATTACAATACGATTTCATATTTTGACTATGACTATGCTTTGATTTCTATCTTGGGCCTACCTTTCATGAGCTACTACCCGCATAAGCCACAGGGGTGCCAACGTCGTGGGCCTTGGTATTCATACCCTTGTCAGTAGCCCCCGAGATTCTATTTGAATCGTAGATTCGGGTCGAACCTCAAACCTTTAAATCTTCGTCTTGTAATCTTCAACTGGATCAATCTTCGACTTTTTTAAAGTTTTTATCAATATCTCATATTTTTTATTTTTCATGGGGATTTTGGTAAACAAGCCTGGTGCTTTTGACAGGTCAGGAAACCAGTTAATTGCCTCAGCAAATACTTATTACCTACTTCAAACTCGAGTCCCCGGAATCGAATTCGGTACCTGGCGTAATCCACCTTGTGCCACATTTAGGACTTATCAAAGCATGAATCCAGTATTTCTTAGGGTATCGAGTGCGTCCACCGGGATTTTCTTCGTATCATGGATACGGAAATTTACTAGCAGAGCACATTCGTCTGCGAATACTAGGCCATACAGGACAGATCCTGATGTCTTACCTTCATGATCTTTGCGACCACGGCATTCAGACATGTTATCATGGTGGACGCGGTCTGAGAATATAAATTTTATCGAGAGCCTTGTTTGGCTGTTATAATACCTAAAATTATCGGGTTTCTTTTACTCGACTTGTCTTCAAATCCCTCCCGATGGGAGTGAAATGTCGAGTTTATTGTCTGGTGTTTGCCACCAATGATGAAGTCGATTTTTTACTCCTTAGTATATAGCCAAGAATTTGCAATCATCGGGTGCGTGACCAGCACTCCCGATGGGAGTAGCCCCTGAGGCTATAGTCAAATTTTATTATTCGAGTATAGGCTCAAATTTCCTTTGAGTGTATTCATATTTTTTGACCTGCAAAAAGATACCCTTCACTTTGCGAGTTTTCTATCAGGTGCGCGACCAGCGCTCCCGATGGGAGTAGCCCCCGAGGATACAATGGGTTGCTTGTAGCCGATTGTAGGCTCAAATAGTCTAGACTTTCTTCTAGCATCTCATCAATATTTCTTATATCATCTTCCCAACATACTTATTGACTCACAATTTTAAATCCTAGTTGGGCTGACTTTTGGGCATGTCTGTCTTGATATTGGGCCATTATCCTGAACTATGTTGACCCAAAGCCCATCCTTATTAATTATAAAAAGGGACCTCTTGTTACTTTATAACCCTAGTCCTTTAGTGTTAAACAATGCCACCGCATCATCTTCCTTATTTTGTACCTAGTATTCCTTTGTTCATTGATCATGACGGCTGATTATGGGATTATCAATTTGTATGATGCCACAATGGTGGAAAAGCATGGTCACGACCGTCCTCGAGGTAGTAAGAACAAACCCAAGGCTACTGCTGTGGACGCTTCATCTTCAATGTCGGCCAAGCGCCGCCGCGGTCGGGTAGCAAGAACAAACCCAAGGCTTCTGCTGCAGTCATCATCGCAAAACATCTGGATGTAAGTTTGGCGTAGCCTGATCTTTCGCAACCATCTGCTGGGACTTTGTTCTCTTTTTTCGCTTTTACTGGTTCCCAATGCAAGGAGCAACATCGACTTCCTCTTAAATTCACTGAATTCATGGATGGTCGTGAGCTTCGTGAAGCTATTCTACGAGATGTCTAGTGACGGACCACCTTATGAGGTAGAGGTGTACTACGATGGTCAGGGTGACATGTTCTTCAAGGGCGTCTGGCCTCGCTTTGTTGAAGACCACGATCTGCATCAGGGGTGGTTCTTGATGTTCAACTATCATTGTGGAACGACGAAATTTGACGTCAAGATCTTTGATGTCACTCAATGCCAGAAGAAGTATGCTCTTGCTGCGTGAATGATAATTTCTAGAGTCGAGGATATTAATATTCTATGTAATTCATTATTTGTAATTTACTCCTGTTGCCTGGAACGTATATGAACAATGTTTGGTCAGTATCTCCTCTTTATTTGGATGCACCTTTATTGTAGAAATACCAAGGGAACTTGAACAGTTCCAAGGTTGTTCCTACAACTTTACTTACTTTGATGATTTTCAATTATTCCTGATCAATAGATTGATATATGTAGTTCCTTTACGGCTGCAATTAGTTGCTTGACATCTTTTGCTCAAGGAAATCTTTCATGTTTCCACGATATAGTTAGAACTCAAATTTTATACTGCGTACGACATAGTTACTCGATGGACAGAGCCATGTGTACTTTGGTGTAAGAGATAATCTCAATCTATTGAATATAAGGAGTACATGAGCGGACACAGGAAACCCGACCTATGGCCTGTGTTCTGGGTTTAGAGGGTCCAAACTCTATAAATTATGACAAAGAATATTGATTTGTCAGTGTAGGCTGAAGAGCCGATGAATTGACGCTTCCTAAGCCTTTATGCATAAAAGCGCCGGAGTTGCTCCGCATTCCACGGGTTCCATTCGTCTTTGCCGGTCTTCTTGTCCTTGAGTCGATATGCTCCTTCAGGTATTACTTCTGTGACAACGTAGGGTCCCAGCCATGGCAAATCTAACTTGCCATGACCATATTGCTTGAGTCGAAGGACTAAGTCTCCTTTCTCGAAAGATCGGGGATGTACTCGACGACTATGGTAATTTTGTAGGTTCCGCTGATATTGCATGGATCTTAAGAGTACTACATCTCTTGCTTTGTCGAGTGTGTCGATGTCATCTTGTAGTGCTTCTGTTGAGGCAATTTCATCATAAGCGGATATTCTATGTGCCTAATGACACTAAGCAAGTGTGCCAAGTTGGGACTCTAAGTGCAGAGTGTTGTAGCAAGAGTAAATTTTTCCCACGAGGGAACTCGGGGTTTATATCGAACTCTCGGGAAACAATCGAAAAAGCTCCGCTTGTTCTTCTTCTAGCAACCTGCAAAATAATTCCTCGTTCTTGTGTCCCCAACTCCACCGAGTGGTTGTCAAGCACAACTTGTGAATGTAAGTAAAAGTAAATATGATATGCAATAGGGTAAGTAAATAACAATGCAATAAAGTAGATATGCTATGGTAATGATATTTTTGGGTTTTGGTTGTGTAAGCAAAGAAATAAATATGTTTTTGTATTTTCGGAATAATTTAGTGCTGAAAATAAAAGTGCATGTAAAAGTGTTGGAAAGGTGTTTCTTATGATGTAAATTGGACCGGCGTTTATGGGTTCACTTGCCTACTCTCTCGTTGAATTGTGGTGCTTTAAGCGCAATGCGGATGACCGAAATGTTGACATGATTTTTATTATGGTACTTGATAATATTCATATGGGCATCACGTCCTAATTTAAAGATGATTTAATACATCTTACTTATACTCCACTAGAAGGAATAAACTTCAAGCAATCTAGTATTAAGAATTAACAGAGTATAGCCTTAGGTACTTTGACATGATGTTGAACAACAAATATGCTACCACCTGGACATATTACGATAGAAACTGTGTCTATGAATATCACTCAGGATTCTTAGCCGTCACTAAGAAATATAACACATGCATTCTTTTTATCCCTAGTGAAAATAACTATGGAAGAAGGTACACAACCCTAGCAGATCAATGAATACTATCATCTATTCAATCACTACTACCTAGTTATCTCACCAATACACATCATACCCCTCATGCCCTCGCATACATGTTGGATTAGAACAAGTATTAAAGAACGGGGTAATAATATACATCTACTCATACATCAAGAACATAATAACATATCACATCTCATTAATCATCCAATAATATAAAGATCCACCACATAGGAATTACAGACTATGCATTATAATCATATTGGGCAGCTCATATGATGTCTAAACAATGAAGTACATGAGATAAATAGGACAAGCTACTGCCACAAACCCGTAGTCTAGAGGTGGACTACTCCCTCTTCATGGCGGTAATGATAATGTTGACATCGGAGAGGGTGGAGAAGTGACCGGGGGCGACTCCGGTAGCGTTTCCCCCTCCAATCTTCGCTGGAACAGCCTCTATTTCTATGTTTCATGTTTCTCCACTACCTCTTGATCGCGATCATTGAGGGGATCTTTATATAGGCGTTTTTAGGTCAGGCTGAGCGTCTGGAGACAAAGATGGACGGCAGCGGAGGCTCGAGGCCCAAACGGGCATGTGTGGCACAGCCTGGCCAGGGGCCACGCCACATGTTCTCGTTTGGCCTCTGGGCCTCGTCTCATTGACTTCTTCTCCGCCAGGTGCTTCTCGTGGTAAAATATTAATGCCAGAAAAATCCCATGTCAATTTGAGTTTGGGAAGGTCCCTGAAACGCAAAAATACGCAAAACAGGGTTTTCGTGTTCTGCAGAGTTATAACCAAAATAAGTGGGATCGATGGAACATCCCCATAAAACATTATAAAACATGATTATAACAACTAATTGTTGGAATTATGCCCTAGAGGCAATAATAAAGATGTTATTATTATAATTCTTGTTCATGATAATGTTTATATTCCATGCTAGAATTGTATTAAGCGGAAACTTTAATACTTGTGTGGTTTATGAACAACACCGTGTCCCTAGTACGCCTCTTTGGACTAGCTCATTGATTAATGATGGTTAAGGTTTCCTAACCATAGACATGTGTTGTCAATTAATAATGAGATCATATCATTAGGAGAATGATATGATGGACAGACCCAAATAAAGCAGAGCAATTAGATCGTGTCATCGTGTTCATCTTTGCGAAGCTTTTCCTATGTCATGTATTGTATTCCTTAGACCATGAGATAATACAACTCCCTAGTATCGGAAGAAAGCTTTGAAGTCATCAAACGTCATCCTATGTGAGGGTGATAATAAAGGTGTCTCTCAGGTGATCAGAAAGTACTTGTTGAGTTGTATGTATCGAGATGGAATTTGTCCCTCCCAAGTCGGAGAGATATACTTCGGGCCCACTCGGTAATCGATATCAACACCGCTTGCAAGCATGTGGTTAAGGAGTTAATCACGAAGTGATATCGGATTACAGAACGAGTAAAGTACTTGCTGTGAACGAGATTGAACTAGGTATGGTGATACCGACGATCAAATCTCGGGCGAGTAAAATATCGTGTGACGAAGGGAATACAAATACGGGATTAATTGAATCCTGACATCGTGGTTCATCCGATATGATCATCGATGAATATGTGGGAGTCAATATGGGTTTCCAGATCCCGCTATTGATTATTGATAGAAGATCATGTCTGCATATTCTCGAACCCGTAGGGTCACACACTTAACGTGTATCGATGCTAGGATAGAATGGATAATTGGTTTGTGAGTTTTAGTTCGGAGTCTCGGATGAGATCCAGGACGTCACGAGAGGTTCCGGAATGGTCTGGAGAATAAGATTCATATAAAGGAAAGCAGTTTTTTGGATTCCGGAAAGGTTTCGGAGTTTATCGGTATTGTACCGGAAGGTTCTAGAAGGTTCCGGAGTGGGACCAACATGGGCCCACTTGACGGAGGCCTGCATGGGCCTAAGGGGAAGTGCCCTGGCCGCCTTGGGCCAGGTGCACAAGGCCCCTAAGGCCCAGCCGGCCAAGCCCAAGGGGAAACCCTAAAGGAAACTTCAAATAAGGAAAGGGGGGGAAACTTGCCCCCCACTCCTCCTTATCCAAGTCGGCTAGGGATTGGAGGAGGGGGCTATGCTGGCCGCCCAGCCCTCCATATAAGGGGGGGCAGAGGGCGCAGCCCTCTCTCACCTGAAGTCCCAAACCCTAGCCGCCCCTGCTGCCCTCCCTCTCTCTCTCTCGTGACTGCGCGTAGGCGAAGCCCTGCCGCAGAAACTCTCCACCATAAGCACCACGCCGTCGTGCTGCTGATCCAATCTATCTCTCCACCATACTTGCTGGACCAAGGAAGGAGGAGATGTCGCTGCACCGCACGTGTGCAACTCTCGGAGGCGCCGCCACTTGCGGCGTAGGATCGGATCGGATCGCGAGGAGGAGAAGGCGAGTACGACTACGTCAACCACGTTCTCTTGAACGTTTCCGCTGTGCGAATCTTCAAGGGTATGAAGATCTCATCTACCTCTCTCGTTGATTACATCTCCTAGATTAGATCTTGGCTTTCTTGTTCGTTGCGTAGAAAAATTTTGTTTACTATGCTACGAAACCCTTCAGTGGTATCAGAGCTAGATCTATGCGTAGATGTGTTTCACGAGTAGAACGCAACATGTTTGTTGCGGGCGTTGATGTTTTCTGTTGCAAACCTCTTGTTGTGTATCTCTTATGGCGCGGTATAGTGAGATCGAAGCGGTCCAGGCCAACTTTACGCGACCGCGTTCGCGAGACCGGCTCCGCACTTGACGTGTGGCTTGTTCCATACATGCGGCTGGTGGATGCCAGTTTCTCTCACTATAGTAGTCATGGGATTTACATCGGATGTTAGCAACCATAATATCACCGTTGTGGCTTTTCGTAGGTAAGAATCGTTCTTAGCTTGCTACTCCCATAAGCCACGTAAAACTTGCAACAACAAAGTAGAGGCGTCTAACTTGTTTTTGCAGGGAGTGTTTTGTGATATGGTATGGCCCAAGACATGATGTGTATGAATTGAGTTGTATGCAATGATCATGTTTTGTAATCTTTCACGACTTGCATGTCGATGAGTTAACAACCGGCTGGAGCCATATGGTTGTCTTTATAATTGTGTATGACCTGCGAGTCAACTTCTTATACGCCATGTAATAGCTTTACTTTATCGCTAAATAGTTAGCAATAGTTGTAGTTGCTTTTCGTGGTGGAGGCAATCATGGTGGAGTGATGGAGATCATGCCGGCACGCACAAGATGGAGATCATGGCGCGGAGATTGGCTATACCATGTCACATAAAATTATATGCATGTGATGTTTATCTTTTTATGTATCTTATTTTGCTTAGATCGCGACGGTAGCATTATAAGATGATTCCTCACTTAAAAGATCAAGATAAAATTGTGTTCTCCCCTCGTATGCGCCGTTGCGAAAGTTCGTCGTTTTCAAGCACCTCGTGATGATCGGGTGCTATAAACTCTACGTTCACATACAACGGGTGCAAGCCAGTTTTGCACACGCGGAAAATACTTGGGTTTGGCTTGACGAGCCTAGCATGTACAGACATGGCCTCGGAACACACGAACCGAAAGGTTAAACATGAGTCATATGAATGATATGATCGACACTGAGTTGTCCACCATTGAAACCACATCTCTTCTCGTGAAGATCGGATTAGGTGTGGTGAATTTGGATCGTGTTCACTAAACAACTTGAGGGATGTTGAATTTAGTGGGAGTTCATCTAGTAATTTGATTAAGTTGAACTAGTTATCATGAACATAGTCTAAATTGTACTTGCAATGTTGTAGATCAAATGGCTAAGTCCAACTTCAACTTCAACGTTTTTGCTGAGAAAGAAAAGCTTAAGAACAATGGGTCTAACTTCACCAACTGGTTCCGCAATCTGAGAATCATACTCGCTGGCGGACAAAAAGCCTATGTACTTGACAAAGCGCTAGGTGACACCCCTGCTGCAACTGCGAAAACTGAAGAACTTGCTGACTTCAATGCTCGTAGAGATGATTGTGATGCGATTATGAGTACCATGCTGTTTTCTATGGAACCGGAACTTCAAAATCGTTTTGAGAAGTACCGCGGGCCTTTTGAGATACTTGAGGAACTGAAAACGATGTTTCAGACTCAGGCCCGTTCTGAGAGATATGAGATCTCTGAGAAGTTCTTTAACTGCAAGATGGAGGAAGGGAGTTCCGTTAGTGAGCACGCCATTAAGATGTCGGGCTACACTCAACGCCTTGAGCAACTGGACTGCAAGATTCCAGAGGAGCTCAAGATTGACAGAGTTCTGCAATCACTCCCTCCTAGCTACAAAGGTTTTGTAGTTACTCACAATCAAATTGGTTCCACTGATACGATCACTGAGCTCTTTGCTAAGCTGAAAGCTGCGGAGGTGGATATCAAGAAAGACAATCATGTGTTGATGGTCAACAAGACCACTAGCTTTAAGAAAGCTAAAGGTGCAAAGGGATCTTTCAAGAAAGGCAAAGGCAAGCACGTTGCCCCTGCTGAGAAGAAGCTCAAGTCTGGACCTAAGCCGGACACTGAGTGCTTCTATTGCAAGATCAAGGGTCACTGGAAGCGCAACTGTCCGAAGTACTTAGCAGACAAGAAGGCTGGCACCATCAAAGGTATATTTGATATACATGTTATTGATGTCTACCTTACTAGCGCTCGTTGTAGTGCCTGGGTATATGATACTGGTTCAGTTGCTAATATTTGTAACTCGAAACAGGAGCTACGGAATAGACGGCGGCTAGCAAGAGATGAGGTGACGATGCGCGTTGGCAATGGATCAAAAGTTGATGTGATGGCCGTCGGCACGCTCTCCTTAGTTTTACCTTCGGGATTAGTTTTAAACCTTAATAAGTGTTATTATGTGCCTGCGTTGAGCATGAACATTATATCTGGATTGTGTTTATTGCAAGACGGTTATTCATTTAAATCTGATAATAATGGTTGTTCTATTTATATGAATAACATCTTTTATGGTCATGCACCTGTTGTGAATGGTTTATTTCTTCTGAATCTCGAAAGCAATGAAACACACATCCATAACATTGAGGCTAAAAGATGCAAAGTAGATAGTGATAATCCAACTTATTTGTGGCACTGCCGTCTAGGTCATATTGGTGTAAAACGCATGAAGAAACTCCATTCTGATGGACTTTTAGAGTCTCTTGATTTTGAATCATTTGACACGTGCGAACCATGCCTCATGGGCAAGATGATCAAAACCCCGTTCTCCGGTATAATGGAGCGAGCAACGGACTTGTTGGAAATCATACATACCGATGTGTGCGGACCAATGAGTATTTCGACGCGCAGTGGATATCGCTATTTTCTCACTTTTACTGATGACTTAAGTAGATATGGGTATATCTATTTAATGAAACATAAATCTGAAACGTTTGAAAAGTTCAAAGAATTTCAGAACGAAGTGGAAAACCATCGTAACAGGAAAATTAAATTTCTACGATCCGATCGTGGAGGTGAGTATTTGAGTTATGATTTTCTCACGCATCTTAAAGCAAGCGGAATCGTTTCGCAACTCACGCCACCCGGAACACCACAGCGCAATGGTGTGTCTGAACGCCGGAATCGAACTCTATTAGATATGGTGCGATCAATGATGTCTCTTACAGATTTGCCGTTATCATTTTGGGGTTATGCATTAGAAACCGCTGCATTCACTTTAAATAGGGCACCATCTAAATCCGTTGAGACGACACCGTATGAACTATGGTTTGGTGCTAAACCTAAGTTGTCGTTTCTTAAAGTTTGGGGATGCGAAGCTTACGTCAAGAAGTTGATGCCGGACAAGCTCGAACCCAAAGCGGAGAAATGCGTCTTCATAGGATACCCTAAGGAAACGATTGGGTATACCTTCTACCACAGATCCGAAGGCAAAGTGTTTGTTGCAAAGAACGGATCCTTTCTTGAGAAGGAGTTTCTCTCGAAAGAAGTGAGTGGGAGAAAGGTAGAGCTAGACGAGGTTATTGAACCTTCTCTCGAGTTGGAGAGTAGCGCAGCACCAGAAATTGTTCCGGCGCCGCCTGCATCAACAAGAGAGGAAGCTAATGATAAAGATCATGAAACTTCAAACGATGCTACTACTGAACTTCGCAGGTCGACAAGGTCACGTGCCACTCCTGAATGGTACGGCAACCCTGTCTTAACCGTCTTGTTGTTAGACAACAGCGAACCTGCGAACTATGAGGAAACAATGATGAGCCCAGACTCTGAGAAATGGCTAGAGGCCATGAAATCCGAATTGGGATCCATGAGCGAAAACCAAGTGTGGACTTTGGTGGATCCTCCTAGCGACCGTAAGGCCGTTGAGTGCAAATGGATTTTCAAGAAGAAAACGGACGCGGATGGTAATGTTACTGTCTATAAAGCTCGGCTTGTCGCAAAAGGTTTTCGGCAAGTTCAAGGTGTTGACTACGATGAGATTTTCTCTCCCGTAGCGATGTTTAAGTCCATTCGGATTTTATTAGCAATTGCTGCGTTTCATGATTATGAAATATGGCAGATGGATGTCAAGACTGCGTTCCTCAATGGCAACATTGATGAAGAGTTGTATATGATGCAGCCCGAAGGTTTTGTCGATCCTAAGGATGCTAATAAAGTGTGCAAACTTCAGCGTTCCATTTATGGACTGAAGCAAGCATCTCGGAGTTGGAACCTTCGTTTTGATCAAGTGATCAAGAGTTTTGGATTTGTTCCAAATTGCTACGAAGCTTGTATCTACAAGAAAGTGAGTGGGAGCTCGGTGACATTTTTAGTACTATATGTGGATGACATATTGATTATTGGAAATGACATCGATATGCTTAACGATGTGAAGAGTTATTTGAATAAATGTTTTTCAATGAAAGACCTAGGGGAAGCTGCTTATATATTAGGCATCAAAATCTATAGAGATAGAGAAAGACGCCTAATAGCTTTAAGCCAAAGTACATATCTGGACAAAGTTCTGAAGAGGTTCAGAATGGATAAAGCAAAGAAAGGTTCATTGCCCATGTTGTCAGGTAAGATATTGAGCAAGGCTCAGTGTCCAGCTACGGTAAAAGATAGAGAAACTATGAGCAAAGTGCCATATGCCTCGGCCATAGGTTCTATTATGTATGCCATGCTGTGTACTAGACCGGATGTGTCCAATGCTCTTAGTTTGACGAGCAGATACCAAAGTGATCCAGGAGTGGAACACTGGACAGCCGTAAAGAACATCCTAAAGTATTTAAATAGGACTAAAGAAATGTTCTTAGTCTATGGAGGTGACGAGGAGCTCGTCGTAAAAGGTTACGTCGACGCTAGCTTCGACACCGACCCGGATGATTCTAAATCTCAGACAGGGTACGTTTATATTTTGAATGGTGGAGCTGTGAGCTGGAGAAGCTGCAAGCAAAGCGTGATCGCGGGATCTACAACAGAAGCGGAATACATGGCTGCTTCGGAAGCATCAAGTGAAGGAGTTTGGATCAGAAACTTCATCACTGAGCTTGGTGTGGTTCCAAATGCCTTGGACCCACTGGAGATATTGTGCGACAACACTGGCGCCATAGCACTGGCTAAGGAACCAAGATATCATCCAAAGACCAAGCACATCAATCGCCGATTCCATATAATTCGAGATTATATAGCAGATGGAGATCTGAAGATTAGCAAAGTACATACAGATCTGAATGTCGCAGATCCGTTGACTAAACCTCTTCCACGAGCAAAACATGATCAGCACCTTAATGCCATGGGTGTTAGATTGTTGCCAGATGTAAACTAGATTATTGACTCTAGTGCAAGTGGGAGACTGTTGGAATTATGCCCTAGAGGCAATAATAAAGATGTTATTATTATAATTCTTGTTCATGATAATGTTTATATTCCATGCTAGAATTGTATTAAGCGGAAACTTTAATACTTGTGTGGTTTATGAACAACACCGTGTCCCTAGTACGCCTCTTTGGACTAGCTCATTGATTAATGATGGTTAAGGTTTCCTAACCATAGACATGTGTTGTCAATTAATAATGAGATCATATCATTAGGAGAATGATATGATGGACAGACCCAAATAAAGCAGAGCAATTAGATCGTGTCATCGTGTTCATCTTTGCGAAGCTTTTCCTATGTCATGTATTGTATTCCTTAGACCATGAGATAATACAACTCCCTAGTATCGGAAGAAAGCTTTGAAGTCATCAAACGTCATCCTATGTGAGGGTGATAATAAAGGTGTCTCTCAGGTGATCAGAAAGTACTTGTTGAGTTGTATGTATCGAGATGGAATTTGTCCCTCCCAAGTCGGAGAGATATACTTCGGGCCCACTCGGTAATCGATATCAACACCGCTTGCAAGCATGTGGTTAAGGAGTTAATCACGAAGTGATATCGGATTACGGAACGAGTAAAGTACTTGCTGTGAACGAGATTGAACTAGGTATGGTGATACCGACGATCAAATCTCGGGCGAGTAAAATATCGTGTGACGAAGGGAATACAAATACGGGATTAATTGAATCCTGACATCATGGTTCATCCGATATGATCATCGATGAATATGTGGGAGTCAATATGGGTTTCCAGATCCCGCTATTGATTATTGATAGAAGATCATGTCTGCATATTCTCGAACCCGTAGGGTCACACACTTAACGTGTATCGATGCTAGGATAGAATGGATAATTGGTTTGTGAGTTTTAGTTCGGAGTCTCGGATGAGATCCAGGACGTCACGAGAGGTTCCGGAATGGTCTGGAGAATAAGATTCATATAAAGGAAAGCAGTTTTTTGGATTCCGGAAAGGTTTCGGAGTTTATCGGTATTGTACCGGAAGGTTCTAGAAGGTTCCGGAGTGGGACCAACGTGGGCCCACTTGACGGAGGCCTGCATGGGCCTAAGGGGAAGTGCCCTGGCCGCCTTGGGCCAGGTGCACAAGGCCCCTAAGGCCCAGCCGGCCAAGCCCAAGGGGAAACCCTAAAGGAAACTTCAAATAAGGAAAGGGGGGGAAACTTGCCCCCCACTCCTCCTTATCCAAGTCGGCTAGGGATTGGAGGAGGGGGCTATGCTGGCCGCCCAGCCCTCCATATAAGGGGGGGCAGAGGGCGCAGCCCTCTCTCACCTGAAGTCCCAAACCCTAGCCGCCCCTGCTGCCCTCCCTCTCTCTCTCTCGTGACTGCGCGTAGGCGAAGCCCTGCCGCAGAAACTCTCCACCATAAGCACCACGCCGTCGTGCTGCTGATCCAATCTATCTCTCCACCATACTTGCTGGACCAAGGAAGGAGGAGACGTCGCTGCACCGCACGTGTGCAACTCTCGGAGGCGCCGCCACTTGCGGCGTAGGATCGGATCGGATCGCGAGGAGGAGAAGGCGAGTACGACTACGTCAACCACGTTCTCTTGAACGTTTCCGCTGTGCGAATCTTCAAGGGTATGAAGATCTCATCTACCTCTCTCGTTGATTACATCTCCTAGATTAGATCTTGGCTTTCTTGTTCGTTGCGTAGAAAATTTTTGTTTACTATGCTACGAAACCCTTCACTAATAACATTATAATATGTATGAATATGCATCAATAAACTACAAAGATCATGCATGTATTTTGCATGCATCAACATCCCCAAGCTTTACCCATGCTCGTTCTCGAGTATGAAGGTGATAAAATAAAACAAGAGCTTTGGAGTTTATTGCTTCAATGAAAATAACAAGTAGTAATACATATGATAGATGATTCAATCTTTAATATACAGAAACAAGCAAATGGGATATGAAGTGGTACTTCTAATTCAACTTAATGATGTCCAACAATCAATAACAAAGTGCATAAACAAATGAAAGTACTATGGATATTAAAATGTAAGTGCTTGTGCTTTGGAATTCTTTTCTTTCTTCTCTTTCTTGAATAAACAACCACTGAAAGTAAGTAGGGAGTATATGTGCCAAGCTTCAAAGCTAAAGAGAAAATGTAATTTTGAGGATTGTGCAACCCAAGTCAACGGTAGTGAAGAGTAAATATGGTTTACATGATCAACACTTTACTAGTTGTAAGTCTCATACCCCGTGATTAATAGTACCTCCACCTCATGCTACTAAACTCTAAAATTACCATAGAATCTCATCGTGTGCATATAATTTTAACCAAGTGCTCGCAAAGGGGTACCTCTATGCCACATGTACATAGTGCCTTCTAGATTTTTATCTTTTTACAAAGGCAATACATACCGGGATGACAGGACAACAAACAAATGAAATCCTCTTAAAGTACTCATGAATGAAGTAAATTAAACTTGTTTAAGCTAATGAGGAAGTCCATGCTGAAACTTCTATCATGATTAGGCATGGCTTCGATTAGCGGCCGAATGCTCTTCTCTAACAAATATGCACACTCGAATCTTTGACATGATAACCCCCACTCATTTCACACCGAAAAAATATAAATAACCAAAGGTGTATGACAACAACATATTTAGAGTTAAAAGTCTTGTTCCATGATAGCATGGTTTAACTTAACCCCAACTAATAAAGTGATAAACATGCAACTTACATAAATGAACTCCACCGTAGACTGCTACTTTCCCATGAGCTTCGAATTGCACAATAAAAAGGAAAAATTTGAAGGTAAAGACATGGCACATACACTATACTTGGAATAGCATTTTGCTATATAGGTAGGTATGGTGGAGATTTTGCAGAGAAGTATGGCTCAAGGTTTTCAGATATACAAGTCTTTGCTTGCCTTTTCTTTTTTTCTCTTTTTTCTTTTCTTAGCCATTGGAAAGGTATAAAAGTCACAAGCATGCATAATATCTATAATGCTACACATTATAAATGAACTAAGTAACTTAAAGTTAACAATCAATGCTCAAAGAAGAAATAGCACTCAATACGACACTAGCAAATCATTTTGTGCGTTTATAATACTATTTCAAGTCAAGAAATGTAATGGCACACTTTCTAAAGTAATATCTAGACGACAATTTCTTCTAAATTACCTACAGTAGCTTAGCATTTATGCATTTATCTGAGTCTTGTGTGTGTTGCAATTCAATGAATTTACAACCATTATATTCGTAGCTATCCACAAGAATGTAACAAACAAATTTCCTTCAAGACCTAGAGGCTAGAGGCCCTCATTTTTGCAATTTTAATGGACTCACTGGCCAATCCCAATGATTTTTATGTGTGTAGTGCATTTGTAGAATATTTTGACAACCTTCTAGAGTTGTGATTCTCGCTAATCATCCAGGAGGTGGTGTTTGGCTCCCTGGTGCATATGCACCTGTTATGAAAAAGCATAAAGAACGAAAATATAATTATAAAAAATCCAAAAGAATGTATGTACATCTGGATCTATGTTTGCACACAATTTTTTAGAAAATAAATATTTTATGTGGCTAAAAATACAAAATGTACTGTTTATAGTCATGTTGGAGAATCGAAATTTTGTTTTCTGATATGGGACACAAAATATTTTTTCCCAAAAACTTGTATGCAAACATAAAATATCCTGCTATACATGAGAATTTTTATCTGATTTTTTTAAACCTTTTTAATATATATTTTATACGGAGTACTATAGATTCATATGCATGAGGGGGCTGAATTGGATTTTTGTAACCATCCATAGTATCTTAGTTTTCTTTCGCGGGTAATATTATCCACTCCCTTTCTTCCATATTAATTGTCGCTGATTTAATATAATTATAGTAAATGAGCGACAACTGATATATAACAGATGGAGTAGCTTTTATTCTAACCGCCGGTTGCCCGTCTTGGTCGCAGTTCACACATTTTCACCTTTCACATCCGCCCAGTATCCAAATATATGTGGTAGAGACTAAATTTTATAACCTGACCGGTCTACATCATTTTGTGCCGTTTGTAATACAATTTCAAGTCCGAGAAATATAACGACACACTTTTCTAAATTGCCATCTAGACGATGGCCGTTATTCCTAAATTACCTGCGGTACAGCTTAGCTTTTATCTGCTACGCCTTCTATGCGTTACAGTTCACATGAATTTACAACCAATTATATTCGTAGCTATCCGCAAGAATACAGCAAAAAAAAAGAACCATCGGCACTTTGTACACGGCGACATACCGGCAGCGACAATCCTAGAGGTGGACGCGGATGGAAGCAAAGAACCGGGCGGTCGACACCACCAGCACCGCCTCCTGCGCGGGTCGATTTTCGGTTTGTTGCGAACGACCAGGACATCTTTGACCATTGACGAGCGAACAAAATCCCGCAGCTTAAGCTTAGCCCAGAATGATTCCAAAACAGAAGCGGCTTTCGATTTTCCATGGGTACCACAGAGAGAGCAAGAAAAAAGAAAAGAAGAAAGCGACTCCTCACCCCGCGCCATACGTCACCTCTCATTTCCTCCTTTGACTAGCCCCACCTTGCCTTTGAATGCCCCACTTTTCCCACGCTCCCTGTTTGATGCAAATAAACACCCAGCAAATGATGGAATTGCATGAAAACGAGTTAGAGGAGAGGTGCAAAAAAATTAAAGAGACCAAAGGGGAAGAAACAAGCCCGACAAATGAGAGATATGTCTAGAAAATACTTACCAAAAAATGTTAATATTGCATGGGAATGAGATAAAGCATAGTTGAAAACGTATGCTAGTTCAAAAAAAATATTAATTCAACAACATAAGAACCCTCTATCCAAAAAAAAACAAGGCTTTATAAAAAAGACAATAAGCACAATACTTTAGGTACATGCCGAGAACATGGAAGATGTAATAAAAATACACAAACAAAACAAGCATAAATCAACTAACATCCATCGCACCGGCCTCTCCTGCCTTGCCACCATCGCAGAAGATGTCGGTGTTCATGTTCTACCAGAAATGCTCATGCGAACCGGAAGAAACACCACAGCCATGTCGATTAGATCACATGCCTCCAAACCGGTTTTAAAGAAATAGAACATGCACCTTTTCCCAAGATAGTGTCGATGAGGCGATAAAACCCGCTCCGCCATTTAGCCATCACCGTTACCATGAGTGAGAGAGAGGTCAGGTCACGAGAAAAAAATATTGAACATGCTATTACAATATGAGCGAATAAACAATTTTAGAAACTAGTATGGAGTTATGCAACAGTGCAACCTAGGAAGCGATTTGCTTGTGTGCATCTGAAATAATAAAGGAGATGAATCTTCAAATTGGACTTTAGAAGGAAACAAATATGTCTGTAAAATGTTGAAGAACAAGGAACAATGTCTGAGAAGTTTTATGCAGCAAAGGGTGGCCATGGATTATTTGATTTTACAACATTGACATGTTTATACAACAAATGATATATACTTAACATTTTCAAGATATAATCCAGTAACTCAATCTATCATGCCCACGGTCGCCAAATGATTGAATGCTGGGTTCATGAAAATATATTCATTAGTTTAAGTTAGAGCTTTAATCGGTGTGTTCCTTTCCTCCTTGAAGGTTTAGTCGGTAGTGGTTACTTGTTCACCGTTTGAACGTGGCTACCATCAATTTTCTTATAATGGATGAGGTTAAGACATAATTTTTATTTTCTTATAATGGATGAGGTTAAGACATAATTTTTACCTTTAGTCGTAAGTATAAGTATGGAATGTATCAAAGTGAAGGGTTGATTATGTATATCCGTTGTAAATAAAATATTTTGGAAGAATGCAAACGAGAAATTCACTACTAGGAAAACTTGGGACGGTAGGGAGCGTTTTGCACGAGCTCCATAAACTAGGTCCCTCGGGGCAAAGACCACCCGACCAGCGTTTCCTTCCCATAAACCACTACCCCCACCTTCTCCTCTACCCTCTCTCTCCCCCTTTCTGCCGCATTCCCTTCTCCGCACGGAGCAGAGCAGCTCGCCATGGTGAGGAAGGAAACCACCACCAGCATGAGGCTCCCTCCGCAGCACCAGGGGCTGGAGGTCAAGATCCCCAGCTTCTTCCGCTGCCCAATCTCGCTCGACGTCATGCGCTCGCCGGTCAGCCTCTGCACCGGCGTCACCTACGACCGCGCCTCCATACAGAGGTGGCTCGACTCCGGCAACACCACCTGCCCGGCCACCATGCTCCCGCTCCCGTCCACGGACCTCGTGCCCAACCTCACCCTCCGCAGCCTCATCGCCCACTGGTCCAACTCCGCCGCCTCCTGCTCGCCCGTCGCTGGATCCGCGACGTTTTTCGCGGGTCCATCTCCCGCGGCGCTCGTCCGCAAGGTCGCTTCGTCCGGCGCCGACCCCTCCCCCGCGCTCCGCGAGCTGGCGGCATACCTCTCCGACGACGACGTTGACGAGTTCGAGAAGAACGCGCTGGTGGGCGCCGGCAGCGCCGCGGAGACCGTCTCGTCCGTGCTCAGGCGGAAAGGGGAGCAGGTGAGCGTCGAGGGCGCGGAGGCGGCCGTGCGGGTTCTCGCCGCGATCGTCGCGCTGGATGGCATCGAGGACGCGAACAAGAAGCGGGTGGCCACCGGCCTCGCCGTCGACGCGGCGGCCTCCGCCTCGTCGCTGGCCCGCGTCCTGCACGGTGGGAGCGGTCTTGAGGCGAGAATTGACGCGGCCAGGCTCGTCGAGTTCCTGCTCGCCAATGCCGTCGCCGAGACGAAGGCCGCCGTGGCCCAATCGTCCGAGCTGGTGGCCGAGCTGATCCGGCTCGTCGGGCCCGTCGACGAGAAGGGCAGCCTTGACAAGAAGGCCATGGACGCCGGCCTCTCCTGCCTCGCCACCATCGCGGGGACGCGGCGCGGGGCGCGCGACGAGATGGTGCGCCTCGGCGCTGTCCCGGCCGCGGTGCGCGCGCTCCACGCCACGACGGAGCCAAGCTCGTCGGCCAAAGTTCTCCGGATCCTCGAGTCCGCCGTCGGGTGCGCCGAGGGCCGCGCTGCCCTGTGCAAGGATGCGGAGGGGACCGTCGCTGCCGTGCTCGACAAGTTGATGAAGTCCGGCCGCGACGGCGCGGAGGCCGCGGTGTCCGTGCTCTGGGCGGTCTGCCACAAGTACAAGGACCGCAGGGCCTCGGACGCCGCGGCGGCGTCGGAGGGCGGGCTGACGAGGCTGCTTCTGCTGCTGCAGAGCGGGTGCTCGCCGGCGGCGAGGCAGATGGCGCTAGAGCTGCTCAAGATTTACAGGGTGAACGCCAAGAGCTGCCTGGCCGGCTACGATTCCAAGACCACACACATCATGCCGTTCTGACCAGAGCTTAACGAATGGCTTGCAAGCTCGGAACTGGGGATAATTCCTTCTTTTCTTCATGTTTTCTTTTGTTTTTTAAAATTGTAAGTTGATAGAGAAACAGAGGAATTGATTCGTCAAGAGAACAAAAGGAAAATAATATGTAAATTGGTAGAGAGTTTTGACAGAAACAAATGGAGATTGTTAACTGAAATCTACATGTTCGATCATATTGCCAAATCATTGCAATAGCTCGCAAGTCGCAAGAGATATGAAAATGAATGACAGGAGTTCTGGGTTGATAATCTTCCTACCTCATGCAACAAGCATGCATATCCACATTCATGGTATGCGTCTCCGATAAATCTTCTCAGAATTCTCAATTGGACATCAGAAATGATCCTCAAACTACAAATCCTTTTACTGTAATCTGGGTATCACTAACTTCCAAACAATGAACTTGATGACGATTATCCAATACAATACTACTGCATTTCCTAGTACAGTCAGAACTTGTATGAACACAGGTGCTCATGGTCCTATCAGGGAACAAGCCCCATCATGCTAATGATTCAAGATTGTCGTCTCCTGGAATACATTACTGATTACACACACCGTAGCTTGAAAGCAACATAAGCACTCGTTATAGAGGATAAGCCTAATGAAACACCTCCATGTTGGCACTAGACTAAAGCACTAAAGCCCCTGTTCGATTTTGACCCATCCAGGATCATGTCTAGTTCACTCCATCCACCCACATGCTAGCTAAGCTAGGACTAGGAGAGAAACGTCTGGTATGCTTGATTGAGCAGGCCGTGCGCTGGTGAAACAACTCGCACGGCATCTTTATGAAATAATCAACTCAACACTGAAATTTTCGCCATGGATTTTTCTGGTGAAAACTGCGAGGAGGGAGCATCTTTATGAAATAATCAACTCAACACTGAAATTTTCGCCATGGATTTTTCTGGTGAAAACTGCGAGGAGGGAGAGAGATCGGCCGCCGTGCCGATCGAATCGGGCACCCAACTGTAAGAGCATCTCCAGATTAGGCCTCCGGCAGGCTTTTTTTTCGTCTGAACCGTGTTATTTGGCCCAGCCGCGCCTCTGGTTTCTAGTTTTCTTCCGGAATAGGCCTTTAATCCATCCGGAGAGCCCAGGCCATCCCCGGCTCCCAGGGGTACGTTCGGGGACTACGGACGAGAGAAAAGCGGGGACGGGCCCGCTCTGTCGGCAAGAGAACACGCGAACCCCACTTTCTCGTCGCAAATCCCCCCTCCCCTCTCATTGCTCTGTCGTCGTCGGCACCACCCCTCGCCAATCCACCGGCCGGTTGCCTGCACTCCGCCGTCCCTCCTCCCACCAGCCTATATTCCGCCGTCCGTCGTGCCGTCTGCCTATATTCCGCCGCCGGGCAACTCCTCGCGTCACGCCTCGTCGACACGCCCGGCAGGTGTTCATCCATTTGTCTAGGCGGACATGGACTCGGACGACGAGGAGGAGCAGATGTTCGCCGAGCTTTTTGAAGAAGAGATGGCAGCCGCCGTCCAAGACGAGGACACATGTTGATCCTAGCTTGCCTGTCCGGCTTGTACGCGGAGAAGGCCATTGGTCGCCGTGGTGGGTCGGCACCAGGTCACCGAGGCAACGAATGGAGGGCTACTACATACTCTACGCCGACTACTTCGCCGACAGTCCATTGCACGGTGAGGCTATTTTTAGGCGTTGTTTCAGGATGAGCCGGAAGCTCTTCCTGAAAATTGTGTATGCCCTTCGAGAGTACGACTCCTATTTCAGATGCAAGTTGGATTGCACCGGCATGGCAGGGTTTTCCGCCCTCCAAAAGTGCACGGTGGCTATGCGGATGCTGGCATATGGAGCTCCTGGTGATTCTGCCGATGACTATCTTCAGATGGCGGAGTCCACCGTCTTTGATTCTTTCTACCGGTTCTGCAGGGCGGTGATAGCAGTGTTCAGAGACATCTACTTGAGATCACCCACTGTCAAAGACACTGCTCAGATCCTCGCTTTCAATGAAGCTCGAGGATTTCCGGGGATGTTTGGAAGCATTGACTGCATGCATTGGAAATGGAAGAACTGTCCGTTTTCCTGGCAGGGAATGTACAAGGGTCACAAAAAAGGCTGCACTGTGATACTTGAGGCAGTGGCTACCCATGATCTCTGGATTTGGCACTCCTTCTTTGGTATACCGGGATCCAACAACGACATCAACGTCTTGCAGTGCTCGCCGATCTTCTCCAAGCTTGTTGAGGGTCATGCTCCCCCGGTTGACTTTCTGATCAATGGCCGGCACTACAACAAGGGATATTATCTTGCAGACGGTATCTATCCAAAGTGGGCAATATTTGTGAAGACTATCTCAAGCCCCGTCCTCCGAAGGAGGTGGAGTTTGTCAAGGCACAAGAAGGTTGCCGAAAGGACGTTGAGCGTGTATTTGCTGTCCTCCAGCAGAGATTTTCTGTAGTCCGGTTCCCCGCTATGAGTTGGTCCAAAGATCATATGTGGGAGGTGATGAACTGTTGTGTGTGCTTACACAACATGATTATTGAGAATGAGCGAAAGTATCCGGTTCCTCTGAGCAAACAAGCTGCATCATATGACAGAGAGGATCCTTTTGCACAGCCAAATCACCAGGTGCCGGCTTCGTGGGCTGTGTTCATCGCTATGCGTCAGGAGATTTGAGACTCCACAATGCATCAACAGCTGCAGGATGATCTGGTGGAGCACATATGGAGGCTTCGAGGCAACACCAACTAGTTTCCATTTGATTTGTTTGAAAACTTATCAAATTATTTGCTTGTTTTGTTGAACTGTAACATTTATTTGTAAAAATAAGCTAAATATTAGTAAAATTTGTCAAATTCGCCGAACTATGAATTTATTTGTGAAACTAAGACAAAAACACCGATCTTCGGACGTCTACCTGAGAAGACGGCTAAAAATCCATACTAAAGTTTTATCCAATCCGACGCTATTTATTGTCGGATTTGACTGTAGAAAGCCCCAACGGCTGAAGGTGCTCTAAAGCGTGCGGAGCAACAGCACTACTTGCCCCGGTTGGCCGGCCATCAGATCACATGCGGCTGCCACTGAATCACTGATGAACATATGCAGCAGCAAATGGCACAGCTAGCAGCACAACGCGCTATCATCTTTTTCCTCCTCCTTTCGATCGAGTAGGCAGACTAGCGCTAGCTTGGCAAACTTTTCCTATCTGTGCGTGCTGGTCGAGTCGATACCGACCCCATCGATCGGGTCACCAAGAGTCAATGCCGTGTTAATTGTTTACTAGCTCCACTTCAGATACGGACAGTCGGACAGTGGCAGCAGTTGACTCGCGAGGACGGAAGATCCTTTTTTGGGGTTCTTAATTGAGTGATCCGAGACGGAAGAGATCTACAAGTACCCCCTCCGTTTTATTTACTCAGTGTTCTAGATTTTGTCAAAGTTAAAGATTATTAAGTTTTTTTTTGCGAATTAAAGATTATTAAGTTTGACATAGGAAAAATACCAACATTTGTAAATTTCGAATACATATAACATGAAAATATAAGTTATGACGATTCTAGTAGTACTAAATTTTATGTTGTAGATGTTGATATTTTTTCCAAAATATTTTAGTTAAATTTTATAAAGTTTAATTTTGACTGAATCCATAACGCAAAGTAATTGTAAACGGAGGAAGTATTAGAAAGAAGGAAGGTGCTCATGGGAAAGGAAAAAAAGAGAAGGAAGGTGCACAGGTTGCCGATGTTAAGAGCAAGTATAATTTTTTTTGAAACAAGTAGAGCAAGTACAATAAGTTCTACTCTTTTTCTATGATATAAAAAAAAGTTTGATGGTATGCCATCCCCGGGGACCTGGAAGTGCAGTACGTGCAGTTGAGCGATGGCTCGGATACCTGAGGCTTTGGCATGAGCCGCAGGACGTGCAGTTGAGCGATGGCTCGGATACGGTGACCTGGAAGTGGACTCCTAGCGGCATGTTCTCCTCTTGCACGACGTACATGGCCTTCTTCTTCGGGCGAACCGCGCTGCCCGGGGCCACGCAGGTCTGGAATGTGTTCGCGCCTTTCAAGTACCAATTTCACCCATGGCTTGCTCTCAGGAACCGATGCTGGACGGCGGATCGCTTGGCTAGACGCGGGCTACCGGCCACCGCGATATGCACGTTGTGCAATGCGGCCGGAGAAACGCTTGATCATCTCTCCCTGCAGTGCCCGTTCGCCACCGTAGTGTGGACTGCTGCCGCGTGCCATCACCTGCAGCTAGGGGTGACTCCTCCATCGCCGCAGAGTACGCTGTCGTAGTGGTGGCCGGCTGCGGTCCAAGCACTCTCCCAGCGAGACAGTAACACTTCTAACTCGCTAATCATGCTCACCTTGCGATCGCTTTGCTTAGAGCGTAATGCGAGAGTGTTTGATGGTACGCCATCCCCGGCCACGACGGTAGTCAGGAACCTCCTTGAGGAGTGGACACTCTGGACGAGTTGTTGACGACGTGGGTTAGCGAGAGATGTAACATAGATGGGTACCACCGTGGGTTGAGCCTACGGGCTTGTAACAAACTATCCCTCCTCCTTTTTCGAGCTTAATATAAAGGCACGCAGATCTCCTGCGCGTTCTCGAAAAAATAAGTTGACTCTTGCACGAGAGACTAATTAAAATATTATTTTCTTATCTAGTTGTTGGAAGAAAGAGAAGACAAGAGAGAAAAAGAGTAGTCCTTTGTGCAAGTGCCAGCGACACTTTGAGAAAGTAAAAGGTGAACCATATATTACTAAAGTACTATATTTTTATAGCTCACTATTGTATATGGTAGCTCTAAATTAGTTATAAATAACATGTCATTTGACTTATAGCCATCAACTGGCTATACTATTATCTTGCTCTAATGCTTTAGCTAGAGTAAATCGATTTTCTTTAACCGCTCCGGCGACAAGTACGTCGCGTAGACATTCTGGGATGCTCTACCTCTATCTGCCAGAATAAATACAACACATTCCAGCGTACCCCCGATTATTTCAGTGCTACGACGAGCAGCTTCCACGAAGCACCTGTCATTTTCATACGCGATGACTTCCCTATTTTCTTCTTGTGCGATTCAAGATTCTTCTGCCTGTGGCTATCACCGCTTGGCTAATTTTGGTCCAATTTTGTGATCGCAATTCACAGGCGATCTCAGTTAGGAGAACCCATAGACCATTATACGCTGGTGGCCAGCAGAGAGATTCGAGCGTACAGAACGCACGCAGCGCGTCTCCGCCGAGGACGGCGAAGCTGGATCTAGTTGAGAAGAGTTGGAGCACGCGCTTGGACTTTGGTACGCATATACACGTATAATATTTTACATTTTTTCCTTCAATGATTTTTTTTTTTGAGAAACACAGTACAAACGCAAGCGCTCATATACACGCGCATACACTCACCCCTATGAACGCACACACGCACACCCTACCCCTATGAGCACCTCCGAAAGACTGAGCCGGCAGATCGGGTCTTGAGATTGACGAAGTCACCACGGGCGCCTCGCTATCGACGGGAACGTCGCCTCCCACTGAAAGAATATTCCGCCTTTATGAGACACACAGATGTCAAACCTGGGGTTTGAACTCTGGTGGGCTGGGGGTACAACCACCCTCCTAACCACCCAACCTCAGGTTGGTTCTCTCGATGATTAATATTTGTCTCTAACATGATGTATTTAGACATATTTTAGTGTCTAGATACACCATATTAGAAACAAATATTAGTGGTTGAAGAACATACTTACTTAATTCTTAAGAAAAAGATCTTATTTAATTAACCGAAGCACGGAAAAAACATAAACCACTCATGTACTGATAAGGGATAAGGGATACGTGGCCTGATAATATAAAATATTATTTTCTTGTTGAACTCTTGCGAAAACCCTCTCCATCTTTTTTGGACAACAGCCCAGGCCATTTGTCCTCCAATAAAGCATGACTGAAGTCGATATAAAAACGTGTGGAAGAGCAATATACTCTTTTTTATAGAGCTTATCATTGTCATGACTTATGGATGGAATTTGATATTGTGCTAAAGGGTCCAGACAGAGTGAGCAAAAAAGGGCTCCATTTCGGTTCTCTAATTTGGAAAATCACATATTAATTTCTTTTTATGAACTGCAAAATACGACTCAAAGAAATTCCCTACCATGAACTTTGTACCGCGGCATTACTTAGAACAACTAGGAAAGTAAGAAAATAAACAAGAAATCCAAATATTCAAAATAACGGAATAAAAAATGCAAAAAAATGAAGAAAAGGGACCCGAATCTCACCTCCTTCTTTGCCATAAAGAAAAGAAAATGAGATTTTGACCCACCCTTCTCTAAAAAGAAAAAGAAGTGTCTCTATTTGAAGATCTGTCTACTTAGATGGATAAATCATATTCCATCTCTATTATTAACGAATATGTATCCCAATCCATCGGGAGTAATTTGTATCAATACCTATTCGGTAGATCCTTTCTTCTATGCGAAGACCTAATTTGAACTAGTGAACGAGGATTTCCAGTCCTCTCCTCTACCAATTGAGCTATATATTCATGACCATTATTGTGCATTATCCTAATAGAGTACCGCATCATCTCGTCGCTCGCCCATGCCACTCGCCCCTCTCGCCCCTCTCGGTCTACTCCCACACCAACACCGCATCCACCACTAGTAGGGAAAACCTCTTCTGTGGCGCACCCATATATGCATTCTGTGGCGCATGGGTGGTGCTCCACAGAATTTTCGCCACAAAAATAAGCATTCTGTGGCGCACCAGTACATGCGCCACAGAAATAAGGAATTCGGTGGCGCACCAAGCCATAATGCGCCACAGAATTAAGGAATTCTGTGGCGCATGAGTACTAGGTGCGCCACAGAAATAGGTGCGCCACAGAAAATTCAAAAAAATTCAAAAAAAATTAAAAATCGAAAAAAATAATATTATTTTTTGAAAATCATAAAAATCAAAATAATGTGAAAAAACTATTTTATTTCAATTTTTTTAGGATTTTATCATATGAGGAACATATTCAAATCACACCGAATTTTTTGACTTCCCGCTAGGTCACCCATCTTTAGACTACTCCGGGCTGAGCACGCTTAATTTCTCCATTCTATGTGCATGAGCTATCCCTAACCTACCCAAGTTCTTATTGATATTACTATCATATCAATCATCTTAAGGCCTATGTGTGCTTGTGTGTGTATATGCGTATATGTGTGTATATGTGTATATATGTGTATATATATTATGTATATGTGTGTATATGTGTATGTATGTCCGCGTATATGTGCATCTATGTGTGTGTATATGTGCGTATATGTGTGTACATGTGTGTATGTGTGTGTATATGTATGCATGTGTGCATATATATGTATGTATATGTACGTATATATGCGTATATGTGTGTATATGTGCGTATATGTGTGTGTATGTCCGTGTATATGTGCGTATATGTGTATGTATGTCCGCGTATATGTGCGTATATATGTATGTATATGTGCGTATGTGTGTATATGTGTGTATATGTATGCATGTGTGCATATATATGTGTGTATATGTGCGTATATGTATGTATATGTGTGTATATGTGCATATATGTGTGTATGTGTGTGTATGTGTGCGTATATGTATGTATATGTGTGTGTATGTGTGCGTATATGTGTGTATATGTGTGTATATGTGTGTGTATATGTGCATATATGTGTGTGTATGTGTATATGTGTGTGTATATGTGTGTATATATCTGCATGTATGTATATGTGTGTGTATGTGTGCATATATATGTGTGTATGTGTGCATATGTGTGTGTGTGTATGTGTGCATATATGTGTGTGTATGTGTGCATATATGTGTGTGTATGTGTGTGTATGTGTGTATATGTGTGTGTATATATGTGTATATATCTGCATGTGTGTATATGTGTGTATATATCTGCATGTGTGCTATATGTGTGTATATAACTAATCCAAAAGTTTAATCCAATATAAATTTTGATCTGAAAATAAAAATTTAAAAAAAAATTGAAAATATAAAAGTGCGAAAAAGTCTATTTTCCCTTTTTAATTTTGAGATTCTAAAATTTGTCGAAACGACCGTAGGTTGTTGAATTCGGATGTAACTTTTCGTGTAGATACTTTTTCATATAAAAAACTGGTCTTGGTGCGCCACAGAATGCTCACCAGGGCCAGTGCGCCACAGAATTACCCGAATTCTGTGGCGCACTGGTCTTGGTGCGCCACAGAATGCTCTAATTCTGTGGCGCACTAGCCCTGATGCGCCACAGAAATAGAGGAACCAATGATTGGGGCTGATAGGGCGTGGGTCCCACCCTATTTCTGTGGCGCATGGTCTTTTGGTGCGCCACAGAAATGACATATTTCTGTGGCGCACCTGGTTTGGTGCGCCACAGAAATAATTTCTGTGGCGCACTGCTGGCTAGTGCGCCACAGAATTGCATCCCACCTATAAGGGTTTTCCTACTAGTGCACAATCGCCTCTATTCGCAAACCCTAGCGGGGATAGCAGTAAAAACTATTTCTTGCCGCCCTCCTCCATGGCCAAGATAGTACCTTAGCGATCCCTCGATCCCTTCCACCTACGTCGAGTTGAGCGGCATTGCTGGTGGCAGTGGACACCCCTAATACCCCATCCCACTCTCGACTACTTGGCCTGCATGTTGAGGATGGAAGATGCCTAAGGTGTGACTGGAAAGAAGAGGATGAAGGAAGCTGGTCAGGCCCCTACACGTCTCGAGATCTGGCCCCATGTGAGAAAAAGGGCGATAAATGGGTACCGCCTTGCCAATCTTCCCTACAGCCACCACTATCGCTCGATCAACGACTTCCCCACGCCTCCTGAGGTTCGCTGCCGCCACCCGAACAAGCGCACACCCCCCACACCCATCGTTGTCAATGTGCCGCAGATGCTCAACGTTGAGCATCACGTATATGAGTCAACAACACCCGGTTTGACGAATGGCAAACGACGGCGAGGCCGGGAGCTTGCTCCTATGAGGTGTGCATGCTTGTGTGGCCAGCGCTGACAAGGTGTGCGTGTGTGGCCAGCGTACGTGACCGACATGGTATGGTGTGCCTACATGGCAAGCGACCGGCGTGGCAAAGCGGGGTCCATGTGCGAGCATGCGGCCGGGTGACACGGTGTGTGTGTGCAACGTCATGTATGTCTCAGTGACAGATTAACCCCAGATGTCATTATGTGTATAAATTGATGGCACTCTAGTTCTAGTAATCCGGTTTTAGAAAGACTTCTGAATTTTTTTTGGCTTCTCAATCCTTATCTCTCCTTTCTATAACCAGTTTAACATCCTAACTTTCCTGAAAAAAAAAACATCCTAAATTGGAAGGTCATGCCCAAAACATCACAAAAGGCACTGGCAACGTACGTACGAGTAAGTTTATTTTTCTCTTTTTGAGGGAAACCCCAACATAACGCCGAAAACACCGAGCTTCCAAAGCCCATACGCAACAAAGGCCACCCGAACATGCCCAAGCCCATAGCCCAGTACCACTAGCCCACGACATAAACACCCGAAGAGTATTTACCAAATCGGCAGGCCGGCGAAATCGGCTGTGAAGCAGCACCGCCGACCGTCGCCGCCGCCCGTACCCTCCTCCTCATCTCGTCCCCCATCGACCCGGACCACCTCTACTACCAGTTCTAACCACCGGGGCCATGCTCTCCTCGTGCCTCCACCACCTCCTCCTCACCTTTGCGGTACTCGTCGCCACGGAGCGCTCCCGCCGTGAGCACCTACATATGTAAGTTCAATTATTTTAGACAGTAACTTCTACTATTTGGTTATGCGTTCTTCTTGTTCTAGTTTTAGATCAAGGAATTTTACCAATCAAACATGCGTTGGATTTAACTACTACGTGGAAGGATTAGAAGAAAAGTAGAGAGTCGTGTTCTAGTCGAATTGGGCGGATAGGTAGTACTAACTTGATGCTTTGTTTCATGGGCATGTTTTCATTGTCAGCAATGACTCATTAACAAGCGTTGAGCATTGTTAAGTACAGCAACGCTAGGAGTGAAGAATAGAAACAGAATAGAGGAAAGGAATATTTAAGAGATATAAATGCAAAGGATAAGCTACAGAATGCCATGTGAGGTCGAGAAAAGAGTAGTAGCAACGAACTCTATACATGTCTAACTTAGGGATGGATGTTAGATGTCTTTCGGTGCATCATATCTCTTGTAGTGAGTCACTGACGGTGCCTGCAAGTGTGGTGATCTGACATTTTACCACGTTGATACATGGTTGCTAAATTTTGGATTATGATTTAGAGAGAAGATACTCTTTTGTCCAAATCAGCGTATGAGGTCTTCTTCGCGGGATGAACCCTATAGCCGCCACTTCTCCGCGTGGCTTCTTGTGTGCCGGGGCCTCCCATGCCCGCCAACGTCCCTGTTTTGCGATCAGGAACCGGAGACGATGCAACACCTGCTTCTGGGTTGCACTCTGGTGCGAGATGTGCGGTCTTCGGCTCTTGGCCCATGGGGTAGAGTGACTCCCAGCTCATGCAGTGGTGGACTTCCCGAATGGCGACGATCAAGACCAGCAGGCGCTGTGGACAGAGATTACACTATTTTTCTGGTGTTTGTAGTGCCGTCGCAACGATGTTGTTTTCAATGGCGAGGTGCCTTCACCGGTCACAGTCAAACAAAAAGATGTTCGGTATTCCTGCCCTGATTCCAAAGTGGTTGCTTGATAGAGATTAGGTAGCCATGAGAAGAGGGATCTGTCACCCTTGTTACCACAAATCTAGATATCTCTTGCGTTGTACCGCCGTGTGTCATTTTTCCTATAATATATAATACACCTTGTATGATCTACTCTTTAAAAGATAATCCTTGTCATTCCCTTAACCACAATAATCTCAATCACGCATCAGTATGGGGAAATTATAAGTTACAACACTCTTTGCCTAAAATTCGGATGTGCGGTTGCTCATGATGTCATCTCTCAAGACTCTATAGTGCCTTTTTTTTGTGGGGGCTATAGTGCCATTGTTGATGCTGCATAGGTTCCCATAGCACACGAGTATTTACCAACTTCTTCTCAGAGATAATTAGCAAGGTTCCCAAAGCACACGATTATTTATTAGAATGAACATGCAGAGACGATGGTCATTGCGAACAATAACATGTGGTCAACTATTTCGATGCAGTTGAGGAATGGAAGCTGCTGTCAGGCATGGAATTCAGTCTAAGGAAACTTTGCAGAGATAAAATTCAAGAGATCACAATTCAAAAGGCACAGTTTTGGAAGAGGCGAGAAAAGGTGAAATGGTGCAATTTGGGGATGAAAACACACTTTTTTTCATACAATGGCTACCTACAGACACAGAAAATGGAATCAAATGACTACAGCATAATGGTGTGGACCTTTTCAGTGAAGAGGAGAAGCTGCAGCCAGCAACAGCACGTTTCAGGAACTTCTTCTCTGAACAAAGGCAATGGACAACAAACTTCAATTCCAATCTAGCTGCTTTATATAATGATGATCAGTCTCCTGAGATGGAGCTTCTGCAAAATTCTTTCTCGTGGGGTGAGATAGCAACTGTAATTCACAAGGGACAGCCAAGCAAAATCCCGGGTCCAGATGGATTTACCAATGAGTTCTACAAGGTTTTCAGGAATGAGCTTGTTGAGCTTTTCAAATCATTCCACGGTGACACTGTGGATCTGACCGGGTTAAATTCAGCATTCATTACAGTGCTCCCGAAAAGTGATACACCCCTGCAGCTCACAGATTACCACCCAGTTTCCCTTCAGCAGTGATCATAAACTTATCGTAAATTCTATCAAATAGGCTGCAGCCAAAGGTTAAGAACCTAGGATGTGTTCGGTTCCAGAATTTGAGGGAACGGAACGGGTTGGTTCCGTTCCTAGGACCCGTTCCTGTGTTCGGTTGAGGAGTCGGAACGGAACCAACTAGTCCTGCCAAAGGGAATATACCGTGTAGATGCGGAATTGCCTGGTTCTCCCGAATCGGCCGGACGGCGCGGAATGGAGATTAGGCTAATCAAGTTTAGCTATAATTAATCAAGTTTAGCAATAATTAATCAAGATTAGGCTATAATTAATCATGTTTATCAATAATTAATTAAGATTAGAAATAATTAATTAAGATTAGGAATAATTAATCAAGTTTAGCAATAATTAATTAAGTTTAGTAATAATTAATCCAATTTAGGAAATAAATAATCGAGTTTACAATAATTCCATTCTCATTCCATTCCAAAACCGAACACAGGGATGGAACCGTTCCGTTCCTCGAATTTTTCCGAACCGAACACAGGATCGGAACCATTCCATGCCCTAGGAATGGAACCATTCCATTCCGTCCTCCCAGGTTCCAGAACCGAACACATCCTAGACCAGATGCAATCAGGGTTTATTAAAGGAAGATCAATCATAGATTTCGCAACAGCGGTTGTGGTGGTTTAGTGCACTCATAAATGTAAAAACCCAATCACTGTGCTTACATTGAATTTTCAAAAAGCTTTGGACATTGTCAACTGGGAGGCCCTTCACACTCTCACGTTCATAGGTTCCCTCACAAATGGATCAGCTGGATTAGACATCTTCTCAGTACATCTAAAGCTCAAATTCTGATAATGGTAAAGCATGGGAAAGCTTCAGCATACAAAATGAGGTACCGCAGGATGACCCTATTATCGCCATATGTCTGCATTTTGCTTGCTGATATACTGCTACAGATTCTTCGGAAGGCTCATGACAACAGCTTCCTGTTACATCCAGTGCAACAAGGTGCACCACTGCCGGTGCTGCAGTACACAGATGACACGCTACTCATCCTCAAAGGGTCAGCTGAGCAAGCAGTCATTGTGAAGACGATCCTTGACGCGTTTGCTACATTCAGTTGGTTAAAGATCAACTACCAGAAAAGCACAATGGTTCCTATGAACCTTGATTTAGGGAACACAAGTACAGTGGCTCAGATCCTGGGTTTTCAGATAAGCTCGCTTCTGTGCACGTACCTAGGCTTGCCTCTGTCTATGAACAATAAGGAATGCTACCGCCGGTGTTGCAGCGTATTGATTTGGTGCCGTAACTGCTATATCAGGGTGGGAGGGTGGCTATGATCGACGCCGTTCTTTCGGAAGCCCCAACTTTTTTCATGGCCTGTATAGCCTGGGACAAGGCTAGCATCAAGGCTGTGGATAAACATAGAAGGGTTTTCTTCTGGAAAAATAAAGAGGTGGTGCATTGAGGTCACTGTTTGATCGCTTGGGATGTGGTCATGATGCCAAAAGCTCAAGGAGGAATGGATATCCAAAACCTACACTTACACAACAGAGCGCTGATGGCAGGGTCAGCGTCCAAGTTACAGCGCCGATGCCAAGACGACATAAAATCTTTCTCTGGCTAGTTTCCGGCCGGGGCAGGCTCAACACAAGAGACAACATGGTAAGGAAATGCTGGGTCACTGATGCGGGCTGTGAATTGTGATACGTTCCCGGCGCTGGAGTCGGTTTTGCATCACATTGCTCTACACTGCAGAAACTCTGATCACGTCTGGAAAAAGCTCGGGTTAGGGGCTCACCCGAGGGGTTCGTCTTTAATTTCAGAGTCTGTTCGTGCGGGGCAGCCTGCGCTGAAATCCTCCACTTGGCACATCTGTTTTGTGGCGTATTTGCTTATTCTTTGGCGAGTGCGAAGCGACAGTTTTCAGTGACAAACCTGCCACCATGGTGGTGATCTGCCAGATAATTGCTGGTGAGCTTCTGCTGTGGGCAACCATATCAACAAAACATCAAAGCTTGAGGCTTTGGCTCAAAGGTTCCTGAACTAATGAGTGCCAATGTCTCTTTTTTCTCTTTCTCTTTCTTCTTTTTCTTTTGCGTTGGCAGTCCTGCCGGCCTGTGTAAATTGTAAGAACATACTAGCCAACGCAGCTAGGATAAAAGCATAAGGTAGAGAGCCCTCTACCTTTCACCTTCAAAAAAAAATTATTATAAGAAGAAATATTTACATGGGATGTACAAAGAGGAGAAATTAAATGGATTGATCCAATATTTAAGGGATCCAGGCTAAAAGTAGTGTTCAGAGTATAGAAACTTGATGCTGATTTATTTTGTTAGTAATAACAATTACATATGGCAGGTTGTTCAAATTATTACCATGCCTTTTTCGAACATTTGGCAGGGTGCTTATTTTGATGGCCACGGCAGATGGACTTTATTTTTGTGCTTGAGTATTTTTGCTTTCCTCTCAGGTATGATTCTCCCAGCTTTTCTCCTTTTGTTGCTCTTTTCTTTTCCTGAATTTTCGTGGTTTCTCATGATGTTATCTCTTTGGGCTATGATAGTTCCATTAGATGAATCAGAGGTCCACAGTATACAAACTTCTTTTGATGGAAATGGAAAAAGTTGTAGTAGTGGATCCGATAGAACATAATTATTCATCAAGAACAAGTATTTATAGGTATTATACAAGAGGAGACGTTAAATTGAAATAGGCTCATACAAACTTGATGCTTAATTGACTTTGTTAGAACTAATGGATTAACAATAACAAATGGTAGGTTTTCTTATATTATTACCATGTGTTTCCCTTTATTCGGTAGAGCCCTTATTCTGTTGGCAGATGAACTTTATTTTGTTGCTCAAGTCTTTGTCTTTCCTCCCCAGTAGGACTCACTTAGCTTTTGTCTTTTTGCTACTCTTTTCTTTTTGAAAATCTTGGATGTGGTTGCTCATGATGCCTTGCTGAATGCATTACAGTTTTCAAACACACTTTGGGAAATCAACATACAAAGAACTGAACTGATCTTGAAAGAAAGAAGCAAGAATGGTTTGACTCGTTGCAATTTCATTTTTTTTGTACTTTGCCAACCTTTTATTTTATTACAACCATTGTAAATGCTCTGCCTTATAAATAAAAATGAAAATACAGTAGGGGCCTTCCCTGCTGTTTCTTGTCAAAAAATATTTATTATTACAAAACAGGGGCTGTATAAACAGGACTATTAAACTTAAATAGGGCTCACAGTATACAAACTTAAAGCTTAATTTATTATGGGAGGTTTGCTCATACTATTACCATGTGTTGTTCGTTTATTTGGCAGGACTGTATTTTCATGGTCCCAGCAGAAGGGCTTTACTTTTGTGATTGAGTCTTTTGCTTTCCTCTAAGGTATGGTTCACCCAGCTTTCCTCTTTTTAATGCTTTTTGATTTTCCTAGGTTTTGGATTTGTGGTTGCTTTACGATGTTAGAGCATCTCCAGTCGTTGGGGCTCCCCAGGCCGAAATCCGGCGCTATTTAGCGCCGGATGGATGTAAAATTCGGCCTGGGGAGGCCCATTTTCCCAGCGGCGAGCCCAGGGGAAAAAGCGAATTCAAACATAAATAGACGAAAAACGTTCAAACTTAGGCGAAATTTAGAGATATTTAATATATATAGGCGAGTTCTTACATATAGGCCGAATTCGTAATATATTTGAATTTGGCCAGAGCCAAACATAAACTAAACTTAAAACACAGCGTTCTATATGGCCAAATGGCGGTAGAACGCCGTGTAGTTGCCGTCGTCGCTGGAGTTGCCGCCGTCCTGCGGTGGCGGCGCCTGCTGGCTGCTCTGGCCGGGGGTCCAACGGCTGGACCCCTGTCCAGCGTCGCCGAGGCGTGGCAGCGTAGGCCAGTACCAGTCGTCTTCGCTGGAGTCCTCCAGCTTGATGAGCGGCGCTCCTCTGGCGGGTGCGGCGGGTTGTGCGGCATCGGCGGCGCGGCGCCGCGCGGCCGCCAGGTCCAGCAGCCGCCGCCGCTGCTCCGCCTCCTCCCTCTCCCAGTCCTGCCTGGACCAAGGCGAGCACCGCGTCCATCGGCATGGCGTTGTCGGCGGGGACGAGGTCTTCGTGGGACCTCGCGATCGCCTCGCAGAGTGCCGCATCCTCGGCCCGCGCGGCCTCCGTGACGGCGAGGTCAGACGCAGCTGCGGCCGCTGCGTCCTCCTTCCTCGGCTTCCTCTTGCGGCCGCGCGGATGGCAAGGGTGCCGCCGCTGCACCCTCTGGTCGGCAGTGTCGATGCCAGCTCCTTCTTCACCATCTTCCTCGGCGTCGATGCTGACCCAAACGAGCGGGATGCCGACCTCGACGCCGACCCGGACGATGCCGACCCGGACGAGCGGGATGCCGTCCGTCGTGGCATCCACGAGCTCCCGTGTCGGCGCGACACAGAAGGCACCTGCGGCGGCGGCATCCCAGGGTAGTTGCCACCCTCGATGTGCGCGAGCACGTTTTCAAGGGTGCGGCCCGGCGCGCTCCACCAGCGACGGCGGCCGGCGGCGTTGTTGCGCACGGGAGGAGGGGGAGGTCCGTCGTAGGCGGCGAGCTCGCGTTTGTACCTGCGCCGGAAGAAGTCATTCCACACCGGGTAGTTGTCGGGGAAGAAGCGCGGCTCCGCGCGCTGCTCGCCGCTGAGGGTTTCGATCACCTTGTCGATCGCGGCATCGAGGGCGTCGCCCACTGGCGGCGGCGGGATCAGGACCCCCACGCGCTCAGGCGCCAGCCTCCGGGTGCGCGGAAGTCCGGCGGTGCCGGGTAGCCCGCCAGGTACAGCAGCCTCCCCTCCCATTGGTGCAGAGAACGCCGGCCGAAGCCGTTGTTCGCCGCGCCGTTGCCCGCCATTGCTCGAGGAGGTTTCGGGGAGAGAAGACTGGGGAGAAGGTGAATGCGGCCAGACGCGGTAGGTCCACGATAAATAGAGCCGCGCATTAACTCGACTCTCACCGCGTGGAAGCTACGCGTCCGGTGGCGGCAGGCTTTTACAACGCGCGGAAGACGATGCGATGAGGACGACGGCTGGCCTTTCTCGCCGACAAGTCGGGGCACCAGGCGCGCGGGAACTTTCCTTGACGTTTCCCGCGCTTTTGTTTCCTCCGGACTCCCCGAGCGTGCCCCGGGGGCCAGGGATGACATGGGCTCGCCGGATGGATGAAAGTCCAAATCCGAGCGAAAACAAGGAACCGGGGGAGCAACTGGGCCATTTTTTGCCGTCTCGATGAAAAAAAGGGCTGCCGGGGGCCTCGTCGGGGAAACAGCTGGAGATGCTCTTACTTCCTCCGATCGGAAGTAAGTGTCAAAGATATAGTACAAACTTAGTACCAAGTTAGTACAAAATCATCGACAATTATTTCCGATTGGAGGGAGCATCTCGTAGTGCTATGGTAGTTTAATTGTTGATGCTACACAGGTTGTATATTTACAAAGTTCTTTTGAGGTTAATTGTTTTAAGTAGAGGCTTTTGATGGTACATAATTGCTTACTATAAGAAAAAATATTTGCAGGGGTTGTGCAAGGAGTAGAAATTAAACTGAAGGATCCAAGATGGAAGGAATATTTTGTAGGTTGCTTATTTTGATGGAATGCATGTATAAAGTGATAGGATGCTTCAGTGAAGGTAGCGGGCTACCCAAAAAACAAAAGGATTCTCTCATGGGATGTAAAGTGTTGTAGTCCATAATAAAGAGATTCCATGCTCGTTTTGTTGCCTTTATCAGAACATCTCTCTCTCTCTCTCTCTCTCTCTCTCTCTCTCTCTCTCTCTCTCTCTCAGAAGTATTGCACTATAAAAAAAACACCTCTCAGCAGTCATCTCTATCACCTGCTCACTTGCCCTTGCATTTCTTTGTTCACATCTGGACAATTCTAGGAAAGGGTCTCCTCGCCATTGTTGCTGACGAAGTGCACTTCGTGTTCTTGCTGCAACTTCTCACTTACAGATGCGCATCTGAAGAAATTTTGCTAGTTAGTGGTGCTCATTTTGTGGTTGGGAGCAAAGGTAAATATGTTTTTCTCTCTCAAAAATTTAGCAAGTTAGTGGTCAAGGCTCATCTGGTGCTTGCTATAATTTGCTCCCCTCTGAAGTGTGAGCTGATGATTTTAACCTATACTTTTTTCTCCTGTGTTTACAGTGCCACGACAGTTGCAAATTGCAAGATATTCATATAGTGCTGCAGCTTTGAATATATTGATTGATTCTGCTCCAAAGGAGAGAAAGTATCGGACAAGAATTCACCCCGGCAAGAACTCGCCACCATGGCTTCTCTTATTGAGCTTGTTGCTGCAAAAAATCGCTTTGGAGCTCGTCCTCCCTGGAGCCCGTTTTTCAATTTCTCTCTCTCTCTCTCTCTCTCTCTCCAAGGTATTGCAAATAATATCTCATCCCATTTCAGGAGTCACTTCCATCCTCTGCTCACATTCTCATACTTTTTAGTCTCACATCACAATAATTCTAGGGAAGGAATAGGGAAAATACTTGGCTGAGCACCATGACACCTACACCCCCTTATTTTTTGGAATTTGTCTTTTTTGTATCTCCTAAACTATAAAACATATGGACTTCAAACTTTGCAGGTCATTGTAGTATTGTAACTAGATTGCGGGAAAAATAATTCGTAAATTTTTTGTGAAATTTAAAATTTTCAAATATTTAAAATTCAACAAAATTTGTCTAAAAAGTATATATAAAATGTCATAAAAATTCAGAAATATTTTTCCAAAATTCTATCTCAAACATTTCAGTGGACTGCCAAGTTTCAGATACAAAAGTTGTATAGAGTGAGAGATACAAAAAAGAGAAGTTATTTGAGAGGGCAAAAATCAGGCCAGCGCGGATCTTGATGCACCTATTAACAGCTCAGATAGGAGGGTGTAGCTGAGAGCCTACTCAAAAAATTCAATCTAGAATAAATAGGGAAGGAATAGTTGTGAGCTCATCTACCCCTCCTGACCTTTGTTGCTGACGAAATGTAACTTGTGGGCTGTCGCTGCAACTTCTCGTGGTCAAGGCTCATCTTGTGGCCGAGAGCAACAGTAAGGACGCTATCCCTTGCAAAAGTTATACTTAGTGTTCAAGGCTAATCTTGTGGTTTCTTATAGTTAAGCCTAGAATTTGTTTATCCACCGAAGTGTGAGCTTATTTGGCGTACACTTTTTTCTTTACTTATTGTGCTACAATAGTTCCTAGATACTCATACGGTGCTGCAGCTTTGGATTCTATATTAGTAATGCCTCATGCTGACTTTATATTTTTGTGAACTGTATTATTGTTGCATAGTATTGCCGTTTCTGTTTCCACATGGTCCCCAACGAGATTCCACTATACCACTGAAGATTATAACGAAAGAAGCATACTTCATGCAGGAATGCAAGTCCAAGTTCTATGCAAACCAGAATTAAAAAGAGTGGGGCTCTGTAATAAATAATCATATGGCTTCTTAGTTGGGATAAATTTCCATTTCTTAACAAAACTCTACTAGCCCGAACTGAATGCAGTTTCCCCGGTTCCTTCAAACACCACATACCCTCAAATGGATCAATGGATTTAAAAGACTTGAAACTCAATCCGAGCTATGCAAATATTTCCAAATATTCATATGCCTCAATTTCTTCAGATTTCATCCCCTTGTGGTAAAACCAAACAATTTGTTTCTTGAAGAATCAGTGTTTCTACTTATGAAGATTCCTAATAGATTTTGGTAGTCCCTTCACTTCGGTTGAAGTTCAGTAGTTTAGGTTGTGTAGCTCCGCTAGTGAATGTTGAATTATCTTAATACCAAGGTTTGATAAGTTCAACATGGCAATGCACTTGCTTTCTTCTAGGCTAGAGGACCAAACGGTTGATGGCATACTTGAGTCAAAACATAGGACAGTTGGAGTCTTGGATATATCTATGCTTGATGTAAGGTCATCATTGCATTTGTGCACTCCAATTGGATGAGAACCCAATCCAGCTATACCAATCTATCAGTGCAATCATAAATTGTACTGAAATACTCCTTTATATGTTGGAAAATGGCTAGCTCATGCACAATATCATCCATTCCATGAAATTCAATCTTACTAAAGATGTTCCTCACTGAAACATGAAGCATATTTCGTATGACGAGATCTATAAGATAACTTTCTGCAACATCTTCTAAGATGCATACTTTTTGTTCAATAAGCCTTCAGAAATCCATAATTTGAGAAGTTAATCTACTTTGATATCAAAGTCTTATGTGAATATAGCACACTTAAATAAACGACTTTTCAAAGAGTCCAAGACATACTTGTTTCTCAAATTTAGGATCTTCTCCAAGGGATTAGGCTCTTATGCAGCCTTTGATTGAAAGGCAACTAAAGAAACTAGTTCCAGGTTGCAACTACCAAATCAGTAGATCTTCAAATAGCTCCCACGCTGCATCACTCTTTGTTTTAAGGGACGATATGTTTCCTATTGCCAAAAAAGCAAGCAGTAAACATCACATTGGTCCACTATTTCTTTACCATTCATATGTATCTCTGGAGAGAAATGTGATTTTCAATTTTTGGAAATGCCTTCCCACAAAATATTTGCCATGCATCCTAGTGATATAATGGCTCTACTCTTGGAATGCCATCATCCTCTACTGAAGCAAGTTCCTTAGTTCTCATTCTAGTGATTACTCTGCTTCCTAATCATTATTAACAAGATCTTTTATTTTCAAAATATCTATGTATGTCCACACATCATCCAATATGATCAAGTATCTCTTTTTATCAAGAACTTCCTTTACTTTTCCTCAAAAGTTCTCCACTGCTCATATTTTGAACATCATATTCTTGCTTGTCTTTTACATTTATTTATTTTTCAATATTTTTTAGATGTCATGCAGTTTTAGCATCATGTAAACTGAATGACAGTTGAAAATAGTGATTAAATAAATAAATGTAAAAGACTAAAAAGAAAATGATTTTGAAATATGATCGGTGAAGAACTTCGATGGAAAGTGAAGGAAGTTTTTGATAAAACGAGATACTTGATCATATTTGATGATGTGTGATCATACATAGATCTTTTGAAAATAAGAGATCTTGTTGATATTGGTCTAGGAAGTACACTAATAACCACAACAAGAACTTAGGAAGTTGCTTTTTGTAGCTGCTAATGGTTGTATTTTAAGAGTAGATTCAGTGTACGGTGGCTATTTTGTATGAAGGCATTTCAGAAAAATGGAAATCACATTTTCCCTTTGAAGTTACATTTGCATGGTAAAGACAAAGTGGACAAATGTGATGTTTATCGCTTGCTCTTGGGGAAATGGGTAAAATATCGTCCCTTACAACAAAGAGTGATGCAGAGTGGAAGCTATTGTAGATCGGCTTATTTGGTAGTTGCAGAATAATGAGAGCATCAACCATCTGGTGAAGATCCTACATTTGAGATATAAGTATCTGTAGAACTCTCTTAAGAGTTATTTATTTTACTGTGTTATATTCGTATAAGACTTTACTATTGAAGTAGAATAATTAGTCAAATTATGGGTTTCTAAAGGTTGTTTGAACAAAGAGTGTGCATCTTAGAAGATATTGCGGAAAGTTATCTTATAGAGCTCTTCATACCAAACCTTATTTCATGTTTCAGTGAGGAAACATCTTTGGTAAGATTGAATTTGTTGGATACATGATGTTGTACATAGATAGCCATTTTTGCGATATATAAAGGAGTGTTTCAGCATAATAAATGATTGTACTGACAGAGTGGTATTGGCGGGTTAAGCTCTCATCAAATTGGAGTGCACAAATACAATGATGGACTTACATCAAGTATGGATACATCCAAGGCTCAACCAAACATATGTTTGACTCAAGTATGCTATGAACTGTTTGATCCTTTCCCCTAAAAGAATGCAAGTACAATGTTGTATTTGGCTTATCAAACATGGTTATTAAGATTATTCCACGTTCACTTGGGGGCTATTCAAACTCAGTTTTTAAACTTTGATCAGAGTGAGATACTACCAAAATATATTAGCTATCTTCGCATGCTAGAAACATTGGGTCTTAAAGACACATATTGTTTTGTTTTACCACAAGGAGCTGAAAAGCGGAACAAATTAAGGCATGATTATTTGGAAATATCTACATTACTCGTAATTGAGTTCAAGGACTTCTAAATCCATTGAGTCATTTGAGGTTTTGTGTTGTTTGAAGGAATTAAGAACACTGTGTTTAATTGGGATAGTACATTTTTGTTGAAAAAGAATAGGAAGTTTGTCCCAGTTAAGCATCCTTATGATTAGTGAGGCAAAGACCATCCATTGTGCGCAGCTCCGCGACTCTTTATAAGATGCTCGAACTCTAGAATTTGAATATGGAAACATTGACGGGAATGAGGTGATTCAGCTTCAAGCAGTGACACGGTCGAACCCTCTTCAAACGCTCTATTTGGAAAGGAGACGGTTAGAAGGAACCCTAGAATCACCTTTTTTTTATCAACCCATGGACATGTAATTTTTTAACTATTAGTCCCTCCGTTTCAAAATATAAGATGTTTTAGGTTTGTAAAGCAAATGTATCTAGACATCTTTTAGTGTGTGTATTCGAGTGAACCTACACACTAAAAGATGTCTAAATGCATTTGCTTCACAAAGCTAAAACATCTTATATTTTGAAACGGAGGGAGTACTATTTTATTCTCAGTTCACTCAGGATCCAGTGCGCACCTCATGGCTTTCAAAGTTGGCCCATTTATATCTGAGACAAGTGTATAAGTTATCTGGGCTGGGTGAATCCCAGATTTGAAGGCGACGTGTTTGCAAGATGGCTCGGTCGAATATGCATTGATGAAGGAGCTCTGGGCCTCCTTGAAGATCTTACTATCCATAAATTTGTGAAATTTTGGAGCATCCCTAAACAGTTGAAGTCACACAAATATGCAGACCTTTCTAGCTTGCATCCTGACTCTGGGGAGAATAATAATCAATAGCAAAGCTAGATCGCATTGCCGAAGGCCTATCTAAGGTTAGTCAAACATCCACGATAGATATTGTTCACGCGCACCATGTTTTTCCTTGAAGATATTTCTTGTTTTCTGCAGGGGAACGTGAGCCTCTGTTCCAAGAACAATTTCCGGTGATTGCTGTGAAAAAGGGACCTATCTCGCTTGAGCGATAGCCGCAAATGTTATCTGTTAGATGTATATTTATATATGTGTATTTTCCTCACCTGTTAGGGGGTTTCCTGCATATTCTCACCTGTACATGTAACTATATGTTGTGGCCTTTGGCCCCCTGGGAATACAACGAGTCTATTCCTAACATGGTATCAGAGCCCAGGTTAGGGCTCTCGTATCCACCGGTCTTCTGACCGCTACCATCCACCGCCGCCGCCAGCTCGCCCCGGCCTCCGCCGGTTCCCGTTCTGGCCGCGTCCTCGTTGCTCTCCTCTGCCCCGGCTTCATCTCGCCCTCCTCTGCCCCGGATCAGATCGCTGCTGACCGGCCCGGCCTCTGCTGTCCTCGGGGGTCCTCGTCTTGGAGCTGCATCGAGGAGCCCGCTTCTGGACCGACCGCTCCGACCGCTCGAGCCGCCGCCCCTGGAGACCGTCCCCGCCCCTGGACGTTCGCCTCGAGGACCCGTCCCCGCCCCTGGACCGCTCGAGCTGCCGCCCCTGGACCGCTCGAGCCGCCGACTCTTCCGCCCATCGAGCTCCGCCGGACTTGGTCGCCGCCGACGGGAATTGGTCCCCGGCGGCCAGAATTGGCCGCCCCCGACTCTTAGGCGGCATCTTGCAGCCTTGCTGCCTTCAATTTGGCCGCCATCCGCTTGCAGCTCTGCAGGCGTTGACTGCTGAGATCCAGATTCAGATCGTGTGTTAAAAAAAAAGAGATAGAGAGATGTCTTCCTCATCGGGCTATGTTGCGATTCCTCGCTGCCCGGTGACTTTTGATGGCGTGAATTATCCTGATTTCGCTGCCTTTATGCGCGTTCACATGCGCGGTCTCCGTCTGTGGGGTGTGCTTTCCGGCGAGGTCCCCTGTCCGCCGCGCCCCACTGCTCCTACGGCGCCTATTCCACCGACGCCCGTTGCCCTTGCCCCCGATGCTACTCAGGAGGCCAAGGATGCAGCCAAGAGTACTGATGCTACTGCTCTGGCTGAGTATGACCGGCAGGTCCAGGAGTATTCTGACGCTCTGGCGACCTACCGGCTGGATCTGACTGACTACACTCAGTGGATAGATGAGGATGCTCGTGCTGCTGCTGTTCTTACTTCCAGTGTTCTGCCTTAGTACGCTGCTGAGTTCATGGGTCTTCCTACTGTTGCTGCTCAGTGGGCCTTTCTTTGTCAGCGCTATCAGCCGTCTGGGGATGCTCTTTATCTGTCTGTGGTTCACCAGGAGCATGCTCTTCAGCAGGGTGATTCTACTATTGATGAGTTCTACACTCAGAGTGCTGCTATCTGGCGCCAGCTTGATTCTCTTCGTACAGCTGTGTGTGCCACTTGTTCCTGCTGTCTGACTGTGCGCGCTGATCTGGAGTTTCAGCGTGTCTATGAGTTCTTGTCTCGGCTCCGCAAGGAGTTCGAGCCTCGTCGCGCCCAGCTACTTGCTCGTGGTCGTGTCCCGCTCTCTAAGGTGTTGTCTGAGCTTCGTGCTGAGGAGACTCGTCTTCGTGGTGCTGGTCTTCTTGAGGTTCCCTCTGTACTTGCTGCTCGTGGTCCTCCTGTGCCGTCGGCTTCGTTATGGTCTCCAGTGCAGCCGATACTCTCTACTCCTCCGGTCCAGGGCCAGAGTCAGCCTCAGCAGCCTCGCGGTCAGAACCGCCATCCTCGTCCTCCCTGCTCCTACTGTGGCAAGCCTGGCCACGATTTCTCTAGCTGCTGGAGGAGGGATCCCAGTTTACGTCAGCAGTTCCACGCTCGTCAGCAGGCTGGTTCTTCAGGATCTTCTGCAGTTGCACTCTCTGAGCAGGATATTCTTCGGGGTATTCGTAGTCTGCTCACTACTACAGGATTTTCCTCATCAGGCACTGCTGGTCCTGTGTCTACCTCTTCTGGCACCGCGCGACCACCACCTTCTGCACAGTCAGGTATGTCCCCGTGGTATCTGGATTCTGGAGCTTCCTTTCATATGACTTCTGCGTCTTCTATTCTTTCTGCTCTTCGTTCTCTCATTTCTCCTGTCCGTGTTATCACGGCTGATGGTACATCTCTTCCTATTTCCAGTCGAGGCACCCTCTCTACTTCCTCTTTCTCTGTTCCTGATGTTTCTCATGTTCCTAGCCTTAAGATGAATCTTTTTTCTGCTAGTCAGCTTACTGATTCTGGTTGTCGCGTCATTCTTGACGCTGATTCTTGTGCTGTTCAGGACCGCCGCACACAGGCCCTGGTTGGAGCTGGCCCTCGCAGCCGTGAGTCTCTAGGACTCTGGGAGTTAGACTGGCTTCGTGTTCCATCCGCTGCCTCTTCATCAGCCAGTTCTCCTGCGGTCGCTGCTTCCGTCACTGGCTCTTTCCAGCAGTGGCATCATCGGCTGGGTCACCTTTGTGGCTCCCGTTTATCATCTTTAGTCCGTCGTGGTCTTCTGGGGTCTGTCTCAGGAGATGTGTCTTTGAACTGTCAGGATTGTAGGTTAGGCAAACAAATTCAGCTTCCCTATCCTACCAGTGTGCTGTATCTCAGCGACCTTTTGATTTAGTTCATTCAGATGTTTGGGGTCCGGCTCCCTTTGGTTCAAAAGGGGGCCATCGCTACTATATTCTATTCATTGATGATTTTTCACGGTACACCCGGTTGTTTTTTATGCGCTCTCGCAGTGAGGTGCTCTCTATTTATCAGCGCTTTGCGGCCATGGTCCGCACTCAGTATTCCTCGCCCATTCGTGTGTTCCGTGCTGATTCTGCTGGTGAGTATATCTCTCAGCACCTGCGTGGTGTTCTTGCTGAGCATGGCACCCTTGCTCAGTTTTCTTGTCCCGGTGCGCATGCTCAAAATGGTGTCGCCGAGCGTAAGCATCGTCATATTCTTGAGACCACCCGTGCTATGATGATTGCTTCTTCTCTTCCGCCGCATTTCTGGGCTGAGGCTGTCGCTACGTCGACTTACCTCATTAACATCCAGCCTTCTGCTGCCCTCCAAGGTGGCATCCCTCTCGAGCGTCTCTCTGGTAGTTCTCCAGACTACTCGACTCTTCGTTCGTTTAGTTGCGTTTGCTATGTTCTTCTCCCTCCTCGTGAACGCACCAAACTGACCGCTCAGTCTGTTGAGTGTGTATTTCTTGGCTACAGTGATGAGCATAAGGGCTATCGCTGTTGGGACCCTGTTGGTCGTCGGATGCGCATCTCTCGTGACGTCACGTTTGATGAGACGCGTCCCTTCTACCCTCGCCCCACCTCTGGTACCTACCCGGTGGATGATATCTCCTTTCTTCTATTTCCTGATGCGCCTCCTTCTGTCCCTATTGTCCCTCCTCCTGGACCTTGTTCTGATGCGCCCTCTTCGTCCCCGGCGCCATCCTCTTCGACTCCGTTGTCCTCCTCCCCACCTAGTTCTCCTCTTTCTTCTTCTGATCCTCCGCCCACCTCACCGTTGTCTCCTTTTCCCTTTCATTATTCTCGTCGCTCTCATGTTCCAGATCCTCCTCCTGATGTTCCTTCTTCTTCTTCCGATATATCTTCTTCTTCTGACGAGCTTCCCTCTCCTCTTCCGGCGACTCGTCCGCGTCGTGCTCCAGACCGTTACTCTCCTAGTCAGTATGGTCTTTCTGTTGCCTCCGAGCCGACTTCTTATCGGGATGCTGAGCGTCATCCTGAATGGCAGCTTGCTATGGCTGAGGAGATTGCTGCGCTTGAGCGCACTGGCACGTGGGATCTTGTCTCTCCCCCTCCCGGTGTTCGTCCTATCACGTGTAAGTGGGTCTATAAAATTAAGACCCGCTCTGATGGATCTCTTGAGCGCTACAAAGCGCGTCTTGTGGCTCGTGGCTTTCAGCAGGAGCACGGCCGTGACTATGATGAGACTTTTGCCCCTGTGGCTCATATGACCACTGTGCGTAATCTTCTTGCTGTCGCTTCTGTTCGACACTGGTCTGTGTCTCAGCTTGATGTTCAGAACGCTTTTCTTAATGGCGAGTTGAGTGAGGAGGTTTACATGCAGCCTCCTCCCGGGTATTCTGTCCCTGAAGGGATGGTCTGTCGCCTTCGGCGTTCTCTTTATGGCCTGAAACAGGCCCCTCGTGCCTGGTTTGAGCGTTTTGCCTCTGTGGTGACTGCTGCTGGTTTCTCTCCCAGCGCTCATGATCCAGCGATGTTCGTTCACACTTCTCCTCATGGACGCACTCTTCTCCTTCTCTATGTTGATGATATGATCATTACTGGTGATGATCCTGAGTATATTGCCTTTGTTAAGGCTCGTCTTCGAGATCAGTTTCTTATGACTGATCTTGGTCATCTCCGCTACTTTCTTGGGATCGAGGTCTCTTCCACTTCTGATGGCTTTTCTATCTCTCAAGAAAAGTATATTCACGACCTTCTTGCTCGTGCTGCTCTTGGGGATGAGCGCACTGTTGAGACTCCTATGGAGCTTAATGTTAAGCTTCGTCCTACTGATGGTGATCTTCTTCCTGATCCGACGCGTTATCGCCATCTTGTTGGGAGTCTTGTTTATCTTGCTGTCACTCATCCTGATATATCTTATCCTGTTCATATTCTGAGTCAGTTTGTCTCAGCTCCTACCACTGTTCACTATAGTCATCTCCTCCGTGTTCTTCGTTATCTTTGTGGCACGATCACTCGTCGCCTTTTCTTTCCTCGTTACAGCTCTCTCCAGCTCCAGTGCTACTCGGATGCTACGTGGGCGAGTGATCCTACGGATCGTCGTTCCCTTTCTGCTTACTGTGTGTTTCTTGGTGGTTCGCTTCTTGCTTGGAAGACGAAGAAATAGGTTGCAGTTTCCCGTTCGAGTGTAGAGGCTGAGTTGCGAGCTATGGCCTTATTGATTGCTGAGGTGACATGGTTACGGTGGTTGCTTGCAGATTTTGGGGTCTCTGTTACGACACCCACTCCACTTTTGTCTGACAGTACAGGTGCTATCAGTATTGCACGTGATCCGGTCAAGCATGAGCTTACCAAGCATATTGGTGTTGATGCTTTTTATACACGTGCTCAGGTGCAGGCTCAGGTTGTTGCGCTTCAGTATGTGCCTTCAGATTTGCAGTTGGCGGATTTCTTTACAAAGGCACAAACTAGAGCGCAGCATGACTTCTTACTCTCCAAACTCAGTGTTGTGGATCCACCATGAGTTTGAGGGGGGATGTTAGATGTATATTTGTATATATGTATTTTCCTCACCTGTTAGGGGGTTTCCTGCATATTCTCACATGTACATGTAACTATATGTTGTGACCTTTGCCCCCCTGGGAATACAACGAGTCTATTCCTAACATTATCCAGGTCGATCTCTTGGTCAAAGAGTGATGCCCCTGTTTTATGTTGTAATGTTGCCACATAATTTAATTTCCAAAAATTATGTAATAAGGTGCACTGTCAAAGTGTCAGTTTTTCGTCCCTTTTCCCTATTTCGACCCATTGCTGGCCAAGGGGTTTTCCTGGCGTTTTGTTTATTTGTACTGAACATTGTTGTTTCCTTATCCCTGTTGGAAAATTTCATCTATTCTTTTTATCAACTGGTCCATGTGAGTGATTTGCGGTGTTTGCTTACCAAAGTATCTTATTCGATGCAATGCAAAATTGGTCTGTGTTTTTTTGTCTTACCTGCATAATCTCTATGCTGCAGCGATATATGTTGCATGTAGTTTGAAAGATATAAATGAAGCCCGGGCTAGGTGAAGCCTGTTTTCTTAACTTAAAACTTTATTTTTTACCACTTAAAAATTCTAGATTGTCTATTATATACTAAAAGCACAATATGGGATTCTTGTTTAAAGGCACTACATTAATATATATTAGTTAATCCACGCCTTCAAAATTATTTATCATTGTTGGATATTAAATCTATGGGTAGAATCTATCTATTAAATATTAAAACACAATACGGGAGTCTAAAATAGAGACACCACGTTAATCCACATCAACAAAATTATTTTAACAGTTATATCTATAATTTACGGTTAGAATTTAACAACAATAGTGTAACTTTATTGTGAAATACATGTTTAACACGTACACAAAACACAAACATATGCGTGCCAAAGAAAAAAATTGCTGCCATTGAACCACATTGTATTTTCCTTATTAATGGGTTAGATTGAGTTCATCTCTACCACGTCTCTAAAGCGGTCATGTAGCTTTTTTTTCAGATGCAGTTTCTTTTGAAAATATTTTTAGATATTTTTATAAATAGTCAAAAGATAGAGGCCGTTTAACCAGCATCAATCGTTCCCCTAGCATCATCCTTTGCAATTAATTAGGACCAAAGGTAGACATACAGTTTCATACATGCACCAAGCTAGGGCCAGCAATTGGATTGCAGGGCACACGATGCATATACATGAGCAAATTTAAATTGATGGTACCCGTAAAGCCCTAGCTAACCAGAACAAGGCCAGCCACGTATTGATAATTTGATGGTGTCCATAATTTGTTGATCAAGCAGGTAATTTCCAAACTCTTTTCTACAGGTATACACATCGGATTATATAAATAATTTTGTTAAATAAGGTTTTTCTTTGCTTTACTACAAATATGAATAAATGTATATATATCAATACGAATTTGCTATCACCGGTGGTAGCTATACATCCATAGACAGTCATTGGATCAGCCATATAGTCCAATTTAAACGGCATCCAGAATTCTAGACTTCACGGAGGAGAACGACCCTAACGGCGCTCTTTTCAGCTAGACCACCAGCCACAGCCGCGACCTACCTGCACTCCACCTGTACCCTTTTTCCCCACCATGTGACCACCCACCCGGAAGGAATCCTTCACCGTCGCCCGTTGGCCGATAGACTGCCGCGCCTCACCACCAAGGCTGCCTCTGCTCCTTCTACACCAGCGCCGCCGAACACCCACCCAAAGCCAGCACCACCGTCGCCCCTCACCAAAGCCCGCACCCACTCCATGGCGTGTGGCCACCGGCGCTGGACTCCATCGACCAGGCGACCCCGCTGTCGGCCTGCACCGCGCGTCCCAGATTCCGCCAACCGCCGTCGCCGGTGTGCCCGCCAACAACAAAATTGACCACCGCCTCCTCGCCCTGCCCTGGCCGCCGGCTCGCCCTGCCCTGGCCGCCGGCTCGCCCTGCCCTGGCCGCTGGCCGCCGGCCACCGAGCACGCCCACCCTGCTGCCAAAGCATTCGACCGCAGCGCAGCAGCATCACACCTTGTGGGGGCGAGCGTGGTCCCAGACCGTGGGGATGCGGGTGATGGCAGGTCGCAGGACCCAGTCGACGGGGACCTGTTCAAGGAGCCGCCGGCGACCTCCGCGTGTGCCCTCCACCTCCTCCGCTTTGAGCTTTCAATTTTATCCAGTTTCCTATCCTACTACTTATTTGGATCTGTGATAAACTGAAAAAACATGCCTGAGCAATTCCAATTTTCATTTGAACCTTAAATAATATGTGAATCTTGCAATTTTTCTTGAATAATTTGTGAATCTTGCATGGAATTGAACGACCAGCAGAAAAGGTACTTCATCCATGCCACACCATGGAGTTCTTCCCAGCCTGGATTCAGTAGGATTGGGGCCCTGACCTCCTTCCTTGCTTTCCCACCGCCTCCCTTTCCTGGATCCGCAGGTATCGGGGGGTCTGGTACGGGCGTCGGCAGGCGACTTGTGAGGTTGGTATGCACGGTGACGAGCGGCCTGTATGGCTTCCTTCTTTTCTTTTCCTATGCACGCGAGTATTTAGACAATCTAATATATATATATATATATATATATATATACTAGCTGAATGCCCATGCATCGCCACGGTCCGCTAAATTTTCTTTCTTCATGCAAATATGAATATAGTTCAGATCAAAATTGGGACATGTTGCATGTAAGCCAAGTAGCCAACATAACCCGAGGAGTTTTGATGGGAACATCAGCAAATGCTCCTATTATGAAAGTACATTTTAAATGCATTTAAAAAAAATAAAAATTCAGACAAAATATTCCAAATATGCATCTGAACATACTATGTCCATCCACCAAAGTTTTGGTGTGAAAAGACATTTTTTGTGGCCTGTATAAAAAAGATAAAAAATATTACATAAATAGTAATTTGTACCATAAAAATTTTCTTTTTTACATAGGCCCCAAAAAATATCTTTTTGTTACAAAACTTGGTGAGTGAACATAAAATGTGTAGATGCACGCTAATATATTTTTTTCAGAATTTTTGGACATTTTGAAAAATGATTTTTGGCTAGTGGTGCATCTACACCTAGGAGCCAAAGTGGATTTCCGAATTAAATAATTATATTTAACATGCATAGTAACAAGACAAGTCTATATATGCACCTCCCTTGGTTTTATAGAAATTTGGTGAGTCTTTGGTCCCTTGTAAGAAACCCTACTGATTTTAACTTCAGAAATTTCAGTTCTTTAGTTCTAACATTATGACCAGAACAACAAGCATTCGAGGTCGCATCTATATTTTATTTTAGAGAACAAATCTCTACCTCCTTCTGTCAGATGGCTATAGTATGTATTGTCTGTTATGCTAACAGATAATAAACTTTAATTTTCGCTATATACATCTGAAGCATACAAGCGTACTTTATTATCTTTAGATGTATGAACGAATAGATATATGGTTGTACACATTATTTGGTGCCCTATTCGCCCTATACCTTGGCTGCTAGATCTTGTATCTTCAAAGAAATTACAGCGCAATGCAGATTTCAATAGCTCCAAAGAAATCTTAGTTGTTGTTTGCATTTGAAATCCTACCCCTGTCATCAATCCTATAACTTTCTGAAGATATTGTATAAGAAATCTTAGTTGTTGTTTGCATTTGAAATCCTATCCCTGTCACCAATCCTAAAACTAAAGATATCGTATAACACTGTACGGTATCCTACATATCCACTAGTTCTTTACAATACAGGGTCCTCATAGTCCATCTGACCTAATGAGGCACAATATTTCAGCGAAGGAACATATCTCTCCAGGCCTTTCCCTATAAACTCTAGCTATGTATGGCACATACTTGCAAACCATTGTTAACCACTACCAAAAAATCATACTCCTATATGTAATTGTGAGTATACATGACAATGCTAATAATTACTTATCATAAAAAATAATTACTGGAGTGTCAAGACGAATGATTCAAGATTTGCCGCCAAAACAAGTACGCATCCACCCTTGAACTGGATTCAGAACCAAAGAATCCAAGCTGCAGCATCAATATCTCAGAAAGTACTCACAGGATCGTAGTCTATTCATTACCCTCCCACATTTCCTCAAGAATCACACAAACAATAGTGCACACAAGCAGTACCTTTTTTTGCCTCTACTATGTATCCACGCATGTAGTGTTTCTGCTTTCTTTAATACCATGCGTCCTTGATATATGCCGGAAAATCAATGTTGCAAGCATCAAACAGCCGGGAGTAGGCCATAAGAAATTCACATTTTTCAAATTTGGCTTAGTAATCACACCAGGAACTCGTAATATTCCAACTTCAGGACTGTCTCCAACCTTGTAAAGGCAAACGTAGTACAACCACTGCCGGCATGAATTAGAAGCAGATTGCCTCAGCTACACACCGCATCAGAAAACGTCTCCTCCCTACTCCGTTGTGGCCGTCCGTGCATCGCCAAATTGCCTCTCTAGATGGCCGCGTTTACGTTGATGAAGGGGTCGCTGCGAGGTGAGGCGCCGTCCAGGAGAATGAGCGCCCGCGTCAAAAATCCAGTGATGGGGTGGGCGTCGCTGCTGCCTTCCTTCAGAAAAGAATGGACACGACACGACGCAACCACGATAGAGTGTGGCGTTACAATGCCTGGCGGCTCTCGGGCTGTGTCTGTGCGCCATGGAACTCATCTTCCTCACCGACCCCTGCCTCGACTCCCGGCAACCACCGCCAGCTGTCGCCATGACCAACATTGCCAAGGACCGTGTACTCTCAAGCTTGAAGCGTCGCGCCTCCGCCGCTTTCCATGCGGACATCAGATCCCCTAGGATGCCCTACAGTACGGAAAGCACGACGCGTGCGGGGGGGGGGGGGGGGGGGGGGGGGGGGAGAGGAGGGGGGCGTCGACCTCTGCGTAGTTGAGCTCTGTTTGACGATGCCGCGGTGGCTGCCTGCGCCCGCAACGTGCGCCGCGGGCGGGTCGGCGTGCAGCACGATAGACTGCGGCTCATCGCGCGGAGTTTCGTTTCCCTCTGCTAGGGAGCTGCTGGCGCCGAAATGCAGCTCGGGTCAAGTTGTTGCGCCGTGCCTCGATCCGTCCACAAGTATGTCTATAGAGGATTGCAGCTCCTTAAAGGCCATGGAGATGAAGGGCGGAGCTATGATGGTCGCGTCCGTCCGTGACGGCCGGGATGTACATGTCCCTATTAGATTAGATAAGATGATATGCATGCTGGTTGTTAAGGGCCGCGCTAATTGTTAGTTTTTCGGATATAAGATAGGAATTGTTAGTTCGAGTGGATATAATAAATCGTTTTTTGATTTATTAGTGGCACCGGTGGGTAAATTGATGTCTTATCTGAGGGCAAAATCGGAAACTAAAAGTGTGACACCGGACACCGCTTTTCGCTTTAATAGTAAAGATATTCATTTATGATGATTATTAGGAGATAAATAATAGACTTAATAAATAAAAATTCCCACACTAATTAGTATATGTGTACCAAAAGTAAGGATAGACTCCAACATTAATTATATATATTTCTAACACTAGTAATTATATATTTTCCAACATTAATTAGTACAGAAATTACAGATAAGTACTCATTAATTAGTATATTTCCAACATTAATTATGGATAAGTGATCATTACTTTATAATTTTCCAACATTAATTGTGGATAAGTACTCATTTAAATGTAAGGATATATATTAAATATTTTTATTTATGGTGAACAATAAAAGACACTAATGGCTCCCTACGACCTTGATCAACCTCGGGTCGCTCCATATATATGGCATATCAAACTCCCTGCCTCGGTTAGTAAGGCTACAACTTTGCAAAAAAGAGCATCCATCTGAGTGTGGCAAGAAGCCCGTACTATATTGTCATCCATCCATGGCACACATGGTCGGGGGCGCAAAGCTGGGGATGCTGAATTTTCTCCTCTTCCTTTACGCCATCATTGCATCGGCGACCAACCGCAGTGTCGGCCGACAGTTTGTGCCCCGTGAACAGGTCCTTTATTCTAGAGATTTGATTGTTATATTATGTATGATAGTTACAAAATTTTCTACCATACACGTAGAATCCCGATCTAGATTAAACGATAGACACTAGGGTTCAATTTTTCTCTCATAGATTCTGACATTTTCGATGGATCATCAAGAGAAAGGAAGTACTTCCTTCATTTCTTGGTCACAATGGAAGTCCTTTATTACATACATTTTGGAGTAGGTATCGTAGCACTATCTTCAAGTAGGATTAGAGTTGATGTCACCCAAAAAGATTGAGTTGAATAGAGAGATAGAGAAGATACAGTGTATCTCATGATCTAGGAATTTGGTTGAAAAGATATTAGAAGTGTTGATTGGATAGGAGTTAACAGGTTGGGTGAGTCCCTTTGATTGGTGGGCAAGTAGATCTTCTACTCCCTTCGATGGAAAACTGTGTTGGATAGTTTAGTAAAACCTAGTCTAAAGTTTGTATTAAGTCACCGGCACTTTTTTACGATCGGTGGGAGTATCTTTTTATTAGGAGTTCAATTTATTTATTTATTTTGAGGGGAAGGAGTTCAATTTATTAGAATGTCCACTCTTGCTAACATAAGCCAGCGGGCTTTGATGGGTTTGGGTCATATAGCTTCTATATCTCGTTTTCTCCATTGTATTTCGTGTGTATTATGAAAGTGAGATCCATACTATCTCAGTTCTTGAATCACATCACCAAGTGGAGGACTGGAGATGTATAACCTAAAACGAACCCTACTTTTATATCCGGACAAAGTTTGTATCGTGAATCATCAAATAACAAATTAATATGGTAACTATATTAGGTGCGCTTTTGTGCATATCATACATAATGGTGATGGAATAGTACTTACTTATAGTACTTATAGTGTATAACCTTTTTACTGTTTACTCTTCTCTAGGAATTATGTCCTCGTATCGGCCCTAATTATTACCAACCAAGATTTGGATTTTTTTTTGGCAAAATTTAAATTGTTTGGAGTAAATTTGGAAGAACTTCAAATGTTTGGATACTCATGTTAGCAACATGTAACCACTGATTAAGGGGTTATTTTCACAAGATTGCCTAACAATATTTGGATACTCGTGTTAGCAACATTTAACCCACTGATGAGGGTGTTATTTTCATCGGATGCCATTTTCAATATTCGGTAGCATCACGCTGACAAAATAACAAGTAGGAAATTTCAACTCCTATCAAGATGTGTATCTCATAATCTGAGAAGTAACATTTTTTCGCTCAAGTGGGGTCTAGAAACTCCATACATTTTTAATGAAACCATGCTCCCCAAACATGCATGGTCTGTCACAACATACATACCACGAATTGCCTATAGTGAGAATATAATAATTATCCGGGTCATTACATAATTTTTTAGTATTAACTTAAGAGATTGTAAATTCCTGGTAAAGAGAATAAATAGTTTGTACAATAAATTTTTAAAGCCTAAAACACACTTTTTTTTGAATTGTTGCCTAATGTGGCATTCCTTGATCACACGACTTGTTTTAACTGGTTACCCTTCGTGTCTTTTTCTGGTCCCCTTTGTTATTGCAGGGAGAAAATTCAAAAGGATCTCTCATCTCCTTGCCCAAGCCTGCAGTCATACCCAACTCAACAGACCAGTTCCGCAACAAGCTTCGACTCCCGCACTTTGCTAAGCCGAGACACTACGAGCTGCATTTCCACCCTAACATCGCCACCTACACCTTCTCTGGGCTGGCAGCAATCACTGTCGACATCTTAGAGCCCACCCATTACCTTGTGTTGAATGTTGTGGATCTCATCATCGACCATGCTTCCATCTACTTCAAGGTATACAATGTTGCATTGACATATAAAGAGAAGAGAAGCTGGCAAACATTGCGCTATTCCTCACAGAACATAATAAACCTCATCTTGATTGGTGTCATGGTGCCGGTATTGCAGTCTTTGGCACCTACCGAGATTGTATTCTTCAAGGATGACCAAATTATGGTGCTAGGGTTTGGTAAAGAGCTTCCACTAGGTGAGGGTCTGCTCACGATGCACTTCAATGGCACCCTCAATGATGACATGAGGGGATTTTATAGGAGGTATTATTTCTTGCAGTTATCTTTCTATATATTTCTATTATTTTTGGAATCATGCATGCAAGAATTGTATAATATGTACCAAACCATATTAAAACTATGAAACAATATGACTACACCTAATAATTAAAATGATCCACTCTCTTGGCAGAGAGCTAATATCAGTTTTGTGTAGTGATATCTACTACTATCAGTAGAACATCCATTCTACACATTGTTGGACATAGAAATAGTAAATCATGCTGAAATAGTGAGATGCCCATATAAAATTATTAAGACATGTATAAACTGTAACCATCATATAAATAGGAAGATATGTAAAAAGGTAAGGGATGATAAGATAGTAAGAGCTTTAGACAAAAGTAGTAAGATACCCTTACAATTTGTATTGTTCTTACTATTTATTCCACGGTCCATAGTGTTATTTTGACTTGAGTAGAAAAACTTATTCTACACATGGTAAAAAAATATCACAAATAATTCTACAACCAAGATTTTTTTTCTTACATAGAAAGTTAAAGTTCCATGGACATGTAATTACATATATTTTGACCCACACCCAACAATAATCGGCATAAGAAACGGGCATTATAAGTCATAACAGCCTTCAAACCACAAAAAAAACATACATATATGTATATATGCTACATCACACAATATTTTTGACTTCATGTCTATATTTTCTTACTTTTTTGTACTTTCAACATAAGACAATATTTACATGATGTAGAGATCATGTACTATTAGGAAAGAGACAAATAAGACTTCACAAAAATACTCCAATCAGAAATAAGTGTCGGTGATTTTGTAAGAACTCGGAGTTTATACTAAGTCACCGACAGTTATTTTCGATCTGAAGGAGTAGTACAAAACAACTATCCAACCAAAATCACCCTGCCTAGCCAAAAAATGAATTCAACTAAAATAACACCTACTCTCCATTTGTATCCATGGATGTTGGCGCATTTCCAGCCTACCCCACCTACGACGCCCAGTCCCCGCCTTCTATAGGACACGCATGCATCTCAAACCTTTAGGCGCCGCTGTTAACCATATTGTTGTACCAACCTCGAGTATTTCGTTCTTCTGCATGCTGTTTGCAAAGGTTCTACACGGCTCACTCCATCCTGACACATGGCTCTCCACCCAACCTCCCACGCGAATGCTGGCTCGCATGAAATCAGAGCAGGCTGAGTGAAGCAGAAGTTGACATGACTAGTTAGCTGTTTTTCCTCCATGTTGTGGCCCGCAAGGGTCATAAAAGACCCACCAGGCCATGCCCGAGAGGAAATGCTGAATCGGCAATCTCCGGTCAACCTGCCCAGTTCTTTCGACTTTTGCAACTGGGGATACAATGAGCTATTCTCTCAAAAATCACAAATAGAGCTCGAGCTCCATAGTGGCCATTTTTTGAAAATTTTGAAAATGACATTTAATTTTTTTAAAAAAAAATCTAGATGTAGATAACGTTGAGATCTACAAGCCTGTAAAATCTCAATTCAAAATTCGTTGTATTCTGGGCTACAGAAAAAAGACAAACCTGACAAATTTTCAAGTTTTGAAAATGGGTAATGTTCATCACGCCCAGATCTACATATTTGTGTTTTTTGCTGAGCCTCAAATACAACGAATTTTGACTTGAATTTTTTTCATATTAGCATATCTCATTATTATCTACATCTAGAATTTTTGTTTCAACTTTTTCTAAAACTTTTAAATACGGTTTTTAAAAAATTACAAAAATCCCGCATGTCTACTCTCGTTATTCCCCTCACTCTCGTTTCTCCTTCACCTCTATATGGAGATGGCCGTGGCGACGAGAGGGCAGCAGACCGGCGGCGGTGGGCTCGTGCCTGGTTTTTCTCCGCTCGCCCGCCGAGACCTCGTCTGGGAGCTTGCGCGATAGGTGCGTGGCAACGGCACTGAATGCAGTACACTGATCGATCTATGTGTTTACTACAACTGGTGTCGGTGGTACCTAGATTCAGAGCTCGCTTACTGAATCAGAGAAGAAATTGGGGACGCCATAAATTACCTACGCGCTTCCTCCGTGCCTGCAGCGAGGGTATCCACGGCGGCGTGTGCCATGCGGAAGCACGCGGACACAGAGGGCTCGCCCAAGGCAAGCGGCGCAATGGGTCGCCGTCATCCAAGTTTCAGTTACAGTCTAGTTGCAACCCATCTTGCAACACAAATCTCAAAACAAATTCAATGGTTTGGATTTTTTTGTCAGTTAGAACCTAGGTGTAACTATGAAAATCGCAGTTGCAACTCATTTGCAACTGGGAAATCCTAGTTGCAACCCACTTACAACTGTCATCAGCACGGATCAGGAGGCCAATCCAATGTCTAAAGAGTTGACTGACATTTATTTGATCGTAGACACTTGAGAATTAGCTAGTCCGCACTTATAACCTAATGGTAAGTAGAGTAACAATACTCTCCATAATGCTACGTCATCCAACACACTAGATTCATCCTATGAGATCTGATCAACCTTCGTGAGAAGGTAGCAATAATAGGTCCCTAATTTTAAGCTACATATAACTATGTTCACCCAGCACCTTACATGTCCCAATTTCAAACCGTTTCCAAGCCGTCAGCGACCATCTCTTGTGTATTCTCACTTATATGATATCTCTCCAAAACTATGTGAAATTTGGACAAATCTCCATACATAAATTTGATTTTAGTTAATATCTTTAAATGAGGTATCTTCTTAATCATTCCAAGTGGTTTGAAAATAAAATGTAAAAGAATTTTGAAGGCAGAGAAGTTTAATGGTAGGAGTTTAGTTTATCTGAAACAACTCCTAAACCATATGAAATCTGGCAAAGTGTACTATAGAAAAGTTGCATCTAATCACTATTTTCTTTCATGGTGTATCATTTTCGTCATTCAGATAAGCAGTTTGAAAATTAAGTCCAAAAAAGGTAAATAGATAGGTGCAAAAAATAGTATCGATTTATTTAAAATTAGTTGTGTATAAGCAATAGATATCACACGATATATAATTTGGTTCACTCCAATAAATGTTTGTAAATTAAGACAAAAAATAGTAAAAAGCAAAACAATTCTCATGGACGCACGTGAAATTCGAGTATGTGTTGTCGAAAGTGTTAAAAGGGTTGTGGAATACTTATTGTGCAACTTATTTATTGTTTGTGGCTATGTATAGTTTTAGTTGGTTATCATGCACAAAGAGATGTAATGTCATGTGTAAGCATGTATAGCTTATGCTTGAGAAACTTCGAAGTTCACAACAGTCTATATCATTCTCACAAAAGGGGAGAGAATACAAATGAACTATTGGTTTACATATGCTCAAAACTTGGTAGGACGCCAAAGTATCACTAGTAGTTAAGAACTGATACTACATAGACTTGAATTACCAAGACCACTTTCTTTTGGGAATTATGTTTCACAACTAATATTCTTGTCTTTCACCTTTCATATTTTTATGTTTTTTTAGTAAATATCAGTATAAGGGGAAATTTGCAAACATGGCGGTGACACAGTTCGCGGCTGTGGATGCACGACGATGCTTTCCGTGCTGGGATGAGCCTGCATTCAAGGTAATTATCAAAGCAGGGTTCATAATATGAGTAGCATCTCTAGATGCTTGATATACTTTTATTTTTCCTCGAGTGTCATTGTTCATTTACTCATAACCTGACCATAAAATTTATTCAAATACAAAATTGTAATTAGTCAGTTGATCTCATAATGTTCCTATAATATATGTGCCCAATAAGGTATGTTATGTTTGCTAAATAAAATCTCACCTTACTTCAAAACTTCAGGCAAAGTTCAAAATAACATTAGTAGTTCCATCCGAGTTGGTAGCATTGTCCAACATGCCTGTATCTAGTGAGATGGCATCGGGTCCTATCAAGACTGTCATGTTTGAAGAATCACCTCTAATGTCAACTTACTTAGTTGCGATGGTTGTTGGTGTTTTTGACTATGTAGAAGGTGTAACATCACAAGGTATCATCTCATATTTCCTACTCCCTCTGATCGGAAATAAGTGTCGGTGATTTTGAACTAACTTAGTACAAAGTTTGTACTAAGTCACTGACAATTATTTCTGATCGGAGGGAGTATTTGATTTACAACATTCATTACACAATCATTGGATTCAATATTTCTCTCACTTCATTGTATTATTTTATTTAGGAACCAAAGTTCGTGTGTACATGGAAGTAGGTAAAAGTGAACAAGGGAAGTTTGCATTGGATGTTGGATTGAAGTTATTGGATTTCTATAATGAGTAAGACCATAACCTACCTTGCCATTTTCCAAAACTGGTTAGAGAATAAGAACATAAACGGCAATAATGAAGTATCTCAAACTAGGATGTTATTTGATAAAATGACTAACCGGGTATTTGTTTACTCAATGTCTTAGTTACTTTGGCACTCCCTATGCACTCCCTAAGTTGGACATGATTGGTATAACTGACATATCTTTCGAAGGCATGGAGAACTATGGATTGGTAACATGCCAAGTTCTGGAGTTGCTTTTTGACGAGTCATCTTCAGCACCCAACAAACAGCGGGAAGTATGGAACATAACTCACAAAGTTCCTTTTCCATACTTATTTTCATCATTGCTTATTCAGGTCTTCCAAAATAATATGTCATTACCATACTTAATGGATGAGTTGATTATTGTTTTAACAAAAAAAAATGTTTGTCTCTTACACCTTCTGATTTTCGAAGATACCCTTTGCTTATTGATCCCAATATGTATTATGTTTAGATTGCAGTTCTTGTGGCACATGAGTTGGCTCATCAATGGTGTGGCAATCTTGTAACAATGGAGTGGTGGGATCACATATGGCTAAGTGAGGGATTCACAACATGGGTAATTTTATGACTCACAATTTGAAAAAATTAATACCAATCTGTGTATCTATGCTGAAGGCATTCATTTGAATAGATGAGCTATTACGCAATAGATTATTTATTTCCTCAATGGAATATTTGGATGGAGTTTCTTGAGAGCATAATTACTACTCTAAGATTGGATTCAGTAGCTGGGTCTCATCCTATCGAGGTAATCACATTTCTTGTTACTGTGTGATTGACTGACCGGGTTCAAATTTTATTCATTTCATACGACGTGCATTACATTGTATATCGATTGAATCTATGGTCAAAGCACTAGTTTGAAACACAAAAATCTTGTGAGTATTAGTTTGGAAAATACTAGATGATAAAACTTACTTATATAAATGCGCTAATCTCACATCTCTAGGGAATCATTGCTTAATTCATGGTTGACTACTGAAAGGTTCACAAAAAATGTGGAAAATACAAATCACTAATCACATAAAATATCTTGGTTTTTCTGGAAAGTTACAAATTGAAGTTCTCATTTCATAGAGCTAAATTTGAATGTTGTCTTTACTAAATGGGATCCGTCCACCAATATTGTCATACAAAAGTCATGAATCTAGCTTTCCATTTATAGATCCAATCAAAAGACAATGTGGAAAAAAAGGCAACATGTAGACAAGAATAATCTAATTGAACTATATTCCACATCTAGCATGGCAGGGCATATAAATAGCACACCGCCTATGTGCTTGGAAATTATGAAAGATGCCTCATTTCAAATCAGGCCCTAGCGATTCAAATTTTTGTTGGTTGGATACCTATGGGGGTAGGTGGTCTTTCATGGCACGTTGTAAGTACCTTTGAGCCCGGCTCTAGAGAACACTCGAGTCGGGCGTCTCTAGCGGGTCGGGCTCATTTGAGAGCGACTGGCGCATGCAATGACTCCAATGATGCACTCCAAAAACTTGAGAGTGCACATGATTTCTTCTCCTCATCTTAATATCCTTCACTTAATCCCTCATAATTAACACAACCATACTTTGGTTCAAGATAGGGGCTCTACATAAATGATGTTTGTTGACGATGTGATTCCATTCTGACAGTTAGTTATGAGTTTCGCAAACTAGAAATCTTCTATTCATATTTAGAGATTTTAAACAGAAGCATCAAATCAATCACACATGGTGGATCATTTGAAATTTTCCAATGGCCAGTAGCTTCATCTCACTATTTCGCACATCTCTAGTGTTTTAAGTTTTCCCTTTTGACGGTCATAGAGGAATAGATTTGTCTCCATGGTGTTTAATACATGTTAATTAGTGTGTGTGTGTGTCTCTTGATCAACCTCTCTCTACCCTACCTCTTGATCATATAATTTTCCATTTTACCATTTGTCATGAGATGTACATGAGAAATAGAATCGATAATTTGATTCTATCCCAACAATCGATTCAATTTTCATTAAATATAGCTCCTCAATTTCTTGTTTATATTTGGACTTACTTTCTGAAAATTTCATGAAATTTAACAGACAAGGTTGATTGTTTACATTAGGTAATAGCTTCATATCGTTGTTCTCTCCACAACTCTCATGCCGTAAGTTTTTAATTCAAGGCTCATGAAAGAATGTGATATGAGTACTTACTCAAGCATGTGTTATCTTGGTGTTTATGAGCTATCTTTACAGTGTCTATCTATATTGTCTTTATTTTTGTCGTTGGTACTTTTTGGAGTGTATCATTTCGTGATGAGGTCTACATTAAGAAGATAAACATCGGCCTTTTTAGGTTCAACACCTCAAACTATTCAGTTTATTGTTCATGTTTGAACCCCTTTTAGACAAGTTGCATCAATTAATTGCACATGACCAATTGTTTTAAATTCTTTTAACCAGTAGTTTCATCCCGTTGTTCCCCACATATCTCTTGTTGTAAGTTTTTTGTTTAAACACTAATAAAAAAATTCTTGTGAGTTATTTGCAAGTGTGATGGTTTAGGAGGTACGTCTACCATGTTGAGAAGAGGTGAGAACAACATCACTAATATTGATAATTAACACACAAACACCGCATTAGCGGAGCTGATGCGTGCAACCAAACATTTAGATCATGTTAATGTTATCATGCAATCTATGCGACAACAAAAGAGACAGAACAAGAATCAATAGTCGCATATGGGCGGATGGTCCCAAAAGGGGCTTGCCAAAACCGTTTAGGGGGAGGGGGAGGTCTAGACACTACAGCCCCATCTCCTCCCCTAATGTACCTAATACTTCTAGAAGTACCTGGAGTAGACAAAAATGCAAGACATTGTACTCAAAGATATTGCTTTACAACTTGTGATGACATCGAGGGGGTTGTAGTCCCGGATTTCAGTTCTAGTCTGGTATAGGCATCATTTGCATGTCTTGATAGGAAGATGTCGGCCTCACTAGGTTCTGGCACGAGCAAATCTGGTAAGGACGCGTACCATGAAGATTTCTCAGGACGTCGCATGGTGCCACAATATCTTATGGTAGGTACTATATAGGTCTACACCTTAGAGTTATCGCTTTGAGGTGCCATGTCCATCCATGACTACTAACATATCCGGGATGTTTCCTAGCGAAGAGGCTCTTGCTCAGGTGTACGAACTTGTTCGTTATTTCCTATGATGGTTTAAGGTGTGTGCTAGTTTGCCGAGAGTGCCTATGATGGAGTGAGGTATTTCATATATCATCACTATGCGATGGCTACTGGGTTAGGTGCAAATGAGCATGAGGGATATATGCAAGTATATTTTTTACATTGTATCTTTGATGCAAGCAAAACAATTTAAGCATTCATCTTAAGTGTAGGTGATGGTTTCTGGAAAAAATCATGAGGAATTTATTTTACTAGAAAACCCATTTTCAAATAGTTGTATCAAAGTAGCATATTTACTAAGTTTTGAACTTACAGTCTAGGATGTATTTTTCGTACAAGTTAAACTCCAGGTGTGGTCGGGATGAGAAAACCCTAATAAAAGCATTTCATCTAGAACAAGGGGGTGGGTGGGCTTGATTTTGTTTATTGGTATGTAATTTCCAAAACATAGTTTTGTTAGTAGTTTGGTGCTTATTGTTTGTAGGTGTAGTGTTGTGAAAATTATTATGAAATATAGTAATTATAATAGTTTTACTTTCATAGATTTTATTTGACATTAGATTTTGTAAAATAAGGACTTGTGATTTTATTTGCACTTTGACTTTTTGATCTTCTATGCTCAGGTCGAAATACACCATACCAGTGAAATCAATAATGGAATTTATGATGACATCATATATACTAAAGGCGGTTCTATTTTTCATATGCTACAAAGTTACCTTGGGACAAAGCGTTTTCAGGTCTCAAATTTTCTAGTGTCTTTACTGATATATTATACTTCATATTGTTACTTAAAAGTGCATGGAACCGCTCTTAATCAATTCCTTCATTCGTGTGGACAATGGCACTGTAATGGCAGTTCTATTTTTTGTATGCTACAAAGTTACCTTGGGACAAAGCGTTTTCAGGTCTCAAATTTGCTAGTGTCATTATTGATATATTGTACTTCATAGTGTTATTTAAAAGTGCATGGAACCACTCTTAATCAATTCCTTCATTCGTGTGGGCCATGGCATTGTAATGCCACATTTTGCTTTGATTAATTTAGTGGAAATAACAATAGCTTACATAAGTATAAGACGTATTAATTCACACGATATTTTATAATACTATTTTATATTTCATTAGGCTTATAGAGTAACGGTGAATAATGTTTTATATAAGCATATTAATGTAGAAATAGAGAAATGCAACAAAATTATAGGTACGTTGGTTCATGTTGTGTATTTTGTGAGAAACTATGCATAGCAAACAATATGTAAAGTTTCACTTGCACAAGACTTCAGTGTGGTATTACTTACTAAAGGCCAATTATTGCATAATATTCTATCTCTCACACCCATTCATGTTGTCTAAATCTACAAAACATTCACCTAGTGAGTCATTTTGTACTAAAAATGTGAATTTATTTCAGAAAGCATTGGCTTCATATATTAGAAAATATGCCTACTCAAATGCTAATACGGAGGACCTATGGGATGTGCTTGAAGCGGAAACTGGTGAACAATTCAAGGATACGATGAGTGCATGGACGAAAAAACTAGGATATCCTATTATTAATGTAAAACTTGAAGGAAAAGGCATCCAACTTGAACAGGTAATTAACCTTCAGGTGCATTTTGTTCTGCATTCGTCCAAATGCTGACAACAGAGTACCTACATGAATGTCTTGTTCATCCATTATTTTTATTTTTGATGTATAGTTCTGTAGTTTGGGTGCATCTCTTAAAATCATCTATACATGTACACACTCGTGATGCTAATAATGGGATTTGAACTTTATTTTTGTTGCTTGATCCTATTATATTTATAATGGAGGTCCTTCATAAAATTTCTCTTGAGAAATGATCAACTCATACATGAAAAGATAAAAATATCCACCAATATCTATATTCTTATATCCAACCTACAATAACTAGTAATAATTTATAGAGGAAATCTACTTACACAACCCGAGGCTAGCTAAGCCATTTTCTTTCCCACCATGTTATGTGCCTGCTATATACCAGTTTCCTATTCATACACTCTGGCCAATAATATAGGGAACAATAGGCTAACAAGACTAGCATTATGCTTGATTCCATGCTCACCCTTATAAGTTGGTATTTACCTATTTCTTTGATCATTCGCAAATATCCGGGAAACTAACATGGGTCATCCAAGAGATTCTGATCAAACGGTTCTTTGACATCTTTGAGCCATCTATCATGTGGTAATTTTTCACTAATATGTATTTCCAGTGTTTGGACACAATATTTTTGCATGATATTTTCTGTACTAGGGAAAAGTTATAAATTGTGGTTTATGTTTATTTTACTTTGACAAAACTGTAGAAGGGAAGGGAAATGTTGAAATGCTTACGTTAACCGTCTGACTGACATTATTTACATGTTATGTTGCTTCAAGGACGTGCTTTTAATGTTTATTGCAGGAACCATTTTCATTAGATGGATCCTCCCGATCTGGCTTGTGGGATGTGCCAATAACTTTAAGTTGTGCTTCAACAACAGAAAAGTTCCTTGTGAAACAGAAGTATGATAAGTTGGACTCTTGTGGTAAACAAGAGAAGGATGGCAAATTTTTGATTAAATTGAATATAAATGAAATAGGATTTTATCGTGTGAAATATGATAAAGAAATTGCAGATCAAATCCAAAATGCATTACAGGCCAACATGTTCTCTTCAATTGAAAAAATTGGTAATAACAATATCTTTCATTATGAAGTCTCATTGCAATGTTTTCTTAGAAGTACTATAACATTAGTTTTCCAGGCATTGTGGAGAATGCACGTGAGCTTGCCATGGCCCGCAAAGACACACTTTCTGCATTGCTATATATATTGTATGCTTTTCGTAAAGAAATAGACTACAATGTTCTGACCCATGTAAATGATGTATGTATATGATTGCCCAATTAATTTGGTTATATTCAATATTTATTTGAATATTTTTTTTTATGTTAATTTTTTGTTTTTATAGATAACTTCCAGTGTTTCCAAAATATCAACTGATGCCACGCTTAACTTGGCCAATGACATAAAACAACTTCTCATCAAAGTTCTTTTATTGCCCGCTGTGTATGCCATGTCATATTTAACTATTTATCTTTATTATCATTTTTAATTAAATATTATTTCAGTCATATATGATCTTTGTATCACTATATTTACTTGAACCTTTTTTATAAGCCATATTTTTTCCAGAAAGTTAGGTTGGGACCCGATTACTGGTGAGGACGGCCATGATGCAAATCTCCGAGAAATGCTTTTAGTTTCACTTGTTGAACTAGGACATGATAGGAGTATTAATGAAGGGGTTCGGCGATTTGGCATCCTCATCCATGATCACAACACTTCAATCCTTTCTCCAAATACTAGAAGGGTATAATCTTTTGCCTTACTTCACGTTATGATCCTAAGTTATTTATTTACTTATTTTGAGAAACCATTTTACCACAGGCTGCGTACCTCTCTGTGATGCAAACAGTTACTAGTACAAATAGATCTGGTTACGATGCACTTCTACAATTCTACAAGAAATCAACAGACGAGGAGGAAAAGTTATGTGTCTTAGGTGTGTATTCGTATTTGACCTTCTTAAATTAACAAAGTTTCTTGCTGATGTTTTTTCTGGTTCTTCTCAAAGCATTTTCTATTTGTTTCTAGGTGTATTACTGTCTTGTGCGGATAAGGATATTGTTCTTGAGTCACTAAATTTAATTTTCAGCAACGAGGTAGGCTATAAATTGTTTCGTTCTGCCTTGCAAGTTCAAAGTAAGCATGCAATTTTAGTTGCATTTAGAAATCACATGTCTCTCCTTCTTGTAGATCCCTAATCAAGATGCAGTTCATGTTCTTGAATTTACTAGCATACATAGCCGTGAAACTACATGGATATGGTTGAAGGTATGTTCTCGTGTATTGCAGATGGAGATCATAATATTTAGAAATATGATACTTCTGATCAGCTCGGAGAATTCGATTCTACATAAAATACGCACCTAGTGTATACTCGTGCTCCTAGAAGTGCCCATCTCAAATGTATTGTCTTAACTAAGCTCGACTCTAGTACTCCATTTGCCAATTTAGAAATTGGGGAATATAAATGTAGCAATTATTAAATGGAGATTATTTGTATTGTAACCTAATGCGTATACAAAATTGCATGAAATCGACACACAAGTCAAGTCACACCTTTAAAACATATAGGGCGTGTTTGGTAGCCCGGCCCAGCTCAGAGATTCTCTACCCAGCCGAGATTTCGTTGTTTGTTAGCCCGGTTTGCATCTTCGGGCACTGCCCAGCTGGAACGGAAAAGCTCTCTCGGCCCTGCCCAGTTGAGAAGCTCAAATCGAGCTTCCCAACTGAGCTCGGCCGAGTCCATCCGGAAAAAGTCCCCCCGCACCCGCGTCTGGGCCTGAGGTCCGCGAGGGGTCACGCCCCCGCTCCAGATTTTGCCCCCCATTCGCCCCCGCACACTCTCCTCTGCCTCCGCCGCCTCCCCCCCGATGCTCTGCTCTGCCCCGTCCCCGTCGCCGGCCGAGCTCTCCACCGTTGGCCGAGCAGGCGCAGGCAGTGCCGCCTCTCCCGGAGTCGCTCACCGCCCGCGGAGCAGCAGAGGCGCCGCCTGGCGGCGGCTCGACGACGAGGAGCACGCGACCTCCTGTCAGCGCGTGGCGGCGGAGCGTGGCGGCCCTCTGTGCGTGGCGGCGGAGCGTGGCGGCCACCCCTGTGCGTGGCGGCGGAGCGTGGCGGCCACCCCTCTCGCCGGCGACGGCTCCCCTCGCCGGCGGCGGCCCGGAGCCCGAGCCGGCCATCCTAGGGACCTGATGGCTTTTTTTTGTTTTATATTCAAGGACTCGATCGCTTTTCTGTTTTGTACTCAGGGGCCCTATTGCTTTTTTGTGTTGTATAGCATGGCTCAGGTCATACAGGATACCAAACATGATCCCAACTGAGCTCGGCTCAGCTCATGCAACCTACCAAACACACCATAATAAAACATACTTGTATGTAGTGAGCTCGGCTCGGCTCAGCTTGTCTCAAGTGAGATAGTCCACCCGGGCTACCAAACACACCCATAGTTTTAAGTCCATTGCTTATATCATTAGACACCATACTCCAAGAAGCTCATTCCTTAATCATCCTCAAGTTATGTGTGGAAATGACCATGTTTAGATTTCTATATATAGCACTAGTTTATTTATATTGATGGACATGATGATAGCTAAATGCCATTATTTCACTTAATCTGCAAGGTAAGTGGCCAATTACCATTCATTTGATTGTGTATCACTTATGGAAATCAAAGGGACCGTAACTCATGAGGTGCACTGCGATAAATATTATTTACATAAAGATGTTCAACTATATTTTAAATTTCTTTTTTAAGCCTGTTAATACACTCTACTTTTAACTAAAGTGTGATCTTGACTTTAAAAACGCTATTTTAAGACTATCAATAAACCTTTCATATATGCTATAATTTCTTGGAGGTTGAATAACTCTTCATGCTAATTTAGTAAGCCATCAAATATTTTGAAACAACATGCCTACATCATTATGTTTGTCTCATCTATTCACAGGAAAACTGGGATCATATCTTGAAGATAATTCCTGAGAATGACCTATTATGGTGTATTGTCAACAACATTGTTCCGTTGGTATGTTCACATGAAATTCTTATCCATTGATTTTGAAATTTACTTATTTCTGATTATTCGATCTCCTAGTTAGTGTATGCAATATACCACTTCTAATGTGCACTGTATCTTCTTCTTTTTCCAGTTCACCTCCACTGATAGGGCAGAAGAGATATCCAAGTTTTTTATGAACATCAAAGATGTGACACTTCAGACTGCACTAAAAAGAAGCCTAAAGGATGTGCTCATAAGTATGAGATGGATTGATGGAATCCGCAGTGAGCCCAAACTTGCACAGACGGTGCATGAACTTCTTCACAAGACCTGACGCCATTTTCCTGCTATTATTATGGTGGTGACAATGCACTATTAGTGGAGGGGTTGAGGGGATTGAAAGATGCTTATTGATATTATTGTGAACTATAATAACATGAGTCGGCACCTGTACGCATGTGTCAATCTGCATGGCATGTCCATCGACGCATTGCCCATTTTCAAACCTCTTTGTCGACTTCTCTTGATGCCAGCACCCTTTGCCCATTGAGCTTCCGCGACGTGTTGTCTACTGTGTGCTACATATTGAGCTGCATTTAAGAGCCTGCCCTCCGTCCACCCTTCTTCTTCTTCTTCCTCTTCTTCTTCTTCTTCTTCTTCTTCTTCTTCTTCTTCTTCTTCTTCTTCTTCTTCTTCTTCTTCTTCTTCTTCTTCTTCTTCTTCTTCTTTGGTGGTTTGTACTCTCGTGTGTGTGCTCTATTGTTGCCTGTTGTGTATGTGGCAAGTCGTTATGCCTCGCGGCATATCTCAGTATTATATTAGACGAGTTGGATATGTGTCCGTTATTTAGGATGTCCTATTTAAAGCAACTCCACTTGCCCCCCCCTCTAAAGCCCCCCCCCCCCTCTCTCCAAATGTTGTTTGAGGGCACCGGCGCAGAAAATCCCATTCACTCGCGCCCTTCAAATTAATTTTTCAGACTCTTCGTCGTCTCTACCTCGTCTTCTGCGCCAAGTAATGGCGTTGCACCAACGACAGCCTTGCAGCGGCGTGGCAAACCATCGCGTCAGAGCACGCGTCGCCGTAAATTCATGCCACGCGTCCCGCCTGTCGTTCCTTCCTGCCGCTTTATGCCCTTTCTCCTTCGTATTCCTGCCCACTTCCGGCTATAAAAGCTCGACGCCTTGCCATTGCTGGCTCACATACTCACACCGCCAGAAAAATGCCTCGCCGCCTCATCACGACATACGCCATGCTCCCTCGCGGCGCGTCCCCACCGCCGCCGCCGCAGGCAGACGAGGTAGACAAAGAAGACGACGATGAGTTCTACGTCGGCCTACCAGATGATGCAGCGGCAGAGGAGGCCGCCGCAGAGCAGAGAGCTCTGCTCGCGTCGTTCGAGACGCGACGCCGCGACAAGGCAGCTCATCACTTCATGCATGTCGAGAGGAGGGCGGCGGCAGAAAGGTTGGCAGATGTGCAGGCAAGCGCCCGATCCACCTCTCACCGCCGCAACCTCAAGGCGGCCAGGGCGGCGATGGCGGCGGCTGAACAACGCCTCGCGGAGGCGCACCGAAGCGGGAGGTTGTCGGTGGCAGAGGCACGCCATCGCCGTGAAAACCAGGAGGACCGGCTGACGTTCACTTCCTTCCTAGAGGACGTCGAGCGCTGCCGCCGCGAGCGGGTGACGAGGCGGACTAAAGCGAGGGGTTGTCAGTGGTGGAGGCGCGCCATCGCCGCGAAAACTAGGAGGACTGGCTGACGTTCACCTCCTTCCTAGAGGACGTCGAGCGCTGCCGCCGCGAGCGGGTGACGGAGGAGCGTCATCAACGCTGCTGGGTGGTTTTCCGCCCACGCCGGTCCAATGACGGTGCTGGCCCGTCGAACGCTCCACCACCACCATCGGGCGCCGGCGCCGCCGGCGAGGACTCGGAGGACGACGTCCTCTTTCAGATTTAGGCTTGCTTTAGCTATGGTTTATGTAAAATCTATCAAGTATGAATGAAATGCTTTTAGTTTTCTGGGGTTCTTCATCGACTCTACGTTCGTCCGATGCAGTGGTCAAGGTAGTGTTTTTCAGCACCGTCGTTCTGATGGCTAGCATCCTTGTGCAGTGTGATGCTTCTGTGGTACACTTGTGTGTTTCATCTAGTGGGAGTCGAGATGGTGTTGCTCTTCCCTTTTTCCCTCAATTTTTAGGACTGTCGGCGAGCTCTGCTGCAGCGGTTCGTCGGTTTGCCGCCGCTCCATTTTGTTGGAAAGGGTGTGCCCTCAGAAGAAGAAAGTCGGGAGGGACCTCTCCGCCTGCGTTGATGGGCGATGACCTGTGCCTGCATGGTACAGGTGCACGCACCAGAGGCCCGGAGCACGGCGGGAGCGCCAGCGAGGAAGACCAAGGAAACGCGAAGAGCATCGTCCTGAACTGTCTGAACTGTTGTGATTTCTTTCGCTGCAACTGAACTGTCGTGGACACCCGCTAGGTCCGCTCCAAGCTGGTAGCCTGTACAGGAGGCATTTCCTGTATGGTCCATCAATATCGTATTGGATATACTCGTAGAAAGACAAGCAGGACACAGCTGCCAATTCAGAGACCATATCCCCGTCATATTTCCTTGAACCAAAAGCTATGAGAGAGGAAGCCAGCGAATGGGCATGCACATGTGCATTTGTCGGGGATGTGTAGGGTGGACGGCTGCTAACCGTGTTGGCCTAAACCCTAATCATGTGTGATTACCTCCCCTATCATGTACAGTCTTAGATGAACTGAAGAAATCGAAAGCAAGTAGAAAATCGGATCGGATTTGACACGACCAAGATCAAGCAGGCCATAAAAGGAGGTTCCGCCACTAGTGGAAAAAAGGGCTTCCATTCGTCATATTAGTCCCCAACCAAATTCGATTCGGAGCTAAAGGATCCATCAGTCCCGGTTCATATAAAAATGTGGGCCAGGGGGCATTAGTCCCGGTTCAAATGGGCCCTTCAGTCCCGGTTTCAGCCAACAACCGGGACTAATGCCCCCTGGTCCTTTAGTCCCGGTTCGTGGCTCAAACCGGGACTAAAGGTCACCCTTTAGTCCCGGTTCGTGCCACGAGCCAGGACCAATGGCTCGTTCAAACGAACCGTTCGCGCCAGTTACGATCGACGACGCTTCGGATCGATCGACTTCATTAACGACGACGCTTCGTATCGTCGCGCGCTGATCGGGAACCGGCGCCGGCGCATTGGGAACTCGCGCACCTGCATTCATCGCCGGCCGGCGTGCTCTCATCATCTCCCTTCCTCTACACTATATAAAGCACTCATATTTGATCATCTAAGCACACCATCTAGCCTTCTTCTTCCCCAAAACATCTCCCACACACATCACCATACCGCCGGCGCCCGAGAGCTCTCTCTCCCTCGACAATGGAGGAGCAATTTTGGCCCCGGTCTCGGATCTACTACGTCGTCATCGAAGAGATGAACTTCACCATCACGGAGACTTTCCGTGCTTCGAGGGTGGAGAAGTGGATCCGCGCCGTCAAGCGCCGGTTCCTCGACGACGCACCGGTCAAGTGCGTGGGCTTGGATTGTGAGTTCACCACTCACGAGCACCCGCAGCGTGCCGCCGTCCTTCAACTCTCGGTGACGTCCGAGATATTGGTCTTTCAAATTTGTAAGGCCAATGGCGTGCCGCAACTACTCAAGGAGTTCTTGAAGGACACCACCATCAAGTTTTGTGGTGCGGCTATCAACAATGATCTGCGCATGCTAAGGTCATACGGAATTGTTATTCCGTCCGCGTATGATCTTCAACAGGTTGTCCCAAACCCCACTAGCAAGCTAACGCCGAGTCTCTATGATTTGGCCAATGCTACTATTGGGACACATCTTGAGAACAAGAAGAGGGACAAGAAGAAGAAGGACAAGAAAAAGAAGGAGAAGAAGTACAAGAAGAAGGGAGAAGAAGAAGATGATGAAGAAGATGAACTAATTTTTGGTTGGGAAAAAGTTCCATTGAGCTTCAACCAACTATTATATGCCACTTTAGACGCTCGCCTAGGCTTTGAGATTGCTAGGAGATTCTGGAAGCTAAAGGGCTACAATAGCCATGTTGATCGTCTTAACCTTAATAATTAGGTGGATGATTATGTATGGAAAAATGTTGAATTGAGCTTGCTTGGAAAATAGACTCCCTTTGAGCCATGTTGGATGAGTATGTTTGGAAAAATGTACTCCCTTTGTTTCAGTTAACAAAGTCTATTAATTTTCGAATTTGTGATTTTTCAAGTATTTTGGCTTTTTTGAATATTTTAATTATTAAAAATTAATAATTAAATTATACATAAAGATTATTTGAAATTCATTGGTGCTTATTATTCTTAATCATTGTTTCTTATTTTGTGAATTTATTTGGAATTTAAAAAAGTAATATTATATATTACCGAACTGTATAGGTTAATAGAATTGGTACCATACCATTATCAAGAAGTCGCGAGCGCAGTCTTGGAAGCTAGTAGGGAATGAATGGAGAAGTTAAGCGTGCTAAGGGTGGAGCAGTGTGAGGATGGGTGACCGACCGGGAAGTGAGGACCACAAGTACTTGTAATTTGATTTGAGATATAGAGTGAGAGCCATAAGTATCTAATTTGATATGAGATATGAGAATAGAGATGATTAGATAATAGAGAAATAAAGAAATACAGAAAATACAGAAATTCCGAAACAGAAAATACAATTTTATTCTGAATGGACCTATAGTCCCGGTCCGTGTTACGAACCGGGATCAAAGGTCCTCCAGCCACAGCACATGCCCCGGGCCACGTGGAGGACCATTGGTCCCGGTTCGTAAGCAACCGGGAATAAAGGCTGGAGCCTTTAGTCCCGCTTTATTAGTCCCGGTTGCTACAACCGGGACTAATGGGCTTTACAAATCGGGATTCAAGGCCTTTTTTCCACCAGTGCGCGCGACCCCAATTGGTTAGCCGGATTGGTGTCGTGTCTATGTCTTAGGTGGGCAGCTCTATTGTTGACAGAAAGATTGGAGTTGCCATGCTCCGTGTGACTGATGCCGTGCTTCTTCTCTTGAGGCGCCATGTACGTGCAGCTTGCTCGCTGAGCCCGTGTGCGACATGTGCCCAAAGCTTCGTTTTATTGGAGGGGGTGTGATGTCTCTGGCCTCTCGCTTCTATCGCGTGGTTGCTGTGCTTATTTTATTTTATTTTTTTGAAACGGAGGCAACAAGTTTTACCTCGATCTATTAATTAAGAAGGAGAGACTTGCTCAGTTAATTTATAGAAAACCGGCGAAAACCAAAACACACACACAACAACTCACAAAGCATCAAACCCCACGCCCACACACCTGGCAAACAACACCACACAGCTAACACAATGCGGCAGACCACACGTACTTCACTACAAGGCAAAGGGCAAAGAAAAAACCCAAAAGAACGACCTACACCCTGAGGACAAGCCAAGACCAAAGATCAAGCAGCCATAGGCGCTTTTTCAATGACACCACTTTTCTTGTCTTTGCACCTAAGTGACTTCTTCTTCGGGATGTCGGTCTTGTCTTTGCACCTAAGTGACTTCTTCTTCGGGATGTCGGTCCGAGAACACTCATCCACCTTGCTTTTTCCCTTCAATGTCGTCCCTGTTAGGAGGCAGGCGATCGCCCTTCCATATCCACGGATAGCAGCCTCCACGCCGCTCCGCAAGTCGCAGAGCTCTTTTGCAAAGAGAACATCGCGATCATGTGGCAGCGGTGGTGGAATGGGCACAGAAGTCACATCTGATTACACCGACGGGAGATCATGTGGCAGCGGTGGTGAAATGGGCACAGAAGTCACATCTGATTGCACCGACGGGTTCACCTCCAACTGCTCCTGAGATAAAGGTGAATCTGAAAATGGTTGGGCACAAGAGGTCGCCGACAGTTCCTTTTGCATGCCCTCCACAAACAGAGGCACAGTAGGGCTCGCACAAATCTCTTGAAGGCCATGCATGATCTGCAGCACCGGAGCCACAACCACGTCGACGGCCTCGCCCTCACTTGTAGACACTGCAGGCAAAGGGGGCAACAACAAAGTATCCCCAATACGAGGGAAGAAACAACCATATAACTCTGCTCCCTTATCCTTTGTGGAGCCAACACCGACCTCACCAGGAGAATGAGGCATAGAAATGCTCTTCATCAAAGGCGTTCCAAGAGAGAGCCTACTCAAAGTAGCCTCCGCGTGCTCCAGAAAGCTCTCAAACCGTGCAACGCAACGTTGCAGCTGCTCAGCCTAAGCTGCAAGAGAGGACTGCAACACCACATCAGTCGGGGTGACGGGAGCAAAAACAACCGACGCCCAAGACCGACAACGAAGAGCGTTGGGAGGGATTGCAGATCCCCTCGAACCCTCGTGTGAAGCTAAAGCTGTAGCTTGGCGATGCTCGACGCCGAGGTGGAACACGGGTGTTGCAGCAAGACTTGGCAGCGAGTTGATAGGATGTCATGAATTGCGACATTGCCACGCACAGTGGCCGTTCTCCAAACAACGGTAGCACCGAAAAGGATCTCTGCAAACAACCGCACAGTGACCATAGGCAATGCATCGGCAACACCTGCCAGAGAGCCAATACGGGATGGGGCGAGTGGGCGATGAAGGAGCTGGCGTCGCCGAACGGCGTGGACCATACCGGGGCAGCACCTCACCTCTTGCCATCCCCTGCTAGCCCCTGCCTCATGCTCCACGCTCGGTTGAGTGGCAAGGGGCGAGCAATATGTAGCCCGCGGCGTCAGCAGAGCCAACTCCTCATCGTCGCTATCATCTTCCTCGTCTGCCAGAGAGGCCCACGACCCAGGCAGCAGCAGCCGTGGAGGCTGCACATCCAAGGCGCCATCTCCGACAACCTCGCTGCAGCGGCGCAGCCCAGGCCCATGCAGTGTACGGGACGAGGCCGCACAGGAGCTCGCTCCCACCGCAGCGTCAGTGTCCGAGGTTGCAAGCAGAAAGGGTGACTACGGAGCCGGGAAGGAAGACGGAGGGGGCAGCAGTCTTTTGGACGGAGAGGGGACACCGTGGAGAGCCCAGAGCGGCAGCGGTTCGCGCACATCCTACGCGGGCGACCTCGCGAGACCGCCATGCTCAGGCCCCACCATCGCATGGCTTAATGTACGCATGCTGGGGTACCATCGCATGGTGCTTATTGTATGCGTTTCCAGGAAGAATGGTCGCGTGCGATATCTCTATGATGCTTTCTTTTTTACGAATGTTGTTTTCTTCCTGTGCCACCTCGGACGGTGAGCGAATATTGGTTCTCTGTGTTGGGTGTGTTTGAAAACTGCACCCTGGTATTGAGTAAATTACATAAAACTATCACATTTGGAGAACATCTTATGGGTCAGTATCACTTTTTATTTTTTTTGCTAAAATCTTTCAGTTTTAAGATGTAGCGTTACAAATTAGATAAATACTCGTCTAACCATGTTTTGACAGCAAATGTGACTAGTGAGGCCCATTTGTAAGCGCCGACTTGGCAGCACACGTGGCAAAGATGATGAGATGGTAGTAGGATCCACCTGTCAGCCCATTAAAAACTAAAAAAAAGAGATGAAACCATGTGAGGCACCACAAGGGCAGGAGCACGCGCACCCGGGTATAGCTAGATACGGTCGCTCAAGTCCAGACCCCAGGCATGCTTTCCCTACTTGTCTGCTATAAAAAAAACTAGAATTTTTTAGAGAATACATATACATCGTTAGTATGTAGATGCAAAGTTTCCGCAAAAACCTTGTTTTATTTGGGCTATAAAAAAGAAAAAAATCTGACAGTTTATAGAACCAAAATACGTATTATTTGTTAGGAATTTGTATTTATTATCGCCCAAAATACATGGTATTTTGAAGCAAAATTTCTAGCGTACGTTCCTCACATGTATTGTTTGGGAAAAAAATTGAGACTCAGAAAATACCTATTTTGAAAATTTCAATTAACGAGCTCGTGCTCGGGTGGAAGGATAAATTTTTGCCATGTGAATTCTTGTTCGCCAAACATTGCCGAATAATTCCAATGTATTTCTGCAAGATATAAATAATAGAAAACGGAAAACCACCGAACATATCTTATGTATGTATGTTCTACGGGACGAATTAAAGCTCTGCACCACGTATTCACGTATAAAATATATATAATGCATGTATGCTCTAGGTGAGAATATATTTTGTGAAAATTAGGTATTCAACTTTGTGGAAAAACGTCGTCCAAAGTTAAATAGCTCCAGTTGTGTCATAAATATATTTTTTCCTTTATTATTTTACATTTTTAAATAGGCTGACAAGTGGGCTTCACGTCCATGTTAGTTCCACCTCCACGTGTATCGCCAACTCAGCACTTACAAATAGGCCCCACTGGTCAGATTTGCTGTCAAAACATGGATAGACAACTATCAGTTCAATTTGTAACGCCATCTCCTAAAACTGATAGGTTTTAGCAAAAAAAATAAAAAAATACTGACATGTGAGGTGTGCTCCAAATATAGTAGTTTTATATAATTTACTCCCAACCGCATTGCTTGCTACACATGTAACACGTGTGTTGTTGTGACGATGTACTTCCTGAAACATGGTGGTTGTCGAGTGTGCGTCCGCATGGCGCGCACCAAGAAGACCGGCTGCCTTTCTTGTGTGTGGCAGTGCACGTCGGTGCAGCATCGTCGTATGGAGCACGTGTCCCCTACGGTACAGCAGGAGCGGTCGCTTCGCTGCCGGATCCTGACGCCAACTCGTCCTCCTTGTTCAGTTGTTCTCTAGGATGTACAGTATTTGTTGGATGGTGGCTCTGAGGATGGCAACACCATGGCAACAACGACATCGAAGGATAACTCGCCGCGTCTCAAAGCATTGAGACGAGCCAGAGCGGAAGGCCGGTGCATGCGCACGTTACGAGGCCTGGAAATTCAGTGTTCCTTGCCGTTTGTCTCCATCGTGGCAGTAGGCTCTTGCGTCCGTGATGACGAGGTTATCTGTATCTCCTCCGATGAGGAGGAGAAGTTGGGAGTATGCTAGACTTGTTAGACCAGCCCTGCACACCGAGTATTTTCCGACGTATATGACGAAGACGATCTGCGAGATACGCACATACGCGAGATGCACACGTTCAGCTAGCTAGCTAAACCTCTAGCGATCGATCCTTGGATCCTCGATTAGCTAGGACAACTCACGCACACGAAAAAGTGTATGATAGAGTTAATTGGGCTTTCCTGAGAACTGTTTTGACTCGGAAGGGTTTTTAGTCAGGTAATATTCATCGGCTTATGCAGCTAGTTTCTGGGGGCCAAACTGCAATCTGCATCAATGGAGAAATTGGCCCTTTCTTTAGAAACAAAAGGGGAGTTCGTCAGGGTGACCCTATCTCTCCGCTCCTGTTTGACTTCATGGCAGATGCTCTGTCTGCTCTTATTGACGCTGCAGCTAGAGCGGGACACCTCAGAGGAGTTGTTCCCCATCTCATTCAAGGTGGAGTTACCCACCTCCAATATGCAGACGACACTATCTTGTTGCTTGCCCTCGATGATTTGTGTATTGCTAACTTAAAATTCCTGCTTATTGCCTTTGAAATTCTTTCGGGTTTAAAGATCAATTTCCTCAAGAGCGAGGTGATTGTTACTGGGGCCTCCCCTTCAGAGCAGACCAGGGTGGCCAATGCTTTGAATTGCAAGGAAGGTGCCTTCCCTTTTACTTATCTAGGGTTCCCTATGGCAGATAGGGCTCTCACGATGGCTGATTGGGAGGGACTGATTGGCACGGTTGGGCATCGAGTTGACCCGTGGTAGGGGAGGTTCATGTCCTCGGCTGCGAGGCTTACTCTTATTAACTCTTGCTTATCCAGTTTGACCATCTTTAGTATCTTGTTGGCAGATGGTACCCATGCAGGTTTTGATAGACATCTGGCTAGATTTTTCTGGGAAGGTATTGGGGATAAAAGGAAATTCCACTGGGTGAATTAGCCGGAAGTGTGCCGGCCAAAAGACCAAGGGGGTTTGGGGATCATCAACACTAGGTTGCTGAATATTGCACTAATGACAAAATGGATTTGGAGACTTTTTGATCCTGTAGAGCATAACTCATTGTGGTTCAAGCTTTTACAAGCCAAATATTTGAACACTGACAACATCTTTGCTGCGACTAGTCAGGGAGGTTCCCAGTTCTGGCGTAGCATCAATAAAATTAAGCACTTCTTTAAGCTGGGAGCTAGATACCAGGTGGAAAATGGGGAGAAAATTTGTTTCTGGACTGATTGGTGGGTGGGAGATGCCCCACTTGCTGTCAGATTACCAAGACTTTTTGATATTTCCTGTAACAAGAACATCTCGGTAGCGCATGCGTTGCCAGTCTCGCCTTTCTCTCTCCAGTTTCGTCGTTCCTTTGGGCCTGAGGAGCTGGAATTGTGGTCGGCGCTGGTTCGTGAGACAAGTGCAATCTCCCTTTCTATCCTCCCTGACTCGGTGTCCTAGGGTTTGGAGAGTAACGGCAAATTCTCGGTATCTTCTCTCTATCGTAAGATCAATCAGGGTCCTAGTCTTCCCCATGAGTCTCTGCTGTGGAGTGCTAAATTGCCGCTGAAAATTAAAATCTTCCTTTGGCAGATGGCCAAAGGAAGATTACCCTCTAATGCTCAAATTAACAGACGCCACGGCGCTTCTGATGGGAAATGTGTCCTGTGTGGCCAATCTGAGACAGTGGATCATATCTTCTTCACTTGTCATTTGGCAACTTTTGCTTGGAGTGGCCTCAGGGAAGCGTTGGGGGTTCAGTGGAACCCACAATGCTTCCAAGACTTTTTCTTGATTATAACTCACTTGCTCTGAGTTTTAAGTCCTCGATTTGGATGCTGTTTGCTGCCCAGAGCTAGGCTCTCTGGAACATTCGCAACAAAATGACTATCGAGCATAAGTTCCCGTCACAGCCAGCGGACTGTTTCTTCAAAACCTCTCTCTTTCTGCAGCTGTGGCGTCCCCTGCTAAGGAATAAACTTAATTCAAAGATGGAGCGTCTGCTGGACTTACTTCGCTCGCTATACCTCCAGACGCGCCTGCCCCCTTCAAGATCTCTGGCGGCTGTTTAAGTTCATGTTTAAGTCCCTAGTTTAACTTTCCTGTGATCTGGCAAGTGTTGCCATGAAACTTGTTATCCTGTTTAGCCTGTAACTTCGTATGTTGTGTGGAACCTGCTGTTAAACTCTGCCCAGGGCTTTATTAATTTAAAGTCGGGCCCCTAGGCCTTTTATCTAAAAACTCACGCACACGAAAAAGCAATTGATTGATACGCACCTGTTTTGTTCTTTGTATTGATTTCTCGGTATCGATTACAAGCTAGGAGTACACATTAACCTAAGCTGTAAGCTTGGCCGTGAGCCAGCGATATAAGGGTACTTGCCTCTTGCGCTGTGGCTAACTTGTGGGCCTCTCGCGCGCATAGACAGATGGCGAGTGCTCCTGAATTCTCTCTCCCGCATTGACCAGACGACCGCTTTCCAATCCCCATCGCCCTCGTCGCCTCCCTCTCCAGATCGCCATCGCCCCTGCCGCCTCGCTCCCCACCTCGCCGCCGGTGATGGCGTTGGTCGCATCCCTCCCCTCCCTCCTCGCCTCACTATCGCATCCTTCCCCTCCCTCTCCGTCTCACCGGCTATGACGGCGTTGGTTGCTGGCGTCCTCCGGTGGTTTGGCAGATGACACCCGCCCGATTCTCCCCGCTTGCCCCTCACCTCCCTTCCACCTTTCGCTGCCGGCGTCCTCTCGTGGTCAATCAGATGGCGCCCTCCCGTTCGCCCCGTGATGGGGCCGAGTTGATGAAGTAAAATAACCGGCCAGTTGGAAAACCCTAAGAGAAGGTTTTGATGAATATAGCAGCAAGTTTTCCCTCAGTTAAGAAACCAAGATTTGTCGATCAGGAGAAAAGCAGACAATAACGACTGAAGGTGTTGCGGACTGGCTTAGCCACAGCTTCGGATAATTTATATATGGCGCCTAGTCCAAGCTTTGTTTTGCTAGCTGCAACGCGGAACCTGCACACAACACAACCAAGTACTTTGTTCCCAACTTACGATGAGGTTGTCAATCTCATCGGTTTGCTTGAAACAAAGGTTATGAGCGTATCGAGTGGAAAACAGTAGAAGTATACGAGTAAAGTAAACAGTGCGAGTAAAATAAACAGGTGATAACAATATGATGGAAATAGGACCGGGGTCCACAGTTCACTAGTGGTGTCTCTCTATAAGATAAATAACACATGCTGGGTAAACAAATTACAGTTGAGCAATTGATAGAATAAAGATAAACGTGATATGTCAAGAAGATCACTATGAGATTTACTCTGGGCATTACAACAAAATACATAGACCGCCATCCAACTGCATCTATGACTAATAATCCAATTGTGGCGAATCAATCCGAGAACTCCACAAGTATTAAGTTGCGAACAACAGATAATTGCATTAAGCAAAGTGTGTAATGTAAACAAAGCATATGCCCTTGAGCATATGAATGTTGTTTTCTCCCTAGTAGCAACAGCACATCTACAACCTTGGAGGTTTATGTCACTCCCCCAGGTTAAATAGAGGCATGAACCCACTATCGAGCATAAATACCCCCTCTTGGAGTCACTAGCAACTACTCGGCCAAGATAGCTACTAACAACAGAGAGCATGCAAGATCATAAACAACATAGAGATAACATAAGATATATTTCAGTACAGCAACTCAATCATAACACCAATATTCATCGGATCCCAACAAACCAAACATGTAGAATTACATAACAGTGATCTCAATCATGTAGGGCAGCTCATGAGATCTAAACATGAAGCACATGGTGGAGAAGACAACCATCTAGCTACTGCTATGGACCCATAGTCCAAGGTAGACTACTCACTCATCGCTCCGGAGGCAAGCATGGCGATGAAAAAGACCTCCGGTGGTGATTCCCCTCTCCGGCAGGGTGTCGGGAAGAGCTTCTGGATCCTCTCGATCTTCGGGTCGACGGCGGCGGCGGATCGCGATGTGTTCTGGAAAAGTGATCGGGTACTTAGGTTTTTCCCGTCGGGCGGTCTTTATAGGCGAAGGGGCGATGTCAGAGGTGGAGCCAGGTGGCCTCACACCATGGCGGTGCGGCCAGGGCCTGGGCCGCGCCAGCCTGGTGTGTGGGGCCCCTGTGGCCCCCCTCCTACTCTCCTTCGGATGACTAGAAGCTCCCGGACAAAATAAGACTTCAGGAACTTGTTTCGTCCAATTCCGAGAATATTTTCTGTGTATCACTTTTGAAACACAAAAATAGCAGAAAACAGGGAACTGGCACTGTGGCAACTTGTTAGTAGGTTAGTTCCGGAAAATGCATAAAGTGCCACGAAGTGTAATGAAACATTGGGCAAATGGTGTAAAAACAAGCATGGAGCATCAAAAATTATAGATACGTTGGAGACGTATCAAGCATTCCCAAGCTTAACTCATGCTCGTCCTCGAGTAGGTAAGTGATAACAAAAGAATAATTTTTGAGGTGACATGCACGCACACAATCTTGATCATATATGTAAGCATTTGTGAGCTGGGATCATAAGAACTTAAAATATGGGCATGAAAGATATAATCTTGACAATAAGAACTTAGCAACCATGTTGTAAACATGAAAATGAACACAAACAAAAGATCATGAAAATGAAACAATGAAAGTCAAACGTGTGTTCAAATCATAAGGAAAAACATACAAATGGTTTTCAGCTTGTCCTTCAAAGAGAGCAAAACATATATGCATAGGACACCTTCAAGTTTAAGAGGGCGACTAGATACAAATAATTTGAGAACAAGTGAAATCAACAATATGAATCAATCAATGAACTTTGGGACAATGCATATTATACTAAGAATGACAACTATGCTCTCTTAATGGTGCATAAAGGAAGAAGGTGGTGACTCAACATAAAAGTAAAAGAAAGGCCCTTCGCAGAGGGAAGCAGTGATTGCAAGTTTTATAACCTTCAAAAATTATGGTACTTACCGGCTTTGAGCTCTCATTGCCCCCATCATAAGCATCTTGAATGGTTAAAGTTAATGCGAGAACAATTATGATGCATATGCTTGACAAATCATAAGTTAAAAACCTCGTGTCCCATGAATACGAGTACCCAAACCTCATGCTACTTTACTTAGAGTCCCAAGCAAGGCTCTTGTCATTGTAAATATATGCATATCATTGAGAACCGCCAATGAGGTACCTCCGTGCCCGATGACATGGAACAAGCCCACATCAAAATGACAGGACAAGCAGATAATGAACACCTCGACATCTCTTTTATTTGCCATTTGTTTAGCTTTTTATTGTGAGATGCGTCGTCGAATGTTCACCATGGGTATGCTGCAAATTTCTACCATGAATTATGCATGGCTTAGATTAGCGGTCCGGCGTTTCCCTAACACATATACAAACTCCATGATCCCCACAAGATTCCCAATTCATTTCACACCGTGGGCATCCATAAACAAAAGATCACGATATCAACTCAAATAAGAAGTGCAATGTTGAAAGCTTGCCCATGACTGCATGGCTGGGCTAGTCTCCAACTTACAACTTGCAAGCATAACAACTCAACATAAGAGACCACAATGTCAAATTTTTAAGAACAGGAAAAAGTAAAGTGTGCCTTCCGGTTCGTGAGAGCTTTACTGACCGAATTTCGCATAACACTGGTAAGAGTTTAATTTGAAGAGAAAATAAAAGCAAGTCAAATTTACTTGGAATAGCAAATTGCTAGTAGGTATGTATGGTGGACACTTTAGAAAAACTTTGGCTTTTAGGAGTTGGATGCATGAGTAGAGCTCATACTCAGTACAAGGCGAGGGCTAGCAAAAGACTGGGAGCGACCAACTAAGAGAGCAATAATGGCCATAATTATACAAAGCGACATTAAAAGAAGCATAAGATGGCATCAAAAGTCAAAAACTAAATGATCATAGAGGCTATTGGCGACTTTGTAAGAGTCTAACATGTGTGAGCATGCGCCAAGTCAACCCAAATAAAGAATCAAGGAGAAAACCAAAATAATGCTTCCATACAATAAAAACAACGCATGATTTTTTCAAAGGCTCATTAAGCAATCTCAGTTATTTGAGACAAGTCATGCTACAGCAAAATCACTAAGCATACTATCAAAAAGACATCAAGCATGACATGAAAAAGCCTAAGCCGCAGTCTACACAAGCTCCTTCTTGTACCACTATTTTGCATAAAGCTTTTTCTCTTTTCCAACACCATTTGAAATTTTTAAAGACACCTCTTTTGATGAAAACCAATAATGATCAGAGGCAAAAATACACCTTGATGAAAAGATATGACAAGGTCTGAACGCATATCAAGGCGAAAACCAAAACCAAAAGCAGTAGCAGAAAAAGAAGAACACCCGGTGAAATTGTAAGAATAAAAAACGGAGTGTTCTTGGCAAATGAAAACGAGGCAACTTCTCCAAAGGAAATTTGTTGGGGTCCAACCATTTATTACAGCAAACAAAACAAACTAACTAAGAAAACTAAAACAACTGACGCTCCAAGAAAAACACATAGTGCATGAAGCAATAAAAATATAGTGTTTTGAAAGGTGACCTGATTTTTGCCGATGAAGAAGGGGTGCCTCGGGGGCATCCCCAAGCTTTGACGCTTGTACTTCTTGGATATTTCTTGGGGTGATGCATGGGCATCCCCAAGCTTGAGCTTTTGTCCATTCTTCAACTCATCTCATCATTCTCCAATCCCTACACTTGAAAACTTCCTTCATACAAAACTAAACACAAATCTATTAGCAACATTAGTGCAAGCATAACATATAATCAACCTCTTTTTGCTTCAGGTTTCAACTCAAAACCACCACATATATAGCAAATACTACTGTAGCAACCTCCCAAAAAGTTCCGTGATCAAAAGAACTCAAAAGAAAGCGGCAAACACAAATATTGGCAGAAATCTGTCAAAACAGAACAGCTGACAAAAGACAAATTTTTGAGCGGTTTTCTGTTGCTCAAATCAAAAAGTGTTCAACTAACGAAAGTTTGGATATAACCTGGGGCATATGCACAAGAAATCGAAGGTCCAAAAGATATACAGAGAATTTATACGAATTTTTACGGTGCAGCACCGAAAACAGTTTCAGGACAGCAACATCCCCAAATCTTTACCTCACTCAAATTAGAGGCTTCTCTTGGCACAAGAACGAAATAAACAAGATAAGGAGCGGTCATTGCAGTAGTAATGACTTCCAAGACTCAAATAAAAGAGAAAGTACTGAAAATAAAACATTGGGTTATCTTCCAAGAGTGCTTTTTTTAACGCCTTTGAGCCAGGCGCAGAAAATTGCGAATATGCTCACATAAGAAATATAAATTGAAGCAAAAGAGAGCATCAAGGAGCAAATATAAAACACATTTAAGTCTAACCCACTTCCTATGCACAGGAATCTTGTAAGAAAATAAATCAAAGAAGCACATAGTAACAAGTATGGGTAGATAAAACAAGCGCAACTTTGGAACTTTCAATATAAAGAGAGGTGTTTTAGTAACATGAGAATTCCAACAATCATATTTCCCTCTCTCATAATAATTTTCAGTAGCATCATGAACAAACTCAACAATATAAATATCACACTCATACTCCTTTGTTAAGCATGGAGGGCTATCAAATAAGGTATTAGTTAAAGAGTTAATCTTATTGGGAGGTAGACATGGGTAGCTCCTTTCTTCCTCCTCTTGATCATCACTCTCCTCCTATTTTTCATCCAATGAGCTTCCAATTTCAGCAATTTCTTCTTCTATAGGCTCCTTCAAGGCATTAGTCTCTTCCGTTGGAGAGCATCCATTAAGATATTTAAGAATATAGCCATTTCCTTCCTTGTAATTATCGAAGCAAAATGTAAGTATATCATAAACCTCATATTTATACGGTGCATCATCAGTATTTTCAAGCAAATAAGCAAGTTCAAATGCACCCTTCCAAGCAATAAATTCTTCAATTTGTTCCACATCATAAAAGTCATAATTTCCATTAATATAAAAGGTAAATACTAACTATCGGGGTCCGTTTAGAAACAAATATCGGACCGCCCCGACGCCGTCAATCCAATCTCAAATCGAACGACCAGCATATCTCCCCCAGCCCCATAGTAATTACTTTTTTTTCCTAAGACTTTATCACATTAATCACGGGCGTTAATCACGGGCGTTGACCACCCTCTCCTCTAACTACGGCTCCCATCTCCTCCCTGCACCGAATCACTTTGTTTCCTCTTGCCGGCGCTCCCTTTGCATCTCCCGCCGCCCCCAATATACGCTCTCCCTCCTCCAGCCCTACACCTCCACCTCGCCATATCCTCGGCCGGCAGTCATGATGTTCCGCTGCGGGAAATGCCGCCGGGCAGAACTATGCTTTTTTGCAGGGAGACGTGGCCGGCTGATGAGTTCATATCAACCAGATCTTCTAGGCTTCGATCCTACCGAAGCATTTGGTCGTTGGCGGCTTCCACGGCTCACAAGTCACAGGAGCCCTCTCTATTCCTCCAAGGACAACACGATTCGGGAAGAACATAATACTCCTGTGAGCGTTTTTTCCTTCATTTTTCGGACACAGATCCGTTATATTCCTTTGTATATGCAGTTGTGAAATCCATTTTATTGGCTAATCCATGTGTTCATATCTTAAATCTGCTAATTTATTGATATCTTTGTATTGTATCACTGGTAATTTTCATGCCTCGTCTTGCTATTTTTTCTGCTTCCATGTACTGCTTGCTATTGTATCACTGGAATTATGCCACCTAACATGTTGTTGCTACTCTTCTTTCAGTTCATCCTTTTGCCAACATGAAGCAAGGCGAAACAGATCATTTCGAAGATGTAGTGTACTGCTACGCGTAGAATATTGCTGCCCACTCCTTTGCGTTAGTCCACTTGACAGCGGCAGCATCACGGCAGCCGGCTACGTCCTCAACTGACATAGGTTACAATTCATCTCCTCAACTGACTAGGTCACTGGCAATGAGGCCATTCGCTAACGTTGTATCCATGATGCAGCTTTGCTCCATCCATGCCAATCTGATGCCTAGATCGTTCAGTTGAGGTGGGAAGCAGGAACACCATCTGTAGGAAGCAGGACCACATATGAATGAAGCACGACCACCAAAGGAAGTACGGTCAAACTAACGACAATATGAAGGAAGCACGACCAGAATTGGAAAGTAACATGAACACCACACCAAGGAAGCACGTCTACCGCTGCAAGGATGCATGTCCCGATCAAACTGAAGCACGACAACCATCCGAAAGAAGATTGTCACCGTCATCTGGTGGTGTCTGCATTGTGCCTAGATGACACAAACCAAAATGTAGATGCCACATTTTGTTGTGTGAAAGAAAACACAACAAGCAAGTAGACAGCAGAATGCGATTCGTTGAGGACAGCAGCATGCATCTAGCATGGTGCTGGTCCAACAAGCAAGTATACATTTGTAATTGCTTATCATTATAAATAAAATGTAATTTAAAATTGATTACATATATATATTTTTCAATGGAAGCAAATCTCCATTCGACAGAAGCAAATATTTATTTAATTAGAAGCACATCCCATTTCATTTTAAGCATGTAGGAGTATATTATTGGATTCAAAAATATTCTGTGTCAGTAGAAGGAAAATTCAGTTTTGGTGGAAGCAAAACTTAGAAAACATGAAAAAAATATTATTGTAAAATGTAATACAATTTTTTGGGGGTTGATAAGTGGTGAAAGTAGTTATAAAAATAAATCAAAATAATTTCTCGGAAGCAATCTCGTCGACCACCAGAAGCAATATAATATTTTTTGGAAGCAAAATCTATCTTCTTTGGAAACCAGTGTTGATGGAAATAAATTTGTTGATTTGGAAAGAATATAATGTTATATGGAAACAATTCATTGGTCTTTTGAAGCACCTATTTTCTATGAAACAAAATACTAGAAAAACAATTTATTGTTTGTTAGTAGGAAGCAAAATTAGGTTGCAGAAAATAAAGTGGACTGAATAGGAAACGAAATTTCATCACATGGAAGCAAATCTATAGCAATTAATTCTGGCGTAAATCAAGGGAGTTGTTAATAGGAAATAAATGCGATTATTACAACCAATGCATGCAAAAAATTTGAAGCTCCGTTTGGTTGCTAATTGGACGTCTGGGATGGAAGTTATCGTCTGGTGTAGAAGTAGTCCGATGGGAAGCTAGGATCGGGATCCGATTCCTAATGGTGCCCAATATAAAAAGATATGGTAACATCATCATTATACTCACATTGAAAAGGGAGGTGTTTATACCTCCTACAGCAACAAGATCTATCAAAGCAATAAGTAACATTATAAGTAGAGCACACATTTCTAGCAATGATATACAATCTATTGATTTGTTCCCATAAGTGTTTCTCTTTTTGTGACAAGCGGTGTTCCTCATAATAATTTTGCTGCTCTTCCGTGAACCCATCTTGCCAAAAAGATTTAGTTTCAAAGAAACCAACCATTGATAGAAAGCATGATAAAGCAAGACAAGTAAAAACAACTACAAAGGATACTAATTTTTTTGGGTTTTTGATAAAACGATGTAAGTAAAAATAAAGTAAAGCAAAACTATAAAACAAAGTAAAGGATGTGCGTGCGAAAAACTCCCCTTGCAGAGGTCTTTCACTCTTCCCCGGCAACGACGCCAGAAAAACTTGATGGGGCCGAGTTGATGAAGTAAAATAACCGGCCAGTTGGAAAACCCCAAGAAAAGGTTTTGATGAATATAGCAGCAAGTTTTCCCTCAGTTAAGAAACCAAGATTTGTCGATCAGGAGAAAAGCAGACAATAACGACTGAAGGTGTTGCGGACTGGCTTAGCCACAGCTTCGGATAATTTATATATGGCGCCTCGTCCAAGCTTTGCTTTGCTAGCTGCAACGCGGAACCTGCACACAACACAACAAGTAATTTGTTTCCAACTTGCGATGAGGTTGTCAATCTCACCGGTTTGCTTGAAACAAAGGTTATGAGCGTATCGAGTGGAAAACAGTAAAAATATACGAGTAAAGTAAACAGTGCGAGTAAAATAAACAGGTGATAGCAATATGATGGAAATAGGACCGGGGTCCACAGTTCACTAGTGGTGTCTCTCCATAAGATAAATAACACATGCTGGGTAAACAAATTACAGTTGAGCAATTGATAGAATAAAGATAAACGTGATATGTCAAGAAGATCACTATGAGATTTACTCTGGGCATTACAACAAAATACATAGACCGCCATCCAACTGCATCTATGACTAATAATCCACTTGTGGCGAATCAATCCGAAAACTCCACAAGTATTAAGTTGCGAACAACAGATAATTGCATTAAGCAAAGTGTGTAATGTAAACAAAGCATATGCCCTTGAGCATATGAATGTTGTTTTCTCCCTAGTAGCAACAACACATCTACAACCTTAGAGGTTTCTGTCACTCCCCCAGGTTAAATAGAGGCATGAACCCACTATCGAGCATAAATACCTCCTCTTAGAGTCACTAGCAACTACTCGGCCAAGATAGCTACTAACAACGGAGAGCATGCAAGATCATAAACAACATAGAGATAACATAAGATATATTTCAGTACAACAACTCAATCATAACATCAATATTCATCGGATCCCAACAAACCAAACATGTAGAATTACATAACGGTGATCTCAATCATGTAGAGTAGCTCATGAGATCTAAATATGAAGCACATGGTGAAGAAGACAACCATCTAGTTACTGCTATCGACCGATATTGTTTGTAAGGTAGACTGCTCGCTCGTAGCTCCGGAGGCAAGCATGGCGATGTACAGCATCGAAAATTAGATATCACCCCGCTCGCTCCCTCACTCTCCTCCACGTCTCGCCTCTCTGCTCCGGGGTCGTCCACGGGGCCGAACGCCCGCGCTCCCCTATCCTCTCTCCATCACGGGTACACCGGAGTAGCGGCGGCGCCGCACCATCGGGTTGTAGATGGCGCCATTCCGGAGCTGCCTAGGGATGCAGGAATCCAGCCTCCACCTCGCCTTCACCAAGGTCCCTTCCAAGACGAAATCAACGCACGCTGGTGTGGACTTCTTCAGTCAGATTTCGACGGTGCTCCCCGGGGCAGCGTCGGAGGGCTGTTGGCCGTGTCTGCTCATGGATCCAGCGGACCTGCGAGCCTAGATGTCTGGGATGCGGCTGGTGCGTGTGAGGTCGACGGCTGCATCAGTGGATTTTGTCCTTCAAATCCTACCTCGTCGCATCGGTGTCCTCTCCATTGCTGATGTGGAGCGCATCAGGCAAATTCGGGAGTTGATGAGCGTGGGGACTGGGGAGGATCCCTGGTCGACATGCCCCAGCGAAAATGGCTCTGCCGTTGGCAGGCTTCTTCTTCGACCCTGAAAGCCAATGCGGCGATGGCGCATACTCTTCTCCGTTGGTTGTGGTCGACACTGTTGGCAGTTTCCCTGTAGTTCTTTTGTTCTTCTTTTTTTGGGGATCTTCTGCTTGTTCCCGGTCATTTCCTGGTCCGTTTTTCTCTGGACGATTTCCGTGTGTGTTGGTGTTATTGTTTGTTGAATGAAATGCACGGTTATCTCTCAAAAAAAGTTGGTTTCATTTTGGTTGTTTGGATCTGCTGGCCCATTCTTCCGGAGAGTTTCTGTTCCTTGAAGGCTGTTTCACAGAAACTTCAGTTTGGTCTTCAGCCTTCAGTCAAAACGCCAGCGATTTCTCTGTTTATTTTCAGCACACTGTTTTTACAAAACCGAAGCCAATCCCCTGTTCTTTTCCTTTTGGCCTACCCAACAAACAAGTTGTTCCCCATAGTTATTAGTTTAGCCTTCAGTTCAAAAACCAGACCAACGTCTTGGGTTCTTCGCTCCTCCGCACCGCCAAGAGCAGGTTGAGGTTGCTTCTTCTCTCCTCTTCCCCCAATCTGATGTTTTCCCATTGAGGGCCTAAATCCTTTTCCTCCGGTCATTTATTTGCTCTTTTAGCTTTGATTCAGCAATCTACTGAGGGTTCACTGATGAGGTTGTACTCACAAAGTTAGGTGTCAACAGCACCTTCCCAATTTATGTTAGAAGCAAAATATGTTCTACTGGGTTTCATTGACATATACTTTGGCAATATATTAATAGTACCAAAAGTGTTGCGGCAAGGCTCCACAAACTAAGATATGTTGTCGATTTGCATACCATCAATTTATTTGATGTCTACCCAATAGCTCGGATCTGAGTTATTACATCTGTTTTCCTCCATTGTCACCCAAGGTATTAGATCAGACTTCTTGGTTATGTTTATACATTCATAAGACCACTTAGGTTTTATTCTTTTACAACATAATCATTTGTCTGATGCTTCACTCCAATAACTCATACATGGCTGTCTACAGTTGTTTCTCTTGGTATTCAGTCTAGCAATTACCTCAATTAGGCATCATGCTATTTCCAAGGTCTTCGTTTTGTAGTATTTAGTATTAGGTGTAGAGGCTTGGTTATGTTATCATTACTGGAATTTGGTTTGTTGCTAGATTATTCTTAGGACATCCTATTATCTGATAACAGAAATGCTCTTCAGCGAATCCATGTAAGTTTACTGCTGATGTTAGTAACATAAAATTGCTCACTCTATTCTAGCCATATGATTTTCACAAGCAAGTGATGTTGTGACAGTGTGGGAAGATGGTTCTACTTCTACCAGTTACAAGTAATCATTTGCAATGCTGGCAAATACTCCTGGCCAGAGTCATTTTGTGCAAGCAGACGATGGTCCTGTTGTAGTAGTCCTTTAGTGCCTTCGAGTTTCTCAAGATGCAGTAGGGACACAAGGAATCGATTCAGTTTCAGCATGCATCTCTGAAAACGTGAACACGCAAAGAAAATCCCTTGCATCTGTTCAATTGGTACAGTTTAATAATCAAAGGTCCACACAAACATTCGTTAAAATCCCTTGCATCTGTTCAATTGGTACAATTTAATGCTCAAAGGTGAGCTTAATCTCTTATGCATATTGCATCTGTGTTGCAGGAATACACATGGTTTACATTTATCTTCATCGAACAAAGAAGTGCGATAATATGGATTAAAATAGTTATATTTAGAAACTGAATGCTTTTCTGTCAACTGTTCATAATCTGATGCAGTATAAATATTGGGAATAATAAAATAAGTTCATTATGCTAGATGCTTTCCAGGGAAAGCAACCAGATTGTCATACTCATTAGAAAAAGCTTATACATATATCCGTAGGTTCTTATATGCATTTATGCTTTCGTGTTTTTTAATCATTTTCAGTTAGAAGTATCCATTCTAGATGTGCAGCTCCTGTAAGTACATGTATTTTTAATATGATTACTTCATTTCCCTTCCACACTCGATTTTTTCCATCATCAAGAAGCAACTAGAGCTGAGAAATTAAGTGGAACTAATTGTTCAGACATACATCATCTTCTGTTTTGTTTAGCACTTCTCTAGGTTTCTTCCGTATTTTTGATAAACAGATATGATAATTTAGATTCTTGTCCGCCTCCCCTACGGGGCTCTTGTCCTCCTCTCCTGCAGGCATATTGTGCTCTATAAACAGTTCACTGCAATCTGGAATGAGGTTAGTTCTGCATTCAAGTTTCGATTTAAAGTTATTCTAAATATTTTAGGCTTTCATTCCTTGATTTAATATAAATAGAGCTATCACAAGATTGCTTGGTGCGTTATTTTGCTATAAACTGCTGAAAGGTGAAAGCATATTTGGATAGCACAACCCCCAGTAGCGGAAGTGTTTCATTTGCCTTAACATCGCTAGGTCATGGTGAATAATACTCAGTGTTATAGTTAATACTATATCCTAATGATTTGCTCAATGAAATGTTCAGAATGTGCTCAGGTGATATTGATCCTTATAAGGGTAGATATGAAATAATTTTCATTGCATATGCTTCATTCGTAGCGCCAAACTTGCTCTATAAAATGTTACTAGCTATTACAATGAGGTCTTCCTGCAATTTGGTTCTCTATAAACTTTTATTCAGTTAAGGTTGCACTATGTAGCTAATTTTGCTGTCATTGTTTGGCCTGGGAATGCAAGTCCAGATCCAGGTCTTCTACATTTAGTGGCTTACTTGGCTTGTGCACTCCAACAAGTTCTAACCATCGTTTTAGTAGCACCTAACAAACCTACTGTATGGTCTTCATAATCTTGCTGTATTAACCTCTTTCTCTTACCATCGTCAAGTAACATGCCAGTTATTTGTGGAATTGAACTTCATTTGTTGTATGTTGTGCTTTTTTGAAGCTTGCTTATTGCCTATTACTAGACTGGAAGAGCACATGTGCTGCAGTCAATACACTTCTACTACATGTTTGACAGAATATTGCCCGTTCCGTTGGAACATCCGGAATTAAAACAAATAATTTGTGGTGGCTAACACGTGTGCCGCTGCCGCCCTCAGCTCAAAGCCTTTTCCTGCTCACCTGGCTGTTTGCAGACCCCAACGCCGATAAGGGCGACGTGTGACTGAGAGCGGCGGCAGACACAAGTTCACCTTTAACCGAAGCTTGGCATGACAAGTTATTCGTCTCTTGGAGTCCTCACCTGGCGATCATAGTTAGGAGCTCCGTGGGATAACGCTCCAGGCCGTTGTCTTTTCTCTACGTGGTCTTTCAGGTAGAGGATGTGACAGTGCTACGTGGTTTGATTTTTAACAACTTTATTGTTTGTTCATGCAATTTGGTAACTTACCATGCATACATGCTTATTGCAATCGAGCTATTAGCAGTAGATTCACGAGCATAGATTTTCTGTTGGCGGTCCCCAAATCAGAAAACACTTCCTCTCTTTGTGATGGACATTTAGTGTCTGTTTTGGTTAGGTTAGACATGATTGAAATGTGTTAAATAAGGCGCTATGATATCCTGCTATTTCCAAAGTAAATGCAACTTTCTTTGTTCAAAAGAAGTCATATGTTTGTCTTTTAAGCAATATTAATACGCTAAAAGCTACCAGGATCTTCTTTTGCAGACGCATTCTGTTCAATATTTCCAAATTGAAACATTTCATTTTCCAACGCAAAATTATTCTGAGCTATAAGCGTGGTGGTGACCCGTTTACTGAAGCCATCCTCGCACAATGAATTATGGGTCGTTTGATCATTTGCTTTGAGCTATCTGGTACGTCCATTTGGATTGGTTGGTAAAACTTTAGTTACCCTGGTCTGAGCTTTTGCATGGCTGGTGTTGGGACCAATGAAATACTCTTACATGTTTTTTACTTTATATGCATCGACTAGGAAGTGTTTTGCTAAGAGATTGATTTTAACCTGATAAGTAGGTTGTTTCTTTTTTCTAACTGAATGAGATTCAGTCATTAGAATGTACTCCCTCCGATCGGAAATAACTGTCGGTGATTTTGTACTAACTTAGTATAAAGTTTTGTACTAAGTCACCGACACTTATTTCCGATCGGAGGGAGTAGTATTCTTTAGGATCACCTAAATTTTTATTACACTGGATAGCTCGATATATTCAATTTGTCCTGCTGGTTATTTGACTCTCATCTTGGTGTCATACTAGCTAATTGCCTAATCTTATGCTGAAAACAAATCAGGTGCTTTTCTTTGATGACTAATCTGTAGTGCAGCTTATCAATTTTCTTGAATGTTAAACTACATCAAAGCTTTGCCGTGAAATGTGACCATTTCTAGAATTAGACTGCATTGCCGTGAAAAGGTCTCTTGAGAATGGTGTTTACTGAAAAATAAAAAACGGTAGTATATTAATTGTAACTTGATGATACTGAGTTGTTTCTAGAAACCCATTGTAACTTCATGATACTGAGTTGTTTCTAGAAACCCACTGTGAAATAAATACTGGATGAAATAACAAAACCTATAAATTACATGATTATGATGTGTATTTGATACTTTTTCTGTAAGTTGATAAGAGCTCCCCAAATGAATTTTACTTGGATGTTAAATCATTTTGTAGAAGGCATGCCTTCACAGAATCAGATTTTAGTTCACCTCTGTTCATCATCATCTAAATTTGAAATATATACCAGGCAATGATTTCTCCATGTGATGGCAGAGGCTAGCGATGAAGGTGGCTCGGTCTGGTGGTGGCCATGGTGGTTCCTCTCATCAATGTGAACACCGCACTGTGCCACCAACCGTGGTCTGACTCTTAAAGTCCATCTTTGTATATGCATATCTATGGCCGTTATATGAGGTCAATTCTTTTAGACGTAAAGAAAATTTTGAGTAGCAAATACTCACATATATGTGCATTATGTATTTATGGTTGTGGTAGTAACCATATGTCCTATATTTAATTGGTGACAATAATTTGCTTTGTGTTATGATTATCATTTGTGGTAACCCATTCATTCTCTTAATGATCTCCTAGCGCTGGCACATGGAGTCATATTTGGTGTCTTGATGAATTTGAGGCTGCAATTGCTCATCCTTTACTTGAAAGGAAGATTGTCTATAAACATTGTGATTTTGGTTACTTTGGCAATTGTTCTATTCATTCTTCATAGAATGAATCCTTTCTCTGCCCCATTACTATCCGAGTGCTAGCTCCTCTAACTTGATGGTTGAAACTTGGAGATAATAGAACGTTACAAAGCTCAGTAAGTAAAATTTGGTTCGGATACTAAAATAGGTCAAAATGATGAAAATTTATGTATTCTAGCTATTTCCTGATTTGCATTTTGAGGAGATTAGTTGCTTCCACTCATGGTACGCTGTTTTTTTGATATACAAGTGAATGTGCTCCATCCCTGGAAGTGAGTGCCAATATACAAGGTGGAGTTGGCTCCTAGGTGCATATGAACTATTATGAAAATGCATAAAAACAGATTTTTTTATATAAAAAATCTCAAAGTACATCTGAACATCCTATGTTTGTGCGCATGTTTTCAGGAAAAAGAAGGATATTATGTGACATGTCTAAAAAGAGAAAACATGTTTCGCAAATTTGCCTTTTTTACGCGCGACACAAAAAATGTAGGTAATCCATGGTGGGGTTGAGACAATTGGGGCAGTACCATGATGAGGTTTATAGGTAATCCACGGCGGGGTTGAGTTTGTTGAGGATTTTTCTATTATGACAGATTTAATTTATATAGCATATCAAATGAAACTTCTAGATCTACGTCACTGGTCAGGTTGTGCCACGACACTATGTCGAACGCTATATAGGCGGGTCGGGCGAAGCCGGCCGGTTTGTCTAGTATATGTAGCACCTAGACTAGCTAACCGAGTTGGTGCACAACTACAAAGAATTAGAGGAATCGGACACAACACATATACTACTCGTATATGTACGGCACACGACGTTGTACCGACGTCCATCGGGATTATGATCATTAACAATTACCCCCCCTAAGCACGATGTGCTCGTCTTCACAGCTTGGACACCGATCCTTTCTCGCATCTCCAAGAACTTCAGTCTACCCAAAGACTTGGTCAGAATATCGGTAAGCTGATCATCGGTGCACACATAGTTGACTTCAATCTTGCTCTCCTCTACACACTCCCGTATGTAGTGATACTTCGTATCAATATGCTTACTCCTGTCATGATGCACCGGATTCTTGCACAATGAGATTGCAGACTTGTTGTCAATATTGAGCACCACTCGTTTCTCTTCCTTGTTCATGAGGTCACCAAGTAGCCTCCTTAACCACACGCCTTGACACGCCGCGGTTGCAGCTGCAATATACTCAGCTTCGCAGGAAGACTGTGCCGCTACTTTCTGCTTTTGTGATAGCCAACTTACCGGGCTTTTTCCAAAGAAATATGCCACCCCGAGGTACTCTTACGGTCGTCAACATCTCCTGACATGTCACTATCACAATAGCCAAGTATCTTCACCTCCCCTTCTTTTTCAAATAGATAACACCAAAGTTAGTTGTCCCTTTGATGTACCTGAGTATATGCTTCACCCCCTCCCAATGCTCCGTTGTAGGTGCTTCCATGTAGCGACTCACAATGCCAACGGAATAGGCCAAGTCCGATCTTGTGTTCACGAGATACCTCAAACTTCCTACCACACTTCTATACTCCGTTGCATCAACCGCGGGTGCTTTGCTTCTCTTGCTAAGTTTAAGCCGAGGTTCCATAGGAACTTGAGTTGGATTGCAATCTTTCATAGCACAACTCTGGAGTATCTTCTTTGCGTACGCCTCCTGGCATAATGTGATCTCACCAGGCTTTTGATGTACCTCTATTCCAAGGTAGTAGCTCAATAAACCTAGATCACTCATCTTGAATAACTCCTTCATCTATAGCTTGAACTTGCAATTTCCTTCTCATCCGCTCCAGTTATCAATAAATCATCCACATAGATGCCAACTAGTAGATGATCCCTTCCGTGTCCTCGCTTATACATAGCATGCTCCAGTGGGCTCTTCTCGAATACGAGAGACTTCAACGTACAATCAAGCTTGATGTTCCACGCTCGAGACGCCTGTCGGAGCCCGTACAATGCTTTGTGTAGCTTCAAAACCTTGTGTTCTTGTCCCTCCTTGATGTATCCCGGTGGTTGTTTCACATAGACCTCTTCTTCTAACTCCCCATTCAAAAACATGGATTTCACATCCATATGGTGCAATTTCCATGATTCTTGAGCCGCGAGAGCCATAAGTGATCTCACCGATTCCATCCTTGCAACCGGAGCAAACACTTCTTCGAAATCCACACCTTGCTCTTGCACGTATCCTTTGGCCACTAGCCTCGCTTTGTGTTTCACCAATTTTCCTTCGGCATCCTTCTTAATCTTGTACACCCACTTGAGCCCTATGGCTTTATGATTGTTAGGTAGATCGACGAGCTTCCATGTATTGTTGTCGCGGATCGATCCCAACTCATCATCCATAGCTCGACGCCAACACTCTGTGTTAGCCTCCTCGAACTTTGTCGGTTCCTCAGTGAGTAGACACCCACCCCAACCTTGTCCTCACGCACGTGTCGTCCGAATAGGATTTATCATGCAAAGCGTCTCCGACGGATACAAATCCATTACGTCTCGTAATTTTTCTGGAGTAGGCGGCCGTCTCCTCAGAGACGCCAGAGCTAAAGTCCCAGCAGCTGACGTTGCCGCTGGCGAGGCTTCATCCGAAGCTGGCGACACTGTCGTGTCCGTGCTTGGACTGGCGCGACCTGCAACTGGACTCCCGTGGGGAGTGTCTCCACGCCAAGCTGTGCTGCATGCTCCTGTGCATGCTCCTATGCATGCTCCTGGCTCGCATGGCATACTTGCTGCTGGCCCGCGTGGCTGTGTGCAGCAACGAGCACCGGACGTGTTCCTATCTGGCGACGGAAAACCAGCTCCTCGCGTTCCCGCGCCCGCTGCCGTGCGTGTTGGTGACGCGTTGGCCGACTCCGTTTTCGTACGTGGCGACGAAGATGCTTCAGGTCCAGAATTCGTATCGTCTTGATCTGCGTTGTCGCGGGACACAGTATGTTGATTATCTGCATGAAAACGTCACTGTAAACAACAGTAAAAATCTCGTTCGAGATTGGTTCGACCGGTTCCGCGGAGCTCCAGTTCCATGATTTCTCCTCCTCGAAGAATACGTCGCGTGTGACAACTAATTTTTTGTTCACCGGATTGTACGCGCAATACGCCCTTGTACCGGCTTCAAAGTCGATCATGATCAATGGAGTACTTCGATCCGCCAACTTGCTAGTATGCTCGGTCACCGTCTTCACATGCGCCACGCACCCAAAAGTGCGAAGATGATCAACTGAGGGCTTGCGCCCGTACCATGCTTCGTATGGCGTCATACCGACTACACTCTTAGTCGGCGCCCTGTTCAGCAAATAGACGGCCGTACTGACCGCCTCGCCCCACAACCTGCCCGGCATGCCTTTGCTCTTCATCATGCTGCGTCTCATGGCCACCACGGTTTGGTTCCTCCTTTCCACAACACCATTTTGCTGCAGTGAATATGGCGCGGTGAGGTACTGTTGGATCCCATGAGCTTCACAAAACGCCTTGAATTCATTGGACTTGAACTCACCACCCCGATCGGTACGGAGGGCCTTTAACTTGGCCTCGGCCTCAACCTCGGCCGCCATCTTCACGATCTGGAATGCTTGCAAAGCTTGATCCTTCCTCTTCAGCAGCACAACCCACATGTATCTACTGAAGTCGTCGACGATGAGCAAGAAATACTTGTTTCCGGCGGTCATCGCCGGCGTGATTGGTCCGCACAAGTCGCCATGGACCAACTCAAGAACTTTGCTTGCTCGATATTGTCCTTCACTTGGAAACGGGGCTCGCCTTTGTTTCCCAACAAGACAACCGTCGCACAATTGCTCAACATGATCAACGCATGGCAGACCGTGAACCATCTGAGATGCCCGTAGCGTGCGTGCCACTTCCACGCCGAGTCTTCCATGCTTGACATCAAGCATATTGGATCCACACGATCCAAGTTGAGGATGTAGAGTATGTTCTTCGCTCTCTCCACCTTCATGATGAGTTTTCTCTCACGGTCATATCCCCATAGGAACTTATCCTTGAGCACAATCTCGCATTCACGCTCCGCAAGCTGACCAAGACTGATAATGTTGCTCTTTAACCTGGGAATATAGTACACATCAGTGAGTACCTTGTGACCGCCGTCCTTCAACTCAAACAAGACAGTGCCTCGTCCTTCTATCCCAACGGTCCTTCCATCGCCGAAACGAACCGTCCCTCCCACTGAGAGGTTTAACTCAGAAAACTGAGCCTTGTCGCCGGTCATGTGGTTGCTAGCGCCTGTGTCGAGGTACCATACGTGCGTAGCCGTATTCTTCGTCCTATTATGAAGAAGAACCTTCTCTTCCTCGAGCTTGACGATCTCCATAGCCGGCTCCTGTGGAGGTGACTCTCTATTATACGCCTGCTCGCATACTTCAAGCATCATCATCATAGGTCCATCATCTCCTTCCCTCGCCATGAGAGCCTTCTCCGCCGGAGCGTTGCGACACTCCGATTTGAAGTGACCGAGCTGATTGCACTTATGACAGCGAAGATTTTTTTTTATCGAATTTCTTCTTTGGCTTCTTCCCCTTGTTACCCGACTTCTTCGTCGAGTGGGAGTCGTCCTTATTTCCGCCGCTGCCAGATGCACCATCGCTCTTCTCTCTAGCATCTATTGCCTGCCACTGGGTACGCGTGAGCATGATATGCTCCTCCACTTTCGCGTCGCCGTAGGTGATCTTCATCCGCTCATCGTGCGCCTTGAACCGTCCGACCAAATCATCCAATGTGACAGTCTTGAGATCAACGCACCGCTCGATCATTGACACAACAGAGATGTACTGCGCTGGTGCGGCACGGAGGAAACGCCTAACCACCGAGATCTCATCCAGCTTCTCATCCAGTCTGCGAATCCCATTGACTATTGTGGCAACCCTCGAGGCGAAGGCGTCCAGTGTCTCATCTTCTCCCACCTCCAGGTTCTCGAACTTCTTCTGAAAAGTTTGCAGGGTCGCCTTGCGCACACGCGTGTGCCCAAGATTGAGGATCTTGAGCGTGTCCCACGCCTCCTTCACAGATTTCTTCGAGATCAGGTGCTGCATCACATCCATCGGCATCACAGAGCAGATGGTCGTAAGTGCCTGTCGGTCCTTGCGGTACTTCGACTTTCCCTTCTTGTACTCATTGCCGCCAGGATCGACAGCCTCCCAGAGCTCGTTAGACTCGAGCGCCCACTCCATTGTGGTCGCCCACACCGTGAAGTTGTCGCGGTTGTACCGTGGGTATGTCGTCGACACCGGCGCGGCCGCGGCCGCCCCGGAATACTCGCCCGTCTCCTTCGTCATGACCTCCCGTTACTAGGAGATCCTCCACGAGGCTCTGATACCAATTGTTGGACCAGCCCCTGTATGCCAAGTATCTTCCGACGTATACGACAAAGACGATGCGCGAGATACGCACATACGCGAGTACTTCCTGCCGTGATGCACACGTTCAGCTAGCTAGCTGAACCTCTAGCGATCGATCCTTGGATCCTTGATTAGCTAGCACAACTCACGCACACGAAAAAGCAATTGATTGCCACAGGTGCGTATCGCACCTGTTTTGTTCTTTGTATTGATTTCTCGGTATCGATTACAAGCTAGGAGTCGGTGAGACGGAGAGGGAGGGGAAGGAGGCGATAGTGACAACTCCTAGCTTTTTGGTACCTATTTAGCAACTCCAAGCTACTCATATAGCAATTCGGTTGCTATATGATTTCTCGGTACCTGTTTAGCAACTCCAATCTACTCATATAGCAATTCGGTTGTAAACAACCTAGACTGGCTAACCGAATTGGTGCACAACTACAAAGAACTAGAGGAACCGAACAAAACACGTATACTACTCATATACGTACGGCACACGACGTCGTACCGACGTCCATCGAGATTATGATCGCTAACAAGACTTGTTTTCATATTAGTTGTAGTTAGCTTTTTTGGTACTTCTGGAAATGTTCAAGTATGACAGCGATGTCATCTGATACTGTAACATCTATTGAGCAATTTTCTCCGGTTGTGAATAGATAGCAAGGAGTATGGGTTCTTGTGGTGCCGAGTGAGTTTAATCTGGTGTCATTCCCGTTGAGCAGCCGTCTCTGCGGAGCAAGTCGAACCGTAGAAGAAGATCCCGACGCTGAAGATGAAAATCGAAGCTTTGATAGGCGGGTGGTGTCACCTGCTGGAGGGAATTGATCTGGCGCCTTCGTTTACTTCTTCGCATGTTGTGTAAGTCGCTCTTTTTTGTGGCCGTGGTTATCGATGTCTAGTAGTGCTACGTTATTAGAGCATCTTCACCGGCGGTCCTTAAATGGTGATCGGCAGGGCGTCAGACGGACCGTTTTGGGGCGTCGGCAGGTCCTTCTAAAATTTTGGGGTCTGGCTTCCACACCACCGGTCCCAAAACGTCGGCCCAAAAAAATGTTATAATTTTAAATTTGTTAAATTTTCATTAAACTTGCTAGATTTATATTTTACATATTTGAGTTCAGAGCCAAAGTATCCCAAACTGGTATTCAAGCGGAGTATATATAGACTGCTTGAACATCTAGTTATACTACCTACTGCTACTGGGTGCCGGAGCCGCCCGCGCCGAAGCCGCCGGAGCGGCCATGGTTGCCTGTCTCTCAGGCGACGGCGGAGGCGTGTGATACGTCCAAAATGTATCTACTTTCCCGAACACTTTTGCTGTTGTTTCTTCTCTAATATGTGTGTTTTGAATACAACTAACACGGACTAACGTTGTTTTCAACAGAATTGCCTTGGTGTCTTGTTTTTGTGCAGAAATCTAACTTTCAGGAAAAATCTCAGAAAATACTGCAAAAATCATATTTTACGAGAAGACCCACGGAGCCAGAATACGAGACGGAGAGGGGCCAGGAGGGCACCACACCACCTGGTGGCGCGGCCCAGGCCTGGCCACGCCAGGGGTGGTGTGGCCGCCCAGCCATCTCCTCGATCCCTCCTTCCGCCTACATATACCCTCTAACCTAAAAATATCGGGGGTTCGGCGTTTTTCCCAGATAGAGTTCCGCTGCGCTGCCAACATCAGAAACTGCGATTCGGAACCAGAAATTCCGTTTTGGCACCCTGCCGGGATGGGGATTCGGAGGAGATCTTCATCATCATCATCATCATCATCACCGACGCCTCTCCATCAACCATCCATGTGTGAGTAATTCCCGCTGTAGGCAAAGGCTATGGTAAAGATTGGATGATATCATTCATGTAATTGCTATGAGATTGTTAGGGCATGGTGTCTAGTATCTATTGTTAGTGCTTATGACATTATTGCAACTTGTTATGCTTAATGCTTATCACTTTGGGCCTGAGTGCCATGATCTCAGATCTGAACTTGTTATTGTTTTATGATAATAATTGTTGTTTATGATCTTACCTGCAAGTTGTATACACATATCGTTGTCCGGAACCCGAGGTCCCAAAGTGACAATAATTGGGATAACCGAAGGGGATGACTGTGATATGAGGATCACATGTGTTCACTGAGTGTTAATACTTTGCTCTGGTACTCTATTAAAAGGAGTACCTTAATTACCAGTAGATTCCCTTGAGGCCCCGCTGCAAACGGGCTGGTAGGACAGAAGATGCCGTGCAAGTTTCTCATTGCAAGCACGTACAACTATATACGGAACACATGCCTATGGTTATTTAGTACTATGATGCTTTATTATTATTTATCTGCAATTGCTCATCTCTTGATTATTACATGAATTATCTTGTCCATGCAACGCCCGTTCATCCATCCCTATGCCTACAGTATTTAATCCTACTGTTTACTATTGATACTGTTACTGTCTTTATTTTACTATTGCTATTACTATTTTACTACTGTCACTGCTATAAAACTATTGCTACTGATAAACCGCTGCGAGCAAGTCTGTTTCCAGGTGCAGCTGAATTGACAACTCATCTGTTAAGACTTATAAATATTCTTTGGCTCCCCTTGTGTCGAATCAATAAATTTAGGTTTTACTTCCCTCGAAGACTGTTGTGATCCCCTATACTTGTGGGTCATCAAGACTATTTTCTGGCGCCGTTGCCGGAGAGCATAGCTTTATTTTTAAGTTCACTTGGAATTCATATTGTTCGCTGCAATCCATTCATCATGTGTAAACCTTGTGATGGAAAGTTTCCTATATTGCCATCCACTACAAGTAGAGGTACTACTCTGAATACCTCTGTTGCTCTTGATTCACCATCTGTGATGAGTAAGTTGCTTACACCACTGCATGCACATGCTACTAGTTCTGCTGAGTTTGAAAATGCTACTGATAGTTTTGATGATGCTTCTACTGTGCTTGATGAGAGTGGTTCGTTAGGTTCCTTTTTAGATGCTACAATTGCTAGGACTAAGCAAATGGGGAACACTACTGTTACACCTGTTAGTTCACCTGAGTCTAGGGAATTCCCTAGTGACAATCTTGATGAGGCTTATATTGAGCTAGATGATGATTTTATTGATGAATTTCATGCTACTAGTGATGCTGGTGCTATTAGAGATCTTCTTGCAAGACGTGCTGTTAGATATAAGTTATCTCCTGATGCTAAGTTTGATGTTTCTCCCATAAATATTAGTGATAAGGATTATGATTTCTCTTTGGATTTATCTTACATATCTATTGTTGAGAAATAACCTTTTTGTGGTACTGAAAATGAAAGTGCTATGGGATATATGAATGAGCTCTCTTCTTTGAGTAATTTGTTTTTTGATGATACTAAGCTGCATACTTACTTTGTTGCCAAGATTTTTCCTTTTTCATTGAAAGGTGCAGCTAAAGCTTGGTTTAATAATTTGTCTCCTGGATCTATTGATAGTCATATTGCTTTGGTTAGGTGCTCAACATGCTGCTTTGTAGAAAATCTTTGACTTTGAGTAGGTAAAAGGAGAGAAACTGCCTGAATCATGGGCAAGGTTTTGTTCTTTAATTAGAGCACTACATGGAGAGCCATTGACTAAAAATGAACTCCTTGATATATTTTATAATGGACTAACTGTTGAATCTAAGACATACTTGGATAGTTGTGCTGGTTGTGTTTTCAGGAAAAGAACTCCTGCTGAAGTTGAAGAATTAATGGCTAAAATAATCCGGAATTATGATGATTGGGCTATGGCTGAGCCAACATCGGCGCCAACACCAAAGAAGAGAGGAATGATTGAATTAAATGATGAAGTGATGAGAGAAGCCAAAAAATCTCTTAAGGAGAAGGGTATTAAATCTGAAGATGTGATGAATCTACCACCTATAGAAGAATTATGTAAGCCAATCCCTCGCTCCTCCACTATTGAGGTACACTCTCTCCAATGCTTTGATAATAGAGATATTCCTTACTCTAAACCTCATGATCAATGCTTAGATGATTTTGATAATTTCATTGTTAAGCAAGATAACTTTAATAAAAGGGTGCATAATCATTTGTTGGAGAACTCTAGAGCTATTAACAAGTTGCAGGATATTGTGGAGAGAACCTCCAATGATGTGAAGATGCTTGTTAAACATTTTCAAATGTTCTAGACTCAAATTGATCAGCTCACTAAGGTGCAAAAAGATTTGCTAGTCAATGCTTCAAGAGAAAAACATGCTTGTGAAATAAGCACAAGAAGTGGTGCTACTACTCAGGATCCCTTATATCCTGAAGGACATCCTAAGAGGATCGAGCAGGATTCTCAACATGCTGCAGGTGATGGTATTCCTCCCAAGAAAAAGAAGAAGAAGCATAAAACAGTTGTAGAATCTTCCGAAACAGGTAAAGATCCTAATAGTGTTTCTATTTCTGATGCTAAAACCAAAAGTGGTAATGCTTCTGATAAATAAGAAGTTGAAGAGGAACAAGAAAAGCTTGCTAAGAATGCAAAGTACACCAAGGAAGATTTCATTGCCAACAAGCATGGTAGTGAGAGAGAACCTTGGGTGCAAAAACCAATGCCTTTTCCTGGTAAGAAACATAAATCCAAGGAAGAAGAACACTACAACAGTTTTTGTGAATGGATGAAACCTTTATTTTTGCAAATTCCTTTGACTGATGCTATTAAAATGCCTCCTTATTCAAAGTATATGAAGGATATTGTTACTAACAAAAGGAAGATTCCTAGCGAGGAAATTTCCACTTTACTTGCTAATTACTCTTTTGATGGTAAAGTTTCAGAGAAGCTTGGAGATCCAGGTATACCAACTATTCCTTGCTCCATTAAAAATAACTATGTTAGAACTGCTTTGTGTGATTTGGGAGCTGGAGTTAGTGGCATGCCTTTTTCTCTCTATAAGAGACTTGATCTAGAAAAATTGATATTGACTGATATATCTTTGCAAATGGCTGATAAGTCTACTACTATTTCTATTGGTATATGTGAGAATGTTCCTGTTCAAGTTGCTAATAATTGTTTGATATTAACTGACTTTGTTGTGTTGGAAATGCCTAAAGATGATAATATGTCTATTATTCTTGGGAGACCTTTTCTAAACACTGTAGGTGTTGTTATTGATTGCAACAAAGGGAAACTATCTTTTAATGTCAATGATAAAGAGCACATGGTTTATTTTCCTAAGAAGATTGATAGAAAATATGGTCTGAACTCAATCAAAAATATTGAGACCATCAAAGTTGGAGAAATTATTTGTTCAAGGCTAAAGCCCAAGGAAGAATATAAAATTGTTATGATTGGGACTATGCCTATCAAGGTCAAGGTAACATAATCATTTAGTGAAATGCAAAGTTTTGCTTCACAGAAAATTGGTTTGGTAACAAGACTTGATCAACCCTGTTAACAAAGCGGTTTTTGAATGAACGAAACTATGTTTTCACCGCATTTACTTTTGTTTACTCATGTTTCTACCTTGTTCATTTTTGTCTCCGCTGTTTAGTTTCATACTAGAATATCTTAGAGCTACTGTAGACTTGGTTTGGATTTGCTTTCTATCGTTCCATCTTCGTTTTCCCGAATTTTAATCTCTTGTCAATTTCTGAAAAATCCTCGAAAATAAAGTTTCTCAAAAAATTCCAGAAAATTCTTTTTAAATTTTTATGTCAAAAATGGGGCAGAGAGGCACCTGGGACACCCTAGGGGGACCCACCATGCCACCCCACCAAATGGTGGCGCGGCCAGGGCCAGGCCGCGCCGTGGCATGGTGTGGGGCCCCCATGGCCCTCCACTTACCTCTCCACCAGCCACTTCACTCTCTCTCCCGAAATATCTCCACTCCATAGCTCAAACCCGTGTTCTTGCTGTTCTTGCTCGCGATATTCGATCTTCTTGTTCAGCCCATCTTTGCTGCTGAGATTTAGAGCATTTGTTCTCCGGTATGTGCCTCCTTCGATTGTCCAAGTAGAATTTTGTTTAGTGGAGTATTTCTTGAGTATTTTAGCTCTATAGGTGACAGGTTAAATGAGTTTGCACGCTTGTTCTATTGCTTAGAAATGTTATTTTGATGCATGCTAGCCCTCTTGCAACTCCCTATAGTAGTTTCCTTCAATTGTTTGTTTCAAAATCACTTTTTATGAGGTTTGCTTAAAAATTTCAGAGAAGGGAAATGGATAACCACACTTATGGAGAGGTCTTTGAAAGAGAAGCACCAAGGTCATCAAGGCCTTCGAGATCAACTACTCGATTTAGGACATCCTACAATGAAGATCTTATGTCAGCAAGCATTGGTGATGAGGGGGGTGATGGAGATGCGCATCCATCACCTTTCCCTTGTTCTAATTTTTTGCGTGATGCAGGGATCCTTGATGACTTCCTACTCCTTGTTGACAGGGTTGGATTGACTACATACATGCTTGATGAGAGTAATCAATATGTTATGCTCACAAAGATTTTTGTTGAGAGTTTTAAATTTACTAACTCTCCTTTCAAGCCATTTATCGCATTTAAAATTTATGATAACTCTATCACCATGTCTTTGGAGAAATTTTGCTATATCTCAGGTATTCCCGTGTTTGGGACAGCAAAGAGGATTCAGAACCAACCTGCTGATTTGCTAGAGCTCTACCAAGGGGTGACCAATGATGATGACCGCACAGCTCAGCGTGGCAAGATTAGAAACATTCAACTCCCAGCTATTAGATACTTTGCTTACTATCTTGCAACTACTATTCTTGGTAGGGGGAACACTAGCAATATTTCTAACTATCATTTAGCTTTTCTAGTTACTGCGCTCGATATTAGAAAAAAGTATAACCTCGGTGCTCTTATTGCTCGTCGCCTAGCTGCTAGGGGACCTATTTTTGGAGGCATTATTGCTGTGCGCATTGTTGATGCTTTGGGTCTTTCTATTGCTCCTTATGATACCTTATTGGCCCCATAGAGACTTGACCTTGCTGCCATGAAGCTCCATCATTTTGTTACTGCTAACTCATGTGCAGGGAAATTAGTTTATAGAATGTTATTCACTGATGGAAATGAAAGGGAAGTTCCCTTGCCGCAGCCCATTTTGTTAAGTATTTACAGGAGACCATGGTCGCGCTCGAAGGAGGAGTTGGACGAGCAGCTTAGGTTGCTTGGCTTCCACATACAGCAGGGCGTCGTGGACCAGGAGGAAGAGGAGGCGCCAGCCGACCACTACACCGTGTACCATACCGGGGCGCCCTCGAGCTCATATCAAGACGAAGGTGCTTCTTCGTCATATTTTGGAGATGCCACCTCATGGCCGAGTTGGGATTGATCTCCACTTAGGCCAAAAGCCTAAGCTTGGGCGGAGGTACACCGACGATTCACTCATCTATACATCATATTTTGTCGGTACTTTGTATATCTATGTTTCGCTTTCTTTCTTTTCTTTGTTGTTCTTGTTCTTATTTCTACTTTCCAAAACACAAAAAGACCAAAAATATTTCCGTTGTTTCTCTTTGTTTGTCTCTTTACTTTTCTAGTTTTGGTTTACTTTGTTTTCTATTTTCGGTTTGGTATTCGAAAAATCTAAAAAGATTTTGTTTTGTTTGCTGTTTCCTTCTGTTCTTGTTTCAAAATTTGAAAACCCAAAAATATTTGTTACTCTTTTCTGGTTTTGTAAAGTTTGTTGCAGAGTTCAGTCTCCCGTGACTCTATTGGAGCTTGGTTATCACTTCATATTATTCAAGCCACACAAGTGAAAGGCAATAATGACGATATATGACAATTCGAGATGTGGTGAGAGGCTGGTATGAACTCTATTTGTTTTCATTTTTGTACATATACTCATCTATATGGACGTGCGTAGCTTGTTCATGTAAGGTATATGTTATCTAATGAATGCTTAGTAGTTCTTGCTCTCATATGATTAGTTCCAATTTACTAATAGTTTGTAGCATGTCATGTAGATGTTTGCTTGCATTGTTTTATTCATAAAACGGTATGACTTTGTGGTATCCTCCTCTGAAAAGTTTCATTTGAATCGACTTGGCACATGCTCAAGCATACATATGACTGAACAAAAAGTCAATTAAGCCTCGATGATTTACTTTGCTTCAGAGCTCTTGTATCGTTTTTATGTCTATATTAAAAAAAATTGTCGCAAGCATGATTATGACAGTTACTGCTCTCTCGATTGTCGCTTCCCAGTCTTTTGCTAGCCTTCACTTGTACTGAGAGGGAATACTTCTCGTGCATCCAACTCCTGAAAACCAAGTAATCCCAAAGAGTCCACTATAAATTTCTATGCATGGTTTTTCAAAGCCATTCCAAGTAAATTTTCATGTGCTACCTTTCAAAACCTTCAAATACTTCTCATTTTGTGCCACTGTTTTTAGCACATGAGGACGTAGTGGTCGCAATTGCTATCTTCCATATTGAATTAAGTACCCCTCGACTTGCATGCTTCATCTGCTCATCATTAATTTTGCAAGGGAGCTGGTCAGACCATTGTAATCTAAATAAAAAGAAAAGAAAAAAGGCACTCCTCCATGGTTTGTGAAAGTTGGTGGACACCCGATGGAATCGGTTAGCCATGGTTTGTGAAAGGAAAAGTGGGGAGGAGTGCCAAGCTTTATAAAAGAGCACCAATGTGCCAAATTTTCAAAGAACTCGGAACCGCTCTCACTTGTTTAGTATGGAAGATAGCAAGTCCCCATTGCCAGTCGTTGACATGAAACAACCACCTCTCAAAATAAAATTTTATCTTTGTTTTACAAATGAAAAGCTCTAGCACATGTTAAATCACTGCTTCCCTCTGCGAAGGGTCTTTTTTTTACTTTTATGTTGAGTCTTCATCTTCTAACTTTAAGCACCTTCTTGAGAGCATAGCTGTTATTCTTAGTGTAATGTGCTTGTCTCAGAACACGGTTAATTGTGGTATAACTTTGATGCTTTTATCTTTGATATTTTTACTTCTAGTCTTCCCTTGAACTTCAGAGATGCCTCAGCATTTATGTTTTGCTCCACAAATAAAGGCAAGCGGGATACCACTTTTCCATATCATTTATGAACACTACAATCTTGTAGCTTCTTATGTTCATGTTGCTTGTTATTAGTGCATTGGCACTCTTTCATAGCTTGCTTGACTATGAGGTATCATTAGTTGCATATTTCTTATTATGAATTGCCTGAGTACTTGATCATATAGTGAGAATATATACATCTTATGAAGCAAATGTGTTCGTGAAAGTTTGTTTTATCGCTCTCAGTTGTTAACTAAATTGTTTGAGGACAAGCAATAAGCTAAGCTTGGGGGGAGTTGATACGTCCAAAACGTATCTACTTTCCCGAACACTTTTACTGTTGTTTCTTATCTAATTTGTGTGTTTTGAATACAACTAACACGGACTAACGATGTTTTCAGCAGAATTGCTCTGGTGTCTTGTTTTTGTGCAGAAATCCAACTTTCAGGAAAAATCCCAGAAAATACTGCAAAAATCCTATTTTACGAGAAGACCCACGGAGCCAGAATACGAGACGGAGAGGGGCCAGGAGGGCACCACACCACCTGGTGGTGCGGCCCAGGCCTGGCCGCACCAGGGGGTGGTGTGGCCGCCCCAGCCATCTCCTCGACCCCTCCTTCCGCCTACATATACCCTCTGACCTGGAAATATCGGGGGTTCAGCGTTTTTCCCAGATAGAGTTCCATTGCGCCGCCACCATTAGAAACCGCGATTCGGAACCAGAAACTCCGTTCTGGCACCCTGCCGGGACGGGGATTCGGAGGAGATCTTCATCATCATCATCACCGACGCCTCTTCATCAACCATCCATGATTCCCCCTCCATGTGTGAGTAATTCCCGCTGTAGGCGAAGGGGATAGTAGGGATTGGATGAGATCATACATGTAACTACTATGAGATTGTTAGGGCATGGTGCCTAGTATCCATTGTTAGTGCTTATGACATTGTTGCAACTTGTTATGCTTAATGCTTGTCACTTTGGGCCCGAGTGCCATGATCTCAGATCTGAACTTGTTATTGTTTTATGATGATAATTGTTGTTTATGATCTTACCTGCAAGTTGTATACACATATCATTGTCCGGAACCAGAGGCCCCAAAGTGACAATAATTGGGATAACCGAAGGGGATGGCTGTGATGTGAGGATCACATGTGTTCACCGAGTGTTAATGCTTTGCTCCGGTACTCTATTGAAAGGAGTAACTTAATTACCAGTAGATTTCCTTGAGGCCCCGCTGCAAACGGGCTAGGAGGACAGAAGATGTCGTGCAAGTTTCTCATTGCGAGCACGTACGACTATATACGGAACATATGCCTATGGTTGTTTAGTACTAGGATGCTTTATTATTATTTATCTGCAATTGCCCATGTCTTGATTATTACATGAATTATCTTGTCCATACGATGCCCGTTCATCCATCCCTATGCCTATAGTATTTAATCCTACTGTTTACTATTGATACCGTTACTATCTTTATTTTACTATTGCTATTACTATTTTACTACTGTCACTGCTATAAAACTGTTGCTACTGATAAGCCGCTGCGAGTAAGTCTGTTTCCAGGTGCAGCTGAATTGACAACTCATCTGTTAAGGCTTATAAATATTCTTTGGCTCCCCTTGTGTCGAATCAATAAATTTGGGTTTTACTTTCCTCGAAGACTGTTGCGATCCCCTATACTTATGGGTCATCAGCGTGCTTCCCGCAGCTGTTGCCGGCGGTGTTGGGCATCTTCTGCGATGTCGGCGTCGGCGAAGTAGGAGGGCAGGGGTATTGGTGTTCGCGCATGGCAGCCAACTCCATCGCCCTTGCACGCTCGTACTGCAGCCGTCGTTCCGCCTCAACCCTCGCGCGGTCCTCCCGGGACCGCCGTCTCGCCGCCACCGCCAGGTCGTCCGCCGCCGCCATTCTCTCAGTCGCCATGAGACGCCGGGCAGCCTCGCCGCGGTGCTGCGTCTCGAACGACTCCATGAGCGCCCTCTGCTCGACAGCGGACTCGGTGGCTTCCTCGTCGGTGGGTAGCTCGAGGTAGCGAGGTCGTCGGCGTCGAGGTCGGCGTCGTTGAGGTGCACGTACTCCTCCTCGGTGCCGCAGCGCTAGAGCCCTCCGCCCGAAGTTCCTCTCGGAGCTCACCCCTGAGGCGCGTGGCGGTGCGCGCCATGTTGAGGACGTCCTGCTCCTCCGCTTGCGCGTCTAGGTCGGCGGCGTACGAGGTCGCCTCCTCGGCATCGAAGATCGCCCTCGCCGCGGCCTCAGCCGCCATGTCGTCGTTGGGGTAGCGCCACCGCGCCACCTCCCTCAGCCTCACCCAAGTCGCCCGGTGGCCTGCCAGTGTTTTTTGGTGTCTCCCCTCTGCCGACGGCACCTGTATTTATAGCTGCCGACCGGCGGGAAGCTGGCTCCTCGGCGAGAAACAGCGGCGGTAAAGGAAGCGGCGGGAAGTTTCTGGCCAGAGAAAGCGGCGGGAAAGCGGTGGTGTCGCTGGCAAGGGGGCCCCGGCCGTCGGATTGGCGCTGCCGCGAGGTTCCGGCGCTCCTGATAGGATCCTACCGCACAGGGGCCAACACGGGAGCGCCGGCTCATTTATTGGGCTCGCCGGCCGCGTTTTGGTAGGCATTTTGGGGTCGCCGATGGAGATGCTCTTATGGGCATGGTATGCTCTTGTTTTCCCACCTGCCCATCCCCTTCCCCCCCCCCCAACTTGGAGGAGGGTAAGGGATGGCCGGCCACCCCCTGGCCTATATAAAGGGGAGGGGTGCGCGAACGGCAGGAATGATAGGGATTTGGGAGGGAGAGATAAGGAAGAATGAGCGGTTGGAGCTAGGAAATGGCTCTCTATGCCACTGACTCGAGGGCCAAGAGGACAATAGGGGTGTTTGCGCACACACAGTCGTTGTTTGACCTACGCATTTCTGACTGAAATATGAGTATAAAATAGATGCGCATGGACCCGTGCCCTACTGGGACATACCCTCTTAGGCCATGTACAATGGAAGTGCTTAGAAAGGGTGCTTAAAAAAATAAACCAAGCGTTTTGTTAAACATTGGTGCTTATTTGTATAGAAGAGGTGCTTAGTTAGGTATCTGCCTAATCTATATGGCATGTTTTACATTACCTTTTACTCCTCGTCTAGAGGGAGGAGTATGATTTCAGACAACGGTTGTGATTAAACGGCCCGGCAGCCCATCAAGACATAGTTGTGAAAAAACTAGCAGTATTCAGCCCGGCCCAACAGCCTGCGTTGCGACTCACAAGTCACATCAGACCGAGACGCCGCCGCCGCCGCCACCGCATCGAGCAGAGCCGCCGCCGCCTCGCTCACTCCGCCGCCACAGCCACCAGCGACTCCGCCACCTCCATGCCGCATAAGGTTTATCTGCTCGGCTGCCTCGTCCATCAGCGACCAATGGGACATGTAGCAGGCAGCGATGCCGCCGCCGTCACATCGAGGAGGGCTCCGCCTCACGACTCCACCGCTAGAGTCAGTGGCGTCTTCGTCGCCTCCACGTAGCTGGAGGTCTCATCCGCTCCGCCGCTACGTCTACCAGCGAGCGACGTTGTCGCCACATCGAGCACGTTCAGGTACGCAAGCCTAAACAGGCCGCGTTCCTCATTTAATCTTATAGATTGGTCTGTTTTCTAGTGAAATTCTTGGCAAATCGTGCAAAATTTACACTGGGGAGAATTCGATGATCCTTCCCATATGTACAACTACAAGACAGGAAGAACTGTTTTGTTAGTGGGCATCTATGACAGTCCCTGTGAGAGAACTTGGAGATTTGATCTTGCTGTTCAGCTTTTCAAATAACTTGTCTGCATAATTTTTTTCCCTCCATTGCGTGCCATGATTGGTCATTTGCTTCATCTGATCATCATGATTGGTCATCCTGCTTCACTTCCGTTCGTAAGATTGGTTATGTTTCTTTGGTTGACTACAACTTTACATATCCTGGTACTCGTCCTTCAGAGAAATTTAAGGATGTTTGGTTTGGGTTGATTGTCGCTTGTAATTAGAAGATGCTCACCTGGATGTGGGTGATGGTTTAAGTCTTTTAGGAAAAATAGCAGGTCTTGTATGTTTGCGGTTCTTCGCTAGCAGAATTTATAAACTGTTGCACGTAGCTAGTAGTCTCTGCCATTGCCTGTAAATGTTAGTGAATAATTCTTCTGATATTTGTCTTGTCAATGGCCATTCCAAATGCTATACTACCAATCTAGATGTAAGGCTTAAAGAATCATCTAGTCTATTTACACTTTAATTTGCTTATGACATTCGTTGGTGTAAAAAAAGCGAAATAAGAATACGTGTACTATGTTGCTGATGACATCCGTTGTTGTAAAAACAGTCTAAGAAAATAAGAGTATGTGTTGTATGGTGTTTTGCTAGGCAATTCGAATTGTTTCGGCAATGAAGAACCAAAGTGTTTTACTGATACATTTTTCATGTTGAGTGAAGTATATTATTAAGTTGTTTTTTGTAAGACATGAATTTATTTACTGCAAACATGAATCTAATTTTATGATGGCCTTTTTCAGACATGGATGGTGGCGTTGGCGAGGAGGGGCGTGAAGAGTATCGTGTCGTGATGAGCAAGACCTTCAGAAGTGAGAAAGAAGGATCAATTCTATAATGAGTATGCTAAGGTCAAAGAATTTAGTGTTAGGAAGGAGGAGGTGAAATCAGAGGGATGGCAGGCTGGTGAGATGACCTGGCAAGATGATTTTTCCTTTAGGTTTTCGGTATCCAGTGATGGGGGCAATCATGATGTGACGTGTGTCTTTCGCGAGAACTCGCTGGAGAGCGCGAACTGCCACTGCCGGAAGATGGAGCGCTGAGACTAGTGACAGGTGCACCCGCAGGAGGGTTTAGATGTTAGATGGATGCTGTGAACTAATGTAGCCTTTTGATGTCTCTATATTTCGCATGAATTTTACTATGAATAGGGTTATGTGAATTACTTGGTGACAAAACTTTGATCTGGCTGCGAGTATCTTGTGAATAATCTCTAACTCTAACGGCTCTGTGTGGCATTAGATGTAGGTCTGTAGTATTGACCCTTTATAGCAGGTTGGTGTGTGCAAGTAAGACTTCAGTCATGCTAAGATGTTCCAGTCGGTTGACAACTTGGCATGTATGTAGTGTGGTGTATTTAGCTGAGTAGTGCCACATTCTACCGCTTTTATAGAAACTGGAGGTTTTGGAAAATGAATGAATCGAGTGTACAGGGAACAATTCTGCCATTCTTGATTTTCTGGCGTGTGCTGATAATAGAGATTTAGTCAATTGAAACTTAAGGAGCAAAAGATTTTAGCCATTAGAGCTCTTTCTTTTGGTTCATACGAGAAGAATAAATAGCTGTAAACGGTGGTGGTGATGAAGTCAGTTAATAAGATACGAAGCGCCAATTCTAAGTAAGTTCAGGTCCAATTTGGTTATCCCATTTTTCATATATAGTGAAAACTAGTGAACTATATCAAGATATATAGTTGTTTTTTAGTAAGGCCTCCAAGATTTACCTACTGGAAGGTGCTAAGGAGAGCTATTTAGCTTCAGTCAGAGAAGTAAAGCAGATACTATGATTTATACGTTATTTACATGTCACTCATGAATCACAACTGAACACAAATGTAAGTTAAGACCACAGCTAAGGTGATGACTACACTAACTGCTGCCACCGAAAATCTGATCAAATGCTGTATAAGAACCTGAAGGTCCTTTACTCCTTTATCTTGTCTTGTGCAGTAATTTCTTCACCATCCGCTTCCAGATCTTTTATCACCGTATCCTGAAATGCTAGATAGGTCTCATGTTGAATCTTGTCAGTACGTAATTGTTACATGATCTTCTTTCTGTCCCAAACCTGCTCTTCCAAATCATCTATCAAACGGCGCATCTTGTTACCTCCAAGTGTAACCTGACATTGTTCTCCTCCATGTCAATTTCTCAGCATCCACCTGAGTAGACTTGTTGTGGGACCTTAGACATTCTGGGTTGTTAAACTGACAAACAGTCTGCATCATTGAAGAAAATTGCTCATAACCAAAGAAAATAACTGAGTAGATAATTTATACTATGGCGCAAGCTAAGTACACTAACCATGTCCACGGAAGTACTCGAAGACATGATGGAGTCCCCCACCCTCACCAGTGTAGCCACTACTCCCCGGCATCAGGACCGGAACGGCTATGGCCAATTGCGTTTGTTGGCTCGTAGAGGAAGAGAGTTAGCTGCATTTCAAAAATTGCATGCATTACATCAATACATGTGGGTTTCATGATCAGGCATGCTTATATCCGTGTGATTGTAGAAGTACAACTCTATTATATTTCTGTTGAAAAGGTCTATTTTCTATTGACACTCTACCCTGATCTTCCATTCTAAGGCCTGTTCTACACTAATGCTCTTGTTTGGAATCCACAAACTTCTAGTAGTATGTAATGAAACAAAACTGGTACGTATTGCAGCTCTAAGAAGTTTTAAAGATCCAACGAGGCCCTGGCAAAGCTTCGTAGTTCTTACCAAGCAGTATCATGCTTGCCAGATAACATACACGTCGATGTTGCTTGAGGTTGAGACAGGAGGAATGTTAATAGCAACACAAAGGATCACAAACAGCCACACCATATACTTTACCATAGAAAGAACTACCGCCACCAACAATACAAGAACCCACTAATCTCCTAACTAAAGGAGAAGCATTACAAAGATCAGTTGAGGTTCAGCGACATTGGGTAGGGATACGAAGTACTATTATGTCAGTTCCTTTCATTTGATTTGTGTTTGGGAGAGACGGAAATCCATTGACGAACATAACTGGAGACTCGTGAGTTAACAACAGTTCTTGAATAAAAAGTATCAAGGGCATCATTAGACCATCAATACTGAATTCATCTCTGTTTTTCTTGTGCTGCAGGTCAGTGTAACAATGAATGAAGAGTATACGCTTGTTCAGATACCAAACTGACCTTAAGGCAGTGGCACCCGATCCCGTGGTCGAGGAGAGCGGCGGCCGTGGACTCCGATCCTGGTCTTGAGGCAGGTGGCTCCGATCTCGCTCGTGAGGACTCGGGGGCGTTCCAGCGGCTGGGCCGCGGATGAGAAGATCTCGGGTTACGCGGGGGCCGGGATCCTGCAGATGAGGAGGGGCGGCGTTCCTCCTGGGCGGCGTCGGCCGTCCACAGCGCCTCGCTCCTCCTTCCGGGCTTTGGCAGCCGCCTGCAGCGTGCAGCCCTTTGTCGTCGCCGTCGAGGGATCGTGGGCGACGGAGTGGGGTACGTGGAGATCTCTCCGTGCATGATGGCAGTAGGGGTCGGGGCGGCTGTGGCGCCAGAATTGTGCACGGCGAGAATCGGCGGCGGCATCGCACCCATCGAGGTCGCGGGAGAGAGTGGGAGAACGAGGGTTAGACGAGTGTCGGCATAACCCTGCCACAGAACGATGATGGGCTGAGGCCGTCTACTGGGTCGGGGCCCGTCTACGGCCTTTTTTCGTTTTACTCCGAAAATTAGCACCGGTATGTATCATACCTGTCATGTTTTGGACGGTAGTATGATATCTTTCGGACCATTGGATGGAGGAAAATGGGTGGTTAGTATTTATTTGAGGGTACCGTAAAAGAACTCTATCTATATACAGGCACTAGTGCTTAACTAAAAACTGACTTATTTACTTAAGCACCTCCCCTAAACAACTAGATGCCCTTACCGCTTAGACACGTTGGGGCGCATGCTGTCTATTTGAATTGGCCGGTTGGAGATGTCCTAAAGAGCGGGTGTTGTTACACCGAGATCGACCCAGGTTCATGCTAACGTCTACACCAGGTGGCTTTCCTTTTTTTTTCACTGGATGAATTGCTGCATTTTTTTAGGAAAAGAAAATGGTCCAGGATTGAAGAGCATGCTGAAGATGAGTCTCAATAACAATGCTCCGTTCTGTCGTTCATCCCAACGAAACGAGTCTCACCAAAAGACCATTGAGCTCGCTTTGTCCGATCTCCGGCTTGCGCGGTCAGGTCACACATGCTCGTCGACATAGCCGCACGCAGCTTCACAAAGGTGCTGCGGGCTGGATCCGGGCATTGCTGCCTCTAGATCGCATCTCATGTGAACCCTTGCTGAAACAATCGCGCACGTTAAAACTGAGACAAGCCCTCATTTCGTCAATGGGAAATTGGCTCGTCCTCGATCTCGAGACTAACACGGCAGCACTGGAATCATTACCAGTACTACTCCTTAAAGCTGGGTGAAAAAAACGTACGGATCATCCAGTTTACCCATGCGTGGTTCCTGAAAAGCATCCAGGAAATCATGGCGGCCGTATGGCCTCTGCAAAGGAAGAGATTCTGGCCTATAATCTGATCCATGCACCTAGACATGCATGATGCAGCACAGTGATAGAGAGTGGGAGAGGCCATGCTGTGACGCTATGAACAGAGCATACTACTCCTCTGCAAAGGAGTATTACTTTTCCACGGAGGACCTAGAGCCTAGAGAGATACTACTACCATCTCGCGAGTTTTGTAGAAATAAGTGAGAATCTCTTCTACTCGAATGAAGAAAAACAACACTGCCAAGAAGGAAACAGGGAGCGTGCATACCCGGGATGGGTTAAAATGTTTAAACTAGCATGCACATTCAGTGAGCACGCGACTACTGGATTTGAAGCTAACAGATCTTACAACGTGCCTACTTCAGCCTAGTATTCCCTTGATCGATCTAAACAATGGACCTGTAATCTTGGTTGCTGCTGCTGCTGCAAGATATTCCAGACTTCTGTGTGCATACAGTACAAAAAGTGTGACCAAAAGGAAAGGAAATTTAGGGCGACTTCTTTTCGGCTTCTCCAACGGCTTCTCGGAGAAGCTTCTCCCCACCAGCTTCTCCTAAAAGCCCAAATTTTAAAATTGTTTTGGCTTATATTTTAGTCTATTCCTAACTAAAATATAAGCCAAAACAAATTTGGGGTATAAGCTTCTCGGAGAAACTGGTGGGGAGAAGCTTCTTCTAGAAGCCACCGGAGAAGCTAAAAAGAAGTCGCCCTAAATTTCTAGGCAAGTACAGACATTTGTACACAGTAAGCGAATGTTAGTCTGATGATCAGGTGCATGGAGAGCATCCTATCAGTTCCACCAACTCTTGCCAAAGCATACGGTATACAGTAACAGCATTTTGTTCAGAGCAGTGCTATGCGTACGACAGTTTTCATCCGATACTTGTCCAGCAAACGGCCAGATCTTGGATCGTACAAGTATCGGACAAGAGTTGTCGTACGTGCAGTAGTTCCGTTTTGTTCAGAGACAACGGGCCAAGGCAGCAGCAAGCAGTGCACTGCAGCGAAAGAAAGCTAGATCAGTGGTGAATTGCACGAAATATTAACAGTAAGCCTTGTATAGTACTACTCCGTAAATATCGCAGCAATTATTGCGTCCTGGTGATGGTGTCCGTTACCTGTAGTTCAGCATCTCTGTATCTGTCTCTAGCTAGCCAGCTCTACCACGGTTCAGCATCTTTTTCATTCATAAGCTGGTCAAAGCAATTGCTCCAAAAGCAACATTACGATAGCCCTAGCTTAGATTTCCCTACACTAGTACTACTATTATTGCGTAGCTAATTGGTCCTGTGCGTTCCAAGATAACTTTGTTAAATCAACTCGCGTCTTAAATCATGGATCATTTGTTCTTCAGTTGTCGACACTGTATAATTTTCTGGAGTAATACAGATTTAGGCATCCTCAATATTTTGTTGTAACCCCTTTTCTTTTATGCCGACCAATTGCGACGCCGATTCCACTGTCGAGTGTTTCCTGTGGCCGCATCACTAAAGACGAGAATAGTGAGCGTCTCGATTCTGGGGCAGAGCAATTCCTCCATGTTCTTCTGCTAGCATGATGGAGCGAAAGAAGACAATGGTCTCAGGCTCTCAGCCTTTCCCGGGACGTTCATTCTCAACGAAAGAAGACAGTGGGGAGCGCGTGTTTAACCTGTCGTTGTGGGCAGCATCCCCCGTGTTTCGTTCTGCAGTAGCCTGTATGTGCATGGTACTAGCATTCCACGTATATTTGTCGATGCATTTTACGCAGCAGATTCCTTGCAAAATGTGGAGCTTATATAGTCAAAGGTCAAACATGGTGGTTAGAATTAGATATATACCACACGACAACGTACCCAATGTTCCAAACCTTCACTAACACATTCATTCCATTTTTCATTCCATTTTTCACCTCCTTATTGTGAATTTGGGATGATAATTAGACCACCTAGTGGGAATTCCTCTCGTTTACCCTATTGAGGGTGAAAATTTCCGGAAATACACTTTTAATCCTAGTTGCATATGCTTCCTTTACCCAAAAAGAAAATAACAAAATAACAAAAAAAATAGGAAAATATTTTGCCTATATGTGTTTATGCAAAGTTTTGTAAAAGAAACTTAGATTTTTCGTGGCCTGTACGAAATAGACAAAAAAAGGCTCACAAAAAGCTTATTTTAATATTGAAATTTGTCTTTTTACATTGGCAGCACAACCGTCAGTTTTCTTTAAACGACATCGTGAGCATGTATGATATGAAAATGTATACGATTTTAATTTTTTTTAAATGTGTTGAAAATGCATTTTGAAAAAAAAGGAAGCATATGCACCTGAGAACCAAAGCGCATTGTCCAAAAATTTCAACATTATACCTATTTTAAAACTAAACCAATTTTCATTTTATGGGCCCACCCGCCAAATATAGTTGGTATGCTTTGAAAAATACAATAGGGAAAGGCGAGAGCTTCCATTTGGAGGACGAGCTCCATGGAGCTCGTTTTTCCAAACTTTGAAAAATATGAAATTTAAACTTTGATTTTTTTAAAAGAATACTAGAGTGTAGTCCATGATTTATTCTACACGTGTGTAAGTTTATATTACGATATACATTATATTTTGTTCTCGACAAAAATAACAAAATTCCAGATCTGGGAACAAAATTCTAGACCTAGGAAAATGTTTTAAATCTTGTTGAATTTGTCTTTTTTGCTGAGGCTACAATATAACGTATTGGACATTAAAAATTTGCACGCTCGTAGTGTATGTAGTTGACTACATCCACATATTTTTTTGAAAACTTTAAAATGTCAATTTCAAACAAATTCAAATAAAGGGCTGCATGGAGCCTAGGCTCCAAAGCGATTTTCCGAGGGAAAGGCTCCCTACTGTGTCATTTTCATATATATAGGACAATGTACAATGAGAGGGTACAAAATTCTTATTACAAATTCATAGGGTATCCAGCCAAGATTGCATAGCCTCTTTCAAGCTAGGCTTAGCTCTATGCATATTAAGGGAAAAGTAAATTCTAAATTTGACAATGCATCTCTGAAGATTAGGAAGGTTTCCATTGGAAATATCATCACTCCTCTGATCCCATATGCTCCAGCAACCAGTAATAATGATTTCCATCAAGAAATTCATGGAGTATCTATTTTTTTTCCTTCTGTGACCATGTCATGGATATTCATATCAGAGTTCCATTCCAATCCAACTGGCCACCAAAAACTCTGGCTAAAGCTGCAATAAAAAAACATGTGCATAATCGTCTCTTGTGGGCAGTCATTACATAGGATGCAATCATTAAACTCCACATAGAAGTTCTTTTTGGACATTATATCTTAGTATCAAGTCTCCCTTGTAACATCAGCTAGCTGAAGAATTTCTGTCTCGAAATGTTATATCTTTTCCAAATGTCCAGGATGGAGGTAGGGGCCAGATGTTCACCAATAAGCACTTTATAAACTTTCTTGGTAGAGAATTTGGGGCCCCATGGGAAAGTCCATATATCATGATCAGAACCAATATTTGCTTCTTGGAGATCTGCTTGCAGATCATGAAGTTGTTCATGAGCAATAGTGGACAGTGAGAATTGAACATGTCATAGCAGTTTTCATTATTGATATTCCAAGCTTTTCTAATAGATATATGTTCTTGTCTATTGCAAAGGAGTGAAGGTGAGGATAGTCATCCTCTCTGATGGTGACAATCCATTTATCCTTCCAAAGGAGACATGTTTTCCCACTCTTAACACAGACAGTAGTGTGCTCTTTAAATAGATCATCATGAGAAAACAAATCTCTCCACCAAAAGGATCCTTTATTCGAATTCATGCTAGGAGTTTGCCCATTGTTCACCCATGGAATGTCATGGAAGTGGTAGAATTTGTGTAGGTTTTTAAGCAATAAGGCCTTGTTTTTTGTTCTGAGGTCAAGTATTCCAAGTCACCCTTGATCCTTTGGTTTGTAGATCATTTCGCAACTAGCCAAGCATTTCCATGAATTTTGTCTTCTTTATCAACCCATAGGAACTGTCTCCCACTCTTTCAAAATGGACAAAGAGAGTGATACATAGGGAGGAATTTGATGACAGAGTTCAGAAGGGTTAGTCTCCTAGTGTATGTCATAAGATAGGATATACCAAAGAGCCGATTTTCCAGTCTTGATACCAAAGGCATTAACTTAGCAACAGAGGGTCTAGTAGTCCCCAGAGGAAGATCAAGGTAAGTGAAGGATAAGCTTTCAACCTTGCAGCCGAATGAATTAGCAAGTAGATTAGCTTGATGATGATCCAAGTTGATTAGAACCAAAGTGGTCTAGTGGAAGTTTACATGCAGACTAGTAGAAAGCACTAGATGTATTGAGAATCTCCTTAAGGTACATGAGCTGGTTAAAGTCAACGGGAATAATCATCAGAGTATCACCATGTTGGATGACAGGGTGTTTTTTGGCCAAAGTCATCATCAATTGGCAGACTCTGATATCCCCTAGTCCAAGCATCATTAATAATGGCATGAAGTAATTCAGATGTGTGGACAAATAAGAGAGGGGATAGCGGGCCACCTTGCCTCACACCTCTCTTGTAAGTGATTTTTTCCCAGGCACTCCATTGAGCAAGACTAATGTAGAGGCAGAGTATAATATATAGTTTACAAGAGCAATCCACTTCTGTCCAAATCCCTTTGCATGTAACATGGCTAGAATGGTGCGGTGACCCAGCATACCACTGCATGTTGTAGTATGCAAGTCGTTGACATAACACTTGCAGAACATCGCTCCGCAAGTATTACATCCCTCAGAGTGGTACAATAGAAACATTGCGGGTCAAAATACAAACATTCTGTTATTATTACAAACCAAAGTCGTGCTAATACGGAAATGCTCCCCAGAAGAGAACATCTCGGTGCTTAGTGTTATTACAACAAAACGATAAAACATCCAAATTAATAAAATATCCAAAGAACTCAACAGCTTATTTTATGCCTACAGCTGCTCGGTTCCTCGGTCTCGAGTCTAAAACTACTAGTTAGGGCTTCATTCTGACTCCTCGTCTGATGCGGCTCCATAGCGGATGACGTAGTCCACGCCTTCAACTCAACATGACAGATCAGGCCCTCACAGAAGATATCTTTCTGGCTTCCGATGGCATTCTGCGTTGCTTCATCTAAGTCTTCACAGTCTAGCAAGGGTTTAAGAGAGTGGGGTGAGTAACGAGCGTTACCAGCAAGTTTCTTTAGAAATAAGGTGTGTTTTATGCACTAGCTATAGCCATAGACCCAAAAGAGTCATAGGCTTATGCAAGATTTTCTCAAAGGTTTCTTGAAAGATTGCTTTAAACTTTATAAAACTATGCCCGACAGCCAACATAGGGTACTAGTGCCTTGAGAGCACCTTTTCTGCAGCGTTCACAGCTCCTTCCCGGAACAAGGGGTAACATGTCACATCTTTGTACACTCTGCAGAGGTGTGTTATTCCAAAAGAGATCAAAGCCTTGTTGCACAACCGGGCGTTCCTTCCCGTCCACACTTCCTTGGTGTGGGGCCCAGTCATTGATCTAAACCATTTGTCGTCCTTCTCCACACAACGCATGCCCACCCCAACTCTGCCAAGAGGGTCAAACCCCGATATTCACCCCTCACGATGAAGTACCCAAGGGCCTCTTGCATACCATCCTAGACACCAGTGGCCGTGGGCACTAAGGGGTCCCACCCGTGTGCGTGCCCGTTGACATGCGAACGAAAGAAGATACATATGACTTTTCCGTCCCATTCCAAGTCTCTTGGACAACATGGTTTTTACGGCACAAGAATAAGTGCGACATTGGTTGTTAGGTCCTAGGGTTAACTTTCCTGTGCAGATGGAACCTCCACCACAACAATCTTACCATGGTTCCATCTGCTAGCCCTCCTAGGTTATCACCACTCGGGTTGATAACCAGCTAGTCATATTATTATGAAAATAGGTTTTCGAACTGTTTTGATAAGTTAGGGTTAAGAGTCAGCACTTTGCAAATTGTTTCCAAATCGGTGCATCCAAAAGATATGAGCAAGGTAAACTTGCCTTGTAACTGAAAAGTAGTGGAGTCGGATACTTTGCGGTGATCCTAGTCTCCTTGTTCTATAAAACACCATCATTGTCCGGTAAGGACAATGTTTAAAGAGGCAAATGGATTCTATGATGCAATGATATGCAATGCATAGTGATTTATTTCTTTATTTCCCTTATTTGTGTGTTTTACCTAAGACTTTGCATTTAAAGGACTTAATTCAATTATTAGAGTAGTTTATAACTAATATTGAAATTAGTTTTAATTGGTAAAGGTTGTTCATTAAAGTAAAGGATTTAACTTTTAATCTTTTAATTATGAACAATAAGGTTATTGGGGTTTTGAACTTTAAAATAGAAACAGAGTAATTTAAGCTAAAGAACCATTTTGAATAAAACTTAGAAATGTATTTTGTTCCAACACTTAATTATTTCCTCAAAAAGTTATGCAGATACCTTTTGAAATTAAATTAAGAACAATTATGAAAATTGGATTCATTTAAAGGTATTAATTAAATAATTGATGTATTTATTTGGTTTTTAAAGAATTGTGGAGTTTCAAAGATTAAGTAAAGCATTCATAACTAAAGAAGTATTTCAAAGTATTTATTAAAATATACTTTATCCTTTATATGTTTGTTTGCACAAAATTTATTTGAATCTGGTTTAAATTGTACAAAAGGTTTTTAAACAATTAATCTTATTTGAAAATATTGTTTAAGGCCTTTTGATTTTCAATTAACTGAAATTGGGCCTTGGCCCACTGGCCAGCCCAGCCCACCTGGCTGGGTTCAACTCAACCGGCCAGGTCTTGGGTCGGTCAAACTGACCCAGTCCAGACCCCCTCGCTCACACTCCTCTCCCTCTCCCGAGCTACTCCCCAGTGACTGTGGTCACTGTTGCCGTCGCCTGTAATTCCCGGCCACCTCCGGTGGTTTCTGCCGCCGCCACCTGGGGCAAATGATGCGCCTCGATGCCACCTACCTTCGCCTCCAACTGGATTTAGCGGACGCCCCCTCTTGAGGAGATCCCTTGCCAACTCCGATTAGGGTTTCGGCTATTCCGGCGATGCTCGAGCTCGAGCATAACAGTAGGCTCTCACTCTGGGCTCTAGTTGTTGTGGTGGTTCTGGTGGCCATGCAGGTGCGGGTGAAAGCATCCCTGGTGGGGGTTCTCCCAGTGTCGCCGTGTCTTCGCCGCCGGTGAAGTATTCCCCAGGTTTCGCCTGGTTGGCCGCACGGGCACTGCCTCGCCATGCCGACCAGGTAAGCACCTGGGCAATTGGTGAGTGTGACTGCCTCTCCTCTCACCCCCTACCTTCTACTCTCCCACGGTCACAACCTCTGGCCATTTCGGCCATGCTTTGTTGTGCCAAGCCTCTAGCCAGGCTATGTGGTGCTGTTTGGCCTATAGGCTTGTTTGAATACTCTATTACCCTAGGTAATGTTTTGTGTCCTGTTAAAGCTATGAATTGATGCTCTGATGGATTAGATGGCTTTGTTGTTCTACACTTGTGGAGTTTTAGTTTACTGAAGCTCCCTATCAGTAAGGTGTGCTGCTAGAGATGTTGCTGTAACCTACCCTGTGCTGTGATGTTCAATTAGAACTATAACTTTCTTATGATGATTCCTAGCAAAGCCTAGCTAAGGAAAATGAATTAGTTTCCTGTATGCTGAGATAAACTAGAGAGAAAGCTTCTGTAGGAATTTGTGATGAGGTGCATGTCCATTTTGGAGATGTACCCAGCAACCTTCCTGTTGATGACATAACTTGGTGAAACTTGCCCCTTTTTATATAGGTCAATGATGTTGGTCTCAGACCTAACTAGTTAGTGAGGTGCACTTCATAAATTTGTGCCCACTGCTTGAGTTTCTGTGCTATATTTGGAGAGATGGTGTGTGGCTAAGGTGTATGTCTATTTGGACATGTGCCCAACACCTCTCTGTCCAGTGTTGGTTGTTTGCTTAGTGTGCTATATTGCAGAAATCTTGGTGAAGCTTTTCTTTCAAATTGTAGCCTGTGAAGCTAGTCTGAGGCTTAGACTAAGGTTTGTGGTGCATTTCTTATATTTGTGCCCAATGCTTAACCAAGTGCAAATACTTGCAGTGGCTGTGTGGCTGAGGTGCATGTTGATACGTCTCAAACGTATCTATAATTTTTGATGCTCCATGCTTGTTTTTACACCATTTGCCTATTGTTTCGTTACACTTAGTGGCACTTTTATGCATTTTCCGGAACTAACCTATTAACAAGTTGCCACAGTGCCAGTTCCCTGTTTTCTGCTGTTTTTGTGTTTAAGAGTGATACACAGGAAATATTCTCGGAATTGGACGAAACCACATCCTGAAGTCTTATTTTACCTGGAAGCTTCCAGAGATCCGAAGAGGAGTAGGAGGGGGGCCACCAGGGCCCCACACGCAGGGGTGGCGCGGCCAGCCCCCTGGCCGCGCCGGGCCCGCGTGAGGGCGCCTGGCCCCTCCTCTGACATAGCCCCTTCGCCTATAAAGACCCCCCCGACGGAAAATCAGATTTCCAGAAAACATCGCGATCCGCCGCCGCCGTCGACCCGAAGATCGGGAGGGTCCAGAAGCTCTTCCCGGCACCCTGCCGGAGAGGGGAATCGCCACCAGAGGTCTTCTTCATCGCCATGCTTGCCTCTGGAGCGATGAGTGAGTAGTCTACCTTGGACTATGGGTCCATAGCAGTAGCTAGATGGTTGTCTTCTCCACCATGTGCTTCATGTTTAGATCTCATGAGCTTCCCTACATGATTGAGATCACCGTTATGTAATTCTACATGTTTGGTTTGTTGGGATCCGATGAATATTGGTGTTTATGATTAAGTTGCTGTACTGAATTATATCTTTTGTTATCTCTATGTTGTTTATGATCTTGCATGCTCTCCGTTGTTAGTAGCTATCTTGGCCGAGTAGTTGCTAGTGACTCCAAGAGGGGGTATTTATGCTCGATAGTGGGTTCATGCCTCTATTTCACCTGGGGGAGTGACAGAAACCTCTAAGGTGGTAGATGTGCTGTTGCTACTAGGGAGAAAACAACATTCATATGCTCAAGGGCATATGCTTTGTTTACATTACACACTTTGCTTAATGCAATTATCTGTTGTTCGCAACTTAATACTTTTGGGGTGTTCGGATTGATATCCCCGGGAGTGGATTATTAGTCATAGATGCAGTTGGATGGCGGTCTATGTATTTTGTTGTAATGCCCAAAGTAAATCTCATAGTGATCTTCTTGACATATCACGTTATCTTTATTCTATCAATTGCCCAACTGTAATTTGTTTACCCAGTATGTGTTATTTTATCTATGGAGAGACACCACTAGTGAACTGTGGACCCCGGTCCTATTTCCATCATATTGCTATCACCTATTTACTTTACTCGTACTGTTTACTTTATTCGCATACTTTTACTGTTTTCCACTCGATACACTCATAACCATTGTTTCAAGCAAACCGGTGAGATTGACAACCTCATCGTAAGTTGGGAGCAAAGTATTTGTTTGTGTGTGTGCAGGTTCCACGTTGCAGCTAGCAAGCAAGGCTTGGACGAGGCGCCAGTTGTCCGCTGCTGTCGCAAACTAGCAAGCATCACCTTCAGTCGTCATTGTCTCTCCTCTCCTGACCGACATTAAAGCTTGGTTTCATAATTGAGGGAAAACCAGCTGCTATACTCATCACACCTCCCTCTTGGGGTTCCCAACGGGCTGGTCATTCACCACGCACAAGGATTGCTGCTGGGGGACGAAGAAGAATAATCTCCTTCATCAACTAGCCATCAGCTGTTTTTCTGGCGCCGTTGCCGGGGAGGAAGAGAAGACTTCTGCGAGGGGAGTTCTTCGCACACACATTCTTTACTTTGTTATTGTTTTGCTTTACTTTATTTATTTTACCTGCATTGCTTTTTATCAAAAACCCCCAAAAAAATAGAATCCTTGGTAGTTGTTATTTCTTTACTTTTAGTTTATTATGTCTAGTTCAATTGCTACTACTATGTCGCCCGAGGACATGATTTTTACTTTTAAGCAGAAAGATGAGGAAAGCTTTAAAGAAGCTTGGTCTAGAATTTATGATTGGCATGGAAAAACTGAACCTAAAATGACTTTGAGTTTGCTTCTTAGTAGCTTTTACTTTGGACTTTCTCTTCGTTATAGATATGCTTTGGATGCTACTGCAGAAGGAGATTTCCTTCATTGTGATGGAGATCAAGCCTTCAATATTATTAAAAAGTTTATTACAATTTATAGCATGCCAACCTATTTTGATTCCTCTCTTGTGAGCATTTTTAATAGACTTAATACTCTTGAGACTCAGACTGCTAGTTTGAATTCTTGCTACAATACTTTGCGCCAGCATTTTGATTATGTGCCAACAAATACTGAACCTTCGAGTTGGTATCCTACGATTAAAATCACCATTAGTGGTGAAACTTTTCATGCTCGTTGTGATATTATGTCTGAATTTTGTCTCATGCCAACGGATGTTTATGAATCTTTGAGCCTTTGGAAGCTTTCTGAGGGAGGAGAAGAAATTTCTCTTACTAACAATGCCACTATATTTCCCCTTGGAATAGCTGAAGGAGTTTTTACAAAAGTCCTAGGAAGAATGATATCTACTGATTATCTTGTTATTGAATGCGTAGGAAAAGGACAAATCACACTTGGAAGATCCATTCTGAAGCTCCTGGGCGCCGTCATCGATGTGGGAAAAGGCAATATAACATTTACCTCTCCACCTTACAATAACCATGTCTTTCCTAGAGTCAAGAGCAAAGGTAAGAAAGGGAGACGTAAGGCACGTGCTGATCCTAATGCTTCATCACTTGATATTACTTGATTCGCAATTTTCTGCGCCTAGCTCAAAGGCGTTAAAGAAAAGCACTCTTGGGAGATAACCCAATGTTTTCTTTTCAGTACTTTTTCTTTTATTTGAGTCTTGGAAGTCATTACTACTGTAATGACCGCTCCTTATCTTGTTTATTTCGTTTTTGTGCCAAGAGAAGCCTCTAATTTGAGTGAGGTAAAGATTTGGGGATGTTGCTGTCCTGAAACTGTTTTCGGTGCTGCACCGTAAAAATTCGTGAAAATTCTCTGTTTATCTTTTCGACCTGCCATTTCTTGTGCATATGCCCCAGGTTATATCCAAACTTTTCTTAATTGAACACTTTTTGATTTGAGCAACAGAAAATCCCTCAAAAATTCGACCTTTGTCAGCTGTTCAGTTTTGACAGATTTCTGCCAATATTTGTGTTTGCCACTTTATCGCTTTCTTTTGAGTTCTTTTGATCATGGAACTTTTGGGGAAGTTGCTACAGTAGTATTTGCTATATATGTGGTGGTTTTGAGTTGAAACCTGAAGCAAATAGAGGATTGATTATATGTTATGCTTGCACTAATGTTGCTAATAGATTTGTGTTTAGTTTTGTATGAAGAAAGTTTTCAAGTGTAGCGATTGGAGAATGATGAGATGAGTTGAAGAATGGACAAAAGCTCAAGCTTGGGGATGCCCATGCATCACCCCAAGAAATATCCAAGAAGTACAAGCGTCAAAGCTTGGGGATGCCCCCGAGGCACCCCTTCTTCATCGGCAAAAATCAGGTCACCTTTCAAAATACTATATTTTTATTGCTTCATGCACTATGTGTTTTTCTTGGAGCGTCAGTTGTTTTAGTTTTCTTAGTTAGTTTAGTTTGTTTGTTTGCTGCAATAAATGGTTGGACCCCAACAAATTTCTTTTGGAGGAGATGTACTCGTTTTCATTTGCAAAGAACACTCCGTTTTTCATTCTTACAATTTCACCGGGTGTTCTTCTTATTCTGCTACTGCTTTTGGTTTTCGTTTTTGCCTTGATTTGCGTTCAGACCTTGTCATATCTTTTCATCAAGGTGTATTTTTGCCTCTGATCTTTATTGGTTTTCATCAAAAGAGGTGTTTATAAAAGTTTCAAATGGTGTTGGAAAAGAGAAAAAGCTTTGTGCAAAATAGTGGTACAAGAAGGAGCTTGTGTAGACTGCGGCTTAGGCTTTTTCATGTCATGCTTGATGTCTTTTTGATAGTATGCTTAGTGGTTTTGCTGTAGCATGACTTGTCTCAAATAACTGAGATTGCTTAATGAGCCTTTGAAAAAATCATGCGTTGTTTTTATTGTATGGAAGCATTATTTTGGTTTTCTCCTTGATGCTTTATTTGGGTTGACTTGGCGCATGCTCACACATGTTAGACTCTTACAAAGTCGCCAATAGCCTTCATGATCATTTAGTTTTTGACTTTTGATGCCATCGTATGCTTCTTTTAATGTCGCTTTGTCGCTCTGCATGATTATGGCCATTACTGCTCTCTTAGTTGGTCGCTCCCAGTCTTTTGCTAGCCCTCACCTTGTACTGAGTATGAGCTCTACTCGTGCATCCAACTCCTAAAAGCCAAAGTTTGCCATTGTGTCCACTATAAACTCCTATGCATGGTATTTGTAAGCCATTCCAAAGTAAATTTTCATGTGCTACCTTTCAAAAATCTTCAAAACACTTCTCGTTTTGTGACACTGTTTTTAGCTCATGGGGACGTAGTGGTCGGATTTGCTATCTTCCATATTGCTTATTCCAAAAAAAAAAGGCACTCCTCCATGGAAAGTGAATGTTGGTGGGCACCCGATGGAATCGGTTAGCCATGGTTTGTGAAAGGAAAAAGGTGGGGAGGAGTGCCAAGCTTTATAAAAGAGCACAAAAGTGCCAATCTCTCTCTCAAAAACTTGCTTCATTTTTGTATGGAAGATAGTAAGAACCCCATTGCTAGTCGTTGACAAAGACAACCACCTCTCAAAACCAATTTTTATCTCTCTGTTTTACAAATGAAAAGCTCTAGCACATGTTTAATCACTGCTTCCCTCTGCGAAGGGCCCTTTCTTTTACTTTTATGTTGAGTCACCACCTTCTTTCTTTATGCACCATTAAGAGAGCATAGTTGTCATTCTTAGTGTAATATGCATTGTCCCAAAGTTCATTGATTGACTCATATTGTTGGTTTCACTTGTTCTTAAATTATTTGTATCTAGTCGCCCTCTTAAACTTTAAGGTGTCCTATGCATTTATGTTTTGCTCTCTTTGAAGGACAAGCTGAAAACCTGTTTGACTTTCATTGTTTCATTTTCATGATCTTATGTTTGTGTTCATTTGCATGTTTACAACATGGTTGCTAAGTTCTTATTGTCATGATTATATCTTCATGCCCATGTTTTAAGTTCTTATGATCCCAGCTCACCAATGCTTACATATATGATCAAGATTGTGTAGGTGCATGTCACCTCAAAAATTATTCTTTTGTTATCACTTACCTACTCGAGGACGAGCAGGAGTTAAGCTTGGGGATGCTTGATACGTCTCAAACGTATCTATAATTTTTGATGCTCCATGCTTGTTTTTACACCATTTGCCTATTGTTTCGTTACACTTAGTGGCACTTTTATGCATTTTCCGGAACTAACCTATTAACAAGTTGCCACAGTGCCAGTTCCCTGTTTTCTGCTGTTTTTGTGTTTCAGAGTGATACACAGGAAATATTCTCGGAATTGGACGAAACCACATCCTGAAGTCTTATTTTACCCGGAAGCTTCCAGAGATCCGAAGAGGAGTAGGAGGGGGGCCACCAGGGCCCCACACGCAGGGGTGGCGCGGCCAGCCCCCTGGCCGCGCCGGACCCGCGTGAGGGCGCCTGGCCCCTCCTCTGACATCGCCCCTTCGCCTATAAAGACCCCCCGACGGAAAATCAGATTTCCAGAACACATCGCGATCCACCGCCGCCGTCGACCCGAAGATCGGGAGGGTCCAGAAGCTCTTCCCGGCACCCTGCCGGAGAGGGGAATCGCCACCGGAGGTCTTCTTCATCGCCATGCTTGCCTCCAGAGCGTTGAGTGAGTAGTCTACCTTGGACTATGGGTCCATAGCAGTAGCTAGATGGTTGTCTTCTCCACCATGTGCTTCATGTTTAGATCTCATGAGCTGCCCTACATGATTGAGATCACCGTTATGTAATTCTACATGTTTGGTTTGTTGGGATCCGATGAATATTGGTGTTTATGATTAAGTTGCTGTACTGAATTATATCTTTTGTTATCTCTATGTTGTTTATGATCTTGCATGCTCTCCGTTGTTAGTAGCTATCTTGGCCGAGTAGTTGCTAGTGACTCCAAGAGGGGGTATTTATGCTCGATAGTGGGTTCATGCCTCTATTTCACCTGGGGGAGTGACAGAAACCTCTAAGGTGGTAGATGTGCTGTTGCTACTAGGGAGAAAACAACATTCATATGCTCAAGGGCATATGCTTTGTTTACATTACACACTTTGCTTAATGCAATTATCTATTGTTCGCAACTTAATACTTTTGGGGTGTTCGGATTGATATCCCCGGGAGTGGATTATTAGTCATAGATGCAGTTGGATGGCGGTCTATGTATTTTGTTGTAATGCCCAGAGTAAATCTCATAGTGATCTTCTTGACATATCACGTTATCTTTATTCTATCAATTGCCCAACTGTAATTTGTTTACCCATCATGTGTTATTTTATCTATGGAGAGACACCACTAGTGAACTGTGGACCCCGGTCCTATTTCCATCATATTGCTATCACCTGTTTACTTTACTCGTACTATTTACTTTATTCACATACTTTTACTGTTTTCCACTCAATACACTCATAACCTTTGTTTCAAGCAAACCGGTGAGATTGACAACCTCATCGTAAGTTGGGAGCAAAGTATTTGTTTGTGTGTGTGCAGGTTCCACGTTGCAGCTAGCAAGCAAAGCTTGGACGAGGCGCCAGTTGTCCACTGCTGTCGCAAACTAGCAAGCATCACCTTCAGTCGTCATTGTCTCTCCTCTCCTGACCGACATTAAACCTTGGTTTCATAATTGAGGGAAAACCAGCTGCTATACTCATCACACCTTCCTCTTGGGGTTCCCAATGGGCTGGTCATTCACCACGCACAAGGATTGCTGCTGGGGGACGAAGAGAATAATCTCCTTCATCAACTAGCCATCACATGTCCATTTTGGACATGTGCCCAACACAGCTCTGCCTTGTGTTGGCTGATACATGTGATTTGGCTATCTTGGCAGTGAAGCACAAACTGAGGTTAAATTTGATTGGTTCTGATGCCTTTCTTAATAAAACTTCCTAGTGATGATTTGGCAAAGAATTTCTTTGCCTATCTGAGGGAAATCTATTTCCAAACCATCCATGCATGCATGTATATGCTGGCAAGACATGCTGGTATTATGTGCAAAGAAATCCACCTATGGTTTGGTGGATGGATGATATGTGGTGATGCTAATCTGCTCTTTCTGCTTCTTGCTGATGGTTGCTTATGGTGCCTGCCCTTCTCCTCCTGGGATGGCTCCTGGTTACTTGCCCTTCTCCTCCTGAGATAGCTTCTGGTGGCCTGCCTTTCTCCTGGCCAGGTCCTACTCCACCTTGCCATCCTCTTCAGCTTCAGATTTCCACCACCATGGTTGGCTCTTGGTGGAGAGTTGGTGATGTGATATTGTGGTGGTGTTCTTGCTAAAGGGTGTGGCTGTGTGGTGTGAGCCGTGAGGCTTTGCCCTTCCTTCTTTGGTTGTGATGCTAGCTATGTCAACAGCACACCTGCATGCAGTGACTAAGCTACTTGTGTGCAGTCTGCCTATGTGCCTCACCCTTTCATCCTGATCCATTGACTTACTATCCCTGGGATTCGTGCATGGCTGTGATGTGATCTAATTCACTGATCTGATTAAGGACAGATAATAAACTTGATTAAAACCCTACTCAATGATGAGAATGGCAAAATACATACTTTGCTAAATTCTGAGAGTAAATTATTTACCCCAACATTGTACTATTATATTCTTTTTGTTTTATTTTGTTTTGCAGGGTACAAATTGGAAGAATTTGGATAGAGAAGATCTTCAAGACCTAGTTTAGGAAATAGCTTTTACCTTTCATATTTTTATTTGTAATCTTATTTCTTTCATTTCTGAATAATGTAAAGAAATTGTAATATTGTGTTATATTAATAAAGTTGTAATTTCTATTTTTGGTTTCCTCTCTCCCTAATTGTATCAAGCGATAATGTTTAATTATGTTATTCAATTCTTTATTAGAATTTAATTAATTATTACTTAAATAATTTCATTAACTTAATTTTTCAAAGTTTTAAAATTCAAATTTAATAAGCATTTGTGGGTTAACACAATACCTTAAACCCCAAACAAAATACCTAAAGATCATATCAAAGCTTGTAACAACCACTAATAACATCAAACTTAATGTTATAGTGAAGAAAGCTCTGATCACTCCAAGTTTTGAATTTGCGAAAAATTTACCAAGATTTTAGGATGCATGAATGCACATAAACCCTAATTCTACCCTTCGTTGTACCTAAACGCAGGGACATTGCAAATGGCATTATATTCCACCTTGTCAAAGGCCTTTTCAAAGTCAATCTTTAAAATAATAATTGTTTTTTTACACATGGCAGATATGTAGATATTCAAATGTCCAGCCAAGACAGTCCTGGATATTCATGCCTTTGATGAAGCCATATTGATTATGGTGTGAAGTAGGAATGGTGACCTTTTGTAATCTGTTTGCCATGATTTTGGTGATAAATGTCAATGGCAAGCTCACGAGAGAAATAGGTCTATAACCATTCATATCATGGGGGTCATTGTTTTTTGGAATTAATGTAATATGAGTTGTATTGATGCTTTTCAGATTCAATCTTTTCTTCATAGAAGTTCAATTACCAGTTTGATGAAATCATGCATCCTTGATTGCAGGCCAGCATTTTTTCACAAAAGCTCCACTGAAGCCATTAGGTCTAGGAGATCTATCAAAAGGCATTTCTTTCATAACATCATCAATCTCTTCCATAGTGAAGGGGGAGTCTAGCTGGGATAAATCATGTGACTTGTAACATCCCAAGATTTTATCAAATTTTGGGGGAATTTTTTTTTTGCCTTTGTTTGGAGTGTATTGATTGAAAATTCACAAGGGTTTAATTTTTTTTTGAGTTATTTAAAACCTTAATATGAAAACTATTTCAAAACTTCCTATTACATCTTGAGGAATTTCCTTGAGAAAAGGAAGGATTTCAAAATTATTATTTTCTACTTCTATTCAAACTTATGCAAGTTATGCTTGCAAAGGATGGTTTACAAATTACTCACTTCATTGAATATTTCATTTTCACAATCAAGTTGGAAAGTTACTTTCAAACATTATTTCATAAAGTACTTTCACAAATTCTAAAAAGATTTATTTTCCTAAACCCTAATCTATTTTGCATATTTGCAAAAAGGTCCTTTTCATAAAGTTATAAGGATCTATTAAAATTCTTGCTTTATTCTGAAAACTTACTTTGCTATTGGTTTAAAACAAGGTTTGGAAGATTTGAGGAATTTAGGATTTTGAATGAATTGATTTGAGTGAATTATGCAAAAGTTATAAAAGAAATAGCAAATCAGTAATAAGAAAAGAGAAAAGAAATAAGAAAAGAGAAAAGGGCCGTGGGGTTGATTTTGGCCCAGCCGCCCCAGCCCACCATCGCCTAAACCCGAAAGGGTAAGCCGTAACCCCCTTCGCCTCACTGACGAATGGGACCCACTCGTCAGTATCGCCACCTACCTCTGGACAGAGTCCAGCCCATGCATGGGAGCCCCTCCACCGTCCATCGCCGCCCCTGCCGAACCCTAGCCCCCTCTCCATCCAACCCCTCGCCTATAAAAGCCTCTGGCACTCCTCCCTCGTTCCCTTTTCTCCTCTCCCTCGAAAACATACTCGAGCCAACAAAATTCCTCGTCGGAATCCGAAGGCACCGCCGCCTCCAATCGCCAAATTCCGACGCAATCGGTCATCACCGCGACCCCTCTCCCCTCCTACCCCTTCCCCTATCTCTGGCGCACTCCCCTGACACCACGCGTCGCCTTTCTCCTGCAGGACTTCGACGAATTGGCACATGCCCCAAGCTCACCATCGCAGCATCATCTCCAGCCGACCCCCTTCTCTTTCTCTGGAAGCAATCGAGGAAGACGATCACACACCTGAGTCCACCTTGTCCTCCTGCACACCGTCGTGATATCACCGTGGCTCAGAAACCGTCGTAGCCCCGCCGGAGATCGACCTCTGCGCGCCCTCATCGGAAATAGCTCGTCGGAACCCTAGATCCCCAGGTGAGCTCCCTCCCTTTTGATCTCGGCCGTTAGATCCCGATCTAATGAACCAGAACGGTTCACTTAAGTGAACCCGTATCAACAGATCAGGGACGTCCAATCGTTTTAAAATCCGACGGTCTCTGTTCATTATCCAAACGAAATGGTATCTTCCAATAGGAAACGTCCACGTGTCAGCTCCCAGATCTAATTTGATTTAAAATAGAATTTGAAACCAGATTTTGTTCAAATCTTGTAAAATTCATAACTTTTGATCTGTAACTTGAAAAATTACAAATAATATACCATTGGAAACCTTAGAACATGTAGAATTCATTAGTGCCCTAATATCTTATAGTTTCAGTATTTAATTTGAAATCATTTTCAAATTGAAATCAAACCTTCGGTTAGCTTAATTAATTCATATCTTTTGTTTCAAGTATCCAAAAATTACAAATTTGTAGTCTTTGGAATCCTCTCAACATGTAGAACATCGTAGGATTAAGAAATTTCAAAGTTCATACGTGCACACACATTGTGCATTCAAATTCATTTCAAATCACTATTCTGGTCATAATTTGAATTCTAAAAGTGATTCTAGAATGATTCCAATTGTTATCGCTTTGTTTTACTGCAAGCTATGCAGTAGCATCACTTCCATATTTTCTTGAACCACTTCACAATTATTCAAGTTCTAATATGAGAATTTGAGTATTTCCTATATGGATTAATTCTATTTCCTTCAATTAATGTTCCCTTCTACTTTAGTAAATCCTATGATCATACCCATTTATCAAATAACATCTAGACATCACCTTGATCCATATCTTGTTCATCTAAACCATTTTTTGTCTAATTCACACATATTCAATTGCAAATGGGTAATTTGAGTAAAGTGTGAATTAATTCTACCCTAGGTTCTATCTTGCTATTGTAGTGTTGATTCAATTCTACTACCATAGCATATGATCATACTCCATATTATTCAATGAACCTTTGAACCAAAACTCCCAAAGGTCATTCACTCATATCAAATCCATGCCTACTTAATCATTGTTTACTTGTATTGAACTATTCAATCAGCAAATGGGTTTATTGAGTAATCCAATGCATCTTAAATCCTAGCCCATTACCTAAGTGCAATAGATGCTATTTAAGAATAATTGTAGTCACCCTTATTCAATAGCATTACCATTGCACTATCCAAAACTTGTGTGGTTTATTCACATGAGTTATTCCAAGCTTTATACATGCTTTAATAAAGCATGAAGACTTATCAATTTTATTTTGCCTAGTCCAATTCTCTCTTAAATCATATTGATCTTTCCCAACTAAGCTCTCAAATTCATATCTCACAATTCATGATCATTTGCCAAATCTTTCTATCATAACATATCAATAAATCTAAATTGCTAAGCAAACACTTTTTCAATTGTTTGTTTGATTGAGTGGTATGGGTTATTTATGTTATGTTATTTTGTGCTATAGTTTGTGTGAAGAGCTACGTGCTTAGTTGAGAGAAGTGGAAAGATCGTATTCTTCAAAAAGGCAAGTGACACACATATCTTCTACCTATTTTTGTTATGCATTAGTGATTTTCAGTAGTATGCATGATAGGTGAATGTTCAATTGTTTACAAAGTGCTAGATCCTAGTAGTGAGTAGCTATCCCTCAAACACCACCTGGTAGGATGCTAAATACTTGAATATTGATGCTATGCTTTGATCATATGAAAAGTTGTTTTGTGAATAAATTAACAACTTCAACTAAAATGAACTACCTGGGTGGAGTGGTTTGTGATGGAAAGCGAAGTAGGTGGGTCCTGGGGCACATGCTAGGACAGATGTATAGCTCAGGATGCTGCTCGGGATGGCCACTCAGGATTCAAGAGATTAATAAGGCTTCCATGATTAAAGTACTTCCAGTGCAGCCTTATGACAATATGGGCTCTGTCAAGAAAGAGTAGGATTAAGGGTTCAACCAAGAGTACTGACAACAGGTGGTAGCATAATATAGGGGGTACGGTCAGACTAGTTTGGTTGAATGCTTTTTCTAAAAGGTCTTGTTTCATTTTATGTATGGACATAAAATGAAGGATAAGGTGAAAGTGCACAACCCTTGGAAGGTGTTAAAATCTAATCGATTAGCCGAGTCCTCAGAATGGACAATTGAGTCTCTAGCCATGGAATGATCGGAAGAATCTCATCATCATTTCTGAATGCTTTAAAAAATTCTAGCAACAATCAGGAGAAGACTCAGGGCCATACACTCCGAGGGGTGATGGTATCTGTACTTCAAACTTTGTTGAGTTTCGCCCAGAACTACATACCTGATCCGTATGTAGCGTATGGGGGTTATCTTGACCCTTATGAATTAAATTTTTGATAAAAAGGTTTTACAAAGAGATAGGATAAAACTTGCTTTATGCAAATCAACCTTTGAGATCCACTAAGCCAAAGTTCATGCAGATTAGTCTTTTCACAAATGCCACAAATATGTGTCATTTGCCAGTACGTTGTTGTACTGACCCCTCTGGGGCTGCATATTCAAACGTGCAGGTTTTTATTCGAGTAAGGGACCAGGAGTAGGATCTCGAGCTTACATTCAAACATGTCTGCCTGTGGCACTTGATGAAGATGGAGGTTCATTGCTACTACGCTTTATGCTGTGTACTCGTAAGGATGAAATACCTATGTAATCTGGATTTACGTTGTAATATTGATGCTATTGCAATGATTACTTATTTTGTACTGTGGTGTGATACGTCTCCAACGTATCCATAATTTTTGATGCTCTATGCTTGTTTTTACACCATTTGTTTAGTGTTTCGTTACACTTCGTGGTATTTTTATGCATTTTCCGGAACTAACCTATTAACGAGATGCCATAGTGCCAGTTCCCTGTTTTCTGCTGTTTTTGTGTTTCAGAAAAGTTACACGGGAAATATTCTCAGAATTGGACGAAACCAAAGCCAGTCGTCCAGATATTTCACGGAGCTTCGAGAACAACGAAGAGGAGACGGAGCCGAGCCGGAGGGCGGCCACACCACAGGGTGGCGCGGCCTAGGGCTGGCCCGCGCCCCTGGTGGTGTGGGCCCCTTGGTCTACTTCTGACACCGCCCCTTCGCCTATAAAGACCCCCCGATGGGAAAAACCTAAAGACCCGATCACTTTTCCAGAACACATCGCAATCCACCACCACCGTTGACCCGAAGCTCGGGAGGGTCCAGAAGCTCTTCCCGGCACCCTGCCGGAGAGGGGAATCGCCACCGGAGGTCTTCTTCATCACCATGCTTGCCTCCGGAGCGATGAGTGAGTAGTCTACCTTGGACTATGGGTCCATAGCAGTAGCTAGATGGTTGTCTTCTCCACCATGTGCTTCATGTTTAGATCTCGTGAGCTGCCTTACATGATCGAGATCACCGTTATGTAATTCTACATGTTGTATTTGTTGGGATCCGATGAATATTGGTGTTATGATTGAGTTGAAGTACTGAATTTTATCTTACGTTATCTCTATGTTGTTTATGATCTTGCATGCTCTCCGTTGTTAGTAGCTATCTTGGCCAAGTAGTTGCTAGTGACTCCAAGAGGGGGTATTTATGCTCGATAGTGGGTTCATGCCTCTATTTAATCTGGGGGAGTGACAGAAACCTCTAAGGTTGTAGATGTGCTGTTGCTACTAGGGAGAAAACAACATTCATATGCTCGAGGGCATATGCTTTGTTTACATTACACACTTTGCTTAATGCAATTATCTATTGTTCGCAACTTAATACTTGTGGAGTTCTCGGATTGATTCGCCACAAGTGGATTATTAGTCATAGATGCAGTTGGATGGCGGTCTATGTATCTTGTTGTAATGCCCAGAGTAAATATCATAGTGATCCTCTCGACATATGCACGTTGTCTTTATTCTATCAATTGCCCAACTGTAATTTGTTTACCCAACATGTATTATTTTATCTTATGGAGAGACACCGCTAGTGAACTGTCGACCCCGGTCCTATTTCCTTATTATTGCTATCACCTGTTTACTTTACTCGCACTGTTTACTTTACTCACATACTATTATTACTTTCCACTCGATACGCTCATCCCTTTGTTTCAAGCAAACCGGTGAGATTGACAACCTCATCATAAGTTAGAAACAAAGTATTTGGTTGTGTTGTGTGCAGGTTCCATGTTGGTACTGGTTGAAGACGCGCTAACAAGTTATCGTTAACGGCGCCCTTGTTAGAGCTGTCACGCAGCTAGTGGGCATCACCTTCGGTCGTATTGTCATCATCCTACTGGATTGATAACCTTGGTTTCATAACTGAGGAAAAACTTGCTGCTATATTCATCAAAACCTTCTCTTGGGGTTTTCCAACTGGCCGGTCATTTACTACACACAATCAAGTTTTCTGGCATCATCATCATCGCGCCATCATGGTGCTATCTACTGATCCAGGGAATGGCACAGATACACAGAAGTTCTGTCTTTTGATAAGGCAGGGCGCTACAGAATGGTATCAGAGCATAGTGTTGCCTGTAGGATCGAGACCCTAGGTTTGGAATAGACTAGGAAGCCCTAGGATTCTTTTCTCACCTTAAGAAGAAAATCAATTCAGTTTTCTAAATGAAATCAATCTATTTACTTTTAGTTTGAAATTTTCTTGTAAGAACTTATCCCATTCATCTGTTTTACACTACTCTTCTTTCTATTTTAGATGACCAGCCCCACTGGTCCTTTCTTGATGGATTTAATGTCACCTACTAAAGAACCGGTGATGATCATGACCCTGAAGAGTGAGACTAAATTTCCCAAAGCATTGAAGAACCTCATGTTAAGCATGGGAATGCAAGGAGAAGCTGTGTACAAAGGATTTCCCATAATGGATGAAGGTGAAGAATATTGGTGGGTGCAACTCCACCTATATAAGGATAAAGAAGATGACCATAAGAGGATGGGACTTTGGATGTTTACCAACTCCGAGATGTATCCATCATTCCTTGACTCCGCAAGATGTGCTGCTTGGTCAGCTATAAAGGAACTTGGAGAAAGACTCAAGTGGAGACTTCATAATACTCAGCAAGACCTCAAAGAAGAAAAGGAGGATACTACTACATTGAAGGAAACCATAAACCAACTTCAAGGTGACATGGAAAAGTTGGTATCTGAACTTAGTGTTCAAGGAGACCTCATCAAAACCAAGGATGAGCAAATTACCAACCTACTGAAGCAGCTGGACCAGAACAATGGATGTACCTAGAAGAGAACCAAGAATTTTTAGTTGGACCTCCATTTAGGAATTTTAAATAATAGACGACGTGTAATAGACGTTTATGCTCATACCGACTTGTGGATGATCGTACCTTACGTGTGTTTTAGAACTAGTTTGCTTGATATAATGAATGTTTGTTAGATATTGCTTGTAAGATAAATTGTTTTGATCTATTATGTTTGGGTAGGAATCTTCTTTAAATCTCTTCTATCTAATTCTTATCTATGCTAAGACTTAAACCTGTCCTAAAACCCATACCGAAGTGTTTTCAACGACGGAACAACCACAATAACCCTCGGATGGAGATAATGATACAAAGGACAACAGGAAGGTTCAGTGTTTCAAATACAAGGAAACAGGACATTACTTATCCAAATGTCCGGAAAGTTACAACAAAGCAAACACACAAAGGAAAGTGTGAAGAAGGACCTCAGTACGATCACTTGCTATAAGTGCGAACGAAAGGAACACAACACAAGAAGAAGACACCCCAAGGTGTAGCTAATGTGGAAGTAATACTATTCAAACACCTCATGCAAGGAAGGTTGAAAGAGCAAACAGAGCAATGGAAAGAGCAAACAGAGCAATGGAAAGGACAAACAGAGTAATGGAAAGAGCAAACAGAGCAATGGAAAAAGCAAACAGAGCAATGGAAAGGATTTTAATTCCCCTTAAATGGCAAACTTAAGGATCTGCAACTTAAGGATTATTGCCATGAGCTTTGTTGAAAACCTCTAGCTAGGAACGATAGATTTTGTTTTCAAAATTCAAAATAGGATTTGGGAACTTGGTTCCAATTTCAACAAAACTTTTGTTTAAAAACTAGTAAGGTTGACCAAGAGTTAGAATACGAGGTTAAATAAACACAAACCTAGAGAGACATACCTATGAGAGACGACGTTACTAATGCCTAAACCTTGAGAAGATAGCATGTTATATCCCTTATAGTAGGCAAGTGCTGCCAAACGTAGGGAAAACAGTAAGGATGAACTTCAAGCTTTCTGTTGAAGAAGCCTCGCAATGGAAGATGTACAACAACCAGGAAGGATACTAGAAGAGAATGGTATCCCAAAGGAAGAAATCCTACTATCATGGAAGGTTACTAAAGTGGGATAGAACAGAATGGTATCATGGAAAGATGAAGAGTAGAATAGTATCATAAGGAAGTAATCCTAAGATAAAGAACCCCTAAGGATGATAATAAGGAAGTTGAGATGATGAGAGGATACCCTCTCAGCTTGGTCTTCTGATTGACCCAAAGAGGAGACAACTCAGCTTGGTCTTCTGATTGACCCAAAGAGGAGACAACTCAGCGTGGTCTTCTGATTGACCCAAAGAGTGACTCTTTAGTGTCCAAAGAAGATCAACAGAACCGAAGAGTGACTCCTCAGTGTCCAAAGTAGTTCAACAACTACCCCGCCGGATGCAAAGCTCTACAATAGAGTAAGGTTACCTCAAGCAACCCCATAAGGAAGGTTGGTGCCCAGATTTGTGAATAGACACCCACCTATTGTAAATGAAGATGAAGACTAACTATGAGAGTCAAAGGATGACCTAGTGTCAAGTCAAAGGATGGCCCAGTGCATAGACTACCTACAAAAGTTTCTGGTTGAAACCCAAGTACATAGACTACCTACAAAAGTTTCTTTTAAGGGTGGTAGCCACCTAGGTAACCTAAACCTACTTTCTTTTTGGCCTCTCCAATCTCGGGGATGAGATTTCTTTTAAGGGTGGTAGTCTGTAACATCCCAAGATTTTATCAAATTTTGGGGGAAATTTTTTTTTGCCTTTGTTTGGAGTGTATTGATTGAAAATTCACAAGGGTTTAAAACTTTTTGAGTTATTTAAAACCTTAATATGAAAACTATTTCAAAACTTCCTATTACATCTTGAGGAATTTCCTTGAGAAAAGGAAGGATTTCAAAATTATTATTTTCTACTTCTATTCAAACTTATGCAAGTTATGCTTGCAAAGGATGGTTTACAAATTACTCACTTCATTGAATATTTCATTTTCGCAATCAAGTTGGAAAGTTACTTTCAAACATTATTTTATAAAGTACTTTCACAAATTCTAAAAAGAATTATTTTCCTAAACCCTAATCTATTTTGCATATTTGCAAAAAGGTCCTTTTCATAAAGTTATAAGGATCTATTAAAATTCTTGCTTTATTGTGAAAACTTACTTTGCTATTGGTTTAGAACAAGGTTTGGAAGATTTGAGGAATTTAGGATTTTGAATGAATTGATTTGAGTGAATTATGCAAAAGTTATAAAAGAAATAGCAAATCAGTAATAAGAAAAGAGAAAAGAAATAAGAAAAGAGAAAAGGGCCGTGGGGTCGATTTCGGCCCAGCCGCCAAAGCCGCCCCGGCCCACCATCGCCTAAACCCGAAAGGGTAAGCCGCAACCCCCTTTGCCTCACTGACGAGTGGGACCCACTCGTCAGTATCGCCACCTACCTCTGGACAGAGTCCAGCCCGTGCACGGGAGCCCCCTCCACCGTCCATCGCCGCCCCTGCCGAACCCTAGCCCCCTCTCCACGCAACCCCTCGCCTATAAAAGCCTCTGGCACTCCTCCCTTGTTCCTTTTCTCCTCTCCCTCGAAAACCTACTCGAGCCGATGAAATTCCTCATCGGAATCCGAAGGCGCCGCCGCCTCCGATCGCCAAATTCCGACGCAATCGGTCGTCCCCGTGACCCCTCTCCCCTCCTACCCCTTCCCCTATCTCTGGCGCACTCCCCTGACACCGCGTGTCGCCTTTCTCCTGCAGGACTTTGACGAATTGGCACATGCCCGAAGCTCACCGTCGTGGCATCATCTCCAGCCAACCCCTTCTCTTTCTCTGGAAGCAATCGAGGAAGACGATCACACACCTGAGTCCACCTTGTCCTCCTGCACACCATCGTGATATCGCCGTGGCTCAGAAACTGTCATAGCCCCGCTGGAGATCGACCTCTGCATGCCCTCACCGGAAAAAGCTCGTCGGAACCCTAGATCCCCAGGTGAGCTCCCTCCCTTTTGATCTCGGCCATTAGGTCCCGATCTAATGAACCAGAACGGTTCACTTAAGTGAACCGGTTTCAACAGATCAGGGACGTCCGATCGTTTTAAAATCCGACAGTCTCTGTTCATTATCCAAACGAAACTGTATCTTCCAATAGGAAACGTCCATGTGTCAGCTCCCAGATCTAATTTGATTTAAAATAGAATTTGAAACCAAATTTTGTTCAAATCTTGTAAAATTCATAACTTTTGATCAGTAACTTGAAAAATTACAAATAATATACCATTGGAAACCTTAGAACATGTAGAATACATTAGTGTCCTAATATCTTATAGTTTCAGTATTCAATTTGAAATCATTTTCAAATTGAAATCAAACCTTCTGTTAGCTTAATTAATTCATATCTTTTGTTTCAAGTATCCAAAAATTACTTATTTGTAGTCTTTGGAATCCTCTCAACATGTAGAACATCATAGGATCAAGAAATTTCAAAGTTGATACATGCACACACTTTGTGCATTCAAATTCATTCAAATCACTATTCTGGTCATAATTTGAATTCTAAAAGTGATTCTAGAATGATTCCAATTGCTATAGCTTTGTTTTACTGCAAGCTATGCAGTAGCATCACTTCCATATTTTCTTGAACCACTTCACAATTATTCAAGTTCTAATATGAGAATTTGAGTATTTCCTATATGGATTAATTCTATTTCCTTATGACAATATGGGCTCTGTCAAGAAAGAGTAGGATTACGGGTTCAACCAAGAGTACTGACAGCAGGTGGTAGCATAATATAGGGGGTACGGTCAGACTATTTTGGTTGAATGCTTTTTCTGAAAGGTCTTGTTTCATTTTATGTATGGGCATAAAATGAAGGATAAGGTGAAAGTGCACAACCCTTGCAAGGTGTTAAAATCTAATCGATTAGCCGAGTCCTCGGACAATTGAGTCTCTAGCCATGGAATGATCGGAAGAATATCATCATCATTTCTGAATGCTTTAAAAAATTTCTAGCAACAATCAGGAGAAGACTCCGGGCATACACTCCGAGGGGTGATGGTATCTGTACTTCAAACTTTGTTGAGTTTCGCCCAGAACTACATACCTGATCCGTATGTAGCGTATGGGGGTTATCTTGACCCTTATGAATTAAAATTTTGATAAAAAGGTTTTACAAAGAGATAGGATAAAACTTGCTTTATGCAAATCAGCCTTTGAGATCCACTAAGCCAAAGTTCATGCAGATTAGTCTTTTCACAAATGCCACAAATATGTGTCATTTGCCAGTACGTTGTTGTACTGACCCCTCTGGGGCTGCATATTCAAACGTGCAGGTTTTTATTCGAGTAAGGAACCAGGAGTAGGATCTCGAGCTTATATTCCAATATGTCTGTCTGTGGCACTTGATGAAGATGGAGGCTCATTGCTACTACACTTTATGCTGTGTACTCGTAAGGATGAAATACCTATGTAATCTGGATTTACATTGTAATATTGATGCTATTGCAATGATTACTTATTTTGTACTGTGGTGCTATCTACTGATCCAGGGAATGGCACAGATACACAAGAGTTCTGTCTTTTGATAAGGCAGGGCGCTACATGACTGCACAATTTGTTCAAGTTTAAAAGCCATAACAGGGTTTGCTGTCATGCCTAGTCTATCCTTGAAACATATAATTGCAGCTTTATGATCATGATTAAAAATCGCAGAGCCATCAGCATCCATAATTGAAGTAATAAGATTTCTTGTGTAGCTTTGGGTTTTCATCTCCCAATTTGGCCAATCTGATTTTGGCCCTATTTTTTCCAATAAGTCCTTTTAGCTTCCATCATTTTTCTTGTAGGCTTCTCCAAATATTTGCCTATAAGGTTTTTTCACTAAAGTGAGTTTTCTTTGGTCCTCCGTACCATCTAATAGAGCAAGTGTATAGATGCAACTCTGAATAATATTATTGAGATTGGACAACCTCTTACTTCATTTCTTGAGACCATATCTGGTGAATTTGAATTTTCCCATGATTCTTTGTGCACTGTCCATCTTGTAAGGTGCATTATTCCATTTTGCCATTGATTACCTCCATAAAGCCATCAAAGTCCGTCTAGTAGTATTCAAACATAAATACATTTGATTTTTGAATGTCATTGCCAATTTGAACATGGATGGGGGTATGATCTGAGCCAAGTTTAGCAAGTGGATATAATAATATATTAGGGAATTCTGTAGTCCAATCAGGTGAAGTGAATACCCAATCAAGCTTCTCAAGAAGTGGAGAGTCTTGCATATTGCTCCAAGTAAAATTTCTACCCTTAAGTGAGATATCCTCCAAATTGTGGGATTGGATTGCATTGTTGAAAAGCATCATATGGTTTCTATCTCCACCTAGTCTGCTTCTATCATCCTGGAGCTCTAATTAGATTGAAATCCCCAAGAATCATCTAGTATTGCGTTTGAGAGGAGTCTAAGTCCTCTAGCCATTTGATGAAATAATTCCTATATTCATATTGTGCAAGCCCATATGTATTTGTGATAAACCATTTCCTGCCAGAGCTTTTGCAAGAGAATTCTATGGTGATATGGTGTTAGTATTGGCTGATCAGGTTACCCAAAAATAGACTTCCATTCTAAATAGTGATAATTCCACCAGAGCTACCAATTGAGGGGTTGACATGAAATTGATTGAATTTTCTTGGGCAGAAGTTTCTTAAATATGACTAATCAAAGAACTCCCTTTTAGTTTCTTGGAGGCAAAGAATGTTATAGTTGCATTCATTGATTCTCTGCCTGATATCATCCAATCTTGCTTGGGAATTAGTCCTGCAAATGTTCCAGTCTTGTATATTCCATGGTGTCATCATTTAAACATGAGGGAAAATTGATATCTCATAAGAGCATACATAGTTGCCCTACAAACCTTCCAGACATTGCAATTAATGAATTGAGATGATGTTAACAGCTGAATAATCAGAGCACTTGGCAGTAGGGCTGAAAATAATACTCGAAACTCGCGAGCTAAACAAGTAACTCGTGACTTGGCTTAACTCGGCTTGAACTTGGTATCCAATAAACCGAGCCAAGTTTTAGATTTGAACTCATTTGTTTAACCAGGATAAATGAGCTACTCGCGAGCTACTCGTTTAGCTCGGTTTGAAATTTTTCATAGTTAGGTGGAAAATTATAAATATTTTTTACACCTAAAATGGTGCAAAATTAACATATTTGTAATTGATTTTGCCTCTGTGGAATTATGGAATGAATATAATTGTTCAATTACTAAATTTGTAGGAGTGTTAATAGTTTTTCTTATATGTGCTTATGTCCATATCTGATAACGAGTTAAATGAGCTACTCATGAGCTACTTGTCAGTTTACCGAGTCAAGCCGAGTTTCAAATCTGAGCTTGTTATGTTAACCAACATAGTCAAGCTAACTCGTTGTTTTAGCAAACTTGAATGAGTCGAGCTGAGCTTGCTTGGATCGGCTCAAATTCCAGCCATACTTGGCAGAGTGGCTAAATACAACAGGAAATAGTACCAATAATCAAAGAATGATAGAGATATAATAAGGAGCCATGTCTTAGCAGTACACATATAGTGGACAAAATGCCACATCACAAAAGGACACATACGTCTGTGGTATATCCACCACTTAAAGGTGCAAATTATTACAAAACCATAGGAAGTTTCATGGATAATAGGATAAAGATAATTGCCATGAAAGGCATGACTGTCAAGACAGTCAAGATGGGACACTATGGGTTGCCAAATCAATATTCACTATTGGCAGTGAGTTTTTTAATAGACACCTCACCAGGAGGGATCTTGCAGAGCTTAGTGCCAATGCATTGGACAGTGGAGATGGGAAACTCTCGAGGGGTAGGTGCATCAGAGTCAATGATTTCAGCAGAGAAGGAATTGCTGAATTTTTTTTTGTTAGCCTTGGAAATCTTCCTTTTCCTCCCCTTAGTTGTCTTGGTCTCTAAGCCTTTTCCTTTCATCTTTTCCTTCTTCTAATTGGCCTTGTCCTTATATCCATCACATATCTTGGCAATTCTTTTGCTGCGCCTCACTTCATTCACATCTCTAGCAATGCTTTTCTATTCTTTCCCATCATGAGTGATAACATGGTTAGTCTCATTATCTCCATCTTACATGGCTCAATCAGATGCATCAAGTCGTCCATAGGGTCATAAGACAAAACATTGGCACTGCCAGCAGAGATCTCAGGTGGAATCACATATGCAGGAGCAGACACAGCATTGGTAGCAGTGTCACCTACTACATTGCGGACCTCCTCAATCTCAGTAAGGGTGCAACTACTCTTGTGTGGCCTGGTGAGGTTGTTAGAGAATACATTCATAAGTGCCTTATTTTCATTGCCATTAACACCAAGAACCTCCATGAGTTTGAAATTGGATCCATAAATATTGTCATCATTTAGGATATCAGGCAGAGAGGTGAGAATATCTCCCACGAAATTGTGCATGGCAATGAAAGCATCAGTTGCCTCAATAGCAGGTTTCAGATTGTTTTGAATATTATTATTCCCCTAGGGACTCTATGGAGGAGTGTGGATCATTGGCACATCATCAGCAGCAGGTGCAACATTTCCCTGGGCTGGTGCAGTAGGAGCAGCCCATGGTGCAACAAATTCTTGATTTATGTTCAGGTGAAAATCGTCATCTTCCCATATACCACCAAAAGGAAGGTTTGGTAATGGGTGTGGGTTTGCACCATGATATCTAGGCACGTGTCTGTTCTTGTAGACAGTGTTGGGCTTCCAAGTGCAAAGGTTTGTAGAACAGCAGCAAGTTTCCCTTAAGTGGATCAACCAAGGTTTATCGAACTTAGGGAGGAAGAGGTCAAAGGTATCCCTCTCAAGCAACCCTGCAATTAAGATACAAGAAGTCTCTTGTGTCCCCAACACACCCAATACACTTGTCAGATGTATAGGTGCACTAGTTCGGCGAAGAGATAGTGAAATACAAGTAATATGGATGATTATAAGTAGTAAATGCAATCTGAAATAAATATCACTGCGAGCAAACATGTAACAGAACTGAATGTAAACGGCATTTCAATGCTTAGAAACAAGGCCTAGGGATCATATACTTTCACTAGTGGACACTCTCAACAAAGATAACATAATTAAACACATAAATATCTAATTTCACTATGCTATTCTAAACTATTCTCCGATGGATAACGAACACTAATCATGTGTAGGGCTATGAAGCACTCCTCAAAGTTCGCATTTCCCCAAACTAGATTGCCCCACACTATCACCTTGAGCGTACTAGATGGTTTCAACAAACACCAACAATTCATAGAGACACTAGCCAAAGAGACACACATAAAGCGCACACTGTCACCTTCACATCATGGTACAAGGTGTCTCCGGAGATTACAATAATAAAGCACTTGAGTAGCATAATAGATGAAGAACAACATCTACCAATTGAACTAGATACAAAGCTCATGATCACATAAAGATCACATCATGGGAGAGAGAGGTGAACTACATAGCTACCGGTAGAGCCCTCAACCCCGGGGGAGAACTACTCCCTCCTCATCATGGGAGACAACAACAACGATGAAGATGGCGGTGGAGTCGATGGAGATGGCTCCGGGGCAATTCCCCGTCCCGGCAGGGTGCCGGAACAGATACTTCTGTCCCCCGAAATTGGTCTTCAACGGCGGCCGCGCCGCGGAACTTTATCTGGGAAAAGGCCGATTCCTTTAGGATTTTCACGTCGGAGGCTTTATATAGATAGAGGGGCGATGTCAGAGGGCACCAGGGGGCCCCACACCACAGGGTGGCATGGCCAGGGGGCACCCGCGCCACCACCTGGTGTGGTTGTCTCCTGGCCCCTCTCCGTCTCTGCATTGGACTCCGTCTCATGTCGAGAAAAATAGGAACTTCGGGCTTCGTTTTGTCCAATTCCACGAATATTTCCTGTGTAACTTTTCTGAAACACAAAAACAACAGAAAACAAGGAACTGGCACTATGGCATCTCGTTAATAGGTTAGTCCCAGAAAATGCATAAAAACGCCACGAAGTGTAAACAAAACACAAAGTAATTGGTGTAAAACAAGCATGGAGCATCAAAAATTATAGATACGTTTGAGACGTATCACACCATCAGGTGGTAGAGATCACCATCTCCACCCATACCATCTATCATATTAGCTAGTCAGTATTCTTGAGGTGCTAACAGTGTAGTTATTAATGGTATTACCGATTGGTTTTGTGCAGTTATGCCTCAACACTTTATATGTTGGATTGGATCAGAAATGCACTTTTGATCCTTGGTGTATATGTCCTTACTTCTCCTTTTGGTCCATCATTTTTCTATCAAAGTTAACTAACATCGTGTATTAATCTACGTCAAGTAAAATTTATAGTCATACTACGTGATTTAGTAACTGACAAACAACACACATGGTTTTTTTACACAGGACATAATGATCATTTGTCCACAAATTTAAGATGTCACTCTAATATTTCCCTAAAAAAGATGTCACTCGCATACATGGATATTTTGTTAACCATAACCTTTCTGATTGTTTTAGAGCATCTTTGTTTCTTATCACATTAGTGGAAATAATGTGATAGAGTAAAACTTCTCTAGCTTTGACTACCGATGTGCAAACATGTTAACAAATGTGGAGAAAATAAAATAATTCTTTTTATCTGCATATTAATATATCAAATTTTGGCAAGTAATGTGATATCCACAAAAGAATGTTTCATTTATCGAACAGTTTTAACCACTAAAGATGATGTCCTTACATTTGCTAGGGCCACCATGCTAGTTTGTGTAAAAACACTGCAAAAAAATACATTGCTCAATTACCACAAGTTTTTGACATAAGGAGCATTGCTCCCAACTACATTAAAGAAGCTTAGAAATTAACAAATTACAGCAACCTTGAAAAGAAGAAGCTTTTGTCTGACCAAGAAACAAGCCTAAAACACATTATTCAACCTACTGAAAGAGAAAACTACTATAGGAACCCAAACAACTAAGAGGGAATAAAACCACAACCCACACTCCGCGCACACTTATTTAAAATTACAAACTGTCAGTGTTTCACAAGAATTTCTCAGCCAAACATCTAAAAGCTAGTTCGCGCCTGTAAGCAGCATTCGACCGTACTTCAGTTCCTTTCCTATTAGCATAAGTTTCTCCCAGACAGAGCCTTAATCCAGCCTCCGTATTGTCGAAACCCAACCTCTACTCTTGTTGTAGAAGTTAGATGCCGCCACCAACAACAGCTTGGCTCCTAAGCATTGAAATTCCTCAGGTTTTTCCTCTGCAGTATATTCAAAGAAAGCATAAGTTCAAACATGAAAACAATAAAGCTAATAGGATCAGCATGTATGATAAACATTATAGAAACATGTTTTGTTTCTAATTTTGCAAATACCCCACAAAGCAGTAGCAATCCCAAATGCTATCACTTGCCTCACGCAAGAATCAATTACCGCAACTATCTAAAACTTGTTGGAATTTGGTTGTGGGCCTTGGTCCATAGCCCAATACAAATCCTGAAATTCTCATGGCCCATTCATGCCTAGCAAGGGATGGCACCAAAGTTTAGTCCCACCTTGCTAGTTTAAGGGGAGTTGCACCAATATATATAGTGGGGTGTTCTACTACCTCCTAAAGTGAGAGAAGAGGAGAGACTTACACGCGCGCTCCTCCTCCTCCGCCGCCCGCCTCGCCTCGCCACGCCTCGCCTCGTCACGACGCGCGCGCGCCGCGGTTTGCGGAATTGTGCCTCGGTGCCGAGCTTACTTATCTTTTTGCTGTTCGGGAAAATTACTGTGCGAGTTATTTTTCTATCAGCCGTTTCCGGATTTTCCGGATCGTGGGCTGTTACTAACTCGGACGTGGGCTGCGCCCCACGTCTTACCCGAGCGGCGCTATATAAGCAGGCTTAGGCGCAAACCCTAATCACGCCGTATCACATCCCGTCTCTCGCCTCCAGAGCCTTGCGCCGCCGCCACACCTTCTCCATCCCCTCTTCCGGCGTGCACCGGACGACGGGACAGTAGGCCTCCGGAACCCCGCCTCTTGTGAACCTGTACGGGTGAGGGGCGATCAGGTTTTTGGGGAGCGCTTCTGCGCGACTACTGACAGCATCACGTCGACCGACGACTCCTTCCCCAACGAGGACTTCTTCCCGGACATCAGCGCCCTCTACATCGACGACATGGCCGACGACGCTGGTGCCAACGCCAACGCGAACGCGAATCTGAACGCGAACGCGAATCCTCCTGCAGCACCGTATGCAATCTGCTCCTATCTATTTCAGTTTCAGTTACAGTTTCTTGTACTAGCGTTTGGGGTAGATGTGATCTCTTTATCTGTGTTTGATTTGATCTGTTCGTCTATTCTGCTAGTATGCATGATTACGTTAATTCCTGTAGCTATCATCATGTTTTATTATTGGTTATTTCGGATTAAATCTTATGATAAATTGCTTATATTCTCAACAATCCAAAAACCTGATTATAGGCAACTGAGTCCAACTGGTTTGGCCGTGGCTACCAGGCCGCCTCCCTCTGATGGTGTCCATTATAAGAGATGGCGCACGAGAGCAGTTCTATGGTTGAAAAACCTAGGCTGCTATAGCGCCACTCTTGGCAGACCTGAGGGAGATCTTTCTCCTACTCAGGAGGAAGCTTTTCAGAAAGTCGACACCATGTTTATGGGGGCTTTGTTCAACATTCTTGGTGACAACATTGTTGACACCTATATGTCATTTGATAATGGCAAGGATGCGTGGGATGCGCTGGAAGCCAAGTTTGGTGTTTCCGACGCTGGCACTGAGCTGTATATCATGGAGCAATTCTATGATTATAAGATGACTGATGACCGTCCCATTGTGGAGCAGGCTCATGAGATACAGTATCTTGCCAAAGAACTCGAGCAGTTCAAGTGTACCTTACCGGACAAGTTCGTGGCCGGTGGCATTATTGCCAAGCTTCCTCCATCATGGAGGAACTTTGCTACTTCTCTGAAACATAAGAGACAGGAGTTTTCCGTTTCGGATCTCATTGGTTCTCTTCATGTTGAGGAAAAGGCGAGAGCAAAGGATACACGTGTTCGAGGCTTTGATGGAAGCTCTAGTGCACATGTGGTGCAGAAAAATAACTTCCCGTCCCACAAGTCCAAGAATAAGAACAAGTTTGAGGGCAAGGGAAAGTTTGACGGCAAGAACAAGGCCTCGCAGACTACCAACTTCAAGAAGAAGACTGAGTATAAGAAGAAAGGATCCTGCCATGTGTGTGGTGATCCGAATCATTGGGCTCCTAGCTGCCCTAAACGCTTTGATAAGCGTTCACATGGAAACGGCGGCAATTCTGCCAATGTTGTTGTTGGTGATACCGATATGAAGGATGCTGGGTACGGTATATTTCCTACCATCCTTTCAGTTTGTCATTCACCTGAATGGTGGATAGACACCGGTGCCAATATACATGTATGTGCTGATATTTCCATGTTTTCTTCTTATCAGGTCGCACGGGCTGGCTCCGTGCTGATGGGAAATGGCTCACGTGCTTTTGTTCAAGGTGTTGGTATGGTAAATCTGAAGTTCACTTCGGGGAAGACCGTACAACTGAAGAATGTGCAGCACGTTCCCTCCATCAATAAAAATCTCGTCAGCGGATCTCTTCTGTGTTGAGATGGTTTTAAGTTGGTGTTTGAGTCCAATAAAGTTGTAATATCTAAATATGGACAATTTGTTGGGAAAGGCTATGAGTGCGGAGGCTTGTTCCGCCTTTCTTTGTCAGACTTATGCACTAAAGTTATTAATCATGTTTGCAATGATAATGAGTCCAATATTTGGCATTCACGACTTTGTCATATTAACTTTGGTTGCATGACGCGGCTAGCCAACATGAGTTTAATTCCGAAATTTACTAATGTCAAGGGCTCTAAGTGCCAAGTGTGCGTGCAAGCAAAGCAACCTCGCAAGTCTCATAAGACTGCGGAGGCAAGAGATTTGGCACCATTAGAGCTCATACATTCAGATCTTTGTGAGATGAATGGTGAGTTGACAAAAGGTGGAAAGAAATATTTCATGACATTAATTGATGACTCCACCAGATACTGTTATGTGTATCTTCTGAAATCTAAAGATGAAGCTTTGAACTATTTCAAAATCTATAAAGCTGAAGCAGAAAATCAACTTGATCGAAAGATTAAGCGGCTTAGGTCCGATCGTGGTGGAGAGTTCTTTTCCAATGAATTTGATTCTTTTTGTGCGGAACATGGTATAATCCATGAGAGGACGCCTCCCTACTCGCCCCAATCTAACGGGGTGGCTGAAAGAAAGAACCGTACTCTAACTGATTTGGTTAACGCCATGTTAGACACTTCGGGTCTCTCCAAGGCATGGTGGGGGGAGGTGATCTTGACTGCGTGTCATGTCCTAAATCGGGTTCCCACAAAGAACAAAGAAATTACACCATTTGAGGAATGGGAAAAGAAAAGGTTAAAACTCTCTTACTTACGGACTTGGGGTTGTTTGGCAAAGGTAAACTTGCCAGTACCCAAGAAGCGAAAGCTTGGACCAAAAACTGTGGACTGTGTTCTTCTGGGATATGCGTTTCACAGCATTGGCTATAGATTTTTTATAGTAAAATCTGAAGTATCTGACATGCGTGTTGGTACTATTATGGAGTCGAATGATGCGACTTTCTTTGAGGACATCTTTCCAATGAAAGGTTCGTCTAGTTCATCAAATCAGGAGATGCCTAGTTCATCTAATCAAGAATTATTTACAATTCCTGAACCCACCATTTCGATAGAACACTCTGATAATCCTGTGGAGGATAACAATAAAGCTCCTACTAGGAGTAAGAGACGGAGGACTGAAAAGACCTTTGGTGATGATTTTATTGTATACCTCGTGGATGACAATCCCACTTCTATTTCAGAAGCCTATGCATCTCAAGATGCTGACTACTGGAAAGAAGCCGTTCGCAGTGAGATGGATTCCATCTTGGCAAATGGTACTTGGGAAATTACTGATCGTCCTTATGGGTGCAAACCTGTAGGATATAAGTGGGTGTTCAAGAATAAGCTTAGGCCTGACGATACTATTGAAAAGTACAAGGCACGCCTTGTTGCTAAGGGTTATACCCAGAAAGAAGGCGAAGACTTCTTTGATACTTATTCACCTGTGGCCAGATTGACCACTATCCGAGTACTACTATCCCTGGCTGCCTCACATGGTCTTCTCGTTCATCAAATGGACGTTAAGACGGCTTTCCTAAATGGAGAGTTAGATGAGGAAATTTATATGGATCAGCCAGATGGGTTTGTAGTAGGTGGTCAAGAAGGAAAGGTGTGTAAGTTGCTGAAGTCTTTGTATGGTCTTAAGCAAGCACCTAAGCAATGGCATGAGAAGTTTGAAAGAACTTTAACTGCTGTAGGCTTTGTTGTTAACGAAGCTAACAAGTGTGTGTACTATCGCCATGGTGGGGGCCAAGGAGTCATCTTATGTCTGTATGTTGATGATATACTGATATTCGGGACCAGTCTTGATGTTATCAAGGAGGTCAAAGACTTTCTATCTCATTGTTTTGAGATGAAAGATCTAGGAGTGGCTGATGTGATCTTGAACATCAAGCTACTGAGAGATGACGATGGTGGGATAACACTGCTTCAATCTCACTATGTGGAAAAGATCTTGAGTCGTTTTGGGTATAGCGACTGCAAGTCTTCTCCTACGCCATATGATCCTAGCATGTTGGTTCGAAAGAATCAGGGAGATCCTAAGGATGCTAAAGATCAGCTGAGATATTCTCAGATTATTGGCTCGCTTATGTATTTGGCCAGCGCTACGAGGCCTGACATCTCCTTTGTTGTTAGCAAGTTGAGTCGATTTGTGTCAAATCCTGGAGATGTTCATTGGCAGGCCCTTGAAAGGGTTTTGCGTTATTTGAGTGGCACTGCGAGCTATGGAGTTCACTACTCTGGGTATCCAAGGGTACTTGAAGGGTACAGTGACTCAAATTGGATTTCTGATGCTGATGAGACTAAGGCCACAAGCGGCTATGTGTTTACGCTTGGTGGTGGTGCTGTTTCCTGGAAGTCTTGCAAGCAGACCATCTTAACGAGGTCAACTATGGAAGCAGAACTCACAGCATTAGACACAGCCACTGTTGAAGCAGAGTGGCTTCGAGAGCTCTTGATGGACTTGCCTGTGGTTGAAAAACCTATACCCGCAATTCCTATGAACTGTGATAATCAGACTGTGATCATCAAAGTAAACAGTTCTAAGGACAATATGAAGTCATCAAGACATGTGAAGAGGAGACTAAAATCTGTCAGGAAAATGAGAAACTCCGGAGTTATTGCGTTGGATTATATCCAAACATCTAAAAATCTGGCAGATCCCTTCACAAAGGGTCTATCACGCAATGTGATAGATAATGCATCGAGGGAGATGGGTTTGAGACCCACATTTTGAGTTGTCCACAGTGGTAACCCACTCTATGTGATCGGAGATCCCGTGAATTAGAGCTGGGAGACAAGCTGTTGGTCAGCTGAGAGGAGAATATCCTTACACTATACTACCACTCCATATAGATGCAATACTCTCCTATTCTGCATGGCAGGTTGATATTGTAACAACCCAAAATTTTGGAAAATAGAAAATAAATTATTTACTTCAAAATACCCAAAATTTTGAAGCAACAAAAACTTTTATTTCAACATAAAATGAAATATTGGTCTCCGAAAACACTGATGTGTGGAGCAATTTATTTAAAGATTCGAAAACTAAAGTTTATATTTAACCTAACTCCCCAAAATCTTGGTTGTTAGAAAATATTTCAAACCAAGTATAGAAATAAAAGAAATACATCATCCCTACTAATTATAAACATGAGCACAAGGATCCAAAATCAGCCCTGCAAGCAAAATCTTAAGAATCTTAAGTTTTGGGTGATCTTCAAAATATTGTTCTGAACCCCTCTTTACACCCATTTATTTAGCAAACCATGCATCAAAACTGCAGGTGCCTTTGGGCAATCTTGTAGTACAATTTGAAGACAAGCTCAACACAAAAGAAATTTTTCAAAAATCATTGAGCAAGTGCTTTTAAAATTCAGCCAAAAAACTGAATCTTTTAAAATGACCATTTGAAAATTCTCAAAGAACATGCCATCAAAACTGCTCATTCTGAGCTGAGATTAATCACACAACCTTCTGGTCATTTATAAACTCCAACCATAAATTCAAATTTGAAATTTTTTAATTCTTTTCTTTCGGGCATTTTAGCAAACACCATCGGGACAGGGCGCACAGTGGCATCACTGTGGCCACTGCGGCCGCACGACCCCGACCCGGCCCCTCTGCACGCGCGCACGCCCCTGTCGTTGAACCGCTTGAGCCGTGCCAAGGCGCCAGTGCCGCGCCACGCCCTGCAGCCGCAAGAATCCGACATGACCTGCCCGCCCTTGTCGCTGTCGGGTCCCCTCCTGCCTCCTCTGTTCCCCTCTAGCCTGCACCGCCCCACACCGCGCCAGGACGCCGTGACGCCCGCACAGCAACGCCCTGGAGTGGCCACGCCGTGGACCGAGCCGCCCATGCTGCGACCGCACCCGCGACGCCCGCGGTGGCCACCACCTTCCCCGGCCCGCTCCCGCTCACCCCGACCCTATAAAATGGCCCCGATGCACCCCAAGAAGTCCACACCACCGCAGCACCTCACCCCGAGCTCCCCCTCTTCCTCCTCCGCCCGCGACAGCTCGCCGGAGCTGAGCCCGCTCCGCCTCTGGCTCCGGCAAACCGGACCGCCTTCCGCGCCGCCGCTGGTCAGAAGTGACGGAGGAGAAGTTTCTCCGCCGCCAGGACCCCTCGCCGCCGCTCCCCGTCGCCGCCGGTGAGCCTCCCCGTCGCCGTCGCCCTCCCAGTACTCTCGCTCGCTGTCCATCGCGCGCCAGGAAGAAGATCCCAGCCGATACCGATTCGTTTATTAAAGCCCTGACCGGTGGGCCCCGCTGGTCAGGCCCCCTTGTTCTTTTTTTTCCCACGCGCGCCCATGACCGTAGCTGGACCGGCCCAAGTTCGCCTCCCCGGCCCGTAGAAGTTCCAGTCTGTTTACTTTTTTTTCTTTGAAACTGTTTTAGCATTTGTTTAATTGCTGCAACTTCGAATTCAAATTCCGAGAGATTTAGGAATCCAAATCTAGCAAATAAATACTTTTTGGAAAGTTTAGAACATACCCTATCCAATGGAAGTGTTTTTAACCCACTTAGACTTATATTTATAGTTGGGTAAAAATAACAAACTTACAGTTATGCAACCTTGCCAAATTCATATCAATTCAAATAAAATTCCTAAAAATATAAATCCAACTCTATAAATTCATAATTAGTGGTACCTATCTTCCTGTAGCATTAGATCTAATTTTTGAACCTTTTTAAAATCAAATGCTATTGACCCATATGGTTAATTAAGCATTTGCCATATAGGATTTTATTAAACTCAATTCTATAAATCGAAATTTTTATGGAACCTTTATTGTTAAACCATATTTCCAAATACCTATCTATAGTTATTGATCTTAGCCCATGAGTACTTGTAGAAGATATTTGGAAATTTAATACTACATAGTAGTAATTAGAAAACTCAAACTTGCACACCTATCTCAAAATATGGAAATGATATGAAACCAATTCGAATCAACCACATTTCTAAATATTAATCTATAGCCACTGATCCAAGTCCACTAGGATTAATATATTGCACTTATAGATTCAAACTTGATCACTAAATAGTTGCAAACTAGAAATCGAACAAGTAATTGAAAATAAGACTTTAAATTATGAAACCACCTTGGGTAAACCCTAATCCTAAATATCTACTTGTAGTCCACAACCTTGGTCAATAAGGACTTGCAGGAGATATTTTCATAATCCAAAACAAATAAACCCTACTTAGATACAACAACTCAATAATCTCATCCATCGGAACTCAATCATCTTCGAAACCACTCTCCATAGACTTCCTAGATCATTTCTCTTACCCAAGTATCCTTATAGTGAGTATGTGTTGTTTGTGAATTGTGTGGTGATTGTATGCTTATTTACTTTCCTACGATTAGACGACAACGAGAGTAAGGAGAATGGATCCCGAAGTCCACCAAGAAATGGAGATGGAGATCAATCAACCCAAGATGAAGATGAAGACTATTTTGACTTTGCCAAGCCAGGCAAGCCATCTTTTGATTCATACTCCCACTACCTAGTTTTAATATTGCATTCTACTTGTTTTAAGTAAATTGCATGATTGAATTGCTAGAGTAGAATGATAGAAGTAGATTGATGTCTTGATTGTCAAGAGCATCAAGCTGAGTTTATCCAACCCTAGCTAGTAGTACTATCACTCAATGTAGTTGCTTAGTCGCTAATAAAAGTTGATGCCATCTCTGGAGGAACCCCATTTGAAAAGTGGTGACTTGAACTTGAAATGGAGATCTCTCCTACATAATGGCTTTATGAAAGAAAATCAATCTTGACTAAGAACTATGAAATATCTTCTCAATGACAACGAGTGATGTACCATGGGAGCCAATTTTATCGTACAACCATATTACCCCTATATGGGAAGGGGCTCAATCCGTAGCTTGTTTATCTTAGTATGGGAGGTCTTGCATCAAATCTTCATGGAAGGACTCCACGAGCGGATACTTCTTGACCAGGTGGATTCCACTAACCCGGCCTCCGGGATGGGCAGAACTAGAGGCGCCGGAGCGGGAATTCCGTATCCCGGGCTCTAGGGAAGGATCCTATACTAGGATGAGCAAGTGAAAGATTTTGTTTGATTATCTGAACCTCGCATACTTTGTGTATGTCGAATCGTGGATTTCTCCCGGCAGATGTATCGAATCTTGTGGGTAAAGTGTACCCCTCTGCAGAGGCTTTGAAACTATTCGAATAGCCGCGTCCGCGGTCATGGACGGTTGGCAATCTGTACGTGACTTTTGTCAGGACTAAAAGTGACAATGGTGACTTGGTGAATGACTTGACTTGACATGTTGTTGACACTTGAAATCCTCTTTAGATGGAACTTAGAGAACTAAATCTCTTTCCTATAAACAAATATTCTTGGGAAATAAAACTAACTTTTGCAAACCAACTTAGTGCTTAGTCCACCATATCAACCATGCATATCTATCTCTTCACTTTGTTTATAAGATGGTTTGCGAGTGCATCCAATGTACTCACGGCTGTGTCCCTGGCTATTAACTTGGCCAGACTTGAAGGAGCAAGATCAAGAAGGAAGGACTCATTGACGACTTTGCGAATTAGGCTCGTTTCCTACTGTCTGCTTTGCCTGTGCGGTTGAAGCTTGACAATATGGACCCAAAGTGTGATTCCGCTGCATATTGATGTATTGTAAGGTTTGGTCTGTGTGACCACCTATGTAATCCCCCTTTTATTTACTATTAATGTCTATGACCGTGATATCAACTACGTTATGTAAATCGCAACAATGATTCTGGGATTGCGATGGATTGCATAACGGGCACTTCGAATTTGTTATGTAAATTTGAGGTCGTCACAAGTTGGTATCAGAGCCTAGGCTGACTCTAGGAAACCCTAGTTAGCATGGTCGTTAGAAAATGATATCTCTGATATCACAAGTTTGGTATCAGGACTATCATGACCTTAAGAGACCTTAGTTAGAATGGTCGTTAGCTAAGAAAGTGATATTTTGTCAAACACTTATTTCTACAAAAGAAACTTATTTGCTTTGGTATCCAAAGCCAATCTTATACTCCCATCTTATTCCCTTCAAATATCTTATACTCTCAACTTATGCTCTCAAAATATTTTGACAAAGAATTTTTGTATGAACATCTTTGATTACAATTTATTTTTAAAAGATTTGTTTTATTCTATTCCTCATCTACTTCAAATATATACTATGGACGATATACCTATGCCCGAAGGACTTTTGGATCAAAAGATTAGGGACTCAATATTTTTCAAGACTTCACCCTTGGATGTCAATTACGATCGCTACCATCGCAAGAGAGTCTCTTCACCTGATCAAGAAATCCTCCAACAAGAGTCAACCCTGTGAGACAAAGACTTCAAGAGCAAAGAGAGAGTGATCAGAAATGATGAAGACCCAGCAACCCTTTTTACCCACAGGATTTATAGGAAATGCTCAGTTGTTATGATTGAGCTACCTTTACCTCACGATTATTAAGTGTGCTTAGTGCCTTGTGTGTTTGAATGATTGATTTGTTTTGGGATGTGTTGCTCATATGCCCTCCGGCAACATGTAGCAACCACTTTGAAAACTTGTTTGCTCAAAAATGTTTTTGGTCTTTCTGGCCCAACATAAACTCTGAAAAATTACCAACCCCATGTGAGAAACATTTTGAAAACTTTCCCTGTCATCTACGACCCGTAATCGAAAACCCATTACTACTGAAGATAACCTCAACATCTGCATGAGAAGGAAGAAACTTTTCCGGAATACCCTGAAGCAACTCTTCCAACCAGAAGGCATGAAGAGAAGAAAAATCAAACATCTAGAGTTAGCCACAAGGTACAAGTTGCTAGTAGCTATAAAGTTAGTATGAACAAGTTGGATCAAGTTGTTGGAGTACCAATCAAGAAGAAGACATTTTTTTTTTCGGGTAAGAAGAAGCCTTACTCGGCTTAGTTTGGTGCAAGTAGGCTAGTGATCTCTTGGTAAAACAAGAACGAGATCGCAAGACCCTTTTTAATGAAAGACTATGGTTTAAATCTAGAGGATTTTTGTTTTTGAAAGTGTGATTGTTTGTTGTCATTGCTATGTGATTGGTGAAGATGTGTTTTTGGCCCGTATGGCCTTATCACATTTTGGGTGTACCCAATCTTTCTATCTCGATAGGAATCAAAATACACTCTATCTCTTATCCGGTAATCTCATTTCTTAATCTATCTCAATCTCAACTTGTGAATCTCGGGACGAGATTCTTTTTAAGGGGGGAAGATTGTAACAACCCAAATTTTTGGAAAATAGAAAATAAATTATTTACTTCAAAATACCCAAAATTTTGAAGCAACAAAAACTTTTATTTCAACATAAAATGAAATATTGGTCTCCGAAAACACTGATGTGTGGAGCAATTTATTTAAAGATTCGAAAACTAAAGTTTATATTTAACCTAACTCCCCAAAATCTTGGTTGTTAGAAAATATTTCAAACCAAGTATAGAAATAAAAGAAATACATCATCCCTACTAATTATAAACATGAGCACAAGGATCCAAAATCAGCCCTGCAAGCAAAATCTTAAGAATCTTAAGTTTTGGGTGATCTTCAAAATATTGTTCTGAACCCCTCTTTACACCCATTTATTTAGCAAACCATGCATCAAAACTGCTGGTGCCTTTGGGCAATCTTGTAGTACAATTTGAAGACAAGCTCAACACAAAAGAATTTTTTCAAAAATCATTGAGCAAGTGCTTTTAAAATTCAGCCAAAAAACTGAATCTTTTAAAATGACCATTTGAAAATTCTCAAAGAACATGCCATCAAAACTGCTCATTCTGAGCTGAGATTAATCACACAACCTTCTGGTCATTTATAAACTCCAACCATAAATTCAAATTTGAATTTTTTTAATTCTTTTCTTTCGGGCATTTTAGCAAACACCATCGGGGCAGGGCGCACAGTGGCATCACTGTGGCCACTGCGGCCGCACGACCCCGACCCGGCCCCTCTGCACGCGCGCACGCCCCTGTCGTTGAACCGCTTGAGCCGTGCCAAGGCGCCAGTGCCGCGCCACGCCCTGCAGCCGCAAGAATCCGACATGACCTGCCCGCCCTTGTCGCTGTCGGGTCCTCTCCTGCCTCCTCTGTTCCCCTCTAGCCTGCACCGCCCCACACCGCGCCAGGACGCCGTGACGCCCGCACAGCAACGCCCTGGAGTGGCCACGCCGTGGACCGAGCCGCCCATGCTGCGACCGCACCCGCGACGCCCGCGGTGGCCACCACCTTCCCCGGCCCGCTCCCGCTCACCCCGACCCTATAAAATGGCCCCGATGCACCCCAAGAAGTCCACACCACCGCAGCACCTCACCCCGAGCTCCCCCTCTTCCTCCTCCGCCCGCGACAGCTCGCCGGAGCTGAGCCCGCTCCGCCTCTGGCTCCGGCAAACCGGACCGCCTTCCGCGCCGCCGCTGGTCAGAAGTGACGGAGGAGAAGTTTCTCCGCCGCCAGGACCCCTCGCGGCCGCTCCCCGTCGCCGCCGGTGAGCCTCCCCGTCGCCGTCGCCCTCCCAGTACTCTCGCTCGCTGTCCATCGCGCGCCAGGAAGAAGATCCCAGCCGATACCGATTCGTTTATTAAAGCCCTGACCGGTGGGCCCCGCTGGTCAGGCCCCCTTGTTCTTTTTTTTCCCACGCGCGCCCATGACCGTAGCTGGACCGGCCCAAGTTCGCCTCCCCGGCCCGTAGAAGTTCCAGTCTGTTTACTTTTTTTTCTTTGAAACCGTTTTAGCATTTGTTTAATTGCTGCAACTTCGAATTCAAATTCCGAGAGATTTAGGAATCCAAATCTAGCAAATAAATACTTTTTGGAAAGTTTAGAACATACCCTATCCAATGGAAGTGTTTTTAACCCACTTAGACTTATATTTATAGTTGGGTAAAAATAACAAACTTACAGTTATGCAACCTTGCCAAATTCATATCAATTCAAATAAAATTCCTAAAAATATAAATCCAACTCTATAAATTCATAATTAGTGGTACCTATCTTCCTGTAGCATTAGATCTAATTTTTGAACCTTTTTAAAATCAAATGCTATTGACCCATATGGTTAATTAAGCATTTGCCATATAGGATTTTATTAAACTCAATTCTATAAATCGAAATTTTTATGGAACCTTTATTGTTAAACCATATTTCCAAATACCTATCTATAGTTATTGATCTTAGCCCATGAGTACTTGTAGAAGATATTTGGAAATTTAATACTACATAGTAGTAATTAGAAAACTCAAACTTGCACACCTATCTCAAAATATGGAAATGATATGAAACCAATTCGAATCAACCACATTTCTAAATATTAATCTATAGCCACTGATCCAAGTCCACTAGGATTAATATATTGCACTTATAGATTCAAACTTGATCACTAAATAGTTGCAAACTAGAAATCGAACAAGTAATTGAAAATAAGACTTTAAATTATGAAACCACCTTGGGTAAACCCTAATCCTAAATATCTACTTGTAGTCCACAACCTTGGTCAATAAGGACTTGCAGGAGATATTTTCATAATCCAAAACAAATAAACCCTACTTAGATACAACAACTCAATAATCTCATCCATCGGAACTCAATCATCTTCGAAACCACTCTCCATAGACTTCCTAGATCATTTCTCTTACCCAAGTATCCTTATAGTGAGTATGTGTTGTTTGTGAATTGTGTGGTGATTGTATGCTTATTTACTTTCCTACGATTAGACGACAACGAGAGTAAGGAGAATGGATCCCGAAGTCCACCAAGAAATGGAGATGGAGATCAATCAACCCAAGATGAAGATGAAGACTATTTTGACTTTGCCAAGCCAGGCAAGCCATCTTTTGATTCATACTCCCACTACCTAGTTTTAATATTGCATTCTACTTGTTTTAAGTAAATTGCATGATTGAATTGCTAGAGTAGAATGATAGAAGTAGATTGATGTCTTGATTGTCAAGAGCATCAAGCTGAGTTTATCCAACCCTAGCTAGTAGTACTATCACTCAATGTAGTTGCTTAGTCGCTAATAAAAGTTGATGCCATCTCTGGAGGAACCCCATTTGAAAAGTGGTGACTTGAACTTGAAATGGAGATCTCTCCTACATAATGGCTTTATGAAAGAAAATCAATCTTGACTAAGAACTATGAAATATCTTCTCAATGACAACGAGTGATGTACCATGGGAGCCAATTTTACCGTACAACCATATTACCCCTATATGGGAAGGGGCTCAATCCGTAGCTTGTTTATCTTAGTATGGGAGGTCTTGCATCAAATCTTCATGGAAGGACTCCACGGGCGGATACTTCTTGACCAGGTGGATTCCACTAACCCGGCCTCCGGGATGGGCAGAACTAGAGGCGCCGGAGCGGGAATTCCGTATCCCGGGCTCTAGGGAAGGATCCTATACTAGGATGAGCAAGTGAAAGATTTTGTTTGATTATCTGAACCTCGCATACTTTGTGTATGTCGAACCGTGGATTTCTCCCGGCAGATGTATCGAATCTTGTGGGTAAAGTGTACCCCTCTGCAGAGGCTTTGAAACTATTCGAATAGCCGCGTCCGCGGTCATGGACGGTTGGCAATCTGTACGTGACTTTTGTCAGGACTAAAAGTGACAATGGTGACTTGGTGAATGACTTGACTTGACATGTTGTTGACACTTGAAATCCTCTTTAGATGGAACTTAGAGAACTAAATCTCTTTCCTATAAACAAATATTCTTGGGAAATAAAACTAGCTTTTGCAAACCAACTTAGTGCTTAGTCCACCATATCAACCATGCATATCTATCTCTTCACTTTGTTTATAAGATGGTTTGCGAGTGCATCCAATGTACTCACGGCTGTGTCCCTGGCTATTAACTTGGCCAGACTTGAAGGAGCAAGATCAAGAAGGAAGGACTCATTGACGACTTTGCGAATTAGGCTCGTTTCCTACTGTCTGCTTTGCCTGTGCGGTTGAAGCTTGACAATATGGACCCAAAGTGTGATTCCGCTGCATATTGATGTATTGTAAGGTTTGGTCTGTGTGACCACCTATGTAATCCCCCTTTTATTTACTATTAATGTCTATGACCGTGATATCAACTACGTTATGTAAATCGCAACAATGATTCTGGGATTGCGATGGATTGCATAACGGGCACTTCGAATTTGTTATGTAAATTTGAGGTCGTCACAAGTTGGTATCAGAGCCTAGGCTGACTCTAGGAAACCCTAGTTAGCATGGTCGTTAGAAAATGATATCTCTGATATCACAAGTTTGGTATCAGGACTATCATGACCTTAAGAGACCTTAGTTAGAATGGTCGTTAGCTAAGAAAGTGATATTTTGTCAAACACTTATTTCTACAAAAGAAACTTATTTGCTTTGGTATCCAAAGCCAATCTTATACTCCCATCTTATTCCCTTCAAATATCTTATACTCTCAACTTATGCTCTCAAAATATTTTGACAAAGAATTTTTGTATGAACATCTTTGATTACAATTTATTTTTAAAAGATTTGTTTTATTCTATTCCTCATCTACTTCAAATATATACTATGGACGATATACCTATGCCCGAAGGACTTTTGGATCAAAAGATTAGGGACTCAATATTTTTCAAGACTTCACCCTTGGATGTCAATTACGATCGCTACCATCGCAAGAGAGTCTCTTCACCTGATCAAGAAATCCTCCAACAAGAGTCAACCCTGTGAGACAAAGACTTCAAGAGCAAAGAGAGAGTGATCAGAAATGATGAAGACCCAGCAACCCTTTTTACCCACAGGATTTATAGGAAATGCTCAGTTGTTATGATTGAGCTACCTTTACCTCACGATTATTAAGTGTGCTTAGTGCCTTGTGTGTTTGAATGATTGATTTGTTTTGGGATGTGTTGCTCATATGCCCTCCGGCAACATGTAGCAACCACTTTGAAAACTTGTTTGCTCAAAAATGTTTTTGGTCTTTCTGGCCCAACATAAACTCTGAAAAATTACCAACCCCATGTGAGAAACATTTTGAAAACTTTCCCTGTCATCTACGACCCGTAATCGAAAACCCATTACTACTGAAGATAACCTCAACATCTGCATGAGAAGGAAGAAACTTTTCCGGAATACCCTGAAGCAACTCTTCCAACCAGAAGGCATGAAGAGAAGAAAAATCAAACATCTAGAGTTAGCCACAAGGTACAAGTTGCTAGTAGCTATAAAGTTAGTATGAACAAGTTGGATCAAGTTGTTGGAGTACCAATCAAGAAGAAGACATTTTTTTTTTCGGGTAAGAAGAAGCCTTACTCGGCTTAGTTTGGTGCAAGTAGGCTAGTGATCTCTTGGTAAAACAAGAACGAGATCGCAAGACCCTTTTTAATGAAAGACTATGGTTTAAATCTAGAGGATTTTTGTTTTTGAAAGTGTGATTGTTTGTTGTCATTGCTATGTGATTGGTGAAGATGTGTTTTTGGCCCGTATGGCCTTATCACATTTTGGGTGTACCCAATCTTTCTATCTCGATAGGAATCAAAATACACTCTATCAAAATACACTCTAAAGTGAGAGAAGAGGAGAGACTTACATGCGCGCTCCTCCTCCTCCGCCGCCCGCCTCGCCTCGCCACGCCCCGCCTCGTCACGACGCGCGCGCGCCGCGGTTTGCGGAATTGTGCCTCGGTGCCGAGCTTACTTATCTTTTTGCTGTTCGGGAAAATTACTGTGCGAGTTATTTTTCTATCAGCCGTTTCCGGTTTTTCCGGATCGTGGGCTGTTACTAACTCGGACGTGGGCTGCGCCCCACGTCTTACCCGAGCGGCGCTATATAAGCAGGCTTAGGCGCAAACCCTAATCACGCCGTATCACATCCCGTCTCTCGCCTCCAGAGCCTTGCGCCGCCGCCACACCTTCTCCATCCCCTCTTTCGGCGTGCACCGGACGACGGGACAGTAGGCCTCCGGAACCCCGCCTCTTGTGAACCTGTACGGGTGAGGGGCGATCAGGTTTTTGGGGAGCGCTTCTGCGCGACTACTGACGGCATCACGTCGACCGACGACTCCTTCCCCAACGAGGACTTCTTCCCGGACATCAGCGCCCTCTACGTCGACGACATGGCCGACGACGCTGGTGCCAACGCCAACGCCAACGCCAACGCGAACGCGAATCTGAACGCGAACGCGAATCCTCCTGCAGCACCGTATGCAATCTGCTCCTATCTATTTCAGTTTCTGTTACAGTTTCTTGTACTAGCGTTTGGGGTAGATGTGATCTCTTTATCTGTGTTTGATTTGATCTGTTCGTCTATTCTGCTAGTATGCATGATTACGTTAATTCCTGTAGCTATCATCATGTTTTATTATTGGTTATTTCGGATTAAATCTTATGATAAATTGCTTATATTCTCAACAAAACTTTCATGAGCATCTTTGCATTTGATGTCTTAGTTTTCTTTGCCACGAGAAAGATGGACTTTACCCACATGATACCTGCTTTCTCTTCAAAGCAGTAAAAAGCAAACCCAAAACGATGTGTAAATGTAAAGGAAAACGTAAAACTAGGATTATAAAAATGCAACACTGTTGGGGCACCACCAATCAGGGTAATCAGACCCACTGTATTGGTATGATCTCGGTCACCGCGACATGCACTGAGTCACAGGCTCTCACATGGCTCTTAGCGCAATGTTACATCCATAGAGCAATCTCGATTCCCACCTATCCTCTCGCCAAGGTGCGGCTCCATCACATGCGGCCACAAGCATCCAAGGCTGCGGCGTGTATATAAACCGTCCTAGAGGTACCCTTCTTCTCAGAACAACACCGAGCCAGCCAAAGGGAGCTAGCAGTAAGTGAGAGTAGAGTGAGAATGGGTGGCAAAGCCGCTCTCCTGGTGGCCCTCCTGGCCGTGAGCCTAGTCCTCGAGGCCCAGGCCGGCAGCGGCTACGGCGGCGGGTACACCCCCACCCCGACGCCGGCGGCCCCAGCCCCCAAGCACGAGAAGCCACCCAAGGGGCACAAGCCCTCTCACCACCACCACCACCACGCCAAGCCACCCACCGGCGCCCACAAGCCACCATCCGGCTTCTCTCCTCCCACATACACGCCGCCGACGCCACCCACCTACACTCCTACCCCGAAGCCGCCGACGCCATCTCCCAAGCCTCCGACGTACACTCCCACCCCCAAGCCCACGCCGCCGACATACAAACCACCAACCCATCCCAAGCCCACGCCGCCCACATACAAGCCCACGCCCAAGCCGACTCCACCCACCTACAAGCCCTCGCCCAAGCCCTCGCCGCCGACATACACGCCGACGCCGCCAACCTACAAACCGGCGCCGAAGCCGACGCCACCTACATACAAGCCAACACCGAAGCCCACGCCGCCGACTTACAAACCGGCGCCCAAGCCCACTCCGCCGACGTACAAGCCTGCGCCCAAGCCCACTCCGCCGACGTACAAGCCGGCGCCCAAGCCCACTCCGCCGACGTACAAGCCAGCGCCTCCAACATACAAGCCGGCGCCAAAGCCGACGCCGCCGACGTACAAGCCGGCGCCGAAGCCAACGCCGCCGACGTACAAGCCGGCGCCTAAGCCGATGCCGCCGACGTACAAGCCAGCGCCCAAGCCCTCGCCGCCGACGTACAAGCCGGCGCCAAAGCCCACGCCGCCCACATACAAGCCGACACCCAAGCCCTCGCCGCCACCTTACACGCCGACGCCCAAGCCATCGCCGCCACCCTACACGCCCACCCCCAAGCCCTCCCCACCACCCTACACGCCCACCCCCAAGCCATCGCCGCCACCCTACACGCCGACCCCCAAGCCATCGCCGCCACCCTACACGCCGACGCCCAAGCCGACTCCCCCGCCGTACAAGCCCCCGACTCCCACTCCTCCGGCATACAAGCCTCCTACTCCGAGCCCGCCGCCGCCCTACCACCACTAAGATCCTCCACTCTGCCATGTTGGGAGCATAGGTACGCACAAGCTAGATTGTACGCATTGCATATATACTCTTATGTGCGGAGCAAGAGCTAACCATGAAAACCTTGAATACTTTGTTTTGCAGAATGTGATCGAGAAGAACCGCTGTGCGATCTGGCCAAGATGAGCCACAGCGCCCCTGATCCTCGTGCGTTGTGCCCCTGCCAATCTAGCTAGGGCTAATCTCAGAAGAGCTCGACTAATAATGCAGATTGCTCCCATTAGTTTATTTTACCCGCTTTGTGTTCGTCCAGTGTCCTACTAGCTTATCATTGTGCTGTGTCGGCATTGCTAGTGTTGTTGTGTTACTGTAAAACCATTAATCACCAAGGGGAAATGGAAGTAAAAGTTGTTGTCTTGTTCATGTAATCAAAGGTGATCTCAGTTCTTCGTTGCCTATGGCTGACGAGATGTGATGTTTGCATGTCAGCAGTATACATAAAATATGTGTGATGTCTAGTACTCTGCGCGCACAGGCATAGGATCGGCATGCGTGCAAGCCCGGCCGCAGCAGCGTTAGCTTTATCGCTCGCTACAGTGTTGTCTTTCACGGCAACCAAGCCAGTTTCTGCGGGATGCCCATCGCCCATGCTACACTTTCATCGGAGTACAGTCTAGGTGCATCCCCGCGCCCATACCGTCCCATCAGGATGAAGCAATGCATTTTTCAGTACGGCGATTTCATTCAAGGAATTTCCGTTCATTTAAAAATGTTGTTTTAACAACGTTATCATCCTAACTTTGCTGAGCAGAAAAGGGAGAGTCGATTTTTTTTCTGAAAAAAATGCAGTGCTTACTGTGTAATCGTGTATCCACATCTTACAATGCAATGCGGTGAGGCGATTTCCTGTTATCTTTTGGTACGAGGTGAACTGTTCTTGCGGCCATGGGTTGCAAATTTGCAATCCGAAAGGTGTAGAGCAGCTGCAGGGCAGTAAATACAAAGGTCAGTGTGAATCCTGTGCCGCTGGGCGTTCATGATGCCTGCCGACCAGTCTGATTTACCTTTATGAATTGGCGGAGCCAAGTGAAAGAAGACAAGGACAGCAGTCAGCAGAGTAGGAGTAAACATAATTGGGGCCTCGTCTCTTGTGCTGTAGGAGTAGTTAAATCCTTCGTTTCAGATTAATATGGTAATCTCTGTGTCTCACGTCTTTTGTAGTAGTACAGGGTATGACTGCTTCCATCTGCATTTGTCTCGATTCACGCGTGCTAGCAACATCTATCCTCGATTCCTCGTGGATCCATCATTTTGTCCAAAGTTTACTGTATTTTGCCAAACCAATTATTTTGAGGGCTTTTTTGGTTCAATTCATAGGATTTTTTTACGACCCCAAGAATTTTGCCTACATAGCTCCTTTGGTTAGTAGGTTTGAATCCATAGGAATTATTCCCATGGCCTGAGTTGCATGCAATTTCATATGAATTATTTTCCTTAGGTCCAACCTGGTGGGAAATTTATTTTCTTTCTATGACAAGCACATGATCCTTCAGGAAAATATCTACTGATCCCGCATGTTATATGATATCATTCTTTATAATTCGAATCTGTAAGTTTAAAAAAAATTGAAATAAAATTGTGGTTGTTCATGAGATATGTCTTTACAATCTCTAGAATTTCCATAGCCAAATTGAAAATAAATTTGGAGAAACAAAAAAGACAAACACAACATGAATAGTGGCACAAAAAGACAAACACACAAAATGACACTATTCACATAGAAATTTGTATTTTTATTTCTCATAGTGTATCTTGAATTTGGTCCCAAAAAATTCAGGAAATGTGAACACACATCTTGTGAACACTCACAAATTTATTTTCAAATTTTTTAACACTTGTTAATTCAAATATTGAGAATGGTAGCATAGTATCAGGCCCGGGTCCACATTGTGCAGATTGTGCAGGCCGCACAGGGCCCCTTCGATTTTCTGTTTTATAGAGTAAACTTTGGTAAATAATACGCAAGTTCAATCAGACCAATTGGTTGCTCTGCGTTGGTTTTTGTTTGGATAAGTTGAGGTTTCAAGTTTGAATCCTACATAATGCCGCTCGTTTTTGCTCTACTCTAGTCTTTTCTACTCCCACCAACCTATTCTTGTTGTGTAAAAGACATTATATGTACTCATAGTTTTATGTCTTAAACATGTCTAGAAAAATTCACTGAGATATCATAACTTCTGAGAATTAATCAATGCGAGTCTTTAATGTATAAATAGTTAGATATGTTAAATATAGTTTTATTGTATTCCTTTCACAGGATAGCTTTTATAATGCGTCTATCGATGTATATGTACTTGTCGTGGTAGCTGTACATGCTATAAGCCTTAAAAAATTAAAGTATTTTCCTATTTTCAAAACCTAAACAATTCGAATGAATTAAAATCATTAAGTCTTTTTTTTGTTCGGGCGACTAGTCCAGCTGGTTTTTAAACTATGTGTTTCCTCCTAACATAGTTATTAATACAATTGTACCCTAGGTTTTAGAATCACATGCGCAAAGAGTAGTTCTTCAGTTTAAACGTCCATCTAAGACATATATACATTATAATTTTTCATTATTTCTATTTTTCTACTTAGATAGAACAATTTGTTAATCAGATGGGGCCTATTTTAGAATTTAACACAGAGCCCCAAATTTCACCGGCTCAGCCCTGCATGGTATCATACAAGAGGTGGGATCACTAAATATGTTCTCGTGAACCAAAGCCGTTAAGCTTCCCGGCTATGGGCAGGAAACTGATCCAGCTCCTCCACGGAGCCACGATTTCGTTTTTGAGGCAAAATGCAGTGTGCAGGGCAGCTGGCCAATTTCTCAAAGTAGATCCTTGAATTTTTTTTCTCTGAAAGTAGACATTTGCTATTCACACACGGAGAAGAATTCAATACCATAAACCCCGAAGAGTCTAGAAAAGCCAGAATACACAGATTCTGGGCGGCTCCACACGCCAATGATCTCCGGGCGGGCACCCGATTACGGGAGAGACGATTTGCTGCAGAGTGAGGGCCCACGGGGTACAGGTCCCGCCTGCCTGCCACTGTGGACTGTAGAGTGCACCAACAGCTCTCCAAAGAAGGTCGAGTGCAGAGGATCACGGGCGAGCTGTGACGAGCAAAAGTGTAAAGCACGGGCGGAACGCCATGAATTCGAGTCACGGTCGGCGGCCATCACCGGCGCCGTGGAGGATGATGATAAGAAAAAAGCGGGCCCGGCCAGGACGAGAAGTGGCGGCCGGAAGAGGGGGCAGGGCCCGGGCTTTCACCGGAAGCCCAGGGCACGCGGCGCATAGCATTTACGCCGACGCCGAGGGGGACGTGGGTCGGAGACCCGGCTGCCCAAAGCAACACAACACAACAAAAATGGCCCCAGGGTAGCCGGGTAGGGCACATGCAGATGATGCAGTAGCCATTAATTATGGATTTGCGGGAGTGCGATGCGGAGAATGAAACAAGTCGAGATTAGGCTAGATCGCGAGGATGGCGACAACTAGGTAGTAGTAGTACAGAAAAGTTAGGGGCGTGCCCTCGGCTCCACGATGCAAATGGGCGCAAGATGGCGAAGAAGCTGCGAGGAGACTTCCGTCGACCCTACGCGACCTTGGTTTCTTCTTCTTCTTTCGCGTCTACTACGGTGTACTATCAGTTCTTAATTCTTCCCTTCCATCCAATGATCCAAATCGACCAGCGATCATGGTCTCGACTCCCGACAGAGCTACGGTGTTTGCGGAATGGATGGGCATGACTACGTGCAGTGCCGCCGATGCTCAGTACTGTGGGGGTGCCGCCGACGAACTACACTATCTTTCAGTGAATTAATCCCGGTGGGTGCGATTTGTCTACATGTGCCGTTTCCGGAGCTCAACACCAAAAGAAAATGTTTCGTGCCTTAATCCCGTGTCTGGGCAGAGCTAATGAAAGTTGGGGGATCAGTCACCAGGACACATGCATCCTCATGCAAGGCTTGGAAATTCGGTACAGATCTCGCTGTCGTATGAGTACCAGATCTACCTAAAGCATCAGCGAGGTCACCTTTCTTCTCCGTTGACGATGCCGTTCATGAACCATGATGGTTTGTCTAGTTCGGCCTAACCTTAGCCCGACATCTGCTGCAGCTCACATGCCTTGAAGCATGCATAGCCACTAACAATGCGGAGCTGTACATTTTTTGACATTCTCAGCATTGAAATAGCTAGCGGTGATCGGGAAAAGGAAACTCGTTGCAAGAGCAACAGTAGAAAATTTGACCTGCAAAGTAATTGACCTCGGTGGATTTGGAGTTAAACTCATGCGTCTAATCATAGTAGTTGTCTGCGTGTTTGTTCTGTGATACTCTTTCTAATCAAAAATAAGTATCGGTGATTTATTATAATTTTATAATATACTAATACTTATTTCTGATCGGAGGGAGTATGAGATAGAGAGATTTTGCAGCGATTCTTTCTTCTGAAGGGGACCACGGTAGACAAATGTCAGCCTTTAGCGAAGCCATCCTGACAACGGCAATAATCAAATTGATGGGAAAACCTGCCATAACAATGAGAAGAGTGAGCACGTAGAGTAAACTCACAAGATTGTTACAGCTGTTAAAATTCAGATAGTGTCTCTAATTTCATGAACATATGACGGAATAACTTAGAGCAAAATACAATGAGCAACTGAATTTGACTTTACGAATTGGGTGTACTCTGACCGGTTTGTCAAAAGAAACAGAACTACAAGAGTCAAAGCTCTGCCCACCCGATCTGTTTCCCCGGATTGGTTTCGGCCAGACAACCGACAAAGAGGCCTCCCGCTGTCCAGCATCCGGAAGATTCTCCAGTCCAAAGATCCACGAAGTGGAAGCCCACCCTGTGACTCTGTGAGGTTTGGTCCAAGCACACCCGGAGCCGCAAAGACCAATGCGTCTTCAAGGTCCAAGCCCACTAGCATTCCACTGTTAGCACTACTAGACTGTAAGGTTTCACAAAAAATATATAGGAATGTAAGGCGAGAAAACATCGAATCGAACAAACAGTTGAGATATGCACTAGATCTGAACAGATGTTCAGCTTAATGAAAAATATATCCAGCAGTAAGATCATCTAATGCGATGTTCGAAGGTCTGGTTAGATTTCACAGCTAAACATGTTGTACAAAGCGCTTCATCGGTCAACATACTCTAATAGTCTTTTGCCACGCCTTATGAACACTAGAATAATACCCGTACGTTGCTACGGACTATGAAAGGATGATCCTTCTAAAAAAGAATGATTGAAGACATGCTTCAATGCGAAAATATTCGTAAAAATAATAATTGTATGAAGCCATATGTTGTTCGCAATGTTGGTGATGGAAGTGATTATAGATAGTACAAACCAGCAGTTATCCTTTTTTTTTTGAATTTTCACTTATCCTAATTACATTTTTTGTGGTTATTTGATTTTCATTTACACTTGATAATTGTCCTAGGGTATCCATAGACAAGCAAGTATTGTTATTTAAAAAACAAATACCGACACCCAGGTATTTAGGACCTTCGATACATGTATCTAGTGGCACAAATGAAAGTTTAGTGTGGCGCTCTCAAGTTCATATATTGTCACGCACTCTCTTCATGAAAATGAGATTTAGGATTTTAGCTTGTACATTTGTAGGAATTTCAAGTGTCAGTTTCAAGAAGAATCTAATCTGCTGCGGAAAAAATGACAAAAGTAAGCTCATCTATAATTACTTTCTGAAGAGAGAATCAGCGAAGGATGAAAAGGAGAGCATCTAGCCCTAAGTAAAACAAATATCTTCAGTATGGCTCGTAACCTGAACTGAAGGTGCTGGGGAACTATATATGGCATCGACGCCGTAGAGGAGACACATGCATAGATGAAGCCAAGAAAAGCCTTAGCTGCAAACTGAAATAGAAATACACTACACTGAACCATACACAGATACACTGACGGGTGACTTGCTAAGCTGAAGCCGCATTGTTTAAAAAAATGAGGGTCAAGGCGTCAAGCTTACAGTTGGCCCCAATACTTCTGAACTGAACTTGCTTATATACTCTTCTTAATTTACCTGTGCTTGGTGGGAGATCACTGGATGATACAGGGGAACAGGAGGAGCTCGTGTCCACTGGAAAATCGCCTCGAGCTCGCGTCGCTGGTGGCAGGTCGCACCACCTGGAGGCGCTGAACTCCACCCTCTATCCGTGGCCGCCACCGGATCGAGAATTCAGATGTCCCGCCCGGCAAGTTTAGAACGGTGCGCGTGAATGACGGGGGCAGACGACCCACCAGGTGCATGCCACCTCTGCCACCACGATAACCATGGCCGGAGGGAGCAGATACCCCACGCTAATATGGAGGGATCGGCATTAGAGTAGAAGCAAGAGCCGGAGACCTCGACAGGGCGCTTTCCCGACGGCATTGGACGCAGTAAGTCACCTGCCGGTCCGCGGTTTACCAGATGAGGTGCGGGTCGCCTTGTACAGAGCCAACCGGCGACATCGAAACCTCGAGGCGGGCGGGGGAGCGAGGCGGCAGCGTGGACGTCCCATGGGCGCGCGCGGAAGCAAGGCGTCTAGTTCGTTCCGGCCATGGGCGCGCGCGGAAGCAAGGGGGCAAGTCCAGCCTCTACTCCATCCGAGCAAGGCGTGTCTACCTGCGTGGATCGAGGCTGCCATGGGAACGATGGATCGAGCTATCGCGTGCCTGCCTGGATCGAGCCATCGAGGCTGCGGTGGTGGGAAACTGGGAACGACGGAGCTATCGTATGAACCGGAGACAGTTATCTTTACGTACGTCCGTCTGGCTTTTTTCTGATCGAACGATTTTTTTGACGGACGAACACGTGTTAGTTTTTTTTACGTACCACAGTTTTCTAACCATCACGACCTCAAGCCGTATTATTAGTAGAGATACATAGCCGAACCGATACAAGGTTTTTATCCGTCAACATACTTTATCCAACAAATACTAGAAGGTACGCTACTCCTTTCGGTTGGGTTTATAAGTTTTACGTATATCTCTAGGTCGTTAATTTGACCTATATAAAATAAATTATATAACATAAAAAGTATACCATTAAAAATATAGCATTGAAGTTTCTAATGATATTTTTTATAATATCTACTTCATATTAAATTAGTCAAATTAACAACATAGCGACACGTGTAGGGGAGATACCTAGCGTCCGCATCTCGACCCCCATCCTCCTATGTTCCCCTCGCCGTCGCTGGGCAAAGCCTGTGTGGTAGTAGGCGGCGGTGGGCCTCCATCCCTCACATGCAGGGGGTCTCCGGCTAGTGCGGAGCGATGCCCTGGACGGCGTGCCGGGGCCAAGTATGATGAGCACAGCGGCAAGTCTTTTCCCTCAGTAAGAAACCAAGGTTTAATCGTTCGGGAGAAGAGCAGACAATACGACTGAAGGTGATGCGGACTGGCTTAATAACACTCCAACAAGGGCGCCGTTTAACGATACTTGTTGACTCGTCTTCGGCCAGTAGCAACGTGAAACCTGCACACAACACAACCAAGTACTTTGTTCCCAACTTGCGATGAGGTTGTCAATCTCACCGGTTTGCTTGAAACAAAGGGTATGAGCGTATCGAGTGGAAAACAGTAAAAGTATGCGAGTAAAGTAAATAGTGCGAGTAAAGTAAACAGGTGATAGCAATATGATGGAAATAGGACCGGGGTCCACAGTTCACTAGTGGTGTCTCTCCATAGATAAATAACACATGCTGGGTAAACAAATTACAGTTGGGCAATTGATAGAATAAAGATAACGTGATATGTCAAGAAGATCACTATGCGATTTACTCTGGGCATTACAACAAAATACATAGACCTCCATCCAACTACATCTATGACTAATAATCCACTCGCGGGGATATCATCCGAACACCCCATGAGTATTAAGTTGCGAACAACAGATAATTGCATTAAGCAAAGTGTGTAATGTAAATAAAGCATATGCCCTCGAGCATATGAATGTTGTTTTCTCCCTAGTAGCAATAGCACATCTACAATCTTAGAGGTTTCTGTCACTCCCCCAGATTAAATAGAGGCATGAACCCACTATCGAGCATAAATACCCCCTCTTGGAGTCACTAGCAACTACTCGGCCAAGATAGCTACTAACAACGGAGAGCATGCAAGATCATAAACAACATAGAGATTACATAAGATAGATTTTAGTATAGCAACTCAATCATAACACCAATATTCATCGGATCCCAATAAACCAAACATGTAGAATTACATAACGGTGATCTCAATCATGTAGGGCAGATCATGAGATCTAAACATGAAGCACATGGTGGAGAGGACAACCATCTAGCTACTGCTATGAACCCATAGTCCAAGGTAGACTACTCACTCATCGCTCCGGAGGCAAGCATGGCGATGAAGAAGACCTCCGGTGGCGATTCCCCTCTCCGGCAGGGTGCCGGGAAGAGCTTCTGGACCCTCCCGATCTCGGGTCGACGACGGCGGCGGATCGCGATGTGTTTCTGGAAAATTGATCGGGTACTTAGGTTTTTCCCGTCGGGGGGTCTTTATAGGTGAAGGGGCATCGTCAGAAGTGGACCGAGACACCCTCACACATAGGGGGCATGGCCAGGGGCTGGGCCGCGCCGCCCTGGTGTGTGGGGCCCTCATGGCCCCACTCCGTCTCCTCTTCGAATCTCTGGAAGCTTCCGAGAAAAATAAGACTTCAGAAACTTGTTTCGTCCAATTCCGAGAATATTTCCTGTCTAGCTTTTCTGAAACACAAAAACTGCAGAAAATAGGGAACTGTCACTGTGGCGACTTGTTAATAGGTTAGTTCCGGAAAATGCATAAAAGTGCCACTAAGTGTAACGGAACATTTGGCAAATGGTGTAAAAACAAGCATGGAGCATAAAAAATTATGGATACGTTGGAGACGTATCAGCATCCCCAAGCTTAACTCCTGCTCGTCCTCGAGTAGGTAAGTGATAACAAAAGAAATAATTTTTGAGGTGACATGCACCTACACAATCTTGATCACATAAGTAAGCGTTGTGAACTGGGATCATCAGAACTTAAAACATGGGCATGAAAGATATAATCTTGACAATAAAAACTTAGCAACCATGTTATAACATAAAATTGAACACAAACAAAAGATCATGAAAATGAAACAATGAAAGTCAAACGTGTGTTCAAATCATAAGAAAAACATACAAATGGTTTTCATCTTGTCCTTCATGGAGAGCAAAACATAAATGCATAGGACACCTTCAAGTTTAAGAGGGCGACTAGATACAAATAATTTAGGAACAAGTGAAACCATAGTCATGAATCAATCAATGATAAACTTTGGGACAATGCACATTATACTCAGAATAACAACTATGCTCTCATAGACGGTGCATAAAGATAGAAGGTGGTGACTCAACATAAAAGTAAAAGAAAGGCCCTTCGCGGAGGGAAGCAGTGATTGCAAGTTTTATAACCTTCAAAAATTATGGTACTTACCGGCTTTGAGCTCTCATTGCCCCATCATAAGCATCTTGAATGGTTAAAGTTAATGCGAGAACAATTATGATGCATATGCTTGACAAATCATAAGTTGAAAACCTCGTGTCCCGTGAATATGAGTACCCAAACCTCATGCTACTCTACTTAGAGTCCCAAGCAAGGCTCTTGTCATTGTAAGTATATATATATCATCGAGAACCGCCAACAGGGTACCTTCGTGTCCGATGACATGGAACAAGCCCACATCAAAATGATAGGACAAGCATTTGTTTAGCTTTTTTATTTTGAGATGCATCGTCGAATGTCCACTATGGGTATACTGCAAATTTCCACCATGAATTATGCATGGCTTAGATTGGCGGCCCAGGCGTTTCCCTAACACATATACAAACTCCATGATCCCCGCAGGATCCCAATTCATTTCACACCGCGGGCATCCATAAACAAAAGATCACGATATCAACTCAAATAAGAAGTGCAATGTTGAAAGCTTGCCCCATGACGGCATGGTTGGGCTAGTCTCCAACTTACAACTTACAAGCATAACAACTCAACATAAGAGACCACAATGTCAAATTTTTTTAAGAACAAGAAAAAGTAAAGTGTGCCTTCCGGTTCGTGAGAGCTTTACTGACCAATTTTTGCATAACACTGGTAAGAGTTTAATTTGAAGAGAAAATAAAAGCAAGTCAAATTTACTTGGAATAGCAAATTGCTAGTAGGTATGTATGGTGGACACTTTGGAAAACTTGGTTTTTAGGAGTTGGATGCACGAGTAGAGCTCATACTCAGTACAAGGCGAGGGCTAGCAAAAGACTGGGAGCGACCAACTAAGAGAGCAATAATGGCCATAATCATACAAAGCGACAAATCGACATTAAAAGAAGCATAAGATGGCATCAAAAGTCAAAAACTAAATGATCATAAAGGCTATTGGCGACTTTGTAAGAGTCTAACATGTGTGAGCATGCGCCAAGTCAACCCAAATAAAGCATCAAGGAGAAAACCAAAATAATGCTTCCAAATAATTAAAACAACGCATGATTTTTTTCAAAGGCTCATTAAGCAATCTCAGTTATTTGAGAAAAGTCATGCTACAGCAAAACCACTAAGCATACCATCAAAAAGACATCAAGCATGACATGAAAAAGCCTAAGCCGCAGTCTACACAAGCTCCTTCTTGTACCACTTTTTTGCATAAAGCTTTTTCTCTTTTCCAACACCATTTGAACTTTTTAAATCCAACTCTTTTGAGGAAAACCAACATGGTCCAGAGGCAAAAATACACCTTGATAAATAGATATAAGAAGATCTGAACGCAAATCAAGGTGAAAACGAAAACCAAAAGCAGTAGCAGAAAAAGAAGAACACTCGGTTTTTGCTAAGAATGAAAACTAGAGCGTTCTTGGCAAATGAAAAGCAAGGCAACTTCTCCAAAAGAAATTTGTTGTGGTCCAACCATTTATTGCAGCAAACAAAACTAAACTAATAGAGAAAACTAAAAAACTGACGCTCCAAGAAAAACACATAGTGCATGAAGCAATAAAAATATAGTGTCTTGAAAGGTGACCTGTTTTTGCCGATGAAGAAGGGGTGCCTTGGGGGCATCCCCAAGCTTTGACGCTTGTACTTCTTAGATATTTCTTGGGGTGATGCATGGGCATCCCCAAGCTTAAGCTTTTGTCCATTCTTCAACTCATCTCATCATTCTCCAATCCCTACACTTGAAAACTTCCTTCATACAAAACTAAACACAATCTATTAGCAACATTAGTGTAGCATAACATATAATCAACCTCTTTTTGCTTCAGGTTTCAACCTAAAACCACCACATATAAAGTATATACTACTGTAGCAACTTCCCCAAAAGTTCTGTGATCAAAAGAACTCAAAAGAAAGCGATAAACCGGCAAACACAAATATTGGCAGAAAGCTGTCAAAACAGAACAGCTGACAAAGGTCGAAAATTTGAGGGGTTTTCTATTGCTCAAATCAAAAAGTGTTAAACTAATGAAAGTTTGGATATAACCTGGGGCATATGCAAAAGAAATCGCAGGTCCAAAAGATATACAGAGAATTTTTACGAATTTTTACGGTGCAGCACCGAAAACAGTTTCAGGACAGCAACATCCCCAAATCTTTACCTCACTCAAATTCGAGGCTTCTCTTGGCACAACAATGAAATAAAAATGATAAGGAGAGGTCATTACAGTAGTAATGACTTCCAAGACTCAAATAAAAGAAAAAGTACTGAAAATAAAACATTGGGTTATCTCCCAAGAGTGCTTTTCTTTAACGCCTTTGAGCTAGGCGCAGTAATTTGAGAAGATGCTCACATAAGAAATATGAATTGAAGCAAAAGAGAGCATCAAGGAGCAAATATAAAACACATTTAAGTCTAACCCACTTCCTATGCATAGGAATCTTGTAAGAAAATAAATCAAAGAAGCACATAGTAACAAGTATGGGTAGATAAAACAAGGGCAACTTCGGAACTTTCAATATAAAGAGAGGTGTTTTAGTAAAATGAGAATTCCAACAATCATATTTTCCTCTCTCATAATAATTTTCAGTAGCATCATGAACAAACTCAACAATATAAATATCACACTCACCCTCCTTTGTTAAGCATGGAGGGCGATCAAATAAGGTATTAGTCAAAGAGTTACTCTTATTGGGAGGTAGACATGGGTAGCTCCATTCTTCCTCCTCTTGATCATCACTCTTCTCCTCTTTTTCATCCAATGAGCTTCCAGTTTCAACAATTTCTTCTTCCATAGGCTCCTTCAAGGCATTAGTCTCTTCCGTTGAAGAGCATCTATTAAGATATTTAAGAATATAGCCATTTTCTTCCTTGTAATTATCAAAGCAAAATGTAAGTATATCATAAACCTCATATTTATAAAGTGCATCATCAGTATTTTCAAGAAAATAAGCAAGTTCGAATGCACCCTTCCAAATAATAAATTCTTCAATTTGTTCCACATCATAAAAGTCATAATTTCCATTAATATAAGAAGATATGGTAACATTATCATTATACTCACATTGAAAAGGGAGGTGTTTATACCTCCTACAGCAACAAGATCTATCAAAGCAATAGGTAACATTATAAGTAGAGTACACATTTCTAGCAATCATATACAATCTATTGATTTGTTCCCATAAGTGTTTCCCTTTTTGTGACAAGCGGTGTTCCTCATTATAATTTTGCTGCTCTTCTGTGAACCCACCTTGCCAAAAAGATTTAGTTTCAAAGAAACCAACCATTGATAGAAAGCATGATAAAGCAAGACAAGTAAAAACAACTATCAAGGATACTAATTTTTTTGGGTTTTTCATAAAATGATGCAAGTAAAAATAAATAAAGTAAAGCAAAAATTAAAACAAAGTAAAGGATGTGCGTACGAAAAACTCCCCTTGCAGAGGTCTTCCACTTCTTCCCCGGCAACGGCGCCAGAAAATGGCTTGATGGCTGGCGTGTAGTTGATGATGATTATGGTCAGGCAGTTGGGAAACTCCAAGCGGAAAGTATGATGAGCACAGCGGCAAGCCTTTTCCCTCAGTAAGAAACCACGGTTTAATCGTTCAGGAGAAGAGCAGACAATACGACTGAAGGTGATGCGGACTGGCTTAATAACACTCCAACAAGGGTGCCGTTTAACGATACTTGTTGACTCGTCTTCGGCCAGTAGCAACGTGGAACCTGCACACAACACAACCAAGTACTTTGTTCCCAACTTGCGATGAGGTTGTCAATCTCACCGGTTTGCTTGAAACAAAGGGTATGAGCGTATCGAGTGGAAAACAGTAAAAGTATGCGAGTAAAGTAAACAGTGCGAGTAAAGTAAACATGTGATAGCAATATGATGGAAATAAAACCGGGGTTCATAGTTCACTAGTGGTGTCTCTCCATAGATAAATAACACATACTGGGTAAACAAATTACAGTTGGGCAATTGATAGAATAAAGATAACGTGATATGTCAAGAAGATCACTATGCAATTTACTCTGGGCATTACAACAAAATACATAGACCGCCATCCAACTGCATCTATGACTAATAATCCACTCGCGGGGATATCATCCGAACACCCCATGAGTATTAAGTTGCAAACAACAGATAATTGCATTAAGAAAAGTGTGTAATGTAAACAAAGCATATGCCCTCGAGCATATGAATGTTGTTTTCTCCCTAGTAGCAACAGCACATCTACAACCTTAGAGGTTTTTGTCACTCCCCCAGATTAAATAGAGGCATGCACTAGTAGGGAAAACCTCTTCTGTGGCGCACCAAAATCTGCATTCTGTGGCGCATGGGTGGTGCTCCACAGAATCTTCGCCACAAAAATAAGCATTCTGTGGCGCACCAGCACATGCGCCACAGAAATAAGGAATTCTGTGGCGCACCAAGACCTAATGCGCCACAGAATTAGGGAATTCTGTGGCGCATTATGGCTTGGTGCGCCACAGAATTAGGTGCGCCACAGAATTACAAGTTAGTGCGCCACAGAATTACAAGTTAGTGCGCCACAGAAATATTACAGGTTTTATACAGAAATTATTCTGTCTGGCGTATATATACAGGTATTAACAGATATAATATAGCAGTATACAGATATATCAACAGATTTCATGTAGCACAATTATATATCTCCATATACAACTCATTTCATATAGAATATTAACAGATTTCATATAGCTCCATGCATATACAACTCATCATACATATATATCTCCATACAACTCATAATCCATGCAAATTAAGTGCATCATCTCAAGATACAAATGAAGTGACACCGGCCGCCGCCTACACTAGGATGAAATAGAGTACCGCTCCGACGATGGTGAGCAAGAGCGAGAGCACAATGAAGGTCTTCATCTTGCTCTTGTTCGACTGGTGCTTCCTCCACTTGGCAACCGCCTCTTGTTGAGTCGGGTAGCCTTTGTAGCAGTTGCCGCTGAACTTGTGCACCTGTTCCTTGCAGTCCGTCCACTCCTCGTAGACTCCTGGAACCCGCCCCTCGAACACGACGTACCACGTCATGTCTATGGACACAAGGCATATTAGTATATAATGCAATGGAAAGAATTAGAGGGTTCACATGCATACATATTCACAAGAATTAAAGCAAGGAAATAATAATAAACCTAAAAGTCATATAGCATCGGTATCACATAAGTAATCAAGTTCAACTACATCGACTACAATAGTAATTGAAGTCGAACAACGACACTAAGCAAGTTTATTTACAACACAGTAGGCACACCGGCCTCTCGATCAACGAGACGTCTTGTTCATGGGCTCCGGGAACGGTTTGTACATGTCCTTCGTCGTCCACGTCCTTCCATCACCCTGCCTATGTAGGCGTTCTTCTATATCCCTCTTACACAACCCTCTGAGTTGGTGTAAGAGCCCCGATCTGTTGCATACATCTTCTACGATAATTTCCGATAGCTTTACTTGGATGCGATGGAAGTCTTCTCTAAGATCAACATCGCTGATCTCCCCCGCCATTTTTTTGGGGTCTCGCTTACTAGGTGGCAGACGCATCATCTGTGCATCCGCGACAAACCCTTTAAGGTGATGGAGGACATAGAAGGCCTCCTTCATGCTGTCATCTGGCTGCTTGATGCAAGGGAAGTTGATCACGTGCTTGAACCCCTGCTCTTTAGTGTCCGGCCTGATAAATTTCCCCTTCTCGTGGAAGATGCCTCCATTTTTGGAGTAGAAAAGGATAGCCTCATCGAGAACACTCCTTATTCTGTTGTAGTCTTTCTTCGTCGTCGTACTCGACGAGTCGAAGTACTGGGCTAGGGACCACTTCGGGCAAAGAACGACGAGTGTGCAGTATGTGTCCCTGCTCAACACATGCAATTTAAATGGAATGTTGGAAATGAACGGCAATGGAGGAAATATATAAGAAAGCATAAGTTACGACGGCCGAGAGCGAATGTGTACTTACTCGGGAAAGACAGGCAGAAGAATGGTGTTCTTCTCTTTGTTCATGAGCATGAAGCTCTGGAGGTACCGCACCGCCGCGGTCCGTGTGCTTGAGCCATCCACCAGCTGGCTATCGCGCATGTAGTAGGGATCCGCTACCGCGACGTTGGGGGGTCTCTCTCTCTTGATCTTCATCTGAAGATTGATCGCGTATAGGCGAACCAAGTTATATATAGTCAAGCCGTTTCCAGTGAAATAGATTGAAGACGTCCTCGAACGCTATGAAGAAGATATCCGCGGGGTATGCTTGGACGAAGTTCGGGTCTGCTGCTGGCACCCTGACCGTGAACACCGGGTAATTTGGATCCTTGTCTTGAAGAAGGAGGCTCTCTAGAAACTGAATATTTTGCTACAAACTGATCATTGGTCCACTTGCGAGGTGTTCGAGGTCCTCAGGCAGTATCAGTTTACCAGCTTCATGAAGCCGGGACAAGCCACCAGGTGCCCGTGGTACCATGTCGTCGGCCCGCATCTTCTTAGGAAGAGTCTGGCTCGAAGATGTGCCCTTTTTATTTCCTCTCTTCCTTGGCTTCTTCACCTGACCTGCTGGTGGTGCTTCGGGTGCTGGTGGTGCTGATGGTGGGGTTGCTTGGGGTGCTGGTGGTGATGATGGTGGTGCAACGGGTGCTTGGGTTGCTTGGGGTGCTGGTGCTGATGGTGGAGCTTGGGGTGCTGGGGTTGATTCGCGTGGCTCCCCGACGATCGTCTTATACAGCGTGTTAGGGCTGAAAATGGTAGCCGGCTTGACTTGAGCTGGATTGCTAGCCTCCGGAGGAGTGTCTTGCAGAGAAAGACCCGTGAAGGTCAGGCGCTGCGTGACTGTAGTGGGACGACCAAGTTGATCGCCGTGAGTGCGGAAGGCTTCTTCATCCATATGAGGCATGTACATATCTTGGCTGCAGGCGCCAGTGTTGATGTAGGCATCGACGTCATCATCATCATCGTTGGCATCAAGCGGCGCCATGTCCTGGAAGTTAGGTGGTGGCGGTTGCGATGCCGCCGCTTGGCGTACCTTGCGTTTGGTCGACGGTCGTTGCGGAAGCTTTCCCAACAGCTGTTGGTGGCGTGTGGTGGTACCGGCGATCGCCGGTTCCTTCCGGGTGGCGGCGGCGACCGCCGGTTCCTTCAGGGTAGTGGCGGCAGCGACCGCTGGTTCCTTTCGGGTGGCGGCGGCGACTGCTGGTTCCTTCAGGGTAGTGGCGGCGGCGACCGCCGGTTCCTTAAGGGTGGGGCCGGCGCCGGGCCGGACGACCTTGGGCCGGATGATAGGGGAGGTGGCGCCGATGTTGCGCCTGACACTCGGAAGACCCCCACCCAGACGAATCTAGTTCTTCGGCCATGTCATAAGCCAGCCGATGCAATTCCCAAGGACCATAACGTCGTCCTCGTCTGTGCCCGGAGGTTGATCGGGGGGGAGGAGGTTGTGGTACTCCGGCACTACCATTGCCAACTTCACCTTCACCAAATGATCTGCAATGTTTCTGTGGTGCATAGTTCGGCTGGGCATGACAGTGCCGCTAGCAACATCCATCAACTTGCCGCCGGGCTCCACCACATGCAGGAGTATGCAAGGTTCGTCCTGAGTCAGGGGCATGTTGGATAAGATCAGCGCAAGGCATATATAGTTAAAGAAGATGACGCGGAGGACTAACTAATGAGTTACCTTCTTGACGGCGTTGATCTCTGCTAATGTTGATACAAGGGCGTCGGTGCCGGCGCCGGGCCGCTCACTCTCGAGTGCATTATCAGGCACCACCACCCTATCAGCTTCCGCGGTTGGGGGCGTCGATGCGACCAGGTGGAGCGGTGGCGTCGGGGTCACCAGCAGTGACACTTGGTGACTTGAGTTACTGCCGCTGACGCTGGGCACATATATCGGCCCCTGTTGACCTGCCGCATTCCAAGCAGCTAACCCCTCCATCAAACCAGGGGGGATGATCTGTCGGAGCCTCTCCTGCAGCTTCTCGTCCAGTAACTTACTCATCTCGGTCGGGTCCACTATTTTCTCTAGTGACTCCACCTTCTTCTTCAGCTCCTGAACCTCGGCTTTATCCTGCTTAGTCGACCTCCTCTCCTTTCTCGACTTGGCATCCGATCCGTAGTACTCGGATACCTTCATACTTGTGCCAAAGCCGGACACACGGCCAGCCGACGTCGGTGGCTTGTCCAGGTCCCGTTCCTTGTATGCGTTCGTCGCCCTGTTGAAAGGCGTGTCCCACGGTTCCGTCGACCCCTGGGACGACGGGCCAGCCGTAGTACTAGCCTTCAACTCTTCGTCCTTCAGACAAAGGAACTTAAGGTTAGCCCATTTGGCTTCATTGCTTAATAAGATCAGCGCAATAATAATATAGACTATCCTTACCAGGAGTTTCTCGAACTTCTTCACGTCGGGGTAATCCGTAACAAATTCCCCCGTCTCCCAGTCTAAGTAGTAGCAGGACCGAACATAGTTCCTAGTCTGTATATCCACGATTTTTAGCCAGGGGTTTTCTTTGCCCAGACGTATCATCTCGGCATCCTCCTTGTCCCAAGTGGGCTGTTTTCCTCGGTAACCGCCGCTTCCGCAACGGTGAGCCCCTAGGTTCAATTCCCGCATTTTCTTCCCCCAGGCGGTCCATTTTTTAGCCTCATCAGTCTCTAAGGACGACTTGAATGCTTCGAAGTCTTCTCTAGAGAGCGTCGGGTCTTTGCGACTTATCTGCTCCCAGCTTTTACCTTTCTTGATCTTGTCCTTCAGCCGGGTTTTCCAGCTGCTCAAGGCGGTGCTCATCTTCGTGAGAGCTAAAGAGTCCACCTTTTTATTGAACGGCTGTGGGAACGTGTATCGTTGGTGAAGCTTCTGGAGGAGGGTTGCGGCCAAAGCCGCGTTGGCCTCGCTTCTGAGGTCTTGAGTGTTGAGCGGCACGGTTTCACGGACGATGCACCCTAGTTGCATCGCGTACCCTTTGGCAACCTTAGAAGGCTCCAAGGGTAGGCCACTTTCGGAGACCAACGTGAAAGGATCGGTGATGTTGGCTAGCACTTGCGGCCTCCGATCCGCCCTTGGCCTCTTCGCCTTTCTCTTCTTCTTGGCCTCCTCAGGGTTGCCGCCGCTATCACCTTCCGTGCGGTCGGTGGTCTCTTCACCGGTCTCGGCGGCGTCATCCCGGCCCTCTTCCTCATCGCCGCTCTCGGAGGCGGCCCCCCAGCTCTCTTCCTCATCGCCGCGATCGGCGGCGCCCCCCCGGCCCTCTCCCTCATCGTATTCCTCCCACCATTCCTTGTTGGCCTCTCTGGCGACTTCCTCCTGGCTCTTAGGGTTAGAAGTGCCCGACATGTTTATTTGCACTTCATTAAAAAGAGGCAAATAGTTATTAGTACATAATGCAACGGAAAAATTCAAAATTTCGGCATGACTTTTGCTAATTTTTCTACCTATGAGTGCCCATTTCTCAACCGAAACGGAAGCGAATCAACACTTCGGGAGAAATGGGCAACTCAGTTTATTCATCCACACTTGACAGCATCTCATAAGTATATATAACAGCAGATTATGGTCAAAATATCTCATTGCATAACACATAACAGAGGCAAATAGTCTACATCGCTGTCATCCAATACTACAGAAAACCATTATCATGCGTTGTCATATATCCACAGAGCAGCATAAAAAATATTCAACATCGCTGGGAGTCTACATCGCTGGGAGTCTACATCGCTGGGAGTGATCTACATCGCTGGGAGTCTACATCGCTGGGAGTGATCTACATCGCTGGGAGTCTACATCGCTGGGAGTCTACATCGCTGGGAGTGATCTACATCGCTGTCATCCAATTCTACTGAACCACATGCAAATTCAACATACCTTGAAGGATCCCCCGACGCTGGAGCTCCTTGTCGACTCGAGCCCGAGCTGCTTCGTGGAGGCCTGGTAGGTGCCCTCACAGCGTCCCCGCCGTCGAACCTCCTGGCGACGGCGAACTCCCAGGCCGTTCTTGGGGCGGGGGAGGGGGTGCTGGCCGGCGCCGTGCGGCTCGGAGGCGGGCCAGGCGTGGGCCGCGGAGGGGCGAGGTCGAGCGCCGCGCGGCTCGGAGGCGGGGCAGGCGTGGGCCGCGGAGGGGCGAGGTCGAGCGCCGTGGGCGAGGTCGAGCGCCGCGCGGCTCGGAGGCGGGGCAGGCGTGGGCCGCGGAGGGGCGAGGTCGAGCGCCGTGGGCGAGGTCGAGCGCCGTGGGCCGTGGGCGAGGTCGAGCGCCGTGGGCCGCGGAGGGGCGGCGCTCCAGAGGGGCGAGGAGCGGAGGAGGGACGACGCTCGAGAGGGGCGGCGGCGAGGGTGGACGCGATGCAGGGAGTCGATCTCGATCTGGCAGGGAAACAGAGAAGAAGCAGCATTCCCCTGTTTTACTAAGTGTCAATATTCTGTGGCGCATCTACTGGTGGGATGCGCCACAGAATTAGCTAATTCTGTGGCGCATCCCACTAGTAGATGCGCCACAGAATTTATTTCCTTTTTTTTAATTATTTTAGTTATTACTCCCTCTGTTTCAATGAATAAGGCTTATATTTTTTCTAAAAATTTCAAAGAACATGAAGTTTGACCAAATTTTCATATGATGTCTATATAATATTATAGTTGTCGATAGTTTCTAAAAATATAAGCCTTATGCTTTGGAATGTGCATACACAAAGAAGTCTCGATCACACACACCAAAAAAGTCTTCTCCGTCCGGTTCCGAGCTAGCTTAGCGTTTCTTCACGATCTTCTTGCCCTTCTTGTTGGCGGTTGAATACTTTATGCCGGCCACCTTGAGATTTCTTCGTGTGAACGGACAACCTTTAGTAGGTAGGGAGGTCTTCCTTCTTACTTTACTAGTAGTAGGCATGTCGAAGTGCTTGTCGAATTCCTCCTCGATCTTTGGGTCACCGTTCTTGTCCAAGTCTTCCTCGTTTGCGTCTCCTTCCATTCCTATGATGCTCCTCTTGCCCCTCCTCACGACAACACGGCTAGGCCTCGACGGGTCGGTGATGAAGAAGCATTGGTCAACTTGGCTACCGAGTACCCATGGCTCATTTTTCGCGGATGCGTTCTTCGATTTGGCATCCGGTATAACCATGGTGGTGAAATATCGGCCTTCTTTTTCGACCTTCTTGGCCCATCTCACACGGAACATTGGCACAGTTGCAAACGTATCCTTTCATGACACAGTTCTGCCTTTCGAAAGGCATCATGTTGTGGAGGAACGTCGGGCCGAGCTGCCTGATGTCATCAACGACATGGAGAAGGAGATGGACGCATATATCACAGAATGCGGGCGGGAAGTAAATCTCGAGCTCACATAGTATCACCACGATCTCATCCTGTAGCATCTTGAGCTGCCTCACGCCGATCGACTTCCTGGTGATAACGTCAAAGAAGTTGCAAAGGCCAAACAGCGTATCACGGACGTGCTCGTCCATTATCCCTTGGATCGCAACGGGAAGTATCTGCGTCATGAGCACGTGACAATCGTGAGACTTCATCCCGGTGAACCTCTTCTTCGCTACGTCTAGATATCTGCTTATATTCCCCGAGTAACCGTGAGGAAGTTTCACTCGTAGGAGGCACCTGAAAAACTGCTCGAGCTCCCCCGGACTCATTGTGAAGCAGGCAGCGGGAAGCACCACCGCGTTCTTCTTAGCCCTTTTACGGAGACGTTGAGTCCCTTCCGTCTGATCATCATCATCATCGTCGTCGTTGTCATCAGTATCGGGGGCTTGAAGAGCTTTTCTGATGCCTAAATGTTTCAGATCGTATCTTGCTTTCGGCCCATCCTTGGACTTTTCCGAGTTGCAAAGAGTGCCAAGCAGACTCTCGGTAACGTTCTTCGTAATGTGCATGACATCGAGGCTATGGGGCGTGCGGAGGACCTTCCAGTACTCCAAGTCGTGGAAAATAGACCTCGCTTTCCATACACCGAGCAGCGGCTCTGGCCTCAGTCGCTTCTTTCCCGGCGCTGGGCACTCCTTCCAATTTTTTAGAAGATCGTCGATTTCTGCACCGCTCCTCTGTCGCGGGGGTCCATCGGGTTCATCTTTACCATTGAACAGATCACCGCGTTTTCTCCATGGGTGATCCAAGCGAAGCCACCTTCGAGCACCTGGGTACACAGTTTTCGAGGACCCGGGATCCCTTGGTAGCTGTAGATGCGGGGTCTCGTCCATGCACTTCACACAGCCGCAGAATCCGTGGCTGACCTGGGCAGATACGTATGCGCAACCAGGATAGTCTGTGACCGTCGTGATCAACGCGGCTCTCATATCGAAATAAGTTCTACTGTAGGCGTCCCACGTACGGGGTGGCGTCTTCCACAACGTGTCTAACTCCTCTTTCAGCAGCCCGAGATTCAAATGCATGTCGACACCTGGTTGTTTCGGCCCCTGAATGAGAATACTCAGGTGTATGTACCTTTGCTTGGTGCACAGCCACGGGGGTAGGTTGTAAGGCCATACAAACACAGGCCAGGTGCTATGCGTGCTACTCTGGTTGCCGAACGGATTGAGTCCATCGGTGCTCATACCCAGCCTGATGTTCCTTCCATCGCCCCCGAACCTAGGGAAGGCAATGTCCAATGCTTCCCACTGGCCAGCGTCTGATGGGTGTGTCAGCATATAGCCCATCTCCGGATCTTCTTCGGGCTTCTCCCTTTCCGCGTGCCATTGCATGAGCTTTGCCTCCTTAGGGTCCACGAAATACCGCTGCAGACGGGGAGTGATACGAAAGTACCATACCACTTTTCGAGGTACCTTCTTGTTCCCAACCTTGTACCGTCCGTGGCCGCACACCGGACATGTGGTCATGTCCTTGTACTCTCCCCGATAAATCACGCAATCATTGATGCAGGCGTGGTATCTTTCATGCGGTAGGTCAAGAGGGCACACAACTTTCTTGGCCTCCTCGATACTACTTGGCAATGTGTTCCCCTCTGGGAGACGATCGTGCCAGAATTTCATGTTCTTGCTGAAGCTGGAATCGGTCCATTTGTTCTGCGTCTTCATCTGCAGACAATCAAGCGTTACATGCAAGCGCGTATCCTGCGGACGGCACCCAGGAAATATCGGAGTCATCCCGTCTTTCTCCATTTGCGCCAGCTTGGCTCTCTCTCTGGCTGCAGCTCTGTCGTTGCTCGTCTCATGGAGGAGCAGATCTTGAACATGAGAGTCCCGCAAGGCCGAAATTAGCGGAGTCGCGCCAGAATCTTCTTCTTCATCATGATCTTCTCCGCCGGCAACTTCTACTTCATGATGATCTTCTCCGCCGACTTCTTCTTCATGATGATATTCTCCACCGACATGTGGTGCTTCGTCATCTCGCTCGCCACCATGGTCTTCATGCGCACCATTTGTTGGGGCCGGCCGCGCCTGGTTGTCCTGCATGAAACCGCGCCTCAGCAGGTGCTCCTCCAGTTGTCCGGAATCAGGGTTGATCCAGCGCTCGAGTTTGCATGATCGACACGGACATCTTATCTGGCGCCTATTGTTCCGAATCATGTCCTCCTTCGCGTCTTTCTTGTATCTACTAATTCGAGCGGAACTCATCGAGAGGACCATGGTTGTCTGCAAATGGTATACATAGAGCAGAAAATTAGAACCGCAACACATGCACACACATGCACACACATGCATGGACCTCTCCTAAAGGTATACATAGAGCGGAAAAATTCGGCATGACCTCTCCTAAAGGTAGGACGTATGGGTAGTGCAAATATTTGCCGAAACGGAAATGAATCAACGTCTTGACAAACATCCATGCACCACACCGGCACACACACACAAGCGCTTCACGTGCAACAATCATCCATACACAAGATCGACATGCGCATGCATGTCCCCTCCAAATACTCACCTTGTAGATTCGATACCGAGACGAGACCGCGATCGATGAGTTGGAGAGGAGGAGAGAGTATGGAGAGGCTTCTCCTCACCGCCAATTATGTATCAACCAAAGTAAGTACAATAAGTACCAAAGAAAGTGAAAACTATGGCCAAAATGGGATGAGAGGGAAAGGAGCTAGAGCTAGATCTAGATGGAGGAGAGGAAGATGAATGGCTTGGGAGTGTGGGAGGTGTGGTAGGTTGCCACTTTAAAGGTGTGGGACGAGCTAATTCTGTGGCGCATCTGGTTAAGTGCTCCACAGAATTCCACTAATTCTGTGGCGCACCAGACATGATGCGCCACAGAATGTGCTAATTCTGTGGCGCACCATACCAGATGCGCCACAGAATGTACTTATTCTGTGGCGCATCTGGTATGGTGCGCCACAGAATTAGTGGAACCAATGATTGGGGCTGGCAGGGAGTGGGCCCCACCAGAATTCTGTGGCGCATGTCCTTCTGGTGCGCCATAGAAATGTTCTATTTTTGTGGCGCACCACGCCAGGTGCGCCACAGAATTATTTTCTGTGGCGCACTGCTGGCTAGTGCGCCACAAAAATACATCCCACCTATAAGGGTTTTCCTACTAGTGATGAACCCACTATCGGGCATAAATACCCCCTCTTGGAGTCACTAGCAACTACTCGGCCAAGATAGCTACTAACAACGGAGAGCATGCAAGATCATAAACAACATAGAGATAACATAAGATAGATTTCAGTATAGCAACTCAATCATAACACCAATATTCATCGGATCCCAACAAACCAAACATGTAGAATTACATAACGGTGATCTCAATCATGTAGGGCAGCTCATGAGATCTAAACATGAAGCACATGGTGGAGAGGACAACCATCTAGCTACTGCTATGGACCCATAGTCCAAGGTAGACTACTCACTCATCGCTCCGGAGGCAAGCATGGCGATGAAGAAGACCTCCGGTGGCGATTCCCCTCTCCGGTAGGGTGCCGGGAAGAGCTTCTGGACCCCCCGATCTCGGGTCGACGACGGCGGCGGATCGCGATGTGTTTCTGGAAAATTGATCGGGTACTTAGGTTTTTCCCGTCGGGGGGTCTTTATAGGCGAAGGGGCATCGTCAGAAGTGGACCGAGGCACCCTCACACATAGGGGGCACGGCCAGGGGCTGGGCCGCGCCGTCCTGGTGTGTGGGGCCCTCGTGGCCCCACTCCGTCTCCTCTTCGGATCTCTGGAAGCTTCCGGGAAAAATAAGACTTCAGGAACTTGTTTCGTCCAATTCCGAGAATATTTCCTGTGTAGCTTTTCTGAAACACAAAACAACAGAAAACAGGGAACTGGCACTGTGGCGACTTGTTAATAGGTTAGTTCCGGAAAATGCATAAAAGTGCCACTAAGTGTAACGAAACATTAGGCAAATGGTGTAAAAACAAGCATGGAGCATCAAAAATTATAGATACGTTGGAGACGTATCAGTGGGCAGTGCTCCGGCCGGTGCTCGGGCGGCGGTCCTCTGGGACGGCTGGGCGCTTTGCGTCTAGATCTGGTGGCAGGATCCTCTCCTCGGTGGTTGGCGGCACACGCGTCTTCAACCGTTGGCGCATGTTTGTGGACAAAGCAGGCGAATCAGAGCGGTGTTGCCATCTCTCTGGTGCTGTAGCAGGCAGCTGCGGGGCTGCACATGCCCGATCTGGGTCATAGATGGGCTGGGCTGGTAGCGATTGGTGGTGTGTCTCCCCGGCCTCCATGGCTGGGCACATTGCTGCTGCATTGCCTCTGGTGTGGCTTGGAGTGCTGGATGATGGTGGCTTTGCGGCTTGTCAACCTCGCACTTAGGTGCCGATGGTGGCGGCGCCCTAGGGTGTCGTTCTCCTTCTTGAATGCGTCGTTCAGAAGCTACGATCCTCTACCAACACGAGTGCTTTAAGTCTCTACGGGTGAAAACCTAAGCTCCGTTGGAGCGGGTGGCGGCGACGCAGACGTCATTACCTTCTTGGAGGCGCTACCTTGGAGTTTCTTATCTCGCGCTGTGCGTCGGGATCACGGCGGTTGTGTGGAGTGGCTCTGTAGTCTGGGCAGTGGATGTTGAGGCAGCAGCCCCGGACTGTGGACGTGTGCCGAGGCGGCAGCCTCGGGAGACGTGGCGACCATTTCTCTAAGAGGCAAGGCCGTGGTTCTGCATCGCAGGGGTGCCGAATCAGTGCCACAAGGGTGGCTGGTTCAGCATCATGGTCTTTTTTTCTTTCTCTCTATTTTATGTTCGTTTCTAGATGTAGTTTCATCTCGGCGACATCTATATAGTTTTTCCCCTGCTATCAATGAAATGCCAGCATTTGCAGAGTCTTTCAAAAAAAGTATGATGAAGGTTAGGTTGGCTGTGTAAACTTGCTACATCAATTGCTATGTTGTGATCAGGAGAGAGGAGGTCCAACAACATTGAAACTGGGGCCGTGCAACACGGCCCAGACGGCGCTCCCAATTCTACGGATGGTCCTTTCTCGTTTGTGCCGAAGTCGAAGCACAGGATAATGGGTTTGGTAAAGTGGTGACACCGACCAGAGAAGCCAAACTTCTGATTCCAATGGCCACTATATAAGGCGCCAAATGGAAGAGCATTGGAGGCAAACCAAGCAGCCAAGAGTAGATCAAGATGGCCACCAGCACAAACATGAAGGGCATCGCCCTTCTTCTCGCTCTTGCAGCCACGCTTCTGTCCCACTGCAGTGCCTCCTCGTCAGTTGCAGCAGCTCCGGCACCGGCTCCGGCTCCCTACGCCGATGGTGGATCGCCGCCTACGACAGCACCTTCCCGCTGGCCCCGGCTGCTACTGCGGAGGCACCAATGACGGCGTACCATGCACCTGAGCATGGGAAGCATCACCAGCACGCGAAGTCGCCGGCCGAGCCACCGGCATACCACAAAGTTTCTGGACACGGCAGGCAGCACCACCAGGAGAACTCGCCGGCAGAGGCACCTGCGCAGTACCACAGCAATGCATCTCACCACAGGCACCATGGTCACCTGGGCCATGGTAATGCATCCAAGCACCATGGTCACCTCGGCCACCACCAGCAGCACCACGAAGCTCCACCAGCTCCGTCCCCTGCTCATCACGCGCCACCACCTCCACCTCCGGCTCACCAGGCACCGCCGCCCCCTGCTCACCACACACCGCCGCCCCTGCTCACCACTTGCCACCGCCTGCTCACCATTCGCCGCCGCCCCCAACTCACCACCTGCCACCACCGCCTCCATCCCGTTACCCACCGCATGTCCCGGCACCTCCGGCACACAAGTATCCACCACCACCACCAACTCACGATGGTAAAGCACCGCCACCGCCGCCTCGCCGCCATGGTAAATTCCCACCACCAACAGGATCGGGTTATTCCGCCATGGCGCCATCGCCATCTTACTACGGTGCGGATGCGCCAACTAATTAAGCAAGCTCCCCCATCCATCACAAAGTGTTCCTCAGCATGCTCTGGGTATCGCCTCCGTGGTATCGATATGGTGACAGGGTCAAGATAGTAACACTTAATTTACCTAAGTAAGCTCGGGGTCGTTAAGCTAGTGTGAAAGTGATGAGAAGACTCCGAAAGCGTAAAGTCGTGATACTTTGTTTTCCAAGTTCGAATGAGAAAGTTTACTGAATAAAGTGTGTATTTCCTTTGAAATCATAAGGTTATATATGTAGCATCGTTTCCTTGTTTTGAAAAGGTGATATTTGTTCTGTCAGCTGGTGAGTGTGCTATAGCATAACACTGTTATGTTTCTTGCTGGTTTCCATACGCTGTGTCAACAAACAGATATTCAATTCAGTTTAGCTTCTTGATGATTATTGAGGTAGACCTTATATACTGAGCTTGTTCTATCATGGTTCCCTCCAACACCGGAAAAGTATGCTAGGAAATAGAGCTCATTGCCAGGGAAAATAGAGAAGAGAGCAGTGGCGTTCTTGGACTATATGGTTAATCACAAACAAATAACTCGTTTCACAATAGAGAAATAAATAAAACCGTACATTTCTCATGAAAGAAGATATCCACTTTGTTGGATAGGTATTTTGTGGTATCCTTAAATGAATAACATCCATCTATTTTTGTATATCTAAAGGCCCAATCAGTTCATATACTAGTGCCAAAAATATGAGTACAAGTATAATTTATACTACCGAGGAAAATCGGCACAGCCTTCTGCGACCAAGGCAGACCAACTAGGTCTAACCTCCACTCAAAACAGACAAAGACTTTTGGTCTTCCCAGATCCGGCTCCTTCTCGTCGCTGTTGCGCAGTGGCGATGGATCTGTGGGAGTCCCCCTGCGCGGCCGGCGTGGCGACGGTGCTGGGCGTGCGGTGTGGGGTCTCCGTCCTTGGGCCTGCTGTCGACGCATCGTCGTCTCCTCCAGCGACGGTGTGGGGCTGCTAAGGTATCTAGGAGGTTTGGGCTGGAGGGAGGCGGTGGGTGCTGCTGCGGGGTTGTGGAAGTGGTTGGTGGTTCCGGCCGCCGGCTATTCGGCGGGATGGCTTCGTCTCCGGAGCCGGTGCTGAAGATGCTCGGAGGGTTCCTCCGGCCGTGTGTGTTCGTCGTCTAGATCCAGTTCTCCGGGGCTGGTGGTTGTTGCGGTTCATCAACGCCTCTTGGCTAGGGGCTTCTTCAGTGCCTGGGTGTGGTCGGTTCGGGCGTTCTTCATCTCAGCGACGGCGAAGATCGATGGCGCCCCTGCGTCGGCGTGCTGCAGCAGTTTCTTCTGCTTTCCTCTCTCTTTTCGTTGCTTGTATCTGTACCTGTAATGTATCCTTACCCATATGAATACAAGTAGAGTGTTGGTATCAAAAAAAAAACAGACAAAGACTTACAAGATGAGTTGGAGGGAGCCGGTTGGTAAAAAATCTAGAGGAAGGTGGGCCACGTTCAGGGCTGTACGCATAGGGTAGGTCTGGTGGGCTGTGGCCCTCCCCAAATTTGAGAAAGGAAATTTCTACCCCTAATTTAAAAATATTTGGTAAATATTTATCATAATTGGAGACCGCAAAAAAATTAGAGGTGTGTCCATCCTCTAATTGTTTCTTACATCCGCCACTGGCCATATTTTCAACAAGTTTTGTTTGCATGCTAGGTTCGTCCGTACACTGGTGGAAAAAATGTTATTAATCTCGTTATAGCACATTTGTCCCAGTGTAGCAACCGCAGGACTAACAAAGCGGGACAAAGAATTCAGCTTTAGTCCCGGTTGTTTACGAACCGGGACCAATGGGCCTCCACTGTGCCCGGGTCATGTGCTGCGGCTGGAGACCTTTGGTCCAGGTTCGTACATAGACCGGGACTAAAGGTCCGTTCGGAATAAAATTTGTATTTTCTTTTTCGGAATTTCGCTATTTCTTTATTTCTCTATTTTTTATATCTCTAATATCTAATCACCTCTATTCTCATATCAAATTAGATACTTATGGCTCTCACTCCATTCTCATGTCAAATTATATCTTGTGGTCCTCACTTCCCGGTCGGTCACCATCCTCACACTGCTCCATCCTTAGCATGCTTAACTTCTCCATTCCTTCTATAGTAGCTTCCAAGACTGCGCTCGCGACTCTGATAATGGTAATGCTACCAATTCTATTAACCTATACACTTTGGTAATATATAATATTAATTTTTTAAATCCCAAATAAATTCACACAAATAAGCAACAATGATTAAGTAAATAATAAGCATCAATGATGACTTCCAAATAATCTTTATGCATAATTTAATATTAAATTTTAATAATTAAATATTCAAAAAGCCAAAATACTTGAAAAATCCCAAAAATTCAAAAATAATAGACTGTTAACCGAAATAGAGGGAGTACATTTTTCCAAACATATACTCATCCAATAAGAATAACAATAAGAGACACGAGAAATCTCAAAAGACTCACACAACCACACATCTACTATCATCCACCACCTAAATGTGAGAGATCAATATGATATGTAGCCTTGTAGCTTCCAGTAGCTCCTAGCAATCTCGAAGCCCAGGCGAGCGTCTAGAGCGGCATTATAACATTGCTCGAAGCTCAAGGAACTTGGCCCAACCAAATATTAGTTCATCATTCTTTTCTTCTTCTTGGTCCATCTTCTTGTCCTTCTTGATCCTCTTCTTCTTCTCATGTGTCCCAATAGTAGCATTGGCCAGATCATAGAGACTCGGAGTTATGTTGGTGGGGTTCGGGACAATTTTTGGAGATCGTACGCAGATGGAATTTCAATTCTGTATGAACTCACTGCGCAATCATTGGCGATAGCCGTACCGCAGAATTTTGATGGTGGTGTCCTTCAAGAATTCCTTGAGCACAAGCTGCGGCACGCGATTGGCCCAACATATCTGGAAGATCAAAACCTCGGACGCCACCGAGAGTTGAAGGACGGCGGCACACTGCCTATCCTCGCGAGGGCTGGTGAACTCACAGTCCAAGCCCACACACTTGATCGGTGCGGCGTCGAGGAACCGTTGCTTGACGGCGCGGATCCACTTCTCCACCCTTGATGCACGGAGAGTTTCCGTGCCGTGAAGTTCATCTCTTCAACAGTGATATAGTACATCTGACAAGGGTATAGCTAATAGAGCCCGTTAGTTGAGTACCCTGAGGCCCGTTTAAGCTAGGCTCAATTGTATGATAGTCGAATACGAGTTCTTACCGTATGTGATATTGTAATCTGTATAGACCCTACCCGATCCTCGAGACCTGGCCACCTATATATAGGGGCCGAGGGGAGGGGTGTGTAGGCCAGATTGAAAGCAAGCAAGGTTCAACACCCAAGTTTACTTTCGATATACACTTATTTCGACTAATTACCTTCGAGTCATCCGACGCCTATCTCCCCAATCCTAAGTCCTTCATCTAGGACATTTGTCGAGTTAAATCATCAATTGGCGCCGACCGTGGGGATCAAGGGGTTGGAATCATGAATTCGACGGCTTTTTCGCTTTTAGCCAACAGCAGCTGCAGGACCAACAGAGATCAAGAGACGGAGTTGACGATCAGAAGTCTAAGCATCCTAATCAGACCTTCGGGTTCGACTCGCCTAACGATCCGATAAAGCCAGATCCTACGGCAAGCAGCCGAGACAGTGGCAATGAGGAATCACTGAAGGCTCTTCTAGCGAGGTAAACTCGCCGGTCAGCGTAGGAGAAGCACAAGTCGCAGAAGTCGACAAATCCAGGAAAAACTCGACATGGAAGTAAAAGCGGTTAAAACGCACAATAGTACACGGGACTCGCTGCTGAAAAGTAGTGGCGTCTCCAAAAGAGTACACCAGTTATGCGTCATTAATCACTGAAGCAGAAGAAGAAAACAATACGAGGGAAACGAAGGGTCAACAGGCAGGTCGACAAAATAAAGGAGCACAATAAAAGGAGAAGGAGAAAATTCACGTCTCAGCCGGAGAGTGGAGGATCATCATGTCAGCTATCAATCATGGCACAGAAGTACCCAAGGTGCAAGAAGAGAAGTTTTAATAGGATATCAATACGCATACAACAGCACAGAAGAAACTGAGAGAGGAAAAAGACATGCTTTTGAGAAGTCAGATAATAACAGTAGTCAAGGGAAGAGTATTGGGATGACTATAGTGATGAATCAGAGTACAGTAGGGAAAGGCGTGGAGACCCAAGACACAACTCAGGAACAATGGAGTAGAGAGAGAGGAAAGGTACTCGAGAAGTATTACTCCACAGCCAGAGGAGGAGGAAGAAGATTTCGTGCAAGAAACACCGGAAGCAGCGCTGATAGCAGCACATGCATACCTATTAACCACGCGGCCAGAACCCGGATATCCGCGGGAAGACATGCACCAAGCCGCGATACGAAGCCTCGGGATATTGGAAGACAAGATCAGGGGAAAAGGTCCAGAGGCGAAGTCGACAAGCTACAAGGAGAGGCAAAAAGAGAAGTTCAAGCACAAAATCACACGAAACGAATCTAGCGAGTCATCAGAGGAAGAAAGGCGACAAAAAAGGAAGGAGGACGCAAGAAATATAATAGCACAAGCTCGAGTAAATAAATCACGCCACCTGGAGAGAAGAAAATTATGAGGATGACGAGAAAGAGATGGGCGCGTCATACGTCTCAAATGTATCTATAATTTTTGATGCTCCATGCTTGTTTTTACACCATTTGCCTTGTGTTTCGTTACACTTCGTGGCACTTTTATGCAATTTCTGGAACTAACCTATTGACAAGATGCCACAGTGCCAGTTCCCTATTTTCTGCTGTTTTTGTGTTTCAGAAAAGCTATACAGGAAATATTCTCGGAATTGGACGAAACAAGTTCCAGAAGTCTTATTTTTCTCGGACGAAGGACGAGGACCGAAAGAGAGCCGGAGGGGGGCCAGGGGCCAGCCTCACACTAGGGCGGCGCGGCCCAGCCCCTGGCCGCGCCCCCTATGTGTGAGGAGCCCCTGGCAGCCCCCTGACGACGCCCTTCGCCTATATAAAGCCTCGGGACAGAAAACCCTAGGGGAGTCGGCGAAATTTCCAGAACAGTTCCGCAGCGCCGCCGCCGTCGAAGACAAATTTCGGAGGACAGAAGTCTCTGTTCCGGCACCCTGCCGGGACAGGGAAGTGCCCCCGGAGCCATCTCCATCGGTCTTCATCGCCGTCTCCGCCATCTCCATCGACCTCACCGCCATCTCCATCAACCTTGCTGTCTCCTATGATGAGGAGGGAGTAGTTCTCCCCCAGGGCTGAGGGCTCTACCGGTAGCTATGTGGTTCACCTCTCTCTCCCATGATGTGATCTTTATGTGATCGTGAGCTTTGTATCTAGTTGAATTGGTAGATGTTATTATTCAGATATTATGCTACTCCTATGCTTTATTATTATACTCTCCGGAGATACCTCGTATCATGGTGTAAAGGTGACTAGTGTGGCATCATGTGTATCTTTTGGTTAATGTCTCTATGAATTGTTGGTGTTTGTTAGAACCATCTAGTGCGTTCATGGTGATAGTGTGGGACAATCTAGTTTGGGTACATACGGACTTTGAGGAGTGCTTCGTAGCCCTACGCATGATTAGTGTATGTTTTCTATTGGAGAATTGTTTTGAGTTGCATATCGATGATAGTATATATTGGTTCAATTATGTTATATTTGTTGGGAGTGTGTCCACTAGTGAAAGTATGATCCCTAGGCCTTGTTTCCAAGCATTGCACACCGTTTACTTACTATTTTGTTACATGTTTGCTCGCAGTGATATTTATTTCAGACCACATTTGCTACTTGTAATCATCACTACTACTTGTATTTCACTATCTCTTCGCCGAACTAGTGCACCTATACATCTAACAAGTGTATTGGGTGTGTTGGGGACACAAGAGACTTTCTGTATCGTAATTGCAGGGTTGCTTGAGAGGGGTAGCTTTGACCTCTTCCTCCCTGAGTTCGATAAACCTTGGGTGATCCACTTAAGGGAAACTTGCTGCTGTTCTACAAACCTCTACACTTGGAGGCCCAACACTGTCTACAAGAACAGACGCGTGCGTAGACATCAAGCTCTTTCTGGCGCTGTTGCCGGGGAGGTAAGGTAAAAGGTACTCGCATCCTCCTGTGTGAGTGCTCGGAGTTATTTCCTTTAGATTCTGCAATTACATCTTTTTGTTTCTTATTTTTATTTTCACTAGTTAGGCTTAATGGAAAACAAAGGGTTCTTTAGTCTTTTTCCTGAGTTTAGATATGAAGTGTTTGAAGAGAAATTTGAAATACCTTTGGAGCTTAATTTGCATGCTAATAGTGTTGTTAGTATGAATGCTTTGAACACCGTTATTGCTAATGCTATAGAAAGTCTAAGCTTGGGGAAGCTGGTTTTGTTAAGCATGATATTTTAGTTCCCCAGCTTTAGGAGAAAGTTTGCTTTGATGATTTTATCTCCCCTATGTGATGTTCCTATGCCTGTTACCTATGTTAGTGATCATGATCGGGAAAAGCACTCTATTTTTTATATTGAAAATCTTTTGGTACCGATTCTAAGGTTAATAATTGTTGTACCATTAGTACTATCCATGATATGTTTGATGAATATGCTTTGAGAAATAGCTGTTCTCTAGCTTGTGATGATACTAAACCTCTAGTTTATGATGGTTATGTTGATGAGTATAATATTTTCAGTTCACCTACTTTTGAGGAGAAAACTAGTTATGATTACAATATGCCTCCTGTTTTTGATGATTATGGTGATGAGAATAATTATTCTGTTGAATCTGCTCCTACTACGATTGTTCATGTGGGGAGTATTAATTCTTTTATGCATGTGGCTCATGATAGGGATGCTTTATGTGATAGTTATATTGTTAGTTCTATCATGATGCTACTAAAAGTTATTATGAGAGGGAAACATGGTTTGATGGATCTCAACAATATTGAGTTTCCCCTCTTTATGTTGCAATCTTTGAAGTTGTACTTGTTTTGCCTTCCTATGCTTTTTGCTTTGCGCGTTCTGACTTGTCTCTTTACAAGACTATTTTTCATAGGAAGTGGTTTAGATTTAAATGTGTTCCATACTTGCTTTTTGATGCTCTCTTTTGATTCAAGTTCTTATATAGCGCCTTTGCCTCAAGCTCTTATATGACGCCCACATGAGCATCTTTGCAAATTACTGCGCCTCGCTCAAAGGCGTTAAAGAAAAGCACTCTTGGGAGATAACCCATTGTTTATTTTCAGTACTTTTTCTTGTATTTGAGTCTTGGAAGTTATTACTACTGTAATAACCGCTCCTTATCCTTTTTATTTCATTGTTGTGCCAAGAGAAGTCTCTAATTGAGTGAGGTAAGATTTGGGGATGTTGCTGTCCTGAAAACGTTTTCGGTGCTGCAACGTAAAAAATCGTGAAAATTCTCTGTATATCTTTGGACCTACGATTTCTTGTGCATATGCCCCAGGTTATATCCAAACTTCATTAGTTGAACACTTTTTGATTTGAGGAACAGAAAAACTCAAAAATTTGACCTTTGTCAGCTGTTCTGTTTTGACAGATTTCTGCCAATATTTGTGTTTGCCGCTTTATCGCTTTCTTTTTGAGTTCTTTTGATCATGGAACTTTTGGGGAAGTTGCTACAGTAGTTTATACTTTATATGTGGTAGTTTTGAGTTGAACCTGAAGCAAAAGAGGTTGATTCATTATTATTCTTACACATGTTGCTAATAGATTGTGTTTAGTTTGTATGAAAGAAGTTTTCAAGTGTAGGGATTGGAGAATGATGAGATGAGATGAAGAATGGACAAAAGCTCAAGCTTGGGATGCCCATGTCACCCCAAGAAATATCCAAGAAGTAGAAAGCATCAAAGCTTGGGGATGCCCCCGAGGCCCACCCCTTCTTAATATGTACCTAGGGTTATTGAGAAAGGAGGACGACCACGTTCACAACAACCACAATCTCGGCGCATCGCCACCCCTTGTTTCGAGGGTTTCTTTCAGGTAAGCGTCGTGCTGCCTAGATGCATCTCACGATCTAGGCAGCATCTGCTTATGTGTTATTTGGTGTTGCTCGTACTGAAGCCTTGTTGATGGCGAGTAATACTGTTATCATAGATCTGTTTGGGCTAGCATCGGTGCTTTTGGTTATGTTTGCTTAGTCTTGCTGCCCCTAGAGATCTCGCTGCCTTTGCACCTATTTTGGGTGTAAGGGCAGCATCTTGCTTGATCTTTATTCAGTCGATTCAATCTGTCATAGTTGTTCCTTGTTCTCCAGGGATTAGTTTGATATCCGCATGGTTAGGCCTCACAAACGGTTGAACGATCCAGTAGTACGTAAGGATATGGTTTGCCAATTCGAGAGGAGTTGTTCCGGGAATTGACTCTACGTTGGTTTTTTGGCCTCCTCTAGGGTTAGTTTTCGGTTATCTTTCGTATCTACCAGGCTCAATTACGTGTGGGATGTTCCGTTTATGTGGTGAAAGCGTTAAACTGTCGTAGATCGATTTGACTTGTATTGATAAAGCAAAACCCCATGTTATCGTAGATCCAATGCAGATCCATGGGACAATCGGCTACATGAGCCGATTTACAGGGAAACCTGAGAGCCGATCGAGGCTCGTATTTAATGTTTACGTGTCTGCCATGCAGGAAACTAAACGAAGCAATCCATCACCTTCCTGATCAGGTATAGGTCAGGTGGCACGCCCTCGCATCAGCCAGGACGTGTGCCGGAGTTTTGCGGGCCGTTGCCCGAGGGACCAGGGCCCACCAGCAGTTCTGGGAGCCTCCCGGCTCTTCGTGTTGCTCGTCGCTGCTCGCCGGTGGGTTTTGACAGGCAACAGAGTCAAAGAAAATAATAGTGTTAGACCTCATGACTTAGAAATTATTCATCCAACTTCTCAACCCAAGCCTAAGAACACCCTTAAGCTATTTTTGCTAAGTGTTAACACCTCTTAACAATCTAGAAAATCGCCAACAATCTTAAGTCCTTGACTTAGCCATTCTCTCCATCTGTATCAAACCAACACCATGCCCAATCTATTGTCCAAATATCACTAAGACAAATCAAGACTAAACTAGAACTAATAAACACTTTTGTCTTGTTTGATTTTATGTTGCTTGGATGGTATGTTTATGTTGTGAATCTTTTCTATCTTATAGTTGTACAGAGAGCTACGTGTGTTGATTAGGAGAAGTACAATCTTTAGAAAATTACTAAGGCAAGTGTCATCATCTCCCTGTCCTACAAAAGTATTATCACTTGTAGCTTTCTTGTAGAAGATGCATGTGTAGGTGTTTTTATAAGTTTACGTCTTAGCGGCTATGATTTTATGCTAAGTCTTTTGTCTAGCTTTTGCATCTCCTAATAGAACTACTGCTGCTATAGGTTGCCTTACACTTATTGTGGGAAGGGTTATCATATGTTTTGACTAAGTGTTGAAAAACCTTGTTTTGCAAAAACCAAGAAAACAACTAAGTTAATGAAACACCTGGGTGGAGAGTGGTATGATGGATTTATGTTGTGTGGTTCATTGGAGCCATGTCTATTGCGGTCGTGTGTATCTCACTTGTGGATGGCCACCCAGGAACAAAGAGATTGGAGACGTTCAAGTCGTGAAGCTTCCAGTGCAACCACGAGTCATATGGGCTCTGTCTTGACTAACTAAGTTGCGAGAACTCAGCCAGACGGACAGAGGGTGGTATTTGGGAGCGCGTCCGGGTTGGTCTGAGGGATTGCCTCTGAAAGGTCTCGTCTTGGTCTTCACTTGGCCATTTGAGCAAAATGAGCATCATGGCAAAAGAGGTTGACTGAGTCTTGTGAGAAAAGTGCACCACCTCTGCAGAGGGTTAAAACTAAGTACTTAGCCGTGTCCCCGGTTACGGATAATTTTGAGCGACATGATTTTGAAGCTGTTCAAGGATCTCCTCATGCCAACTTCTTAAAATTAAAA